>CAMRHE010000324.1:0-1200000 GCA_947044405.1 Leptodactylus fallax
TGGATGCAACTCAGTATTCACTCTCCTCCAAATACGATGAGTTGTGTTTCTACCAAACAGTTCTACTTTGGTTTCATCTGACCATATAACATTCTCCCAGTGCTCTTCTGGAATATCCAAATGCTCTCTAGCAAACTTCAGATGGGCCCGGATATGTACTGGCTTAAGCAGGGGGACACATCTGGCACTGCAGGATCTAAGTACCTGACGGCGTAGTGTGTTACTCACGGTAGCCTTTGTTACGTTAGTCCCAGCTTTGTGCAGGTCATTCACTAGGTCCCCCCGTGTGGTTCTGGGATTTTTGCTCACCGTTCTTGTGATCATTTTGACCCAACGGGGGTGAGATCTTGAGTTGAGCCCCTGATCGAGGGAGATTATCAGTGATCTTGTATGTCTTCCATTTTGTAATCATTGCTCCCACAGTTGATTTCTTCACACCAAGCTGCTTGCCTATTGCAGATTCAGTCTTCCCAGCCTGGTGCAGGTCTACAATTTTGTTTCTGGTGTCCTTCCACAGCTCTTTGGTCTTCACCATAGTGGAGTTTGGAGTGAGACTGTTTGAGGTTGTGGACAGGTGTCTGTTTGTAGGTGACCAAATACTTATTTTCCACCATAATTTGCAAATAAATTCTTAAAAAATCAGACAATGTGATTTTCTAGATATGTTTTCTCATTTTGTCTCTCATAGTTGAGGTCTACCTATGATGTCAATTACAGTCCTCTCTCATCTTTTTAAGTGGGAGAACTTGCACAATTGGTGACTGACTAAATACTTCTTTTTCCCCACTGTATGTTTTTGTTTAATAAGACAAGGCAACGTCTGAAGTGAGTGGAGAAGTATTAGAACACTAATTATTTTAATAAGATTAACTCTACCAAATATGGAAAACAGAAGATCCATTGTTTCGTAATTGTTTCAAGAATGGAAACCAGAAGATCCATCCATCATTTGTCATTGTTTCAAGTTGTTCGTTATTTATTTTATTTAAAGTGTAACTAAACTTTCGGACAACTTTTGATTTCTTCCAGTATTTGTGAAATCCTGCATTATATAACTGTTTGATGTGACCTTCCTCTACTCTCAATTTCTCTACATGTTACACAGCCCTGTATTCCCGTACACAGTAACATTCAGTGAGAGGCAGGAATAGCTCTCAATGCAGAAAAAAGGTATCCAAAATTTGTTAATGAAGTGTATTACAAAATTTATTAATACTACCTGAAAATCGAAAGTTGTCCAAAAGTTAAGTTATTCTTTAAACCAATATCCCTATTCCGGTAACCAATCTGCACCTGGGTCAAGCAGATTTTTTTTCAGGCAGATTCTGCATCAGAAATCCCATAGAAATTAATGGGAGGTGGAAATTTTTTTCCATCGGCACAGATTTTGATGCGGATTTTGACACAGACTTTGATGTGGAATTTGAACAATTCCGCCCCAATATCCGCTCACTGAATTTTGAACTTGGCCCTGCCCAATAAAGGGGTGGCAACTTCATTAATAAGCCACCAGCCATTTTGAGATTGCAGGAGAACCAGTTTGGACATCAGCTAGAACATGCCTGTGAATCTTCAGTTTGCTGTCCAAAATGTAAGTATGATTGCACAAGTATTTCATGTGCATGAAACTTAATTTATGTGTTATTAAATTAATATCTACATTTTTAATCTAATATTTTTTTTCTTTATGCAGATAACTTTTGCAGACTACTTGCAAAACTCTTAAAAGTAAGTATTCTAAATGCACATTTTTTCATCAGGGACAGGCAGACTGTAGTTCAAAGGAATATAATATATTGCATCATCTAATTTAATCTGGAGATGGGAGCACATTTTAGACTAGTATTTTTTATTTTTGTTTGTATCTAGCATCCTGCATTTTAGAGCTAGTATATGAAGAACATTTTGGAATACATGTGTTTGTTTCATCTTGTATCCTCCATTTTACACCTGTTTTTACACCACTTTTTAAACAAGTGTTGATTTTATCTTTCATCGTCTATTTTAGGACTAGTTTGTAAAGCACATTTTGGAACATTATTATTTTTATTATTATCGTTTATTTATATAGCACCATTAATTACATGGTGCTTTACATTTGAGGGTTTACATACGGTACACAAAATATACAAGACAAATATACTAACAGTGACCAACTGGCACAGTGGGATAGAGGGCCCTGCGCACAAGGGCTTACAATCTATGAGGTAAGAGGGATAGAGACAGGAATACATGTATATAGTCCTTATATATATATATATATATATATATATATATATATATATATATATAGGATTTGACATAATATTTTAATATTTTTTTATTTAAGTTATTAATATTCCAAAATATTTTTTTGGTTTTTCACAGTATTTAAGATTGACATGAATGTCCCCAAACTGACTGAACTAATGAGTCTACTTCAAAACTTTTTATTGTATAAAATAATTGTTTGTTTAGTCTTGGCCCATGTTTTCCCAAAATTTAAGAATGTGTAAACAACTTTTTTTTTTAACTTTATCATGGGGGATCTGCTCTATCATACATAACAGCATAAACATTCTGGCTTAAAGCATTGTTTTTTATTAACCTTTTAAATTTTTTGTGCTCTTTTTGTTTATGATGCAGATTCATTCACACCCATGCCTCTGGGACAAAAATGAGTGTATAGCTGGATGTATGCTAAGGACTGAATCCGGAATGGGACGTTAAACTTTTATATACATTTTTTGCAAATGTTTGTTGTTTTAAACAGGCTTAATTTTTGCAACTTGTAAACAATATTAAATAACATTATATTGCTTTGACAGAGAAGGATATCAAAAGCTGGTGGAAGAGTGTACAGGATCGGTTCATGAAGGACATCTGTAAGGCTGTAAAGATCACCAACTATGAGGTGCTCCTGTTCCTCCTGCCCAGCAGGGGACAATGACTGTAAGTATTTATAATCTAAGTTATCCCCAAGTTTTTATTGTATTGTTTTTATGCTTATTTGTTATTTTTCCAAACAGAACCTCTGGAAATTTACAGGAACCAGAGGAGCAGTTGAAGTCCATTGCTCAACAAGAAGAACAGGAGCAGGCGGAGAGTGATCCCACTCCATCTACATCTGCGATCTCATGAACTGGAGGAGGAGTCTGATGAACCTGAACTGTCTGCATTGCTGGGAGAGGGACCTGTTTCATCACCATCACCTATATCACCAGTAGTTTAGGCTGAATTGTCACCACCATCCAGTCCAGCTGCTGGTGCCCCCCTGGCAGTCACCCGTTGCAGACATCGGGCTCCTCCTCCAACCAGTACACCTTCCACCAGGGAATGGACCTGAAAGACCCCCTGTATAAAGAACAGTCAACTAGAAGTTGAGTTGGAAGCAATGTCCCCTATCCTGAGGGTACACAGCTATGACGAAATAGAATTCTTTGGTCATATAATCTCATTCTGCTGCTGCTGGATAAGTCCCGAATGCCAAGGAATCTTTATGTCTGTTGTCTATGTCAAGGCAGCAGACTTCAAGTCTGTTCCCAGCCTGATGGTAATCTTCCTTTTTTCCACATCAACCTTATCCTTATCCCTCACAAAGCCAAACTCCACCACACACAAGTGGCTCATTAGATCCCCCAGATTCCCCCTGTTTATTATGAAAATCTTAAATTTTATTTATTGTTATTTATTTCTGTTTTGGGGGTTACTGGGGGGGTTAATATGGGGGGGGGTCAGTATGGCGGGTTACTATGGGGGGTTACTATGAGTTCAGGGGTTGTAATTGTATTTTGTACTTGGATTTTTGTAAATATTATTTTCATATTCAAAAGGCTTGTGGGCAGTTCTGCCACTGGCACAATTGAAGAAAATGTGTCCAAAAATTTATCACATTTCAGGGGTAACTTGGTGATCAGTTGGCCTACATATATAATTAAAAGTCACAAATTCTCACATACCAGTGATCTTATTTTTGTAAAATCATTGAGTCTGCCACAGATCATTAAGTTCTCCTATGCCTATAACAATCATTTTTTAATCATTTCCGAAGAAAAAAAATATTTTAGCATAAAAACATATTTATTTGTGACGTAAATATATTCTGTGTGATTGGCAAAATATAGATAATTTTTATTGGTCTAAAACAACAAATAGAATAAAAAAAAAATCTAATAAAATGGACTGATAAAGTCCATTGGTCAAAACTAAAAAAAGAATAAATGCAAATATGGAAGGTGACAGGTGCCCCAGATGAAAGGTCAATAGCTGTGCTAGGTGGACCAGAGGCTTGGTGTGACAGGAGGCTGCTGCAAAGATCCAACCTGTGCCAGGTGCATAGATGGCATGTGCATTGGATGCCAGGTGGGCTACATACCATGATGAAAACCATCAATCCTGGTCAGGCTGCTCTTCACTGAGACTGGTGAAAATTGCCAAGGCACTGCACCTTCGGGAGTCATGAAGTAGTCTATGAAGGCATATCTCACCTGTACAACTGAGTTGGATGTGTGACCAAAGTTCTGGTTGGGAGATGGTTCTCCAAAAGAAATCTGTGGCTCCACTTCCATTTCTCGGCTAACATAGTTATGAACATAGTTGTGAAACACACAAGAAGCTTTGATGACAATGTCAACCATGCCAGCATCCAGCTACAGTGCACTGGTGAAGATCCTCCACTTACTAGCCATGATCCTGAAGGTGCTCTCCACAAATTGAGGCTCAGACTCATGTTGAAGGTCCTCTTCCAGGCATCTAGCAGGTTTGTCATAATTGGAAATGCCTCATCAGATACCATAATGAAGGAGACTGGATGTGTGGTACCTGGAAACAGCCTTGGAGGAGGTAGAGTCACCTGATCATTGCCCTAAAGTCAATGACAGTAGTGCCTGGGAGTCCCCAGTAGTATCATAGGCGCAGACATCAATAGAAAAAATCTTTATATGGCATCAGCCACTGCCATCAGGACCACTAAAAAATACTTCTTGTAAATGAAGTATTGTGATCCTGCATGCTGTGGCTGCTGCACGCTGTAAGACAGTGATGGGGAAAATTAGGGAAGGAAGATATATTTCCCTCTGGTTTCTTTCATATGTGTACCAGGAATATGGTGTTCCAATTTCTATTCCATTTCTGTTATTAGGAACAGAGTGCTGGTTAATCACTGCATCTGCAGCATTTTCATAAAAAAGGTGCCTTCACAGGGGTTGAGGGAGCTCAGAGTTGAACAGGATTCTGGAGGAGTTCAGTCTAAGACTCAGTATTGGATGTGCACTGGAACTGTAAAGTTTGGACCTCTGCACTCTGCCTATGAATGCAATTTACTTATCACTGCTCTGTCTCCAGTGCCTGGTAGAATGGCACTTTGTATAGACAGGAACATCTATGTCAGTTAGAACTCAGCCGAGAAGGTTTTGGTTTTTTTTTATTGCCGAAGAAGGCTGTTCTTTTCTGTTGGGTTTGGACTATAAAAATAAACACAGGCACCCTGTTTGCAGCCTACCAGCTGTGTCACTGTCTTCTCCATCTGTTGTGAACCAGCTTTGCCTGCCACTACTAACGCTAATTCTCCACGACCCGTACATACTTACCGCCAACGGCACCTATGCAGTTGGGGAAATTGGCCACAGGCTGAAAGTCTGCTGGTACTGGCAACCAAATCTCTGGGGTTGGACTGGGCATAAAGATGGGCTTCAAATGCTACCAGATTATGTAGCATGTGCTCCTCCCTATTCCAGAAATGATGGATTTACCAAACCGGAATTGGAGGTGCAGGGATGCATAACTCTTCTCAGTTGCCAAAAATCTGAAGGGTAAGAGAAAACTAAAATTAGTGAACTTGTAAAGACAAATTCTCATACCTGTGATTGTCCAAAAAATGCACAATTCAAAAAAAGAGTTCAAAACAGTTTAATATGGTATATTGAGATTACTTACAAAGTCAGCATTGCCAGTAAAGGCAGAATAGAACCTCCAGAGAGCAACACCAGTTGTCACTTCCACCTAGTGACATATCTCCTATATCTCTAGCATTAAGTTGAGACAGCAGACTTCTAATCAGCAGAGAGTCGATATGCAAAAGAGTTTTTATTTGTTGCTGAATAACAAGTATATTCCTGACCAGCAGGATTTTTTAATCAAGCCAAACATTGATCAAATCTAGAGCCTCTGTGAAAGACTTGTAATCTGTAAGATTGCCTCTAACAGCATATTCATAACTAGGTTGAAATCCCATTCTACAACCTTATTAGGTAGCATAACTTGCAAGAATTGGAGAAAGAAGATAAAAACCCCCTCATGAACAATATTTGTATTTCTATTTTAATCTTACTATCCTCAGAATCTCTTTCTATAGAAATTATTTTAAATCTAAGATGTTTTCTGACCAAGATTGTTACTCTCCTCTTCTGTCCATTAACTTCACTTCCAACAGCCATATCTACAGTACTTAATTTATTATTAGTTTCTCAATTTCCTTTAGTACCAAATATGTTTGTTGTATTAATACTAGATATCTATTCAGTGGTTAGACTGTCCCACTGTTTACAAAAATAAAGGTGGACCAAAAAAGAAGGGCTCTAGACATTGGAATCCTCCTCAGAACACCTATGTACTGTATATCTGGCTCCAATTTTTCCTGCTGCTGATGAGTCTTTTCCTATTATCCACCTATCTATCACACAATATTACACCTGCCCCTCAAAACCAAGAAAGAAGCACAATAAATGATAGAAGGAAAAAAATAAAATAAAAAGAAAAGGTCCCATCATCTTTATAGTGACTTTGTTTCTTATACAAGGCTGCACAAACCTCTGTAAAGCCTTTATCTTCCTACTGTAGCTGTCTCCATGGGATAGATTTTCTGTCCTTCTAACACAAATTCTTTCCTTTCTCTATACGCAAGGGTTTCACCTTGTCGTTATACTGTAGTTCAGACATTTAGCAATAACTGGTTTTGGTCTTATTTTCCCTTCATTTTTGAATGGACCAATTCTGTGGGATTTCTCAATAACCATTTGGTTTGGATCCCTATGAAATTATGGTTACGACAATGGAATTATACTTGTAACCAAATCATTTAATCTGTAGATTTATCTGCAGTTTGTACGATTCCCAAGTGTCTTATACTGCCTTTTTGTGATTGATCTTTATAATCATTGATTTTATTATAAGGAAAATATTCTAAATATGAAGTTATGTCTAGTACTAAAGTGTGAATTTATTGTCTTGCCTGTTGTGGTGGGTGATAGTCTGTGGTCAGTAGGTTACTATGTACTGAGAACACCACACATAAGTCAACACGGGTAGAGACAACAGAAGGGTTGGTTCGTGTTCAGCAGACAGGAACATATGAGCCTTGTATGTTACAACATACTGATAATATATCAAAATCTGGCACAGTTTGATTACTTTAATTGAGCAGCTGGTTCACCCACTTTTGTATTGATAACACATGTCCATTTGTAGTTACACCTTTTAGACTGTTTTTACTGCTTATAGAAATAGGGCCACAGCATGTATGCATAGTAGCCAATAGTGACACTACTTTAAGGATGTGAATCTCACGGGTCCATTCTCTGGATGTTTATATAATGTGAGTATCAGGAATTGACTTCCCAGCCATATTCTGCAGCCTTGATCATTATGCCATTGTAGAAGCCTGTTTATTCTTTTCTTTGCTGAGCCTGGTCCTTTCTATTGGAATGATTAGCTTATGGATCTCATCTTCTTTGTGGCCAATCACAGTATAGCAATCCCTATATAAACCCACAGCGTACTCCATCCTGTGCCTGATTATTCTGGCTGTCTGCTTCCTGTTTGCCCTGATCTTCACCATTACTCTATTGCTCCTGTGTACCAATTCCTGCATACGTCTGACTACGGCTGATCCATTGCTCCTGTGTACCGAATCCTGCATATGTCTGACCACAGTTGCTTCTTACTCCTCAAGTACTATTCCTGCTAGTTATCTCTTCATCTACTACAGTTTAAGTGCCATTGCCTCACCAATTGGACTCCAGATCAGATAACTAGCACCGTTACAGTGAGTCACATGTTATGGGTAGGTAAGAAGACTATTACCTTCTTACAGTTTATGGTGAGTGGGTACCTGAGTCCTTATTTTTACCTGGAATAACTTATCCATTAAAAGAACTAAAAGGTATATTGCAGAAGAACCCTGAGATCAAGGAGAGAATAAATTTGGTTAATATTATGTTGCACAGAGTCATTCACAGCACTATAAGTAGTGGAGATAAGTTGATGTCCATGTCCTCAAATATAAAAGATTTTACCCCCCACCATTGTATGATATTTTCACTGCCATCTCACAACTGAAAATCAGATAACACATTCTGTATTTAGCCCTATTTTGTTACTGCTTAGAGGCTTAATATTATTCACATTGTTGAATATATATATATATATATATATATATATATATATATACTGTATATGTAAGTATTGTACAATGTATGAGGGATTAGATAGATGTTTTATGGGAATATTCCATATATTATTGCTGTGCTTATGTATCTATTTGACTATAAATCTTATAATGTGGTCTGTAAAGAAACTCACTAGAAAGAGACGCAAACATGGTACATCGGGACTACAAGTTGTAAGGGTGGTTGGGCACACTGACAAACATGACGGTGAAGGCATCCCTCTGTGTATTAGACCGATAGGTGTATAACTGGTATAACATATCCATGTTAAATGAGGTGAAGTTTCCGGAAAAGTTCCTCAGGATCTGATTAGCAGCTCCTAATGTACCCTGGGTATGGGTTATATAATTTACAAAAGGAGGGAAATGTGAAGGATCCAGCTTGTACCTGTGTCCATCCTAACATTCCTTTCTTGGGCGCTTCCCAGAGCTCATCCCCTCCTTTACAGAAAACTGTTATCTATAATGGGATGAAACTTCTTCTTCGTGCCTTATCCAATAGTTAAGTGCTAAATCTTATGTGACAGCTTTATACCCAATCATGTTATATTAATTATACTAATTATACCTTCTTTGTCTCTGCAATGTATAACCATGCCTACAATGTATAAAAACCTCACTATCTGCCATTAAAGATGAGAATCCATATTGGTCACGTACTAGCACCTTGTGACTGTGTGTGTTTCTCTGAGCTGGCCCATATACCATTTATACTAATTTGGATTTAAATATGATGATACTTAGAGTAGATTGCACTCATAAAGGTGCCGGGATAACACCTCCTATCACAGGACTCCACTACTCCTCCTGGAACAGTATCCATAGTGTTAGTTAACTCCCTGTGTAAGGTCTCTCTGAATAAGAGCCTTGGGCTGCATCTTCCTTCCACAGGAGCTGTGTTGGGAACCGTAGGGCTCAGTGTGCAGAGCTAGCATACCCTGTCACCACAAACTGCTATACTGAACTCTACCGGTTCCCCTGGAGACTTAAGTCTCCTAGACCCCGCCCAATGGCCTGTGAGAGGCCAGGGCTGTACCAAGTGTAGGGGTTGAACAAGGGGGAAACAAACAGGGAAATAACAAAGTGGAGAGATGCAAAAATGACATGTAACACATAACATATAAATAGAACATACAAACATAACCGAGAGGCACAAAGACAAACACAATGTAAGCAGGAGCACTCTGGGATAGGTTGTTTGCCTTAGAAAGCTAGAAATTGGATAGACAGGTTCCTAGGATACCATACAGTGTTATGCACTATGTATTAAGCCAATTTAAGCTGTGGTTCACACTGAACTTGTCTGACCTGAAACAAATCTTGGTCCTGAACCACTCGAACCCAAAACAAAATGAATCTTGAGAGGTTCGCCCATCTCTAATTATTCTACTGTTCTGTGAGACCAAATACTTGTATTATCCGCTCCTAAACAATCAGAGACTTGTGTGAGAAGATAATGCAGGGACTTGTACACACAGATCAGTAATTTGTGCACTTACTGCAAGTACTTTATTGCAATGTGCCCCTAAGAGCAGAGCAACAGCAAAGACATGTAGAGATGGAGGAGAGTTATCTTCATTAAGCCCTGTCTCTCCATGACTGCTATGCTAGGAAACAGTAAAAAAGCGCTGTGGGAAAAACCAGGGTGGCAACACATTGTGGTTTTTCCTGCATGCTCTTTTCACAGAAAGTCTGCAGAGGTCTTTTTGTGTCCCCCACCCTTTTTATGTTACGGGTGGTCTTTTCTGAGGAAGCTTCTTCAGATTTTGATGTTTCCACTTGCTTCCAACAATCCTTAGCATGTCTCTTTATTGCATGACTGATTTTAAGAAGAAACACAGCTTTTTTTTGTTACAGATTTTATTGCGGTTTTTTGAGCCAAAGCCAGGAGTGGATTGATCAGAATGTAAAAGTATAAGAACTTCCTATATATTTTCCATTTCTTTTGTAGCCATTCTTGGCTTTGGCTCAAAAACCGCAGCAAAATCTGAAACAAAAAATGCAGCGTTTTTGCATCGTGGGGATTCAACCTTACTACCCTCCCCCCAAAAGCCAGGGGAAGGTCTCACAGTAGGAGAGGGCCCTAACATAGACAACAGAGGGTATTGAATGAACAGATATAGCATAGCACAAATGCAAAAATAAAGCTTAACATTTAATATTATAAATAGATAAAAAATACCTCTAACCAAGGCAAAATCAAAGCATCAAAAATCACCACTATAAGGTAAAAATGGATGGATCTTACCCACACTGCAGGATACAGGGAAATCGACCAAAGGAGATGGCTTTTGCACGGCAGGATGTAATGCAAAATAGCTGCCCTTGATAAAATGGCTGCTCATGACAAGATGTTTATAATAGCCAGTTCATAGTAACCTTAATTTCAACCCGGTATAAAGTAATGTCTACACACTCTATCAAGTTGACAGGTTCTGAGATTTACATGTCCATACAAACCAGTTCAAAAGGTTATATTTACATGTCCATACAAACTAGATCAAAGACGCTGTTTGAAGTGATATTTACATGTCCATACAAACTAGATCAAAAGGTTATATTTACATGTCCATACAAACTAGATCAAAGATTCTATTTGAAGTGATATTTACATGTCCATACAAACTAGATCAAAGGGGAAACTCTGTTTGAAGCGTATGTGTCACGAGACATATTCAAGTGGAAATTGGCCCCTTCCACATGAATATGAGCTTGGAGACGAGTAAGGCCTTACAGAGGTGTATCACTTCTGTAACCGCCCACTCTATGACGCACACAAAGGGTATAAGATGGGAAACATCCCCCAGCATTAATGTTGCAATCTTGACAGCAGTGATTGGGGACGCCTGGTTCTGCTTGATAAGACCTGTCACATGGCTGGGTGATACTTCCTGCAGATACCCTTATCGGAATTCATCAATGAAGCTTGGCAGTGTTGTAAGTGTGGATTTAATTACCTTCTTTTCTGATTAACTTTGATATACCTTTCTTTATTGCAAGTGTTGATTTGATATACCTTCTGATATACTTTTAAGTGTTATAAGTGTTCATTTAATTACATTCTAATATCTGTTATACTTTTCCTTGTTGTAAGACCTTTTTGATATCTTTTTATACTCTTCTTAATTAAAATGTTAAGCTATTGGTGATAGTCCAGTGTTTTATTCTATAACTTTATTCTATTATACGGAATCCAAAGAATCTTTTTTCATTTGGCAAAACATTTTTGGCAAAGTCGGCAGGATTTCATTTATAGAATAATATGTTTAAGAGTAAAACACAAGCTAGTTCTAATGTGTCTCCTGATGTTATTCTGGGTTGGGAGCAAGCTCTTTACTTGATTCTAGCTCAGGAATGTGCTAAATTCACGGGGCTGGGGGAGGATTGGAAAGATCAATTGGGAACTGGCAGCCCGGCAGTGAAATGTTTACAAAGGGGGTTGGTAAACAATGGGAATGAATATGTTGCTGTGTGTAGGAGGAGGGGTGGGATTTTGCTATCAGCTTACAGACAGCAGAATTAGGAAAAGATGTTGTCACAGCAATTGTTAACCCTCCAGTCTCAGGAAACTATGAATAGATGTCAAAAGCAGATTTTAGCTGATAAAGTTGATCAGTACAAGAGTTATGCTGAACGAGCAGCGGTTAGGATTGCTCAATATAAATATAGGAAGAGGAGAGGGAAAATTAATAAGAAACGGGTCGCCCTCGCCGTCTATGTGCAGGGGTTAACTGCGACCTGTCACAAACCGATGCCTCGGTGTTCTCCTCCACCGATGAAGACCACCCAGGTGATTCTGAGGGGGATGATGATTGGGAAGATTGCCCTGAGCAGACAGCCCCTCCCTCTGCAGAATTCACAGATTCATTCAAAGAGGTGAAGGCATTGTTATTAGAACACAAATCACAAGAGAGAGGAGGAATGTTTCAGGGAGATTCTTCCCGGGAACAATATGATTGACAGATTAGCCAAGCCCACCGTGTAGATGCCCGACCCCATGTAAATTTGAGAATTGAATGGAAACACAAAAATGTACAAAATGTAACCGCATTAGTAGATACGGGGGCGGAGGCTACACTCATTTATGTGAACCCAAATAAGCAAATTTGGCTGAGAATAGGAAACCTTCCTGTTAGGCAGTACAGTGTAATTGTAGTTCCAGTGCCTGAATATATCATTGGTATAGACCTTTTGAAGGGAATGCAGTTACATTTGCCTGATGGTAAGTATTCTTTTGGAGTAAAATCTGTGCAAATTAATCCTGTTTTGATAGGGAAATTAAAAATGAAACCTGTTGAGATTCCCAGAGCCACAAAAACAATTCATGGTCTGTGGCAAACGGGTTGGTAAACTGTATGCCCACCTGGCATTCCCATGATTGGAAAATAGGGACCAAGGAAGTATGGGGAATAGGTATTAAAAAGAATGTGACTGTTTTTCATGTGGATGCTCATACTAATATCAATTCTCTTGATAGACTTTACAACAGCATAGCTGATGAACAATCAAAGATTGCCAAAAAAGTCACCTTCCAGTGGGGACAGACCAGAGGTGTTCCCCTCAGGTTAGAGGTTATAAAAACAATAAAACAACAGTGTCCTGTGTGTCAACATTCACAACACAGGATAGTGCCCAGGGTGGTAAAGGGACATATCTTGCGAGGCACATTGCCTGGCCAGATTTGGCAGATAGACTTCATTGGACCATTAACTGAGTCACAAGGATGTAAATATGCCTGCACAGCAGTGGATACATACTCAGGTGTACTGATGGTACACCCCTGTAAGTTTGCCAATGCTAATTCCACCATCCGCCTGCTAGAAAATATAGTGCTGTATTATGGCATACCTTTGAAAATGCAATCAGATAATGGTAGCCATTTTAAAAACAATAGAGTACAGAAATTTGCCCAAGAACACAACATAGAGTGGATATTTTATATCCCCTATTACCCCCAAGCTGCAGGCTTAATTGAACAGATGAATGGGATGTTAAAACAACAATTGCAAAAGCTAACTAATGGGGCATGGGGAAATTGGAGCCAAGGTGTGGGTAAAAGAGCCACAAGGTTCTCCCACACCAGCTGAAGTGATTGCAAAGGGGACTGACAATGTACTAGTTACTATGTCTCCTGGTACAAATCAATATCAGTACACTCCAGCCAATAATGTGTATTTACGTGAGTAATTTGTGTTCCCTCTCAGGTTGGGATTTTGTTAGCCCTCAGTGGATGCCTTCTGGTAGTGTTCTTATGGATTTGGCACGAGCATTATCAAGACCACCGTGGGTCAGAGGACAATCCAAATCGGGAGTGAAGGAGTTGGAGAGCCAACTGTGGAGAACAAAAGAAAATATGTGGCTGTACCTAGCTCGAGTACTGAATATGACAGACTTTTGCCTGAAAAATGCATATTCCAGCAATGTCCTGGAAACTTGTTTGGTCGCTGTACCAACTTCTGTTGCAGTATGGACTAAATTGTTACAAACTCAGTTAAATGATACTGACTTACAGGAAGCCGATCTACATTTCCATGTGGATTGGATAAGTCCTTATTATGCTTGTGCAAACATCAGAACATGTGTATATATAAGTATGGCTGTATCACTGGTAGGAATACCAGGCTTAGCAGTATATAATCATGAAACTATATCATGTATGGCTTGCTTAATGGTAAAGAATATAAATATTACTAGTGCCATTATAAAGGATGTTTTGTTAGATTTACAATCATATAAGAAAGCAATATTACAGAATAGAGCTGCTATAGATTACTTATTACTTAAGCATGGTTATGGATGTAACAGCTTTGCAGGAATGTGTTGCTTCAATTTGTCTGATCATTCAGAAGATGTTCATGACAGGTTGCAGCAACTGCAGAAAATGATTACTCACATTAAACAAGATGTAAATCAAGGGTGGTGGGATTGGCTATTAGCCTTCCTACCCAATTTCGGATATCTTCGACAAATTGTCGGAGTCATCCTTTGTATAATAACTTTTTTAATTATGAGCTGTTGCTGTCTACAATGTATTCCATCCTTATACACTATGTTAAAACCCACTAGGCACCAAACAATAAAAGTAGCTTATGGTGCATATAAGGTTACTTGACCTGTCTAGGGTGGAATGTAATGCTAAATAGCTGCCCTTGATAAAATGGCTGCTCATGACAAGATGTTTATAATAGCCAGTTCATAGTAACCTTAATTTCCACCCGGTATAAATTAATGTCTACACACTTTATCGAGTTGACATGTTCTGAGATTTACATGTCCATACAAACTAGATCAAAGACGCTGTTTAAAGTGATATTTACATGTTCCTACAAACCAGATCAAAAGGTTATATTTACATGTCCATACAAACTAGATCAAATACGCTGTTTGAAGTAATATTTACATGTCCATACAAACCAGATCAAAAGGTTATATTTACATGTCCATACAAACTAGATCAAAGACGCTGTTTGAGGTGATATTTACATGTCCATACAAACTAGATCAAAGGGGAAACTCTGTTTGAAGCATATGTGTCACGAGACATATTCAAGTGGAAATTGGCCCCTTCCACATGAATATGAGCTTGGAGACGAGTAAGGCCTTACAGAGGTGTATCACTTCTGTAACCGCCCACTCTATGACGCACACAAAGGGTATAAGATGGGAAACATCCCCCAGCATTAATGTTGCAATCTTGATAGCAGATCATTGGGGACGCCTGCTGATGCTGCATGCTGAGACCTGTCACATGGCTGGGTGATATTTCCTGAAGCTACCCTTATCGGAGTTCATCAATGAAGTTTGGCAGTGTTGTAAGTGTTGATTTGAATATCACAGTTTGATTAACTTTGATTACCTTGTGATTAACTTTGATATACCTTTCTTTATTGCAAGTGTTGATTATATCACAGTTTGATATCTGATTATACCTGGCTTTATTGCAAGTGTTGATTTAATATACCTTCTGATATACTTTCAAGTGTTGGAAGTGTTGATTTAATTACATTCTAATATCTTTTATACTTTTCCTTGTTGTAAGACCTTTTTGATATCTTCTTATACTCTTCTTAATTAAAATGTTAAGCTATTGTTGATAGTCCAGTGTTTTATTCCATAACTTTATTCTATTACACGGAATCCAAAGAATCTTTTTCCTCTTGGCAAAACACAGGATAAACAGTCCCTATCCCAACCCTTACACACTCTCCCTAGTTCCCCGTATTGACTCCCACCCTAAAAAGGGCAGTACCAAACTGTACCTATAACTGTCCCTATTAGTCTCTATTATTCTCTACGCGTTTCATGGCACGTCCTGCGCCACTCCTCAGGAGACCTTAGCTATCACATTATACAAAAAAGTGCTTAACAGGGTACAAAAATAATAAACCAGAGAACCCACAGTGGTGAGACTATTCCTCACTAGTCTAAGCATAAAATGGCAGTCATGGTGAAATGTTTGATATGCTTATGAAACAGTTCTTTGATTTCATGCCTGAAAAAGGGTGTGCAATGTCTTCTGTCGCTAATGTGCTGGCTGGTTCTGAGGTAACAGCCACTCATACTGCTTTTTCTGTGCTTAATAGTGCAATGTCAGAGTGCTCTGTTGATAATTCTAAGAGACTAACTTTGGATAAAGCATTTGGTGTTTCTGAGAAATGTTTGAAATAGGCTCTGACTTGTGAAACATCCCCATTGGGATATCATTTACTGCTATCTCTCTTAAGGAAAAAAATTGGGAGAAACGAATTTATTGATATTCTGTCACTTTTACCTAATCTTAAAGGTATGGTTAAAATGGATAAGAAATCTGAGACTAAATGTAATGAGGAGTAGAAACAAGCTTTGCCCTATTCATTTCATAACCAGATGCAGGGTATGACATGGTTTCATTATGATGAGCTATATCACCAAAATCTTGCTGTCCATCCACAACAGTTATCCTTTCCAGTAGGAATGTAATACAATGATGTGACCGCTGAGACCAATCAGTGTCTTCAGCGAAACTCAGGAAGACACCCGTGAAAAGCCACCGGAGCAGAAGCATCGGAACGCGCTGGAAGGACACCGGAGCACTGGGTACAGGTGAATATGCTTTTTTTTTTTCAACTCCCACCTCTTTAAGTCTCCTGGTATATATATATATATATATATATATATATATATATATATATATATCTGGCTGACCTCTTTCTTAACCCATTAAGGACGTGGCTAAGTTTGATACTTAAAGGGGTATTGCCATCTCACTGTTTCAGTGGTCATCTTAGTTTTAAAATAACAATTCATTTGGTAGTTACTCCTGATGAGAGGGATTTATCAATGTCCTCACATGATCTATAGTGCTGATATATGATCCTGATGTCTCCTTTAGTCAAGTGTACAGTATAAATTCCTTTCCTTATCCACACAAAGGGTAACATATAACATTTATCCCTGTGTCTCTCTTTGTATTTCTCCCACTGTCCCTATACCACTGTCTGAGGTACATGCAGGCACTGTCATATCTGCTACTTCTTAACTCTTATCAAGATAAATAAACATTTCTTGCAGTGAGGCTCAAAATTTTGAGATCTCCCAACTGACTAGCAATGCTCTGTGCTCTCCCCATCATGACTGTATACTTCAGTGGTAACGACAGAACGGAGCATTTCTAATCATTGCTGAGAGATAAATGTGTGAACTTGGAAAGCAAGTAAAAGTGTATGTTCATAAATGCCAGAAGCCTAGTGAGCAAACTGGGGGAGCTTGAGGCCCTGGTCCAGAAGAAGGTAAGTGGAGTTTATATGTATATCAGAAGTGGCAGGAAAGGGAGTGTGAAAAAAGGCAAATATGGGTGAAGATTGTGAGGATTTGGAATTCGTGTAGGTGGAATTGTATAAGAATGTGACCCCTGATAAAATACTTTTTGACATGATCTATAGACCCCCTCAACATAACTAAGGGATTAGAAGATCAGTTGTGTAAGCAAATTGAGTTGGTGGCACAGGTGGGTACAGTGGTCTTGATGGAAGATTTTAACTACCAGGATATTTGGTTTGATCAAAATGTTTTGAATTTATTTATAAAAAAAAAATAGGTAATTTGGTGTAAATTTGAAAAAAAAATTGCAATTTTCAAAATGTGAAATGCTCTGCTTTTATTTTTTTATTATGCTCACTTATATATCTCCGTCATATTGCCATCACATGCTAACCACTGAGCCACCGTGCTGCTTTTGTGACAGATAGTCAAACCACTGAAATACGTTAATAATTATTATCTCCCATATCTCTGCTTTATATTGGCATCATATTTTAATCATCTTTCAATTTATTTTGAATGTTAAAAAGCCTACAAGTGTAACAGCGATTTTCCAAATTTACAAGAAAATTTCCCAAACCCATTTGTTAGGCACCACTTCAGATCTGAAGGGGATTTTAAAGGCCTTCATATTAGAAACCCCTCATAAATGACCCCATTTTCAAAACTGCACTCCTCATGTACATCAAAACAGAAATTGGGAACTTTTTTAACCCTTTAAGCATTTCACAGGCATTAAAACAATGTGGAGATGAAATTTAGACATTTCATGTTTTTTCAATAATACATTCATTTAGCCCAAAAATATACACAAGCGTTAAAGGAAAGAATTCATCCCAAAATTAGCAATTTCTCCCAAGCACACAGCAGTGCGCCAAAGGGAAGGAGTGCCACTTTGGAAAGCATATTTTGCTGGAATGATTTTCAGGTGTCATGTGTCATTTGTAGAGCCCCTAAAGTAGCAGTACAGTGGAAACCCACCAAAAGTGACCCCATTTTGGAAACTGTACCCCTCAAGGAATTTATCAAGATGTTTAGTGAGCATTTTGACCTCACAGCTGTTTCACAGATTTTAATAATATTTGGAGGTGTAAAGAAAAAAAAATAACTAAACTATAACTTTCTCCCCAAATTTTTCATTTTCACAAAATGTGCCATTTTAGTGCGCAATATGTTGTGCATACTTTGTGTCATTTTTTGATCTCTGCTAACATGAAATGGTGTCCAAAAAACAAACAATCTAAATCTGTGCTCCAAAAGCCAAATAGCACGCCTTCACATCTTCTCCCTGCTGTATCCCCACACAGCAGTTTAGGCCCACATGTATGACATTGTATTGCCCAGGATAATGTACTTAACAATGTCATATGGGGGTATAAATTCCTGTTTGGGTACATGGCCGGGCACAGAAGGTAAGGAGCGCTATTTTGTTTTTGGAGCACAGTTTGGTTTTTGGACATTATGCCATTTTTGCAGAGTCCCTGACTTCCCAGTAAAGTGGAATCCTCAGACATGTGACCCTTTAAGGAATTTATCAAGTGGTGTAGTAAGTATTTTTAGTCTTTGAGTGTTGCATTAATTTAGTTTCCAGAAATTAATATGCAGCTAATAGTGAGAAGTGAAAATTGCAATTTTTCCAGACATACACTACACTATTTCAGTGCCCAATATGTTGAACCTAGCTTGTGTCAGCAGAGACACTCACTCCAAAAACTGTTAAGCAGTTATCCCGGGCACCACAGCCTCTGGAGCGTTTGTCTCTGACACAAGTTTGGCATAACATATTGAGCACTGAAATTATGTATTTCTCAAAATATTGCCATTTTCACCTTTCACCATCAGCTGAGTATTCATTTCTGGAAAATAAATTAATGCAACACTTGTGGGTTAAAAATGTTCACTGCACCCCTGGATAAATTCCTTAGAGTGTAGTTTCAAAATGGGGTCACGTATCACGGGATCCCATTTAGCTGACATTTGAGGGGCACTTCAAAAGTGGCATGGCGTCCAAAAACCAAACAGTTTAAGGCTTTGGCCCCGCGTTGAGGAAATGCAGTTTTTTTGTTGCAGATTTTGCTGCAGTTTTTTGATTCGAAGCCAAGAATGGCTGCAAAAAGAATGGGAAATATATAGGAAGTACAGTACTTATATTTCTTCCTTCTGCTCAATCCACCCCTGACTTTGACTCTAATGAATCCCATCAACACATTGTGGAAAAATACTTGTAGTGGACACGCTGCAATTTCCAAAACCGTCGCATTGCCGCAGCACTTTTTTGCAGCTCAGGCTGGGGCTCCACATTGCAAAAACACACAGTTTTGGTCGTATCGGAAACGCCGCAGCAAAAAAACACTGCGTTTTACAGTAACTACAAAGTGGATGAGTTTCTAGATAATCCCATCCACACATTGCAGAAAGAAATCTGAATAACTGAGTTTTCAAAAACTCCCATTGTTTTGAAAATCACAGCATGTCAATTATACCTGCCGTTTTCCATATAGGTATAATAAGGGCAGAAAGTCTGCAGAGGAGAACTCACTGAAAATGCAATGAAAAATGCTGCAGAAAAAAATGCAATGCTTTTCCGCCGCAATTCTTTCCACAGTATTTTTTTTTTGTTTTTTTGCTGCATGTCGCTACATGGGGCCTTAGCCTAAAAGTCCAGTAATGAGAAGTAGCATGATGGCTCAGTGGTTAGCACTACAGCCTTGTAGCACTGGCGTCCTGGGTTCAAATCCTGCCAAGGATAACACCTGTAAGGAGTTTGTATGTTCTCCCCATGTTTGTGTGGGTTTCCTCTGGGTACTCCGGTTTCCTCCCACACTCCTAAAGATATACTGATAGGGAAATGTAGATTGTGAGCCCTATATGGGACAGTGCCTGACAATGTCTGTAAAGCACTGTGGAAGATGATGGTGCTATACAAGTAAGCATAAATAAATGAGAAATATCCTGGAATTAATCAGTTCACGTACATGTGGTCCCAGAATTGAGTGCTGTTATAACTGCATCCAGGTAATTATTGTGTAACCCAAAAATGAAAGCTGAAGCTTTGCCAGTGCTGTATAACTGTTAGTTTGGCAGAGACCGTACACCAATTTACTGTAGAATTTTTTTTTTTTTTTTAATTGCAGTGAAATTAAGGAATGTGTATAACTGTTTGACATAAAGCATATGCCAATTTGCTATAGACTTTTTCATAACTGAGCACTAAATTAAACACTGTAATGAATGGTGGTTTATAACTGGTTTGAGCATATGCCAATTTGTTGTAGAGTTTTTTGTAATTAAAAGCAATTAAAGGCTTTCATTCCGGGGAGTACTCATCTAACCACTCAGACCACTGCCATCTTCTGCCTGTGCCACAACAGGTAGTGAGAGTTGATCGCTGCTGAAATAAAAAAAAAAAAAATGGAGTTAAATCCAGCTCCTTATGAATTGCTTTTCCCATCTCTACCCATAATCAATCAATGTTTCACTTACTTAAGCAAAAGCATTGGTGGCCCTGACTTAAAGCGGAACTACAGTGCTGCAGCAGACATCGTCTGGCATCACCAGTAATTTTATGATAGGTGTAAATTAGGGATGTCTTTTTGCAAAGAGAGTCAGATTTGATGAGGTGAAAATGTGTGGGGGCCGACCATTTAGCCTGACATTCTCTTAAAGAGGACCTTTCATGTCCTCAGGCACATGCGGTTTTACATACCGCTAGAAAGCCGACAGTGGGCTGAATTCAGCGCACTGCCGGCTTTCCCGGTATGTGCCCCTGGGCTGGAGATATCGGCGGTGTAAGTTTCTGACAGTTCCTGACAGTGTAGCTAAGCTGTGAGGAACGCCCTCACTGACAGTTCTTGTTCATAGACTTGTACTGGGGGGTTTTCCTCACAGCTGAGCGTCATCGCTGGGCTGTAAGGAACGCCACCTCTCTCTGTACTCATCTATAGTGCTGTACTGTCAGAGGGGGTGTTCCTTACTGCCCGGCGATGATGCTGAGCTGGTAGGAACGCCCCCCCCCCAGTACAAGTCTATGAACGAGAACTGTCGGGGAGGGCGTTCCTCACAGCGCAGCTAGACTGTCAGGAACGCCTTTCTGACAGTAAACCATGAAACTTACACCGCCGATATCTCCAGCCCCAGGGCACATACCGGGAAAGCCAGCAGTGCGCTGAATTCAGTGTGCTGACGGCTTTCTAGTGGTATGTAAAACCGCATGTGCCTGAGGACAAAAAGGTCCTCTTTAACCATTAACATTAAATACAAATGAACTATTTTATGAAATTTTTATTGAAAATGGGATATTTTTCATTTCTTCCTACAGAACACAAATATGTTTTTACCAAAATCACTCTGCCTTTCATATTTGAAGACCAAAATCAATTTACTGAAATTTTAGAATTTATAGATAGACCAAAAAAAAAAATGAAGCCCGGACAACCCCTTTATTATAACCTCCCAATACCCCACACTTTATTGCCCCCTCACAGGATGTTAGCCCCCATCACTGCCCCCACACATTATAATGACCCCATCACTGGTCCCCATACAGTATGAGGAACCAATGAAGTGGCCACTGTATGGGGGGGAATAGTGGAGGAGCCACTGTATGAGTCATACAGTGGCCCCTTCACTGGCCCCTCCTATAGCAGTATTGGGTCACTACTTACCACTAAGTGGGAGGCACAGAAGAGCAGACAGGTATGTATTGGTACTTAGCTTGTAGGCCACAGGCTCAATGTAGCCTGTGCCCTGCAAGTTGGGGAGTGGTAGAGCAGGAAGCCTGTGGCTATACATATGTATTTTATATTATTTATAATAAATTATTCTTTATATTTTTGATATATACTGGTGAATTCCCATATTTTTTCTTTTTTTTTTTTAGGGGGGGGGTTATTATTGATTTTGTGACAAAGGCTGCGGGTCGGTGGAATGTTGAACATGGGCTGCATTTGAACCCCCAGGCCAGACTTTGGACAGGCCTGGTGTACATATTCTATTGAGCACCACTATATGAAATGATAGCAATTGAAAGCATTGAAATACATTTTGCTATTTCCTGTAACTAATAGCATTTGGTATTGATAGCACATAGGTGAATATATCCTACTAGAACACTAGGCTAAGCTTTGTCTAAATAAGATAACAATTTGAATTAATAATAGCATGTTTAATTGAAATATCCTTAACAAGGTTTTAGAGAAGAACTGTCAATCACACTTCACATTCAGCATCCCCTATTGTATACAGGAGACAGCACAGCATTATAATGTAAACTATGTTGTAATATTCTTTTATACAAAGGACTATGTTATAATTGGCAAACCTCAATATAATTGTATTCCATTCTTTGTATATTTTGAGTGTCATGCATGTATCTATAATGAACATATATTATACAGTTTTTAGAATATTCAATATATAATAAACTAGTACGTTTTAGATACAGTTTATTAAAATAGAATAATATGCAAAATTCTGTTGTCTTGAAAATGACCCAAATGACCTGTAGCATTAGCATTAAATGATACTGTAACAAGAAAAAATAAATAATGCTGCTGATATACAATGCTAGACAAGAGTCTGGACATGACTATTCATTCTATAGTTTTTTCTCTCTTTTTTTTCTTTTTTTTTTAATTTTCAACATTGTAGATTTATATTGAAGACATGAAGGAACATATGAAATTAAGCAGAATATGTTTTATATTTTAGATTCTCCAAACTAGCCCCCTTTTGCATTGATGATAGCTTTGCACACGCTTAGGCTAAGGCCCCATGTTGTAGAAACACAACAGAAAAAAAAAGCTGAGTTTTACAGTAAAAGAAAACTGAATTAGATTCTGGCTAATCCCATCCGTACATTGAGAAAAAAAAAATACTGTGGAAAAGCTGTGTTTTCAGAAAAGTATATGTTTTTGAAAAACTCAGCATGCCAGTTTTACCTGCGGAAACACTCACTTGGTTCCACTGGCAATTACATTTTGCCAAATGAGCTGGTGATACCGTTTCATGTGAGTACGGAAAGACCCAGTTCCTACACATGTCTGCACACCCATGGCTAATGATCTGCTTGCAGATCTTGCACCTTGCAATCAATCTGTCATTTGGTATCTTCAATCATGTTTGTTTACTTTTGTAATGAAAGTCGTGCATGCAGGACTTTATCTTCCTTTACAAAGGTAAACAAAGATGATCTTCCATTATGTTGTTTACATTAGTGTCAATGGGAATGGACACAGAATCAGTCTATGATACTTCTCTGCAACAGTTTAATGTCCATTGCTGTCTTCCTATGAGTTAAGACAGCAATGGACATTAGCAAGGGTAGTGTGAACGCCCCCTTATAGTGCCCTTATAGACCCCTGGAGCACTCCACTTATAACATTAGTCCAGTTTGAATATGACCCTTTTATGACTTCACATTAAATGCAGTTTTTACCCAATTTAGGATCTAATTACAGTGTTACTGTCTAATCCAACAGACCTTATCTTGTGCTATAATGGCATGTGAAGGATAGTGTCAAATGCTTTTTACTGACTGTCCCTTTTCTGCTAGCCATTTCATAAAAAGCAAGTAAATTAGTTTGTCATAACTTTCCCCTTCATGTAGTGCGTATATATTTTTACAGAGCTGTATTCCCTTTGTGGGTCATTATATTTATAATGTTTTAATATTTGAGGTTTTTCACTGCTGAGAATATTGTTCTGTTATGTTTTTGCGATCAGATTTCTAGCTGTATTCACTCTCTAGCGTGGATTGGGGCTTGCAATCTAATTTACAAATTTATCAGTATGTTTTGGACTGTTAGAAGAAAACATTGGCGGTGCTGTACATACAAAAATTATCAGGTCTTTAGTACTACAAGACAACAATAGTAACCACTGAGCCACCAGACTTTAGAACTATTTTTAGAAGCAGGCTGCTTTATTGCAGGGTTTTTTGTCCTCTTCTTTCTAGAGTCTCACCAACCAGAACATGATTATACCTAGACAACATCAGTGGTCAAAATCTATGGCAAAATTTTGTGTAACTTTGGTACACTTCCATTTATTTGTGATACTATACAGTCTATGAAAAAAATGAAGGTGTGCCAATAAAGTTGAGCATCAATGTACATGACAAGAATCTGCGTAACTTATCATATGCTAAATAGTTGCAAGTCAAATTTATGTATGAGATAGCCAAGATGGTTGTCTATAAAATGATGGTAGTCTCACGTTGGAAGCTGTAGTGGATGGTGAGATAAGGAGCCTGAAAGTCAAAGTTCAAAACACTGTTACCCTTTTTCTGGTCAGTGTAATTTGGTTATTTATAAAGGTGGAGGTCAGATTTATTAATGTTATTATCATATCAGTTTACACCAAGTTTTCAAGTGATTTCTTGATTTATTTTCATAGTTACAAGTAAAGTGGGTCTGACTGCCAAAGGAGGTTTTTCATGTAGAATAGGTAGAAATAGTGCAAATTGTCTCACAAATGTATGCCTCATCATAGCACATGTAGATTTCACATCTTCACTATCATAGGGATACAAATGTGTCACATTTATTATGACTCGTGGAGCTCTTAATAGATTTGGCACAAATTACGTCAAATTACTTACTATTATAAGTTTAGCTTTCGAAGAGTCACTTTTCACAATTCAACAGTTTGTAAATCAGTGTAAATCAAATTATTAGGCCCTAAAAGTCAAATTACTATAAGATCTATCTAAATATATATATAGTTAATATTGAATTTTATTTTATTTTTCAATTCTTCTTTTCATATATCCCTTTACTGTTTCTTGGTGACTTTTTCCTTTGATATCCTGCAGATTAAGATAATTAAAATAGATTGTCAATGCAAAATGGCCTTCTAAATATACATAGCTTATTTGCTTTTCATAAGATGTAACAAGGATAAATGAAGGTTAAATGATAATGAATTTGACATAAATGTTTTACACTTTGTACAATTCTCAGTTTGTAGTCTATGATATAAAGCATGTTAAATCTTGTCTGATATCCTTCTTTTTTTTTTCTTTATGGTGAATTATTAATATCTTATCATAATCATTTGTCTTTGCAATGGAAAAGTTAGCTCTATACCTACAGTACTTACTTATTGATATGCTTGTGGAGGAAAAGCAGAGCTGTGATGAAAAAGGATAGAACAGCAGCTGGAGCATCTAATAAGACTGGAGTTGCATTTTATATAGATGTTGCATTACGTCGTTGTTCTACGTGTAACTTGCATGAACACAATTGCTTAGTTTTATTCAAAATTGTGACAAATTAATGGAGCACGTGCAAAGCCACCTCTTCATTCCCAACAACCGCTGCTCCAGATAGGATAAGAAGTCAGCAGACCCCCGTCTATAGACAAGTGTGGATCTCAGAAATGGGACCCAAATCTGTTAGACATTTATAGTATTTCTTTTGAATACTACAGGAAAAATGTAATATCACTTGCAATTTTACATGGATGATCCAGATCCACCAGAGTGAGCTCTGCTTGTCATTAGAGTGAAAATGTTTCTGTGAAATGTTCTAGATGTAGATTCCCCTGTTATTTTCTGAGGCCTGGATAAAAAAACCTTACTATTGGATGTCTATACGCTTATGCTGAGTTCACATCTGCGCTTAAATCTCCATTTGGAGACTGCATTGCAGTGACCACCAAAAATAGCAGGGCAAAAAAAGTGCTGCAAGTCAACTTTTACATCTGGTGGTTTCAGTTTAAAATATTGGACATTTGAGGGATCCCTTTATAGTCAATGGGGTTCATCAGGCACCTCCACAGGACCAGAATAATGGATACCTGGATGCAGATGTGAACATAAAAGCAATATTATGGTGAACAAAACTTGACTTTTATCAAAAGTATTTGGTGCAAAATAAAAATCCTCATAATATAGTAATTACATTTTCTCAGCAGATTACACATAATCCCTCACCTCTTAATTACAAAAAATGTTTACATGTCATTGACTAAAGTTTATGACCTGTATTTTAACTTGAGCTTAGGGGTCGAGCATGCTCAATTTCAAAACATGTTATAGAAGGGTAAACAACATTTGTCTATGTAACAGCAGAGAATGGGAGGGGCAACGACTGTTAATGTGAGAGGTTCAGGAGTGAGGAGGCACAATGTGAAGTGTACAATAGGGAAAAGATTTGTTCTAGCATCCAGGAAATCACAGAGAGCAATACAATACAGTTACCCTACTTCTTCTGAAGTCAAACCCACTCTTGGTACACAGAGTAGGAGCACATAGAAAGCAATAGTGTAAGGCTATTTTTGCAGAAGTCATTTTTGATTTTTTTTGTAAAATCCAGAAAGCCAAAAAACCCCACCAATTTTCACACTGTTTTTTATAATATAAAATGTAAAAAATGCTGCACTCAGCCAACTATCAACTGCACTCTCCTAGAGAAAGAGTGGAGTGTGAGGGCAAATGCTCAGCCTGACGCTCCATCAGGACAGGGAAAATCATTCTTAGGATCAGTGAGGGTCCCAGCAATTAGAAATTCCCAGCAGAATAAGGTTATGCTTTATCCTGTAGATATGGGATAACTTCAAAACTTGGCAAACCAAGTGCCGCCACCTTCAAAATAGTCAAATCATCAGGTAAGGATGGCATACAGCCACAACTTCTGAAGGAATTATTTACCATGATGAACCCTTAGATCCAATATTAAAGAATTCAGTAATGACTGAGTGTGTTCCATGGGACTGGCGGATAGCAAATGTGGTATAATATTCAAAAGAAGCTCTAAAAGTTAGCCTGGAAACTATAATGCTATAAGTTTAACCCCTGTGGTGTGAAAAATATTTGAAATATTTCTAAAAGATGCTAATCCTGGGTTATATGATTATATCCTGGTTATATAGATTCTGTCTCTCACAGTTGAAGTGTACCTACGATAAAAATTACAGACCTCTCCATTCTTTGTAGGTGGGAAAACTTGCAAAATTGACAGTGTATCAAATACTTATTTTCCCCAATGTACAGTCATGGCCAAAAGTTTTGAGAATGACACAAATATTATATTTTCACATGATCTGCTGCCCTCTGGTTTTTATGTGTGTTTGTCAGATGTTTTTATCACATACAGAAATATAATTGCATTCATATTATGAGTAACAGAAGCTTATATTGACAGTTAGAATGAGTTAATGCAGCAAGTCAATATTTGCAGTGTTGACCCTTCTTCTTCAGGACCTCTGCAATTCTCCCTGGCATGCTCTCAATCAACTTCTGGACCAAATCCTGACTGATAGCAGTCCATTCTTGCAGAATCAATGCTTTAATTTTGTCTGAATTTGTTGGTTTTTGTTTGTCCACCCGTCTCTTGATGATTGACCACAAGTTCTCAATGGGATTAAGATCTGGGGAGTTTCCAGGCCATGGACCCAAAATCTCTATGTTTTGTTCCCTGAGCCATTTAGTTATCACCTTTGCTTTATGGCAAGGTGCTCCATCATGCTGGAAAAGGCATTGTTGAGCGCCAAACTGCTCTTGGACGGTTGGGAGAAGTTGCTCTTGGAGGACATTCTGGTACCATTCTTTATTCATGGCTGTGTTTTTAGGCAAGACTGTAAGAGAGCCGATTCCCTTGGCTGAGAAGCAACCCCACACATGAATGGTTTCAGGATGCTTTACAGTTGGCATGAGACAAGACTGGTGGTAGCGCTCACCTCTTCTTCTCCGAATAAGCTGTTTTCCAGATGTTCCAAACAATCGAAAAGGGGATTCATCAGAGAAAATGACTTTACCCCAGTCCTCAGCAGTCCACTCCCTGTACCTTTTGCAGAATATCAGTCTGTCCCTGATGTTTTTTCTGGAGAGAAGTGGCTTCTTTGCTGCCCTCCTTGAGACCAGGCCTTGCTCCAAGAGTCTCCGCCTCACAGTGCGTGCAGATGCACTCACACCTGCCTGCTGCCATTCCTCAGCAAGCTCTGCACTGTTGGTAGCCTGATCCCGCAGCTGAAACACTTTTAAGAGACGGTCCTGCCGCTTGCTGGTCTTTCTTGGGCGCCCTGGAGCCTTTTTGGCACCAATGGAACCTCTCTCCTTGAAGTTCTTGATGATGCGATAGATTGTTGACTGAGGTGCAATCTTTCTAGCTGCAATACTCTTCCAAGTTAGGCCATTTTTGTGCAGTGCAATGATGACTGCACGTGTTTCTTTAGAGATAACCATGGTTAACAGAAGAGAAACAATGATGGCAAGCACCAGCCTCCTTTTAAAGTGTCCAGTGGTGTCATTCTTACTTAATCATGACAGATTGATCTCCAGCCCTGTCCTCATCAACACCCACACCTGTGTTAATGGAGCAATCACTGAAACGATGTTAGGTGGTCCTTTTAAGGCAGGGCTGCAATGATGTTGAAATGTGTTTTGCGGGATAAAGTTCATTTTCTAGGCAAATATTGACTTTGCAAGTAATTGCTGTTAAGCTGATCACTCTTTATAACATTCTGGAGTATATGCAAATTGCCATTAGAAAAACTGAAGCAGTAGACTTTGTAAAAATTAATATTTGTATCATTCTCAAAACTTTTGGCCATGACTGTATATGTCTCACAAGGCGACTTGAACTTGGGATCATTTGATCTCCTTTACTATGTATTGCAATACATCTATATTCCAGTATACAGTTAATTACTGTCTATAATTATTAGCCAATGCCTATTACATATCTATCTGTTCATGGCAGCTTGGAGGCAATTGATTGGTCTCCTGCTTGCTATAATAACTCTACTAACTAAAATTGGAACCTACAATTTTTATAGTTTTATGTAACAGGACAAAGTTTTTAAAAATCTGGTCCTTAGAAAGTCTTAAAATTAGGTAAATACCACCTCCGATGAACAATAACACCTGGAAAAGTATTATTTATTTAGCAAAAACTAGGCTAAAATGCAGAAGCAGTGGTATAAAAGTAAGTTCACCCTTATTTATACAAAATAAATTAAGAGAATAAGTAGCAACCAGTTGCTGCTAAAGTAATGTTCTTGAATAATTGATCATCATCAACGTCTATGAAAGCAGAAGTTTTGTCAGTTTTCTGCTCTGGAGCATTCAAGTATGTGTTAACACAATGTTAAGGTAGAAAGACATCAGTAGTGATCCAAAAGAAACAATTGTTGCTGGCCATCTTCATCATTTGGAAGGGTTATAAGGTCATTTCCAAACATTTGAAATATATCATTCTAACAACAAACTACCCCCTCATCGAGGCTTGTGAGCATTTGCTTATGCACATCTCTCTTAAGGTCCTGCCACAGCATTTCATTTGGGCTGAGGTCTGGACTTTGACTGGGCCACTGCAATACCTTGGATATTTGCTTTTTCACTCATTGGTGTTGTAGATTTGCTGGTGTGCTTGGGATCATTGTCCTGTTGGATGACCAAGTTTTTGGTCAAGCTTTAGATATTTTATAGATGGCCTCACACACCTTGGTATACAGAGAAGTTTGTGGACAACTCACTGACTGCCCAGATGCTTTGGCTGCAAAACAAATCCAATTCATCATCCCTCCACACCGTACTTGATAGTTTGTATCAGTTGTTTGTGTTGATAAACTGTGTTTGATTTTTTGACAAATGTGGCACTGTGCATTATGGCCAAACATCTCCACTACCAATATTGTGGTTTGTTTAGATGCAACTTTGCCCACTTAAGTCATGCTGCTATGTTCTTTTTAAAAAGAAGAGACATTCACTGGACAACCCTTTCAAACAAACCATACTTGGTCAGGCTATTTTTATTTTATTGTGTGCTCATAAGACCACCGTGAGTGATTATTTATTATGCAGACCTTAGTATGCAAAAATGACCATGTTATAGACAATGCTCGAGTAACAATCCCGGCTAGCTGAGCTACCTAGGCAAAATAAGCAATTTCATTCTACAGAAAGGGCAATGGAAATTTCAGTTCTTATGCACCAGTTGTATCCATATAAGCATGATGTGAAGATTTGGTATTCAGTATTCCTTTCTTTTTGGATATGAAACAAGGAAAATTTTGTCACCTTTTCCCTTTGATATTTGTTCTTTTGATGAAGCCCTTTTCCAATTGATCTCCTCTTCATCTTAAATATGAGGTGTCACTGTAAGCTCACTGGAACACTGAAGTGGGTTATTTGCTTATAGTTATTATTATTTGGTTGCTGTTATTTATTAGTCTTACATTCCCAAAATCATCCCTCACCCAGGTCTATGAAATTATTCAGACATTTGGCTCTATTTGTTATAAAGCACATGCAATTAAATCTTTAATAGTTAATATAGATCTCCTTGTAAATACCATGCAACAACTGAAAGATAGATTTTCTCACCTTCAGGCTGATGTCACTATTCCATACTTCACTATAACTCTTACTTACACTATATATAATCATTCTGTAAGCATACTCAAAAAATTCCAATATCCTGGATTGACTGCATTGTAGCTACAATAATGATGATCTTATCAAAGATTTCATATTATTTTAGAAACCTGCCAATTATGCTTACTAAGTCTCTTCTTTTGCACATTCAAAGAATAATTAACATCAGGAACTGCAGCGTGCAAGGGTCTCTTGATAAATTCATATCCCATTTTCTAAATGCTGCTAAATCAAGTATAGCTAAGAGATGGAAAAAGCCTAGAGATGGGCGAATCTCTGAAGATTTGTTTTGCTTTGTTTTCAGGGTAATTCGGTCTCAAGAGTTGTTTCTGATCAAATAAATGTGTTTTGAATCATTTAAATTGGCTACAAAGATATTGTATGACACTGTCAGGGCTCCTAAGTTTCCATCTAGCCTATTTCACAGCCAAAGAAATGTCAAAGTTAAAGTAACATTTATATTCATTAACAAACACATTAACACACCCAGATCAAAATTTCTGCAAAATTTGGCATGCTTCAAGTAGATATGTAAATGATTATAGGTGAGATCTGATTAGACACTGGGTCTTTTGACCCCTGCTCTCAGAGGCTACTATTGGGTACTGTACCTCTTAGTGAGATATGGTTGACTGCTAAACATGCCTCTAAGACTCATTTGATGGTATTTTGCCCATTTGATGGACTTTGAGAGGAGTTTCATCATTGGACTGAGAGAAGCAAGATGGTTATTTCCACAAACTGCCCACCATGTAGGAAATTCTAACCTAGCTGTTAGGAGGTATTGGAAGATAAGTAAGATATGCACACACAGGCTCTGGATGACCCAGGCAGTCACCAATAGAGAGGATTATTTGATCCAACAAGCAGTACAAGCAGCTCCTACAGTTTCCTTGCCCACCATCCAGAAACAGGTGGCACCTTCCGTACACACCCCTGTCTCTGCCAGGACCATTTCCAGGCATTTATCACAAGGAAATTTGTTTTTTACAGTGCCCATTAAGTGTCATTGTCGCAAATATTTGCAGTGGTGTCCTGAATGAGAAACATAGAATGCTATAGATTAGAGTTGTATAATCCAGGTTCAGTTTGGGAATAAACAATGGTCAGGTTTGAGTATGGAGGTGTTGTGGTGAGTGCTTCAATCTTGCCTTTGCTGTGGAGTAACACATTTCCTCAACTGCTGGTGTGATTATTTGGGGAGCCATTGCATCCGACAGTTGGTCACCCCTAGTAGTAATGCAAGGGACACTAACAGCTTAGCGATATATGCGGGAGATATTATGGCCACATGTATTTTCTATCTTGGCAGGGTTTCCAACAGGCATTTTTCAGCAGGATAACGCTCGACTACACACAGAAAGGTTTCCAAGAAATGTCTCCGCCAGATTGCAGCACTTCCTTGGCCTGCTCAGTTGACAGTTTTATAGCCAATGGAGCATTTATGGGACCAGTTGGTATACCAGCTTTAGCGTTCTACAAGTGTGCAGGATCTACTGACTCCACTACATCATCTGTATGAGACTGTGCTAATTAATCGGGAAGCATGTACCAAAGTTCTATACAGTGAGAAATAACTTAAATGGGGAAATGCATATTTAACCAATTTGGGAGAGGGAAAGAAAAAAGTATATAACTGGATAAATATATAAAAAATGCGAATAAAAAGATGACAATAAAAATAAAATATAAATAGGAAAATACAAATATGGGTACATGAATAAATATAAATATGAAAGGTAAACCACCCATACATACACATGAATATACACATAAATAAATAAATATACTGTATATAAAATCTGCTTAACCTTCCTCTAGTGTTAGCTTTCTGTTACTCTTTCTTATGTTAACGGGTCGGTTTTGACCTGTGTCTTAAATCACCCCTAGGATACCCTAAAAACAGTTATTTATGATCCAATTTGTTTCTTACCTCTTAGTTACCTTGTTAGGGTTTCTCATCCATGGAAGGATTGATTTTAATATTTTTGTTGTGGCCCCCTGTGCCTTTCATTTGAGAGCGTACCCTTCATTTTCAATATAAAAATATTGTCAAATGAACCTCAAGAGAATAATATAAACTTAAAAAAGCTTGTTATATTACCTGACTATTACTGAAGGGTTTTAGAACACATTTCTTAAATGTAAAAAAAAATATACATATATATATTTTATATTATTAACTCTAGTAACATCTATGGTGTTACGGGTCAATTTTGACCCATATCTAACTACTTTATGAAAAAGGCAAAAAACAGATTTTTTTTTTTATAGAACTTTAATACAAATAAAAGATGAAAATTATATTAACATTAATAGCAATAATAATAAAAAGTAGCTTTTCTAGGTCAAACAAACAAACAACAATCAATCAAGCAAATCAAATCAACAGAAATGAAGTACTAGTTTTTAGATGCATTAGTATTTAGATGCATGTGTGGCAAAAAGTGACATTTTTTGTGTGTTCTTTGCAGAGGTATTTTTTGCAGGCGAACCACGATGTGTTTGTCTTTCTGTCCTTATTGCTAGGGCAGACCTGACACCTCTTTCTTTTAGAATCAGGAGGTCTCACTGGGGTTGTGGCTGTTGTGGTTGATGTTGAGGCAGGGCTGGTTGAGGAGGATGCTGGTGATGATGCTCTTTGTGTTGCTGTGGGTGTGGGCGAAGCACTTGTTGAGCCCTGGAGTTGTCGGACCAAGGCTGCAGCGGCTGGGTCTCGGGGCACCCGTTCCCTTTGGTCAATGTGCGCCTTGACAAGGGATCTTCCTAGTTCCTCAAGAAACATCCTCCGCTTGTTTTTTTTTCTTTGAATTCCATCCTTGGTGAATGTGGGTCCACAACACAAATGCATTGTATGCTGACACATCAAGGATGTTGGAAAATACAACCGTTGGCCATCTCCTAGTCATTCGCTGGCAAGTGTAGGTGGCAGTCAGCTTGTCCAGGTTGTCCACTCCTCCTTTGTTTTTGTTATAGTCCAGGATGATTCTGGGCTTTTTGTCACTTCCTGATGACACAGCTGCATCTTTGTGAAGTGTGGACATCAGTACCACATTCCGTCGTTTTTTGGGGCAGTATGAAACAGCAGTGGTGGTGTCTGTAAAAACAAACTTTGAGGAAAGTGGAGCCCTGTCCTTCATCTGCAACAATTCAGCGGGCAGCTCAGGTTTGTTTTTTTTTCACTGTGCCCACCATGGTGATTTTCCTCCTGAGAAGTTCTTGTCCAAGGTCATAGATGGTAAAAAAAAATTGTCACAAGTAATGTTGTGACCCTGCAGTCCAGTAGTCATATTGAGGACTACACGTTTTCCTTGATTTTTTTCAGGGATGCCGCTTGCAGACTTGCCTGTGTAAATCTGTAGATTCCATGCATAGCTAGTTTTTGCATCACAGGCTGCCCAGATTTTTATACCGTATTTGCCTGGCTTACTTGGCATGTATTGCCGGAAGGGGCATTTTCCGCGGAAAGGGAGAAAACGTTCGTCTACTGTCACCTCTGGCCCTGGCTTGAACATCAGTGGAAGGAGCTGCACCCATTTCTCCCAAACATCCCTGATGGGAGCAAGTTTGTCAGATTTTGTTCTGGTGTCTCTGTTGTCAAATCTGAGGACTCTTGATATCATTTGAAACTTTTGAAGTGACATTGTTGCCCGGAAAATATTCCTGCCTGTCGATGCGTCCCAGAGACTATCAGTGGCCTCATTGCAGGATTTGTACACTCCAGCAAGGAGAAGAACACCAATGTAGGCATCCAGGTCATCATCATGAAGGTCATTCCACATGTTGCCGTTGACTTTTTTTTCCTTCAAGGTTTGTCATAGCAATAATGACTTTTTTTATTGACAATGGCATAAACAGATCAAAACATGTCTTGATGTCACTTACTCTTGTCACAGCAAACCTTGTGATCCCAGGGGTCATTTTTATGACATTTGCAGCATCTTCCCTGCCATGTACATCTGGAGGTACTGAGCTCCAAATGATCTTGCCACTTTTGGATTTGAATCTTTCAGCGGGAGCAGCTTCAGCACCGGTGACCTCCTCATCAGACTGATCAGAACTGTCTGTGTCTTCCGGTTGATACTCCACATCATCTTCCTCCTCAGAAACCTGTTCATCTGTATCAGTTTGCTGCTGTGTGTCCTCTGATTCATTATCATCCAAGATATAATCCAGAATTTGGCTTGCATCTAATCTTCTCCTCATTGTTGCATGGCGTAAACTGAAGATGTATACTCTGCAAAGTACCAACTGTAAGCTGATTTGGCCATACATGCCTGGACATGTCCCTAACTCAAGTTGTTGGAGGTAGAGCTGGCTGTGGGCTGTTGGTTTATATTGTGTTTATGAGTTCAGTTTTGGGACTTATTGTTTTTTTACTCTTATATTAGACCTGGGTCAAAATTGACCCCAACAACACAAATGTTATAATTTTAATAAGAGCATTTTATAATTTAGTAAAATAGTTTTATTTTATTGTATTTTGTTTAAAAATAAGTTCCTGAAAAAGTCAAAAAGTCTTGATGCAATAAACAAATGTATGTAGAATTTGTATGCATTTAAAACCTAAAACGGGTCGGTCACGACCCTAACACTAGAGGAAGGTCAACTTCAAGGCCTTCATTCATATTGGTTATTATATGGTAATGGGACTCTCTGATGCATCTAGGATATTATAGTAATGCTGCTTTTGCTTTATATTCTAGTTTGGCTTGTAATTTGTCATGCTGTATTTTTTTTTAATCTGGACATCAATAAAATGTAAAAATGAATAAATAAATAAATAAATAAATAAATCTATCTATCTGAGGACCTTTCACCACATCCAACAAGTCCAGCTTTTTCATAATTTAATAGCTACTGCTCCACTGATTCCAGCACAGTTGGATTTTTTTTCTGTAGACCCTACCATACCTGAACAATCAATGCTGTTATTTTCGTTGTCTGATATGCTATTTAGGCTCTGTACTGTCAGGAGTGGTGTCAGGCAGGAGCAGGCAATGAGTGTGATTCTGAACTCTGACACTGGCTGCCTCTGATTGGAACTCTAAATCACACCATCCTGCCTGACACTGCCGTTCTGACATTACAGAGCTTAAATAGAAAGTATTCCAACTGTGCTTGAATCAGTCGAGCTGCACCTATTAACAGATGCTAAGAACTTGCATTTCTGGAGGTGGTGAAAGGTCGTCTTTAAGAGTGGGGTTGAACTTAATGACCCCTGTATGCTACACATCTTACAAGTTTTTTCTAAGACCTTACATAGTTTCTTAACTAACATAACCCCCCACACACGCGTCATCAAAATGCTGCATTTTACATTATCTGCAAAGTGGATGGTATTGTGGCATCCCAGAGCTGGCTATGGCTGGGCTGAGGGTGATCTCTGTGCATTGTATTATTTCCTGTTGCTTCATAGCCTGTGTGACATAGCAGGGGGTCCTGAGTCTCACACAACACAGCGCCACCTAGTGAGCCTCACACATGCATTACACCTCCCATAGGATTGAATAGTAACCAAATGTCCAATGGGAGGACATCGCCTGGGAAAAGGGGAGGAGTCAGCTGATCACTGGGTCCCCATGGTAACACCCCTGCAGGAAGGTCCTGCCTGTGAGGAGTTAGAAGTGTGGAGTGTTAGGAGGAGGAGGTGAGGAGATAAGTGTGATGTCCTGTGAAGAAAGCAGTGAGTTTAGTGCAGGAATCTCAAGTCCTAGACAGGCCCAGGAAGGTTGGAGAGCTGACATACTCCAGCTATTCAGAAGATCCTGTCTCCTGTCTGCCTAGCCATCGCCCTGAAGGAAGTCAAGCATCATTATCTTGTCAGCATGAGACTGTGGAGAGAACATTCTGGAACACGTGCTCCATAGCCAGTATCACAGGATCCAGGGGCCAAGGCCAGACCTGTGGAATATCCTGCCACCCTGACTATTGCACCCCGAAACTCTGAGCTATCAGGACCACATAACGTGAGTGGGGAATATTATGTGCTAGTATGGTGGTGGGCATCCTCCTATGAGCCAAATAGGAGCCCAGACGCACCTTAGGGCTGTAACACTGAAGTATAAGGGCTAGGAACACCTTTCATCAAGTCTACCCTGCACCCCAGGACTTTGCTGTGTCACCAGGCGTACCCCGTTGTTTTGTATTGAAGAAACTGTTTAAGCATTTGTGCCTCCACACCCATGGAAGTAAAAGTTCAACTTTACAACCGTTTCTGTGTCTGACTCTGCACCGACAACATCAGGGCGCCCCAAACACCACCAGTCGGCACAGTATAGGGGAAGCGCCCCGGGGGGAACAATCACCACCAACATTTGTGCAGCCCCCTCATCACCGGTACCAGTGGTGGTAATGTGGGACAGCACCAGCGCTGCGCCCTCGTGCCCAGAGACCGTGACAAGTCTGCGCTGTTTGCACCCCGCAATCCCAACTGCAGCGTTACCTTCCATCTGGTCACCGCAAGAAAAACTGGCGTCACGAACAGGATACGGGTGTGTGCCATTTTGAGAAAGTCGCCACGAAAAGTGCGCCAAATTGTCTCCAGAGCATCGGTCTTTATTGTGGACTTTGCTAAGATCAAGTTTATTCCCTGAGAGTGCTTGCCACAAAGAGGGGGAGCCCTATACCCCTGAAGCAAGCCCTAAAGACTGTCCTCTCAGTGTGTTACAGCCCTGGAAGAGTTAAAACGCCCAGGACTTGTTTGCTGCGCCACATCGCTGTGTAAGAACGCCCACAAAGGGTTAACTGTACCTTGCAAAAGTGCGGGAGATTTTTAGCACTGCCCATGAGGCCAGGAGACCCATCTGCCGCCATCTTAGGAGAGCCCAGAATTCTGAGCGCATCGCTCCAGCGCACCCATACAAGAAAGTGAAAGGCGAATGTGCCAGCGCCATTTCTGACTCTCCAGTGCCGCATCACCGTCCCTGCTGTGCACCGCTGATCTCTGGTCCACGCTGCAGTTGCTGTCAGTGAGTACTGTGCCTCCCTGTCCTTGTCTTCAGTCCTGCCACGGCCCCAGCGAGTGTTTTCCGTGTACCGTGTCCGTGGGGAGTGCCACCATTAAAAAGGGGGAGCACACCGTCAGCCTGCATCACAGTGACTCTGGTAATAGCTACAGCATTCTTAAAGGGACAGCATTCCAAGTTGTAGTCTCCATTCCCTGCTAGCAAGCAGTTGAGTTTCTTAAAGAGACGGCGACCTAATTCCAGTCATACTTGCAAACAACATGACTGAGCAAAGTGACATTGTGCCATCTGTTTCTAGTGATCCAGCAGTGCCCATGGCGAGCAGCCTACCATTCTCCATGCCATTTTACCCTGGCGCACCATGGCTGCCGCGCTACAAAGGGGAGGCGCATACCCTCAGGGACTTTCGTGAGAAGATGCTGTCTCTCTTCCAGTTCTATCCTCTGAATACAGAACAGCAGATACAGATCCTGCTGGGCCAGCTTGAGGGTGCTGCAGCTAGGGAGGTCAAATCCTGGCCTGCCTCTGACAAAAGAACCCCCTGGGCAAATTCTGGACAAACTCCAGGTGAACTTTGACGTGCGATCTGTCTCCGAGGTAAAGATGCGCTTCTTTTCCAGACGACAACTACCTGGTGAGACCCTGCGGGACTATGCTTTATCCCTCCAAGAGGCGTTCAGAGCTGTGGTGCAAGTGGATCCACGTGAAAATGTGGACTCTGATAAAATCTTGCTTGACCGCTTCATAGACGGGGCGGGTACCACATTGCTCCAGAGTCAGTTGCGAATGCTTGCTGCACAACATCCCAGCATCACGTTTGCTGACTTCAAGGCCCTTGCCATCCAGGTCTTGGGACAGGAGCAGCCCCAGCCGAGCCCAGTCATCTGTGCTCCCTCACCTGGACCCTCAACAAGCATTGCTCCAGTTGTCCTGCCACTACCTCTGGGTACCTCACCTGCTGCCCAAACTGCGCAGACTACACCAGCAGACTCCAGAGATGACCTTCTGGCCCGAGTGGATCATCTGACCCGTGCCATGGAACAGATCACCGTCCGTCTAGATCGTCTGACCCAGCCGTCTTCATCGTCCAGTGATCCTTTGCGAAGTCTCAACATCTCACCTGAGTCGCCACCCAGACGTCCGTCTTCAGTGAAACCTCCGCAGAGTGAGAGGCCATACTGTACCTATTGCCATAGATATGGACACAACAGGCCTCAGTGTTTTCAGTTAAACGGGCCACCCCCGAGGCAGCGGACCGCCCCTCGGGAGGAAAGAAGAAGGGCCCAGGTGAATCTTCAGTGCCATTGTCACGCTTCGTCTCAGCCTGCCCACACATCACAATCCGGGTGAACGGCGTCCCTCTGACAGCGTTGGTGGACACTGGATCTCAGGTAACAACCCTGCGCAAGCAGGTGTTCCTTGAACATTGGGACTTAGGTGTGTTGAATAGAACACCTGACACATGGATAAATCTGTGTGCCAGCAATGGACAGCCCATACCACAGCAGGGTTATTGGGAACCCACTATCCAGATTGGGGACTTGAAACTGCCTAGACAGGGTGTAATTGTCACTGATGTAGAGGATGATAGGTTTGCAGTTGTAATATTAGGCATGAATGTTTTACGCCATTGCTTTGCAGAAGTGTTGGATGCCTTGCATGCCTCTCTCCTTACAGCTTCTCCCAGTGACCAGCAGACCATTCAGCGGGCCATTCGTGTACTCAATGCCCAGCACAAGTTCGCCAACAAACAAGGTGAAATTGGTCGAGTCCGGATCCAAGATACCCGTCCAGTAACCCTACAGCCTGGAACAGAAACTATGGTGTGGTGCCGTGCCCGTCCGGGCATAGAAAATCAGGACTACGAGGCCTTGCTACAACCCATACAGGTAGATGGCCAACCACTTGTCATGGCTGCCCGCAGCCTTGTCACAGTTTCCAATGGACGTGTTCCTGTCCGCTTAGTCAACTTGGGCGATGCTCCCGTGAACCTCCACAAGTTCCACTCTGTGGCCCTGCTACACCGGTTAGCACCAGAAGACATTCTCTCTGGTGATTCTACTGCCACACAGCGTTCCACCCAAGCTGCTGAGAACATTCAAAATGGAGCCACAAAGTCCTGGTGGGATGAATTGAACGTGGGAGACGCCAATACCCCTATAGAGCACATCAATGGGGTTCGCAATGTGGCCAAGCGTTACCAAAAGGCATTCAGCAAACACCCATTGGACTTTGGTAAGACCACGACCATACAACATCGCATTCTGACTGGCGACCACCATCCAATCAAGGAGCGTCACCGTCCAATACCACCAGCGATGTACCAACCGGTGAAAAAGTTGATCCAAGAGATGCGAGATGCTGATGTCATCCGGGAGAGTAACAGCCCCTGGGCAGCCCCGCTAGTCCTTGTCAAGAAGAAAGACGGAACCCTACGATTTTGTGTGGACTATCGTAAACTCAACAACGTCACGCACAAAGACGCATACCCATTGCCGCGGATTGAGGAATCTCTAACGGCTTTGGGATCAGCTACCTGTTTCTCGACCCTGGACTTAACCAGTGGATACTGGCAAGTCCCTATGGCGCCTGAAGATCGTGAAAAGACTGCGTTTACGACCCCGATGGGACTCTTTGAATTCAATAGTATGCCATTTGGGCTATGTAATGCCCCAGCCACATTCCAACGGCTTATGGAGAGGTGCCTCGGCCATGAGAATTTCCAGAGTGTGCTACTGTACCTGGACGATGTTATTGTATTCTCCCGGACATACCAAGAACACCTTCGTCACCTGTCCGAGGTATTCAAGGTACTTATACAGCACGGCCTAAAGTTGAAGCCCTCCAAGTGCTACCTGTTGAAACCCCAAGTTCACTACCTTGGGCATGTCGTGAGCGCACAAGGCGTCCAACCTGATCCTGAAAAGATCACTGCAGTCCAGAACTGGCGAAGACCAACTACCGTCAAAGAAGTCCGAAGCTTCCTTGGATTCGCAGGTTACTACCGGCGTTTCATACCACACTTCGCCCAAGTAGCCGAGCCTCTGAACGAGTTGTTGCGCGGTTGTCCCAGAGAAAACTACAACCGAAAGCTTCCGGTAGACTGGACAGCGCGTCAAGAGGAAGCCTTTCAAGCGCTTAAAGCACTTCTGACGCAACCACCAATTCTAGCCTATCCCGACTACAGTCAGCCATTCCGCTTGTACACAGATGCAAGTCACCAAGGTTTGGGTGCAGTGTTGTCCCAGGTTCAGGACAACAAAGAGCGAGTCATCGCCTACGCCAGCAGGAGTCTGAGAGGCGCGGAGAAGAACGACCAGAACTATAGTTCTTTCAAACTCGAACTTCTGGCGCTTGTCTGGGCCGTGACAGAGAAGTTTAAAGACTACCTGGCTGCCACACCCTTTACCGTGTACACAGATAACAATCCGTTGGCGCATCTGGACACTGCTCGACTGGGAGCCCTTGAACAACGGTGGGCCTCAAGACTCGCGAATTACAAGTTCTCTGTCAAGTATCGCAGTGGCAAGTCCAACGCTAACGCTGATGCACTCTCAAGGTTGCCTGTGGGAGAAGAACCACCCCGAGAAGACATCTGGGAAGAGGTGGAGATGCCACCATTCTACAACAAGTTTGCCCAACAGGTTGCTATTGGTGTCCCTGTAGAAGGAGAATCTCTGGCGAAAACAGCTGCCGAATCCCTCCAGGAGCCATCTCTGTGGAAAACGTTCCAAGAAGAGAGCAGAGTTTTAGGAGAATTGTCAGATTTCCTGCTTACAGGAAGAATACCAACCCGTGTAAAGAGAGGTCTTCATGACGTGGAATTAAAACGCCTTTGGCGACAGAGGAAGCGCCTGTTTGTCCAACGAGGCCTTCTACTTAGAAACACTCTTGATCCTGTCACAGGTGAAAGGCTTCATCAGATCCTCGTACCAAGAAGAGACGCACAGATGATACTTGAGGCGTATCATGACAGATCTGGTCACTTCGGGGTACAAAAGACCGAAGCTACCATCCGTCGTCGCTTCTATTGGGTTGGGATGAGGAGTGACATTGAGAGTTGGTGCCGAGAGTGTCCCGCCTGTAGTATCACCAAGGAAGGTCGAAGAGATCAGAAGGCCCCTCTACATCCAATTAAGACTCAAAAGCCGTGTGAAATTGTTGCTCTGGACCATGTGAAGTTGGGTCCCACACGTTCCGGCTACAGCTACGCTCTGACAATGGTGGATCATTACTCCAAGTTCCTTGTCATCGTGCCTGTCAGAGATCTTACAGCAAGAACTACGGCTGAGACCTTCTACGCAGAGTTTGTCCGCCATTACGGTTGTCCTGAGCATATCCTTACCGACCGTGGATCGGCGTTTGAATCCCAATTGTTCCGTGAGCTGTGTCAGTTCCAAGACTGCAAGAAGTTGCGAACCACAGCGTATCACCCTCAAGGGAATGGTATGTGCGAGAAGGCAAATCAAGTGATCATCGGCATGCTAAGAACAGCCGCAGTTACACCTGGTGTTGAGTGGCCTGAACGTATCAAGGACTTGGCCTATATTTACAACAACACACCCCAAACATCTACGGGATACGCACCATTTTATCTAATGTTTGGAAGACAAGGTCAACTTCCTTCAGACTTAACCCTTGGTGTGAAGGTCCCTGACACCATCAATCCACTACCCATAACAGACTGGGTTGTTGAACACCGCCGACGTATGGAGGAAGCTAAAGAGATAGTTGAAACGCGCATGGATGAGGTTCGTAGGAGACAACAGGAGGATTACAACCATCACGCCCATGCAGCGCCCCTGAAAGTTGGCGACCGTGTATGGTTAAGGAATAACCATCGGAATGGGAAATTGGATCCATTCTGGGAGAAAGAACCATACAGTGTCATCTCCATACCATATCCTGAATCCGACGTGTATGAGATCTCTAAACCTGGGAGACAGCCCCAAGTAGTACACCGAAACCGTCTGAAGCTGTGCCTTAAAGAAGGACTACCCACAGAGGTGCCCCCAGCTGAGACAACGAGTACAGAGATCTTGTCACCTTCTGAAGCGAAAGAGAGACCCCCAACGTTAACTGAGCTTATGTGGGCGCCTAAACTACTACCATTTAGCTGTTATCCACCAATTGCTCTAGTGCAAGAGAACCCTTCGACAGATGATTTAATTGATTTCAGTGACTCTGTTCCTGATTCAAATCTTGTTCCACTTAGGCGTTCTGAGCGTACCACAAAAGGCATACCTCCAACACGCTATAGTGATGCCATGGCTGTCCTCGGGTAAAAGAGGTTAACTGTCTCTGCTTCTGTATATATGTTATTCCTGCTCTGATTACATTAATGTTTTTCCTGTGTGTATATACAGTATATATATAATATCTTGCCATGTAATATAGTATTTACATTTATATGCAACAATCCAAGCCATAGTGCCTGGCTCACCGAGCCAAGGAAATTCTGTTACCCCATTGCGGTATGGACATTCGTGCTAGAGTGCCTACTCTTCCTTACAGAAAGGACTGTTTATTGTTTCTCAGAGAGACTCTCATGATAATGGACACTCACGAAATTTGTGCCAGAGAGCCTCTGGACCCATTTGCACTTTATTCGTATTTATTAACGTTATGTTACATTTCTCACCTTCACCCCAGCCCGTCGCCGAGGTCGGCTCAGTGAAAGAGGGGGAGTATGTGGCATCCCAGAGCTGGCTATGGCTGGGCTGAGGGTGATCTCTGTGCATTGTATTATTTCCTGTTGCTTCATAGCCTGTGTGACATAGCAGGGGGTCCTGAGTCTCACACAACACAGCGCCACCTAGTGAGCCTCACACATGCATTACACCTCCCATAGGATTGAATAGTAACCAAATGTCCAATGGGAGGACATCGCCTGGGAAAAGGGGAGGAGTCAGCTGATCACTGGGTCCCCATGGTAACACCCCTGCAGGAAGGTCCTGCGTGTGAGGAGTTAGAAGTGTGGAGTGTTAGGAGGAGGAGGTGAGGAGATAAGTGTGATGTCCTGTGAAGAAAGCAGTGAGTTTAGTGCAGGAATCTCAAGTCCTAGACAGGCCCAGGAAGGTTGGAGAGCTGACATACTCCAGCTATTCAGAAGATCCTGTCTCCTGTCTGCCTAACCATCGCCCTGAAGGAAGTCAAGCATCATTATCTTGTCAGCATGAGACTGTGGAGAGAACATTCTGGAACACGTGCTCCATAGCCAGTATCACAGGATCCAGGGGCCAAGGCCAGACCTGTGGAATATCCTGCCACCCTGACTATTGCACCCCGAAACTCTGAGCTATCAGGACCACATAACGTGAGTGGGGAATATTATGTGCTAGTATGGTGGTGGGCATCCTCCTATGAGCCAAATAGGAGCCCAGACGCACCTTAGGGCTGTAACACTGAAGTATAAGGGCTAGGAACACCTTTCATCAAGTCTACCCTGCACCCCAGGACTTTGCTGTGTCACCAGGCGTACCCCGTTGTTTTGTATTGAAGAAACTGTTTAAGCATTTGTGCCTCCACACCCATGGAAGTAAAAGTTCAACTTTACAACCGTTTCTGTGTCTGACTCTGCACCGACAACATCAGGGCGCCCCAAACACCACCAGTCGGCACAGTATAGGGGAAGCGCCCCGGGGGAACAATCACCACCAACATTTGTGCAGCCCCCTCATCACCGGTACCAGTGGTGGTAACGTGGGACAGCACCAGCGCTGCGCCCTCGTGCCCAGAGACCGTGACAAGTCTGCGCTGTTTGCACCCCCGCAATCCCAACTGCAGCGTTACCTTCCATCTGGTCACCGCAGTATTGTGGCTAATCCCATCTACACATTGCAGGAAAAAATGCACAGCGGAAATGTGGGGATTTCAAAAACACAATATCTACAGAAATGTTTCTTTACCTACAGAAACACTGTCATTTTCTGCATAGGTATAATAGAAGAAGAAAGTCCACAGAGGAAAACTCTTCAGAATTTCTGTGAAAAATGCCGAGGAAAAAAGCGATACATTTCTACCACGGTCTTGTCTGGCTGTGGCTTACTATGTGGGGTCTTAGCCTGAAACATATTTTTGATGCATTTTTTTTCTCTGCGTTTTTTCTTTCCTTAATTTTTTTCCACAATGTGTGGATGAGATATGCCTGAATCTCATTCACTTTTCTGGTACTGTAAAATGCTGATTTTTTTTTCTGCGGCATTTGCACAGCAGGCAAAAACTCTGCATTTCCATAACGAGGAGCCTTAGCCTAATTGTGAAAATACAACATTTAAATTAAACATAGCTTGTTCAAGCTATTTTTTGTTAGCTACAGTGTTATTGTAAAAGTAAGTTGAGTCAATAACTTACTGTCCATAAGACTGTGACATTGTAATTGGCTTCCTATAAAATTGATTCTAGTATGTACTTATTTTTTGTGACAGTGATGGAGGAAATTAGATTGTATATCTCACTAAAGCAGTGACATTTGGCAGTAGAGGGTCTATTGTCTGTACAACCCTGATTCATATATGAGGTGGAAAAAAAAAAACTGACTGTGAACAACACATCATGTCAGCATGTACACAGAGAGCAGCCGGTCAATCGGCAGTGAAAGAAAATGATAAGGTTTGTATAATGGAACCTTTTAATTTAGACTGCTTTGAGCCATATAAAATATTTTAGAAATATAGAGCAATAAATAATACCTAGGGAGAAAATGAGCAGCAGAAATGCTACTTGTGAAACAAATGGCTATCATATTAACTGCTAAGTAAATTGCTGATTTTTGGAAAATAGTAGAAGGAAGCTAATATATTCACAGCTTATTATAATACAAATTAATATAATAAAAGATTTATACCATGAATAAATATTAATAAAAGGTCAGTTATTTTACAAAAATGTAAAAATTGTTACAGTTACAAAAGCATAATATTTTACTACTGTTTTAATGACTTTTATGTTTTTACATTTTAAAAAGTATGATACTCGCCTTACCAAGTGCCTGCTTTTTCTCAGGACCTCCACGAGGTGCTTAGTGTATATGAATTTATTATTGAGGTCAATAGAGGCTAAATAAATGTGTATGCACAAGCTTACCCTAGTGACAAACTCAGGAAATTAGATTTTGAAATCCACCACAAAAAATATTATGTTCATTATTTTAACAAATGTAATACTGTACAGTGATATAAGATCATTGTCAGATTATAAGAAAGGCCACAGGAGTTACATACTTTAGAACCCAGGGCTTTCTCCAGGTTTGTGTGGGCCTTTGGGGCATAAAGTCACTGCAGGACCCATATTCCTCAGCTTTTTCTTATTTACCCAGTATGCTATACACCCATAATGCTGCCACTTTTCAATTCAGTAAAAAAGCCAACAAAATAGTCAGATGTGAACATACCCTATGGCCCACAAAACATTGAAAAAAACTTGTGAAAAATGGATGCAACTTCCATTTTTTTCAGGGTCTTTTACATCCATTGAACATCTGTCTATTGATGGATCTGTGAAAATGGAAAAAAAAGGGACATGTTTTTTGTTTAAAACACATAATTAAAAACAGATGTATGAACAATAATATTTAAATCATCAGATGGCTATTTTTCACACTCATGTGAATGGGTGTTCACATCTATATTCAAGTATTGTATAGATGTGCAGGTAAAGTCCTGGATCATGTGTATGTGTCATTCATGTTTCTACAGTGATCCTGGAAAAGTTATGCACTATTAACAATATTTTACTGAGAGGTCTCTTTAACTAATTAAGAGAGAAATCCACTAGAGCAGTGTAGGTGTCTGCTGTGTGTGAGAACAAGAGACTGTTCGCAATCCTGCCAAGGACAACATCTGCTAGGAGTTTGTATGTTCTCCCCGTCTTTGTGTGGGTTTCCTCCGGGTACTCCGGTTTCCTCCCACACTCCAAAGACATACTGATAGGGAATATAGATTGTGAGCCCTATATGGGACAGTGACTGACAATGTCTGTAAAGCGCTGTGGAATATGATGGCGCTATATAAGTAAGCATAATAAATAGGGAATGACAAGCTCTGTAACTTACTCCTCTGCTGTATCCCGGCCATTCAAACTGGTGAGTTTAACCTGGGGTATTTGTTTATTTGGGATGCTTTGTCTAAAGTAAGGACTTTTCTATTTCTCTACACTGCTGAAGAGAATTGCTTTCAGTCGGGCTTATCCACTTGATGAATTTAATAAATTGTGCCTGATCACAGAAGTGAAATTGTGCCTATGTTTCTGGTAGCCAACTGCACATAATGCTACTGAGTTAAATCCCATATATACAGTCATGGCCAAAAGTTTTGAGAATGACACAAATATTATATTTTCACATGATCTGCTGCCCTCTGGTTTTTATGTGTGTTTGTCAGATGTTTTTATCACATACAGAAATATAATTGCATTCATATTATGAGTAACAGAAGCTTATATTGACAGTTAGAATGAGTTAATGCAGCAAGTCAATATTTGCAGTGTTGACCCTTCTTCTTCAGGACTTCTGCAATTCTCCCTGGCATGCTCTCAATCAACTTCTGGACCAAATCCTGACTGATAGCAGTCCATTCTTGCAGAATCAATGCTTTAATTTTGTCTGAATTTGTTGGTTTTTGTTTGTCCACCCGTCTCTTGATGATTGACCACAAGTTCTCAATGGGATTAAGATCTGGGGAGTTTCCAGGCCATGGACCCAAAATCTCTATGTTTTGTTCCCTGAGCCATTTAGTTATCACCTTTGCTTTATGGCAAGGTGCTCCGTCATGCTGGAAAAGGCATTGTTGAGCGCCAAACTGCTCTTGGACGGTTGGGAGAAGTTGCTGTTGGAGGACATTCTGGTACCATTCTTTATTCATGGCTGTGTTTTTAGGCAAGACTGTGAGAGAGCCGATTCCCTTGGCTGAGAAGCAACCCCACACATGAATGGTTTCAGGATGCTTTACAGTTGGCATGAGACAAGACTGGTGGTAGCGCTCACCTCTTCTTCTCCGAATAAGCTGTTTTCCAGATGTTCCAAACAATCGAAAAGGGGATTCATCAGAGAAAATGACTTTACCCCAGTCCTCAGCAGTCCACTCCCTGTACCTTTTGCAGAATATCAGTCTGTCCCTGATGTTTTTTCTGGAGAGAAGTGGCTTCTTTGCTGCCCTCCTTGAGACCAGGCCTTGCTCCAAGAGTCTCCGCCTCACAGTGCGTGCAGATGCACTCACACCTGCCTGCTGCCATTCCTCAGCAAGCTCTGCACTGCTGGTAGCCCGATCCCGCAGCTGAAACACTTTTAAGAGACGGTCCTGCCGCTTGCTGGTCTTTCTTGGGCGCCCTGGAGCCTTTTTGGCACCAATGGAACCTCTCTCCTTGAAGTTCTTGATGATGCGATAGATTGTTGACTGAGGTGCAATCTTTCTAGCTGCAATACTCTTCCCAGTTAGGCCATTTTTGTGCAGTGCAATGATGACTGCACGTGTTTCTTTAGAGATAACCATGGTTAACAGAAGAGAAACAATGATGGCAAGCACCAGCCTCCTTTTAAAGTGTCCAGTGGTGTCATTCTTACTTAATCATGACAGATTGATCTCCAGGCCTGTCCTCATCAACACCCACACCTGTGTTAATGGAGCAATCACTGAAACGATGTTAGGTGGTCCTTTTAAGGCAGGGCTGCAATGATGTTGAAATGTGTTTTGCGGGATAAAGTTCATTTTCTAGGCAAATATTGACTTTGCAAGTAATTGCTGTTAAGCTGATCACTCTTTATAACATTCTGGAGTATATGCAAATTGCCATTAGAAAAACTGAAGCAGTAGACTTTGTAAAAATTAATATTTGTATCATTCTCAAAACTTTTGGCCATGACTGTATATATATATATATATATATATATATATATACAGTGCCTTGCGAAAGTATTTGGCCCTTTTGAACTTTTCAACCTTTCGCCACATTTCAGGCTTCAAACATAAGGATATAAAATTTTTAATTTTTGGTGAAGAATCAACAAGTGGGACACAATCGTGAAATGGAACGAAATTTGGATATTTTAAACTTTTGTAAAGAATAAAAAACTGAAAAGTGGGGCATGCAATATTATTCGGCCCCCTTAAGTTAATACTTTGTAGCGCCACCTTTTGCTGCGATTACAGCTGCAAGTCGCTTGGGGTATGTCTCTATCAGTTTTGCACATTGAGAGACTGAAATTCTTGCTCATTCTTCCTTGAAAAACAGCTCGAGCTCAGTGAGGTTGGATGGAGAACGTTTGTGAACAGCAGTTTTCAGCTATTTCCACAGATTCTCGATTGCATTCAGGTCTGGACTTCGACTTGGCCATTCTAACACCTGGATATGTTTATTTGTGAACCATTCCATTGTAGATTTTGCTTTATGTTTGGGATCATTGTCTTGTTGGAAGATAAATCTCTGTCCCAGTCTCAGGTCTTTTGCAGACTCCAACAGGTTTTCTTCCAGAATGGTCCTGTATTTGGCTCCATCCATCTTCCCATCAATTTTAACCATCTTACCTGTCCCTGCTGAAGAAAAGCAGGCCCAAACCATGATGCTGCCACCACCATGTTTGACAGTGGGGATGGTGTGTTCAGGGTGATGAGCTGTGTTGCTTTTACGCCAAACATATCTGTGAAAGATCCTCAGTTTGCCAACACCGCTGTGGCCCCACCTGAGTCTTCTTTCATATAAAAACCACACTTACCGCCAGTGAGTGTCGGGTTCACAAGATAAATACAAGACAAGCTTTCTAAATTTTATATATTTATTAACCCCTAAATGGGTTGGTATTAACATCTAACACATGCAGTTCAGAACAGATATGCAGATGTATGCAAGCATTAACAGTTACTAGTTACAATATACAGTACTTAAAATAAAAGGGAATAAAGGTGAAATAGTTACTTTACCACGCATCTCCTTGATGTGGCTCTATAGTCCAACACTCACACATGCTCTGGTATATGTGAGTAACCAGTGGAGGCTACTAGCAGCAGCATGCCTGCCTCATGCTCTCACAGTCTCTCAGTAAAAAAACTCTGTAGTCTGTGATGGTCTCAGCCCAGTCTCTCAGTAATAGTCTCTTGTAGTCTGATCATAGTAAGCAGCAGCATTCCAACCTGCATGCTCATCACAGCAGCCTCTCCTCATGGTCTGTCTGTAACAACTCTGTAGTCTGTGATGGTCTCAGCCCAATCTCCTCCCATTGCCTCTTACCTCATCTTTTATACCCTTTATGCCACCTCCCAGAATGAGGTCTGATTGAATAATGCACTCAAGTCCAGATCCTTGGTAAAGAGCTGAGACCAAGTGAAATGATACAATGTTATCAGCTATATCTGATCTATCAGTGCAGACTGGACAATGCAGGTGTTTGTTTGATCACTCAGGGCTGTGTAGGAGTACAATGGATCCCTGCTGGGATGGATACAAAGCCCTATTGTTACAATGTTGCTTCTATTGATAACATACAACTAGGATTATAGCTGCGCAACTTATGAGTAAATGCAGGTAAGAAGGGAGATACTATACCCAGAGATCAAAATACATCTCTGAGTTATAGCCATATTTAAGCAGAATCATCACAATATCGTTTTGCATTGTGGCCAAAAAGTTCGATTTTGGTTTCATCTGACCAGAGCACTTTCTTCCACATGTTTGGTGTGTCTCCCAGGTGGCTTGTGGCAAGCTTTAAATGAGACTTTTTATGGATATCTTTGAGAAATGGCTTTCTTCTTGCCACTCTTCCATAAAGGCCAGATTTGTGCAGTGTACGACTGATTGTTGTCCTATGGACAGACTCTCCCACCTCAGCTGTAGATCTCTACAGTTCATCCAGAGTGATCATGGGCCTTTTGGCTGCATCTCTGATTAGTCTTCTCCTTGTTTGAGATGAAAGTTTAGAGGGACGGCCGGGTCTTGGTAGATTTACAGTGGTTTAATGCTCCTTCCATTTCAATATGATCGCTTGCACAGTGCTCCTTGGGATGTTTAAAGTTTGGGAAATCTTTTTGTATCCAAATCCGGCTTTAAACTTCTCCACAATAGTATCACGGACCTGCCTGGTGTGTTCCTTGGTCTTCATGATGCTCTCTGCGCTTTAAACAGAACCCTGAGACTATCACAGAGCAGGTGCATTTATACGGAGACTTGATTACACACAGGTGGATTATATTTATCATCATCAGTCATTTAGAACAACATTGGATCATTCAGAGATCCTCACTGAACTTCTGGGGTGAGTTTGCTGCACTGAAAGTAAAGGGGCCGAATAATATTGCACACCCCACTTTTCAGTTTTTTATTTTTTACAAAAGTTTAAAATAACCAATAAATTTCGTTCCACTTCACAATTGTGTCCCACTTGTTGTTGATTCTTCACCAGAAAATTAAAATTTTATATCTTTATGTTTGAAGCCTGAAATGTGGCAAAAGGTTGAAAAGTTCAAGGGGGCCAAATACTTTTGCAAGGCACTTTGAGAAAAACAAAGTATACCCTCTTTTAATTCTATGGTTTTCATATCAAATTATAATAAACATCTGGTCCTTAGAAGTTTTTAAAATCTTAAAATTAGGTAAATGTAAACTCACATGAACAACAATACATAACAAATTAACAAATTACAGTTTGTCATTATTTATTTATTTAATAAAAACTAGGACAAAACACAGAAGGAGTGTGTGTAAAATGTAGTACATCCTTACTGCTTCAATAGGAAATAAAAAGGTAAGTTGCAGGTGTTGCTAATTACATGCCCTTGATTAATTGATCTTCAGCAAGCACACCAACTTCTATAACAGCAGAAGTATTGGCAGTTTTGTAGTCTGGAGCATTCAGGTGTGTGTAAACAGAATGACAAGGAAAAAAAGATAGTATAATCTTGTACCGTGTTAGCCATAGAAAGTAGTGGAAGAGTGAAGAAATCAGGCGATACCTTTTAGAGGCTGAGTACATTTGATAGTAAGCTTTCGAGACTACTAGCTCTCTTCTTCAGACATGTTGTAATACAAGAAACTGAAAATTCACAGACTTTTTATACACAGAAGACATGGATGTTCAAAGGATCTTGGAATAACAAAATGCAATATAAGTAGAGAAGTTATTTACAACAGGTCAGGAAATAAACAGTCTGAAAAACTTGTGGGGTGTGACGCAGGGATCTGTTATCTGTTTGCAATCAGGTGGTGATTTGTGACCCTCACAGTTTATACATAGTGTATAGTGTAACATAAAACTGACATGAATATTAAGTCCAAATTGCAGAGTTTGAGATTTTTGCATTAACTTATATTCCCATTCCTTTCTTTCCCTCTGCGTCTTAAAATGTCCCAGTAAAACCACAACCCGCAAATCTTCAATAGCGTGGTCTTCTCCGGAGAAATGTGCAGCCACTGGGAGATCTGTTCTGCTGTTATTAATGGTGAATCTGTGTGAGTTCATGCGCTGACTGAGTCTCTGCTCTGTTTTCCCCACATAGATACCTGTGGTGGGACATTGCACAGACATTATGAGATACACCACATTGGAAGACCTGCAGGAAAATGTCCCCCTAATTCTGTGCACCTGTTGTAATTGTGGGACAGGTACACTGTCAGCGGTGTGAATGTGCCTTCAGGTCTTGCACCTGTTTTGCAGGCAAGGTGAGGTGCGATTTTCAGTTGGGGTCTTCAGGGCACTCCGGGCAATAATACGCCTCAGGTTTGGTGGTTGTCGAAAGGAAAGGAGAAGGGGGACTGGAAATATGTCTTTGAGTCTGTTGTCCCTATGTAGCACAGGTTGGAGCTCCTTGGCAATCCTTCGTAGCATCTCCAGCTGTGAGTTGTAGGTGACAACTAGGGGCACTCTGGCTTCTTTCTGGGTCTCTTTATATGTGAGCAGACTGTCTCTGTTATTGGTTGCTGCTTTGTTTAATTGGTTGTCCGTCACTTTTGGTTTGTATCCCAATCGGAGAAATTTCGTCCTCAGATCCTGGAGGTGCTTGTCCAGGTCTAGTTTGCCGGAGCCAATACGATTGTATCGTATAGCCTGGCTGTAAATAATAGATTGTTTTGTGTGTTTGGGGTGGAAGCTGTCGTTTCGGGGCCACTTTGGAGTGAATTGTACTGACTGGGGGTCACTGTGGAATGCAGTGAAGCGTTAGTGAGAAATCACGGCTTACACTGACTGCAGAGTGTAACCTCTTCCCTGATGCAGGCACGATGACATAAGTCATCAGAGCCTGCAATCAGAAGAAGAAGGACCCTCTTCGTGGGACTGCAGCCATACTGGGTAAGTAGCATAAACTACTGTGTGGGGGCCACTGTGAAGCATATACTACCGTGTGAGGGCCCACTGTAGAGCATATAATAGTGTGTGGGGGCCACTGTGGAGCATATAATACTGTGTGGGGGCCCACTGTGGAGCATATAATACTGCGCAGGGGCCACTGTGGGCATATAATACTGTATGTGGGCCACACTGGAGCATATAATACTGTTTGGGGGCCACTCTGGAGCATATAATACTGTATGGGAGCCACTTCTGAGTGAATTGTACTGTCTGGGGGACACTGTGGAGCGCATTGTACTGTGTGGGGGCCCTTCACTATATATATATCACACAGTATCTAACATTGCACGATCTCTATAAAACAGAGATCCTGGTTAATTTAAGGTTAAATTACCGTGTTGGCACTTTCCGGAGACAGGAGGTCACCAGTACTCCTTTCCACCCCCTGTCCCCATCATACTCACCAATGCTCCCGTCATCTTTTTCTGCTAGGGTCGCTTCCTTCACAAGGGAACTGGAGTTGGAGCCTGCACAATATAACACTAGTAGAAGCAAAGATAAGCAGTGTTCTATTGCGCATGCGTGGTAGGCGCACTGCTTCTCTTTGCTTCTGCTGGCGTTCTATTGTGAAGGCGCCAGCTCCCAGGTGCGAGCAAAAGAGGGGACAGCGGCACTGACGAAAGTCATCTCCAGGACGAGAAGACAGGTAAGTATGATGGGGTGGGGAGGGGGTTTGGGGGACTGAGTTAGTTAGCTAAGTAGGTAGGGCTAGTAGTCCGCGGGCTAGCTAAGGAAACGGGGGGGGGGGAGGGAGGTTGTGAGGGAGGAAGTGAGAGAGGGGGATCTGAGTGAACTGCAATGCATCATGGTAGTTGTAGGCTAAGACAGCAGGAATCTACCCATGTAAACAAATGCAGAGGATACCAGGAGCTCCCATAGAAATCCAGAAATCACTCAAAACACTGCTAAAGGTATTTGGGTGCACTTATTAACCCACTGATAGCACTAACAGACCTTTTAAAAATATTTTTTTTTGCCCGAAAAACCCCTTTAACCTTATTGAAATGCTATGGTGGACCCTTTAGAGATCTGTGCATAAACAAATGCCCACAAACCTCAATGAACTGAAGCAATGTTGTAAAGAAGAGTGGATCAAAATCCCTCCAGGGCTATGTGAGAGACTGATAAAGGCATATAGAAAACAATTACTTCACCTCATTGCTCTTAAAAGTGGCTCTACATGCTACTGATTTATGGAGTTCACTTAGTATTGCACACATGCCTCTTCCATGTTGGCTTCATTTTGTCAAATAAATAATGAAACAGTGGAATTTATTGTGTGTTATTTTTTATCTGTTGTATTTACCTAATTGTAAGACATTTTAAGGGCCAGATTTTTTATGATGTAGATCATGGTGACATGGCACTCTGAAGTATTGGTGCTGAGAGAGGAATTTACTCCACATCCAGAATAAAAAAAATATACATTGTGGGCACAATGCCCCAACTGATATATTCCAATATACACCTATGTTTTCAATTTGGTTAAGGACTCCAAATAGTCTTGAAACCAATTCAGTGCAGTAGCATGGCATGCTAGCAAAATCTTTATTATTATTATTATTATTATTATTATTATGCTTACTCATATAGCGTCATCATATTCTGCAGCGTTTTACAGAACCTTTGAAAGGCTCTGCTTAACGAAACAAGGAATCGGAGGCCACACATAGACACAAAACCTTTCAATTAACTACAGTACAAGAGGGTCTTTACTAAGATGAAAGAAAGATTCCAACATATGACTGAATGAATGAATGAATGAATGAATGAACGAACGAACGAATGAATGAATGAATGAATGAATGGACTACATTGGAACAGTATACACACAATATAAAAATGGATTTATTTTAATCAAACCTACAATATGTGCAAGTAATGGTTGCAAAAGTGAAAAATGAGTGTTACACAACTGACTATGAAGTCCCTCAGCACTGACCCATCTTATAATCAGCTGGACTCCACAGCCATGAGAAACAAATACAAGAGGTTGTTTATTACAAAGTAACACATTCTTACATTTTCTGGCTTCCTACTTTATTACTTCCAACACTTAAATTTAATTTACTGTTAAACTTTATCATTTAGTACCTTCTATTTTATATTTTCTCAGGTATCAAAAATGCGATGATGAATGCCTCCCATTATATTTTGGTCTCCTACTTATTAAACCTTTATTTCAGTATACAAAGAGCTTGGATTTTCTAAGATGTTACAATAGTGCCATTAAATTTTACTTCAATTAAATATAAAAGGAAACATTTTCTAAATTATCTTGAATTAGTTAGACAGAAAATAAAATGTGTGGTACCAAAAATTTCAACAAGGAAAAGAATAAGAACATATTCATTTAATTTATATATGAGAATGTTATATTCACTTAGATCTACTGTTTAGATAAAGAATGAGATTACCCATTATTGTCAATAATATCTTAGGAAAAAAGCTGACACAGTTTAAAATTTTGTTTTGTGGCTCAATCTTTGGACCTGCATTCAGTAAGTTCCTCTATACAATTAGGCCGTTGCCAGTACTGGAATCACTGGTTTAGACGTGTCGCAATGTTTAGGGACACACTCCATTGGCAAATAGTAACACTCTGTTAATTTCTTCTTAAATTTCCCTGTGAAATAACAGTGTCAAAAACATCCTAAGAAAGATGTTTGAGAATCGACTGCCTCATAAATCAGTTACATGCCCGTGCGCCAGAACGGAGATCTACACCAGTTAGAAACTGGAGTAGATTTCTAGTTAGAGATGGGCAAACCCCTTAGGATTCATTTTATTTCAGATCTGCTAGATCGGGTCCCTGATTCATTTCAGGTCTAACAAGTTAGGTACAAACCACACCTGAAATTGGCTTAAAACAGAGTGTAGAACACTCACAGGGCTACTAGAAACCTGACGCTCCTGTGGGACAATGACAGAAGAGCCACTGCTGCTATAGAATTCAATAGCGGCAGTGGCTCCTCTGTGACAGCGGTACCACCGCAGATAGTCTCAGTGGCCCCGCTATGTATAGATGCTTTAGCCATTTGAATCTAGTGCCAAAGCACCTTGTCTGGCTCTAAATTCAAATGGTCCAATCACAGGAGAGCCGCTATTGAATTCAATAGCGTCACAGCACAGAGATAGATTATAGTGGGAGCACAGAAGAGCCACTGCCACTATTGAATTCAATAGCGTCAACAGCTATCCTAACATTGGTCCATTTGAATTTAGCGCCAAAGCACCTGCTCTGGTGCTAAAATCAAATGGGCCAATTGCAGGAGAGCCGCCGCCACCATTGAATTCAGTGGGCTCTTCTGTGATAGCAGGATCTATCATCTATTAGCGGTCTATTAGCGGTGACCACTTTAGTTTGTCCAATTTGGAATGTGAATAGTATACCATAGAAATCTAGCTTTACTTCAAATACCTCAAATAACTTGCAGGGTGCCATAATTTGGAAGTAATTGAATTTCTCTGTTATACAGTGCCTTGCGAAAGTATTCGGCCCCCTTGAACTTTTCAAATTTTGCCACATTTCAGGCTTCAAACATAATGATATAAAATTTAAATTTTTTGGTGAAGAATCAAGTGGGACACAATCGTGAGGTGGAACAAAATTTATAGGATATTTTAAACTTTTGTAAAAAATAAAAAACTGAAAAGTGGGGCGTGCCAAATTATTCGGCCCCCTTAAGTTAATACTTTGTAGCGCCACCTTTTTCTTCGACTACAGCTGCAAGTCGCTTGGGGTATGTCTCTATCAGTTTTGCACATCGAGAGACTGAAATTCTTGCCCATTCTTCCTTGGAAAACAGCTCGAGCTCAGTGAGGTTGGATGGAGAGCGTTTGTGAACAGCAGTTTTCAGCTCTTTCCACAGATTCTCGATTGGATTCAGGTCTGGACTTTGACTTGGCCATTCTAACACCTGGATACGTTTATTTGTGAACCATTCCATTGCAGATTTTGCTTTATGTTTGGGATCATTGTCTTGTTGGAAGATAAATCTCCGCCCCAGTCTCAGGTCTTTTGCAGACTCCAACAGGTTTTCTTCCAGAATGATCCTGTATTTGGCTCCATCCATCTTCCCATCAATTTTAACCATCTTCCCTGTCCCTGCTGAAGAAAAGCAGGCCCAAACCATGATGCTGCCACCACCATGTTTGACAGTGGGGATGGTGTGTTCAGGGTGATGAGCTGTGTTGCTTTTACGCCAAACATATCGTTTTGCATTGTGGCCAAAAAGTTCGATTTTGGTTTCATCTGACCAGAGCACCTTCTTCCACATGTTTGGTGTGTCTCCCAGGTGGCTTGTGGCAAACTTTAAACGAGACCTTTTATGCATATCTTTGAGAAATGGCTTTCTTCTTGCCATTCTTCCATAAAGGCCAGATTTGTGCAGTGTACAACTGATTGTTGTCCTATGGACAGACTCTCCCACCTCAGCTGTAGATCTCTGCAGTTCATCCAGAGTGATCATGGGCCTCTTGGCTGCATCTCTGATCAGTCTTCTCCTTGTTTGAGATGAAAATTTAGAGGGACGGCCGGGTCTTGGTAGATTTGCAGTGGTCTGATACTCCTTCCATTTCAATATGATCACTTGCACAGTGCTCCTTGGGATGTTTAAAGTTTGGGAAATCTTTTTGTATCCAAATCCGGCTTTAAACTTCTCCACAACAGTATCACGGACCTGCCTGGTGTGTTCCTTGGTCTTCATGATGCTCTCTGCGCTTTAAACAGAACCCTGAGACTATCACAGAGCAGGTGCATTTATACGGAGACTTGATTACACACAGGTGGATTATATTTATCATCATCAGTCATTTAGGACAACATTGGATCATTCAGAGATCCTCACTGAACTTCTGGAGTGAGTTTGCTGCACTGAAAGTAAAGGGGCCGAATAATATTGCACGCCCCACTTTTCAGTTTTTTATTTTTTACAAAAGTTTAAACTAACCAATAAATTTCGTTCCACTTCACAATTGTGTCCCACTTCTTGTTGATTCTTCACCAAAAAATTAAAATTTTATATCTTTATGTTTGAAGCCTGAAATGTGGCAAAAGGTTGAAAAGTTCAAGGGGGCCCAAATACTTTCGCAAGGCACTGTAAATGGTGTTTGTTTGATCTGACCCTTTGTTTTAGACACAAGATGAACAAACTGAAACAAAATATTTAACATTATGAGATCAGATGACATTACACCTGTGTTTGTCAGCTGCCTCTACCTTAACATCCTTTTAATCATGTATTCTTTAAAAAACTGTACTTCTTGTACTTCTTGCGTTTCTGTCATAATAATAACCTAAAACTTAGCATTTGAACATGTTGAATGGGATTGTATTTGGGCTTTATTAGAAAGATTTAATTTCTTTTTCTCCTGGACTAAACTTTTACATGAGGGTGCTTGTGCAAATCCAAGTATTAATGTCAATTTACCTGATTCCTTTTTCAAACCAGCAGAGGATGATGCATGCATAAATACCCTGAATAACAGTTTAAAAAGACAAGCTGGTGCCAAAAAAATGCTAAATGTGAATGGTAACTAAAGATGGGTGACCCGACTTGTTCCGAGCTGGGTTTGACCTGAATATTCCAAATTGTTTTTTTTTTTTCTTTACCAAAATCAAACAAGTGGCAATTTGTCTCAGACAAACTAAAATAGCTGCTGCCACTTGTAGACGACACAGTTATATATATTTATATATTTATTTATAGGCATATGCATATAAATTGTAGGGATCGGCTCACATGATGGGTGTCGGCAATGACAGAGTTCACACTGGCTCTAACTAAACAGCAGGTTGCCTCACTAACCTAGTGCAGACCTACTACCTGGCACCAAATACAGCAGAAGACTGACCTTAACAGCCACAGGGGTGCTCTCTACATCAGGCTGCAAACCTGTCATCCCTTTTCAGGCTTCCTTCACCAGTAAATGAATATCAGGAAGCCTCACGTAAGAACACCTGGGACTAGGGGAAAACCCAGTAGTGGACTAGGGATGTAGACTGGACGACTCCCACTGCCAACCTGTCCTCCAGTCCAGAAAATCCAACCCATGTCACTTAAATAAAGAGCCCTAGCAGACTACGTTCTGCTAAAGCAACATATATCCTTCTGGCTAACGTGCCTGGCTCAGGAAGCCAGGTGAGATATACACCACAGTAATATATATATATATATATATATATATATGTTCTCTCTATTCTTGTAGAGAGAAACAGGAAGAGCCTGTCTCTTCCTACATGTATGACAGTGTTACTGGGCAGGTGAACTTGTGTCCTGATTGGCTGAGCTGCTGTGTTGATGTATGAGATGGCAGCAGAGCAGCATGGGAAATAAGGGCACAGCTCTGGGCTCAGTTCTCTTAGGTGTCACAAACAGGAAGTTTCTACCCACTTAATGAAGGAGCAGGAGAAGATTTTACATGTATTGCTCATACCTGTATAATGGCTTTATCTCAGGCCATCTTCGTGGAATGTAATTGGTGGTACACTTACCCAATAAACAACGTCTTTTTCCATAACATGTAATTCACCGCAGAGCCTTTCTGGACTGTCAGCCGTGTTATGTTCATCTTCTTCACACAGATCCCTGGTACTGATGTGGCACCTGTTGAGAAATCTATTTCTCCTAGTTAGAGCAAAATTTTTCCTCTTTTTGAAGAGCTAGAGGAGAACAGTCAGAATTGTTTGCAAGTAGACAAGGAAGGCACAAATGTTGGTGATGCAGGTAGTAGTGGCAGGGGTTGTGGCAGTACTACTTGTAGCTGTTCTGGTAGGGGAACTAGGGGGAAATCTGGAGGTGGAAATTATGAGGGTTTACAGGAATCCGATGGCCATGATATGTCAGATAAAAGCAGGGACGATGATTCTTTTATGGCTAGGACCTGGCAGAGGTGATAGTAGTGACTTCAGCCAATGCTCAAGCCAAACATCCAAAAAGTCTTAGGGGAAACTTGCAGAGTGGGGCATTGGCAGCAGAAACTACACATGGTCATCTACTGTGTGGGAATTTTTTGTACATTGCCAGGCCACATGTACACCTAGAAAATGGTCGTTGTTATTATCATCATCATCTGGAGCATGATGAACCAGAAATTTTTCAGCTCGCAGCGCCAACCAAGACCACAAGTGACACCTACCGGCTGCACCAGCAGGTATAGCCGTTCCTAAAGTGCACCAAGAGTGCATTCCACTATACCACACTGTTGGTGCCACAGTGGTGGCATCAAAAAGCCAAAACCATTTTCACATATGCTCCCATAACGGATATTTTTTGGTGGCTTATTTTCTTTTGTAAATGTAGTTCTTCATCACTTTTCAACTAGGCACACAGATAAATTTGTCTCCCTTGCTGTGTTTATTTTGAGTCAAAGTCAAGAGTGGCTTGAAAAGTAATGGGAAATAAAACGAAAGCATTTAGACATTTCCCTTCTGTTAAATCCATTCCTGACTTTGGCACAAAAAAAGCGCAGCAAAATTAGCAACATAAATGCTGCCTTTCCGCATCACGGGGCCTCAGCCTTAAATGTGTTTTTATTTTAAAAGTTTTACCTGTACCTCTGTTAATGCACTTCTTTACTCTGTTAGGTTGTCCCAACATATACAACATATAATAACTTCTAATTTCAGTATAGCTGTGTTTTCCGGGTTGTATGGATTTTAATTCACTGAATGTAGATAGCCAGACCTAAATTTTCAACTAGACTTCATTGACATGTATAGCCATCATCAGGGGTCTGATAGTAAATCTAAAGTGAGTAGATAAATATAGAAACACTCGAACAGCGTGTCTGTATTGATGGGTCCTGCTACTATCTATGCGGACACGCTGTCCAAGTGTGTTTATGTTTATCTACTCACTTTAGATTTACTATCAGACGCCTGATGATTATGTGGGAAATAAGGGAAACACGTAGAGTCTTTATTTAGGGCTACATCCAGCCACCTGCTTTATATTAGTAGTCCTTAGGGACCTCCTATCTTGGCTTGCCGTGTAAAGTCTATGGGCTGATTATACATAGCTGCCCTGGCTTATCACATACAGGCTTGGTTCTTTTGCATCATGAACCAAATCTTTTGTGCTATTTATTTTACACACACACTTTTTTTGAGCACTAATTACATCATTTATTTTTATCGGCTTATTTATTAAAAATAATATTTTATTTGGACCGGCGCTATATACATGTCAGTGAAGTCTTGTATGGATATTAATTTGCTTTGAGCCAAAATGGATTTCAGTGTCTTTGTTCATCCAAATGTAATTTTAAGTTTCTCTGGTAATGTAACAAAAAGGTAAGGGTCATTACAGAGAAATGTCCAATGCTTTTCCAGTATTTTCCATATGTTAGTGTTAATGGTCAAATATGTTGATGCAGTAATTATTACTGTAGTTTTGTTGTATTTGAACAGGGTTTTTTTTTTTTAAAAAAAAACCATAACTAAACTTTCAGAAAAAAAATGATTTTCTGGCAGTACATGTGTCTGTCATTAATACATTTTGTAATATACTTTATTAAAACAAATTTTGTCTCCTTTCTGTGAAATCTGCATCTCTTTATTCTTTCCTTTGCTTCTGTTGCCGCCTCTCAGTGAGGAATTGTGTATAGAGTACAGGACTGTTTAAAATGTAGAGAAAGTGAGGGTGGGGTAGGGTCACTTATATCCCGGATGTTATAAAACATAGAAGCTTTTGGTGTCATATGAAAGAGGAGATTCTCTTCTTTTATATGGCACTAAGGTTGCAGTGCTATATTATTTCCACAGATGTGAATGGTTGAAAACACAATCAGGACGAGGATATTTACATGCATCTGCACAATATATATGACATAATTATCCCAAACTGTGTTTTCAACCAGTCATATCTTTGAAACCTTAGTGTCTTTAGCAAAGAAAATAATCTAATCTTTCACAGGACACCAAACCAAAATGTTTCTACGTTTTATAAATCTGAAGATATACCTGTTTGAAGTGATCGTCCCCTACCCTCATTTGCTCTACATTTTTCATAGTCTGTACTTCAAGCCCGTACTCTATACACAGTTACTCAGTTAGAGGCAGGAACAGCTCTCAATACAGACTCATTTTCACTCAGCAGAGCCCAGCCTATTGACTTTCATCTCATTGCTCTAAATCACCTGTGTCCAATCTTCTACTGTTCACTTTTCATACTTTTTTGCAAACTTGAGCCAACGCTTATGACGATATTGAAGTTGAGGCTTCTTCACCTTTTTTCGGTCCTCCATTCCAGACTTGTGTAATGCACATTGCTTGCATTGACATCTGTGATCTTACGATTACGAAGCATACAAGCCGACTCCACTGCCCTGTTTGTCACACCAGAACTGATAGACCTTGTGATGAGCCGACTTGTTGACTCAGATATTTTGCCTAAACGTCCACCTCTTGTTTTTTGAATGGATGGACGGACCACACCATCTGTATACAGAGAAATTCAGACTAACAACAACGCTAACATCGTGTATGGTCAGTCACCAGAGCAGAAGAAAAAAAACCTGAAATTACAAAATGTTTACAAGATTAGTGCAGGCTAGACTGTATATTGGGTGAACAAAAAGAAACCACTTACATACAGTGGGTACAGAAAGTATTTAGACCCCTTTAAATTTTTCACTTTTTGTTTCATTGCAGCCATTTGCTAAAAGCAAAAAAGTTAATTTTATTTCTCATTAATGTACACTCAGCACCCCATCTTGACAGAAAAAAAAACTGAAATGTAGATATTTTTGCAAATTTATTAAAAAAGAAAAACTGAAATATCACATGCTCATAAGTATTCAGACCCTTTGCTGTGACACTCATATTTAACTCACATGCTATGTCCTTCTGATCCTCCTTGAGATGATTCTACTCCTTCATTGGAGTCCAGCTGTGTTTAATTAAACTGATTGGACTTGATTAGGAAAGGCACACACCTGTCTATATAAGACCTCACAGCTCACAGTACATGTCAGAGCAAATGAGAATCATGAAGTAAAAGGAACTGCCCAAGGAGCTCAGAGACAGAATTGTGGCAAGACACAGATCTGGCCAAGGTTAAAAAAGAATTTCTGCAGCATTCAAGGTTCCTAAGAGCACAGTGACCTCCATAATCCTTAAATGGAAGAAGTTTGGGATGACCAGAACTCTTCCTAGACCTGGCCATCCAGCCAAATTGAGCAATCGTGGGAGAAGAGCCTTGGTGAGAGAGGTAATGAAGAACCCAAAGATCACTGTGGCTGAGCTCAATGCAGTAGGGAGATAGGAGAAACTTCCACAAAGTCAACTATCACTGCAGCCCTCCACCAGTCGGGGCTTTATGGCAGAGTGGCCCGAAGGAAGCCTCTCCTCAGTGCAAGACATATGAAAGCCCGCATAGAGTTTGCCAAAAAACACATGAAGGACTCCCAGACTATGAAAAATAAGATTCTCTGGTCTGAAGAGATGAATATTGAACTTTTTGGCGTTAATTCTAAGCGGTATGTGTGGAGAAAACCAGGCACTGCTCATCACCTGCCCAATACAATCCCAACAGTGAAATATGGTAGTGGCAGCATCATGCTATGGGGGTGTTTTTCAGCTGCAGGGACAGGATGACTGGTTGCAATTGAAGGAAAGATGAATATGGCCAAGTACAGAGATATCCTGGAAGAAAACCTCTTTCAGAGGGCTCTGGGCCGAAGGTCCACCTTCCAAGAAGACAATGACCCTAAGCACACAGCTAAAATAACAAAGGAGTGGCTTCAGAACAACTCTGTGACCATTCTTGACTGGCCCAGCCAGAGCCCTGACCTCAACCCAATTGAGCATCTCTGGAGAGATCTGAAAATGGCTGTCCACCAACGTTCACCATCCAACCTGACGGAACTGGAGAGGATCTGCAAGGAAGAATGGCAGAGGATCCCCAAATCCAGATGTGAAAAACTTGTTGCATCATTCCCAAGAAGACTCAAAAGGGTGATTCTACTCAATACTGAGCAAAGGGTCTGAATACTTATGACCATGTGATATTTCAGTTTTTCTTTTTTAATAAATTTGCAAAAATATCTACATTTCTGTTTTTTTCTGTCAAGATGGGGTGCTGAGTGTACATTAATGAGAAATAAAATGAACTTTTTTGCTTTTAGCAAATGGCTGCAATGAAACAAAGAGTGAAAAATTTAAAGGGGTCTGAATATTTTCCGTACCCACTGTATAATAGAGGTTTTTTTTTTTGAGTTGTACAGGCAAAATCAACACTTTGCTGTTAAAACAGCAGTATGTATTTAATGAAAAAATATTAACTGTTGCCCAAAAAAGTCCTTAACAAACACATTTCACTAACAGGATTGTCTTGTCAGCCAAAAAAATATGTAGAATGCATATAGAGATGAAATTGCGCTATTGCTCAAGTGTGATACAAAATTAGATTATTGGCAATGAAAGGGTTAACTGTGTGTAAGCAGTAGCACAGATTCATCTAGTTACTATGTCTATGAACCTATCCCATCTCTATTGAATTCTAGCACTAGTCTGCCCTGCGTAATTGCTTGATTCTCTAAATTCTCCTAGTCCTCTATCTATTGCTGGAATTCCTATTTTTTTTTTCCTGAACTGTGCTAACTAAGCTTATATAGCCTATGATACAGTGAGATGAATCACAGATCTATTTGCATGTCCAGTATTTACACCAACTAAAGGCTGAGAGCTAATGCACAAACGTTTTATATTGCAAATTACATCAGCACTGTAAGGTCTACCCACTACTGTCTATTTACAGAGAGGCTGTCAGATGTTGCTCCAATGTCATAGACAGTGTCTTGCGCATGTGTATGCTCTGTTTTTTCTAGTCAAATATGTGGTGGCAGTTATTTTCTCGTAGCGCAACCATTTTTGTTCTTCTGAAGAAAATCGTCATTTGTTTGGTTTTGTTAAAAACCGAACAAATTGGAATATTTGGGTTGAATCCAGTTCACTACAAACCGAATTGTCCATTTCTAGTAGTTACCAGCTGTTGCTGACAGCCTTTTAGCAATGTTTAGAAGCCTTGTGTAAGCACACATCTAACCACTTTTTAGTATATTTCAGATTTATTTTTATTGATTTACAAAACCTTTTCTGTTCTCCTTGTACAAATATTTCTCCATTGTTTATTGATAACTACTACATGCACTGACATGCAAGTCTTTTTCCATTTCATTTAGTTTTAGGAAGAAGAACTATTCATTTTATTTTAGTTGGACTTCATATTTATATAGTTTTTGTGCAATTATTTCAAGCATAATTGATTTAAACTTATTCTGTCTTTTGAACTTCCTACTTTCAGAACCATTACTTTCTTCTGTTCACCAGCTGAGTACCAATATATGGTTGCTAGGATGTAGATGTTGCCATGGAAATAGATGAACTCTTAAACTGTGGAACAGCTAGATATTTTTTTGTCGATTATTTGCATGAAAATCAGTTTAGGAAACAAAAAATATGGTGCCAACTTGTAAGTAATCTTATGCAATCTGTTTTTGTTCTTCATCACAGGGCACTTTGAGCTAGCTGACATGAAATAATGTTTTAACTATATACATTCAAAATATTTAACTTGGAAATTCTCAGTCTATCTATCTATCTATCTATCTATCTATCTATCTATCTATCTATCTATCCATATACTATTATGTAAGATATGTACTTTTTTAAGTCTGTTATACGTTTCATATTAAAGCTTTATGCATGACACACTAGTCCAATCATTATATATACCACAGACATAAACAGAATAACATGCTCCTGTTAAATAGTTTGCATACCATTAGCACTTATTATCAAATACTTAATATCAAATATCACTTCCTTTTGCTTCAATGGTAGCTTGCGATCTTTTCTGATATAGTAGTTGTGAATGATATTCTTTATTTTTTCATGTGGTAAATTTACCTATTCCTGTACCTGTTGCAAGTGGCTGCAGAAACTGAAGTGGCAACCCCAGTAAACTGACTGTATGAGTGCACATTATGTTTTTGATGTTTGTCGTCTTGAAAAATCTAATTGTGCCCAAGAGATAGCTTTATGGCTGATCAATTTTTGAGCAAATTTTTCTCTAATATCTTCTGATAGGAAGACTTGTGATGTTGTATTAATTCTGACATCAATTTTTACTAAATGCAATGGGTCAGATTTAGTATTTGAAGCTAAATGCAAATAAGACCTCATTGGTAAAAAAAGAGTAACTAGCTCCATGTGCCACCATGAGGAAGATAGCACCCTATGGATTAATGCATGGTTTCAAAGAAATATAAGGGTATAATCTGGGAATAATAGCAAAGCCAAAACTCCTCCTTAAAGGAAAATTATGCCCACCCACAGACAGCTGTTTCGAGGTTGTTGCCTCTCATTAGTGCAGAGCAGGGTACTGGATGGCTGTGTGAGAGGTCTCGACATGGGTCAGAAGGTGTACTGTGTGTAATTAGGAAGAAACAGTTCAAAGACTTATAAGACCATGCATGCCCTGTTAATAATTCTGGGTAAGGAATATGCAAAGAAGGTCTCATTGGTGATAAAAAGGAACTTGCTTGTAGCCTTTAGGAAGATAGCTCCCTATAGATTAACCCTTTAAGGATGAAGGATAGATTATATGTTAATGTTTGGTGACATTTTTCACATTTTCTTTCCATACCTTCAAAAATTCATAACTTTTTTTTTTATTTTTCTGTTGACATAGCTAAGGAAGGGCTTATTCTTTGTGTATCGAGTTTTACTTTCATTTTGACCCGTTTTGGGGTACATATAATGTTTTGATTAGCTTTAATTAACATTTTTGGGGGGTCTGTGTGAAAAAACCCAAAATTCTATCATAATTTTTTTGCATTTTGTTTTTATGGTGTTCAGTCTGCATTAAAAATGATATGGCAACTTTATCCGGCAGATCATTACAATTACGTCAATACCATATTTATATTGGTTTTATTAAGTTTTACCACTTTTACAAATAAAATGTCACTTTTTGAAAATGAACAATTTTCCTTGTGTCACCATATTCTGATGTCTATCTTTTTTACTGTTTTGTTGAAGGAGATATGAAAGGACTCTTTATTTGTAGGGCAAGTTGTACTTTTTATTGGTTTCAATATTTGGTATGTATAACTTTTTGATCACTTTTTATTGCTATTTTTGGGGAAAGCGAGGTGACCAAAATACATTGTTTTGCACGTTGTAGTATTTATATATTTTTTACGGTGTTCGCTGTACAGGATAAATAACAATATTTTTACATACTGGGGATTTATACACACATACCTAACATATTTGTTTATTTTATTTTTTTGTTTACGTTATGTGTTTTTAAAATGTAAATGTGGGTTTTCAGAACTTTTTATTTATTTTTCATTCTTTATTTTAAACTTTTTGAACTTTTTTTTATTTTAATTTTTACTATCCCACAAGGGGACTTGAACCTGGGATCTCTGATCACATCACACATAGGTTCACTATGTGAACTGTGCATAGGCAGTCAGGAGACAGTTACTCGGCCTCCTGGCTGCCATGGAAACCCCACTGCTCGAGGGTTGGCAGGGGAGAGCAATCTCACCCCTGGATCTCCTGGATGCCGTGATCACTAATCACAGGGGTAATCCTGCCGGAGTCGGAGTATCGTCCGACTCTGGTGGCTAGTCCTGGGTCTCAGCTGTGTAACACAGCTGAGTGCTGGAAGTAATGCCAAGGGCGCAAGAGCTTTACAGCACTGTTTACTATACGTTCACTGTGATGTAATAGTACGGCGCAGAGAGGGAAGCAGTTAATACATGATTTTCAAAGAAATCCAAGGATATAATCCACTCACACAGCTATCTAGTACCCTGCCCTGCTCTGCACTGATTTATTTATTTCTTTGAAAACCATGCAATAATCTATAGGGCGCTACCTTCCAAAAGGTTACGCTAGAAGCAAGTTCCTCTTGCTCCTCTTCCTGGAATTCTGAGCAGAGCATGCATGGTCTTATAAGTCCCCATACCATCTCTCCCTAATGAGATATTTTTACCCCTACTCGTAGTTAGACAGTGTAAACATAAACTAGTCTGTATTAAACTGCACCAGATTCAACACAGTGGTTGATCCTAGATGATAAATTTGTTAGATTGTAGTCTAACTTTATACAACTATATGCTGTCTAATTTTATGCCAAAATGTGCTCAATCAGTTTTCATTACATTATGTTTTTTGGGAGGTGAGATGATCAGAAAACATGAATTCTGGCATGCGAATTTTAAGGTTTATGGTGTTTATCATAGAATAAATAACATACTAATTTTATAATTAAAACATAGTGTTTAACACTGTCAGGGATCCTAGGACTAACTGTCCAATTTCTAGCTCTCTAAGACAAACAGAGCCAACTTTATGTCTAAGTGAAAGTAACATGTATGTCTATGGAAAAACGGAATGGTAAACAGTGGATACAAACTCCAAGTTTAACCATGCACTGTGTTGACACTAATTTTTATCCATTTTAACATTTTAAAAAGCTCCAAAAATTTCCCTTTTTTGGTGAAATGTGCTTGTCTATAGTTTTTTTTAGACACATATGGCAGTTATAATGCAAAAAGAATTGGCTTTGTAGAAAAATTAGCCTGCTTTGATGACTTGTAAGTGCTACAGGCTTGTTATTTGGGAGACAAATGTGCTGACAAGTGATAAAAATTTGGCTTTTCAAAAACAAAGAAAACACCAAAAAAATTATCCCTTTATGGTAGCAGACGTGAAATCAAAATGGTTTTATTTTTTTTTTTTTATGCCAACACTGTGGCACCAACAGTGTGGTATAGTGGAAAGTGATGGACCAGGCCACAGGACATGTCTGGCTGAATGGTGGAAGTGATGGTAGCTGTGGCAACTTGAGTGGAAGTATGGCATGGGATAATATGATGGACCAGGGCGCAGGTTATGTCTGGTGGCATTGATGGTAGCTGTGGCAACATGAGTGGCGGTATGGTAGGGAATAATATGATGGACCAGGCCACAGGACATGTCTAGCTGAGTGGTGGTAGTAGTGGTAGGTGTGTCAGCTTGGGTGACAGGCAGTAAAATATGGATTAATATGATGTCCCAAGCTACAGGACATGTCTATCTGAGTGGTGGCAGTGGAGAAAGCTGTGGTGACATGAATGGCACTACAGCAAGGAATAATACGATGGCCCAAGCTACATGACATGTCTGGCTGAGTGGTGTCTGTGGTGGTACCTGTGGCAACATAAATGGCAGCTTAGATTTATTTTTTTAGGAATTTTTCAGAGTAGTGTAGGCTGTAAGACTTTATATTGAGTAAGCCAAAAAAAACCCCTTAACAAATTGAGATTTCTTTTTAGCAGGCAGTGTCACATTGTTTATTGGGTGAGCAGAAAAAAAAACCTTTAGAAAATGTGATTTTTCAGAATAGCTTAGCTGGTATCAGTGTTTTGCTATTAGAACAGCAGTTTGTATGCATTTAGCAAAATAAATTTTAACTCTTGCACAAAAAAACAGGTCTGATTTTGTCAGTTTTAACAATGTAAAACACTCTGGACAGTCACAGACAGTTTCAGATCAAACTGCTCTATTGCAAAACAGACTTAAGAAAAGATTTTTCACTAACAGGACTAACTCTGTTAGTAAAAATTATTAGATTAATTAAAGATCATTAGATTACTGCCAATTCATAGGTTAACTCTATAGGTCTTTCTGTATTACTTTCTGTATTACTGCAGCATCCTGGCTCACACAGCACAGCAGCTATTCTTCCTCATTCCTATTTAGAGATCACAAGCCAGGTTCAACTGCCATATTTCAAATTGTTCAATGGCCACTGCCACATGTATTCCACAGGAAAAATACAGAAGAGACACATGTCTTGTGAGTCACTGTGACATTCTGGGACCACCTGGCATCAGCTGCCAGCCTCTTAGCCTCAGTCAGTGGTAGATGGACACCCTACAGTGCTGATGTCATATACACTATATAAGGTGCTGTAAACATGAACACGAGGAATTGCAGTGATGGTGGATGTAAGGATGTATCTGTGATTAATCTCACTGCATGATACAGAGAACACTGAGTTATGAAAAGCTTATAAATTGCAATAGAGCTAGAGAATCTTATGAATAGGAGAGTTTACTCTTATTTAATCAATTACAGGCAGATTAGTGATAGGAAAGAATGGAGGAGAATATCTGTGCTGCTGACAGCAGCAGCCTGTACTAATACTTACAAAGGACAGTTAACCATTTTATTTCCAATAATCTAATTTTTTTCTGTTGTGCAATAGAGCAGTTTCATCTGTCTGTAAAGTGTTTAAACATATTTTTTATTGACAGTCCTATCAGTGAAAACAATTTTGTTAAGGGTATTTTTAGACAAGAGTTTAAATTTTTCATCAAATAAAATAGCAACTGTTCTAACACCAAAATGCTGATAATGCCTGTGCTAGTCTTAAAAATTCTATTATTTAAGCATTTTTTTTTGTTACTTACTCAGTAAACAGTCTTGTGGTTCCTGCGCTAATCTGAAAATAAACTCCGTTATTTAAGGGTTTTGTTTGTGCTTCTCAACCAATAAAGAGGAAGGGGAAAAAAAAATGGAACCTATTTAAAGGTTTAAACATAACGTTTATTCATAGTTATTTAAAAGGCTAAAATATTCCACCATAATAAGTGTCAATATTAAAATTAGTGTTCATATAAAGATATAGAGGTGTGAGGTAGATGCAGCATGTCTCCACATATATTAGATCACATGGCATTTATAGACATGTACTTCTAATACCTCCTAATCTCATTACATCTCAAAAAAGGGAGTACTCCTCCTAACCATGCCAAACTAGCTGCAGATCTGTCTAACCTGACACACTCAGCCACAAGATAACATGTGAAGTGTAATCCCCTCAATTCGTACAAATAACCATTAAAAGATATAATTTCAATGTGCCCAATATCTTGCAGCCTAAAATAATCTGAAAAAAAAAAAATCTGTTGTTTAAAGGTAATTTTTGTGCTCACCTGATATACAGTCTTGCAGCCTGTGCTAATTTAAAAAATACAAATTCTGTTATTTAAGGGCTTTTTTTGCAACGTAAATTTTATTTACATTTAGAAAGGTTTGCAAAAACATGGGAGTTATATCAAATTACAGATTAGCACTACAGATTGGTAATGTATGACATAGTGTTAAAGTATCACAGAGAATTATCAGTTTTATTCCATATTCGGCTGGAAAGAGAGTGGAGGTTTTTTAAGGTTAAGGGATTGCAAGGAGGGAGAGAGGGGTAAGACTGGGGGGAGGGTAGAGGAAGAATAGGGAATAACAAAAAAGGAGTAAGAGAAGAGTAGGTATAGAAGTGATTTAGAGAGACATATACAATAAATCAGACAATAACCTTAAAAATAAAAGTACAATATAAAACATATTACGAAAAAAAGGAAAAGCAATAAATAAAGACAAATAATAATACCTGCTATAAAAATAAGTGTAAGACAAGAACCCAGTATAGTCCTTTATGCCAGTGCATGGTGAAGCGATAAAGATAATGCATGTAAGAGTCCAAGAAGAGATGACCTGGTATCAGATGTTGGTGAGCTATTTTAATGTAACATGAGTATTAAGTATTAAGTCCACTGTAACCATTTGTTCCAGTTTGTTTTAAAAGTTGTTATAGTTCATAGGCAGCTGGCGATAAGGAATTCCATAACACAATTATTGTGAAGAGAGTGTAATATCTCAGTTGAGGTAGGGACACACACACACACACTTTTCCAATTTCTGGCTATATTAGCTCTTGTGTCACGTAAAATATGAAATATTATACAAATATCCTCAGTCTAGAGACAGTAGAGCTACCTGTGGACCCCAAGTATTAGCATTTTAAGTAAAATTTTATAAATATGTTGACAAAGAAGAACTATGAAAAGGTATGCCCACCATATACACTTGTGGACAAAATTGTTGGTACCCCTCGTTTAATGAAAGAAAAACCCACAATGGTCACAGAAATAACTTGAATCTGACAAAAGTAATAATATATAAAAATTCTATGAAAATGAGCAAATGAAAGTCACACATTGCTTTTCAACCATGCTTCAACAGAATTAAAAAAAAAAAAAGAAAACTCATGAAACAGGCCTGGACATCTCAACAGGTATTTTGGCCCACTCCTCATGAGCAAACTGCTCCAGTTGTCTCGGGTATGAAGGGTGCCTTTTCCAGACAGCATGTTTCAGCTCCTTCCAAAGATGCTCAATAGGATTTAGTTCAGGGCTCATAGAAGGCCACTTCAGAATAGTCCAATGTTTTCCTCTTAGCCATTCTTGGGTGTTTTAGCTGTATTTTGGGTTATTATCCTGTTGTAAGACCCATGACCTGCGACTGAGACCAAGCTTTCTGACACTGGGCAGCACATTTCTCTCTAGAATCCCTTGATAGTCTTGAGATTTCATTGTACCCTGCACAGATTCAGGACACCCTGAGCCAGATGCAGCAAAGCAGCCCCCAAGATATGCTTCATTTTTCCGTCTGTGAACATAGACCTGATGTGCCTTGCCAAAAATTTCGATTTTTGTCTCATCTATCCATAGGACATTCTCCCAGAAGCTTTGTGGCTTCTCAACATGTAGTTTGGCAAATTCCAGTTTTGCCAGGTTCAAGTTATTTCTGTAATCATTGTGGGTTTTTCTTTCATTAAACGAGGGGTACCAACAATTTTGTCCATTTTTGTATACCTAAGTATTCCTTTTGCCATCTTGTGCCTCCAGCAGGTATCAGATGCTGTGGGGTAAATAGTAGACAGATGGGTAGGGGTGTCATACCACCTATACATTCATTTTCTAGATGTTTCTAAATTATTTATACAGTGAGACGAATTATTAGTGATGTTGAATGCAGCTAGACATTGATCTTCAGTGAAAGTTTGCTGAAGATCTCTTTCCCAGCTAGATTTAAGCCTAGTCTCGAATTCACCAATTAGATCTTGTATGGCTGTATATGCTCAGAAAAATCCCTTTGGTCTGCTTTAATGAGATATTAAAATATACAGTGGGGGGAAAAAAGTATTTAGTCAACCACCAATTGTGCAAGTTCTCCCACTTAAAAAGATGAGAGAGGCCTGTAATTGACATCATAGGTAGACCTCAACTATGAGAGACAAAATGAGAAAACAAATCCAGAAAATCACATTGTCTGATTTTTTAAGAATTTATTTGAAAATTATGGTGGGAAATAAGTTTTTGGTAAATAACAAAAGTTCATCTCAATACTTTCTTATAAATCCTTTGTTGGCAATGACAGAGGTCAAACGTTTTTTGCAAGTCTTCACAAGGTTGGCACACACTGTTGCTGGTATGTTGGCCCATTCCTCCATGCAGATCTCCTCTAGAGCAGTGATGTTTTGGGGCTGTCGCTGGGCAACACGCGTTGTGTAATTGAGTTTAATAAAAAGCATTCTTAGCGAAGCGCGGTCTCCATACCTCACTTTTTTTGGATACTCTCCTACCATTTTTGCACCTTTTATGAATATGACCTGATCCCTGTTGATAAAGGTTGGTAATATGACAGCTAGTTTATAGAAACCTTAGCATAAATTTTTAAATCTGTGTTCAATAATGATATGGGCTTAAAGTTAGCTGAAGAATCCATGGATTTGCCTTTCTTTGGTAAAGTAATAATTAAGGCCTGTAACATGTCTGGGGAAGGTGATCCTGAATTAGCTATATTATTAGGCATTTGAGTAATGTATGGGATTAAAAGTTGTTTGTGCTGTTTATAATACTCATTGGGGAGGGCATCAGGGGCTGGTGACTTATTGGGTTTAAAAGAAGATATAGTCATCAGAACTTCATCACGAGTAATTGGGGATATAAGAACACTCGTTTGAGCTTTTGTAAGTTCAGGGATTTGCATGTTTTCCAGAAAGGATTGTATTTATGGTGTAGTAGGTTGAGGTGTAGTAGGGTCATCTTTGAGGTTGTATAATGTGGAGTAATATTGTGTTAATACTTAGCTATTCCTTTAGGATCATTGATCTTAGTACCGTCTGTGTCATAGATATAGGGAATACGTGACATTGTGAATTGGGATTTTAACCTTTTAGCTAACACAGCTCCTGGTCTATTCCCTTGCCAGTAATAAGTCATCCTAAGTTTGCATAGTGCAAGATCAAGCTTATACAGACTTAAATAATGAGTTGTCTATGTAAATCCAAAATGTAAGCTGCCTTATAAGCGGAGTATGCATGTTTATTCAATCTATGAAGGTTTCAAGAGTGAGAATAGAAACCTTCTATTATTGTCTATCTTTTAATATGAGGTTTGTTGGATAAAGTGACCTCTTAGGGTCGCCTAGTGAGTGGTGTCATTAACTTGTCCATTATCGTTATATTAGAAGTATTCTGTTAATGTTTGAACAGTAGAACCGCTATATTTGGGTTGTTGTAATATGTGATTATTAAGATGTCAAAATGGGTCAGGATAACTATTATAATCTTACTGAACCTCTATAGCAATAGGTACATGATCAGGCCATGTTGGAACTCCATTGGTTAAGGTTTGGATACAGGATAATAGATTTGTCGACTAAGAAATTATAAATCCTCGTATAAATTTTGTGAAGGTTGGAGAAGAACGTAAAATCTTGCTCACTGCATTGTTGAATTCTTCAAACATCAAAAAGTTGGTGGCCTTGCAGAATATTCATTATTGGTGTGGGTTCCAACATAGTCTGAGGTGCAGTAAAGTCCATGGAGGGCCATAATGTTTTATTATAATCCCCAACAACCAGTAGAGAAACTTGCTTAACCTTAGGTATTGTAACGGTCTGGGTCTGATTCTGAGTCTTTTAGTGCAACTTACTTGGGGTAATTGCTAGTCTGATAACTTAGTCAGAGGAAGCCAGTGGTTGATGCACAAGATGGACGTCAGTATTAGAGGAGAAGGCAATGTTGTAGTCAGGAGGAAGCCAGGGGTCGATGCACAAGATGAATGTCAGTTTTAGCAGCAGAGCAGGAGAGGCTAGCTAGAATACAGGCTAAGAGCACAATAATCTCACAAAGCAGGAAGTGCAAGGCTGGGTTTAAATAGGAAGTTCAATCAAGGAACAGGGTGGAGCAAACTAGAGACACTGGGAACTAGGCTTTAGATCATAACAGGAGCTTTCCAGGAGGCTGAATAGCTCATTTGGAAGAGGTACAGCCTGGGACACCGGAGTCCTTGGGTTCAAGTCCTGACTGATATGTTAGTAAGGATTTTTCTAAGGAACCTAAGCTGTTTCAAATTTAGTGCATATATAGTGGATAAGATACACTGGACATTATTATCACAACATAACTATATGATATGTTGACCAGCATTGTATATTATTACCTTCTCAATTGTAAAAGTAAGGGTATCCCTCACAATGATGGCCACTCCACACGAAAGCACTGCGTGAGAAAAGATCTGGATAGGGTAACATTTGTAGTGTAAACGGAAGACATCTCCCTTGTTCAGATGTGTCTCTTGGATATAAATTATATCTGAATTAGAAGATCTTAGTTCTTTCCATAAAAGTGAGCACATATAGGGAGAATTAAGCAATCTTAACATTAAATGAAGAAAAGAAGTGCAGGACAACTAGTTGATGAGTTATTAGGCCGGAATAGAACATCTCAGAAACAAATAACCATAATCAGCATGGGGTAAACTGAGGTTCTAAAAGGTGACAAAGTATTTAACCCACATGCTGGGCAAGCGATGCTTATACATAACTACTTCACTTGTGATTCTGTCATATGTTTGATCAAGTGAACAGAACAGGGGACAGACAAAATGAGGTAGAGGAGGAAAAACTTATGTAACTACCAACAATAAGAATGTGGTTGGCAACAGCAGCACTACTTCTGGTGTGTTGAGAATAAAGACATTTTTGAAAGCAGCAAAATACAAATATTGAGTCAGACTTCCTCTTCCTCCCCTGTTGTAACACTTAATTTACCAGGCTGTTTTCCTGTACTGTCAACCATGTCTTCTTCACTGACACAGATGCCATTCTCTAGTAGTCAATTTCTCTTCTTCCTCTTTTTGAGAAGTTGGATGAGAACTGCCAATATTTTTTTGGATGGAGAGGGAAAAGAGATGGAAGATATTAGTGGAGGTAGTAGTGGCAGGGGTGTGCTACTGGTAGTTTTGCAGGTAGGAACAATAGGGGGAAATCTGTTAGGAATTGTGAGAACATGGAGGAATCCCATTGCCATGATGAGTCACAAAAAAGTGGAGAAGATTATGACATTACTGAACGTAATGATGATTCTATTAAGGATAAGACCTGGCAACTGGGTAAGAGTGACAGGGTGACATCACATGAAAACGGTGTGTATGAAACCGTGTGTGCATGAAAAAAACACAGGCAAGCATCTTCCCCCAAAATAGGATTATTTTTGGAGCATTTTAAATGGTTAAAATTTTACAGGAAAGTGGTAGCGCAGTATATAGTTAAATTAGTAGTTTGTATCCACTGCCTGCTATCTATTTTCTTATCGACATACATGTCAATGTCACTTTGACATAACTTTGGCTGTGTTACTTTTAGAAAGCTTGAAATGGGTTAGATAGAGTCCTAGGAGCCCTGACAGTGTTATACATTATGTTTTATGCCAATTTTTCTCTAATTTGTGGTGAACTTATTGAACCCAAAACAAATCTTTGGACCAAACCACTGAATCTAAAAGTAAACAAATCTTCAGAGGTTCTCCCATCTCTAGCTATCACCTGTTTACCCATGAGCATATATGTTTCTGTCACTTTGACATGACTAAGGTTTGTGTTAAATAGCTAAAATAGGTTAAATACACTCCTAAGAGTCATGCATGACTTTTCAGGGCAGTTTGAACTTTTGGAAGGAATTTATTTGGACCTACCTACCTCTTAGGTCCAAATCGGACAAATCCAAAACAAAATTATTTTTCATGATTTTGAAATGTTCATTTATATTTCTTACTCTAGCATCTGTAATGTTAGACCTGTTTTCCAAATGTTACATTGACAGTAGTGCTCGACATAGTACATGGGAAGGTTGTGTTATGGGAAATACCACTTAAGACCTCAATCTTCAAGAAGTATACCGTATTTTTCGGACTATAAGACACACTTTTTTCCCCCAATTTTGGGAGGAAAATGGGGGTGCATCTTATGGTCTGAAAGTAGGTGTTGGGGGGTCGGAGGAGCAGGGTCGCAGCATCGCCCCACTCCTGCCACTGCCGGCTTCCTGCAGCGGGGCTTCCTCCAGCAGCAGGAGTGGGGCGATGTGCGGGCCCTGGGATCGGAGGAGCGGGTGTCTCATTGAACCCATCCCGGCATCTGCCATGCTATGACAGCGGATGCCGGGTCTGTAAAGTTGATGGTGGCCGCTCTGCTGCAGATCGGTCTCAATAGCTACCGGGTCTCACACTGTAATATACAGCACAGACTTGGAGCTAATGCCCGCAATCAGACTCCAGTCTGATCACGGTCATTACTACTTTAAACCCCCCCTAAAGTAAAAAAGTTGCCACCGGGGCCGGTACCTTTGAAGTTGCAGGATGGCTCCTGCGTGGTGAGATTGCAGGAGCCAGCCTGTTCCTGTGACAGCCAGGAGTCTTATGAAGGCTCCCAGGCTTGTCATAGGAATATTACTATTGCGGCTGGTCTATGACCAATCACATGATTGCAGGTTCAAGCTCCCTAAGGGGGGGCTCATAAAATAGTAAAAAAAAAAAAAAAAAAAATTTTAACAATATAAAAAAATAAATAAATAAAAGTTCTAAATCACCCCCCTTTCCCTAGAATACATATAATAGTAGAAAATTACCATGAAACACATACACATTAGGTATCCCTGTGTCCAAAAACGTCCGGTTTACAAACTTATCAAAACACTTTTCCTGTACGGTGAACGTCATAGCAGGAAAAAAAAAATCAAAAGTGCCGAACTGCTGTTTTTTTCACTGTTTCACCTTTGATTTGAATAAAATGTGATCTAAGCATTCCCCAAAATGGTATAACTAAAAAGAACATCTGGCTCCGCAAAAAAAGATGCCCTATACATCCCCGTACAACTGCAGGGCCACCTGTCAATGTGACCTTACAGCTGTTGCAAAACTACAGCTCCCATATATTAAATATTTTACCATTTATTTTTTTCCCTATTTTCCTCCTCTAAAACCTAGGTGCATCTTATGATCCGGTGCATCTTATAGTCCGAAAAATACGGTAATTCTTTATTCACCTAAAGGAGGGAGAGTGCATCGTACATAGAAGATACAATTTGCATTCTCAAAAGCATGCAGGGCCCAGCTCTCCTTTATACATCAAAGCCCTCATTTATGACATCGTTCTCAATTCCTATTGGAGGAAGCTAACATCAATCGCTATTAGCATTAGTATGATTTTCAAACAAAGCCTTACACATGAGCTCAGACAGATGTTTCTCATCTTTGCTCACCATTCTTGTGATCAAAGCCTGTCCACTATATCAATATAACATTTCTTAAAACACATATGGGTACAATTACTAATTATAAGAATATACAGTCATATGAAAAAGTTTGGGCACCCCTATTAATCTTAATCATTTTTAGTTCTAAATATTTGGGTGTTTGCAACAGCCATTTCAATTTGATATATCTAATAACTGATGGACACAGTAATATTTCAGGATTGAAATGAGGTTTATTGTACTAACAGAAAATGTGCAATATGCATTAAACCAAAATTTGACCGATGCAAAAATTTGGGTACCCTTATCATTTTATTGATTTGAATACTCCTAACTACTTTTTACTGACTTACTGAAGCACAAAATTGGTTTTGTAACCTCACTGAGCTTTGAACTTCATAGCCAGGTGTATCCAATCATGAGAAAAGGTATTTAAGGTGGCCAATTGCAAGTTGTTCTCCTATTTGAATCTCCTCTGCAGAGTGGCATCATGGGCTCCTCAAAACAACTCTCAAATGATCTGAAAACAAAGACTGTTCAACATAGTTGTTCAGGGGAAGGATACAAAAAGTTATCTCAGAGATTTAAACTGTCAGTTTCCACTGTGAGGAACATAGTAAGGAAATGGAAGACCACAGGGACAGTTCTTGTTAAGCCCAGAAGTGGCAGGCCAAGAAAAATATCAGAAAGGCAGAGAAGAAGAATGGTGAGAACAGTCAAGGACAATCCACAGACCACCTCCAAAGAGCTGCAGCATCATCTTGCTGCAGATGGTGTCACTGTGCATCGGTCAACAATACAGCACACTTTGCAAAAGGAGAAGCTGTATGGGAGAGTGATGCGAAAGAAGCCGTTTCTGAAAGGACGCCACAAACAGAGTCGCCTGAGGTATGCAAAAGCACATTTGGACAAGCCAGCTTCATTTTGGAAGAAGGTCCTGTGGACTGATGAAACAAAGATTGAGTTGTTTGGTCATACAAAAAGGCGTTATGCATGGCGTCAAAAAAACACAGCATTCCAAGAAAAACACTTGCTACCCACTGTAAAATTTGGTGGAGGTTCCATCATGCTTTGGGGCTGTGTGGCCAATGCCGGCACCAGGAATCTTGTTAAAGTTGAGGGTCGCATGGATTCAACTCAGTATCAGCAGATTCTTGAGAATAATGTACAAGAATCAGTGACGAATTTGAAGTTACGCCGGGGATGGATATTTCAGCAAGACAATGATCCAAAACACAGCTCCAAATCTACTCAGGCATTCATGCAGAGGAACAATTGCAATGTTCTGGAATGGCCATCCCAGTCCCCAGACCTGAATATCATTGAACATCTGTGGGATAATTTGAAGCGGGCTGTCCATGCTCGGCGACCATCAAACTTAACTGAACTGGAATTGTTTTGTAAAGAGGAATGGTCAAAAATACCTTCATCCAGGATCCAGGAACTGATTAAAAGCTACAGGAAGCGACTAAAGGCTGTTATTTTTGCAAAAAGAGGATCTACTAAATATTAATGTCACTTTTCTGTTGAGGTGCCCATACTTTTGCACCGGTCAAATTTTGGTTTAATGCATATTGCACATTTTCTGTTAGTACAATAAACCTCATTTCAATCCTGAAATATTACTGTGTCCATCAGTTATTAGATATATCAAATTGAAATGGCTGTTGCAAACACCCAAATATTTAGAACTAAAAATGATTAAGATTAACAGGGGTGCCCAAACTTTTTCATATGACTGTATGTATACATAGAACACAGACTATTCATTACATTATATTATCTAATGTGACAATATGGCACCGCCATTGGATATATATTTTTAGTAATTACTCTTCAGTTGGGGGCCATGCTAGTGTGGTGTCTATGCATGGCAATTTTCCCCTTAAGCTGGCCAAATGTTGCATTATTATAATAATAATACTAATAATTATTATTATTATTATTCATTTTTAGAGCACCATTAATTCTATAGTGCTGTTCTAATGGAAAAAGTTATATACATAATACAACACAAAGTACAATGTTGACCATTTGGTATAGTGGGAGAGAAGAACGTGCCTGTGAGGGCTTACAATCTATGAGGGGGAAGGAGATAGTAGATGAGATTATGTATGTTCATCTGTCCATAACTCCCATAGAGGTAAATAGGAGTATCTTGCTATGCTCTGTTGTTTCCTCAACTTCTATTTATCTATATGGGAATTATGGAAACACCCAAGTTTGTTTAGCTGTTTCCAAAATTCCATTAGGGTTAAAGATTAATAATGGAACCTGTGTAGCAGTGCAAGCTACACTGTTTCTGTAACTCCTATTTACTGTAATAGTATTTACTTGTCCTGAATTAAATACAGCAGGATCCCCCCAGCTCATCTTTCCCCTCACACATAGGCATAAGCTGTTTTCTTTATGTGATTCCCCACCTAGCATCTATAATGATATAAAGATATGTGTCTCCAACATTAAACTGAAGCTATTCCATAACATCCATGGGAAGGGTTGGGGTCCTGCTGGCATAATTTGGTGTCTATGACTGGCAGTTGCTCCCTAAAAGCTGGCTAAATGTCACATTATATATGCAATTGTACTTTTTAAAGAGTTCAGAAAAAGTGTACTGTAGTAGAGTGAGCTAGCTCTGCTATGCTGTTTCCTATTGGGAATTATGGAAACAGCCAAATTTGTTCCTCTCATAAATGGGAATTACTGTGTTATACTGTATCTATATCTCCTATTTACTGTACCTCTATGGGAGTTATAGAAACTGCCAAATTAATTCATCTGTTTCTGTAAGTTTAAGATGCCAGAATCTTGTGAGATTCATTAAATGCAGTAAAACACCAAACTCAAGATTTTTGGAAAATTCGTAACGATCCTGACTCATTACAAACTGATTTGCAGGCAGCACAAAAACAACTGTGAATTACTGTAGTTCCCTGGGTACAATCACACAGAGATAGGTTAATTAACAGTTTAATCAAACAATTAACCTATTAGAGCACATAATACAAAAGGACAGAAAAAAAGATTTGGTACAGTAAATTGTCCTGGTCATCCTTGACAGCACAAAAAAACTGGGACAAAAAAGCAGTTTCCAAGAGGGTGGGATAGCTGATGCCATCTGGAGCACTCTTCTGCCAAATAAGGAATCCTCTTCTGCCAGGGAATCTATTCTGTAATGTTTCACAACGATGGATGAGGCCCAGGTTGATATAATGGAATGTGACCTGCTTCAGCACAGGAGGTGGCTGTAGATCTAGATGATTGTGCATGGACTTGAAGAGGCATTGAACCTGGCATTGTACGCACAAGTAAACAGTTCTCTATATCTCTTAGGTATGGTTCTTTATAAGACAGTGCCGCAGCTCATTCACTGCTAAAGTTATTGCTACTGGAAAAAAAAAAACTTTGAATGTCAACAACTTGATGTATGCTTGATGAAGAGGTTCAAATGGTGGAGACATGGGGGCTACCAAGACCACTGAAAGGTTCCATGAAGGTGAGGAAGTCTGTACTTCTGGAGCTAGATTCTTGAGAGCTTTGAAGAAGTTTAGATTAAATGTTGACCAGAGAATCTGTTTTGCAATTGTGCATTTATGGCCGTGAATTGCACCTTCAACGTACTAAGTTTTAGCCCTTTGTTGAAGCTTTCCTGAAGAAACTAAAGAACAGAGTTAATTGACAAGAGGCCGACATCATTCCTAGAACACCAGGAGTCAAAAAAAGATAACTCTCTATTATACACCTTAATCTAGATGGTCTTCTGGCAAACAGTAGTTTATTAATCACTTCTGTAGATAAACCCAGGTTTACTAAATTTTCCCGGTAATCCTTCAGGTCTTGAGATGAAAAATTCTGGGATTGGGATGAGGTGAAATCCTCTGAAGAAGCAGATCTGTCTTGAATGGTAGTTCTCAAATCCTGCCCTAGATAGATGCCAAGCCAGTGAAAACCCAGTCCTGCGAGGCCAGAATGGTAGAACTGCAATCGTTTCTGCATGCTCATCTTGGATCTTCTCTGACACCTTGGGGATGAGAAGGAGTGGGGGAAAGACATATACTCACAGCCCTGTTCACCTGTGAGACAGACTGTCCATAGCTAGGGCTTTATATGAGTGAGACAGGGAGGAGATTACCTGTAACTTGGCGTTCTGTGAGGTTGTCATGACATCTTCTGTTGGGATTCCTCATTTTGTCATTAACAGTCTGAACATTTTAAGTTCCCATTTGTCTGGGTGGAGGCTGTTAAAACTCCCAACACGTGTTACTTCACCAAAGACATGAGGAATTTTCATTCTCGGGACATGGACGCACTGCTCATGCTGCTCTGCTTGTTTGTATAAAACACAGTAACGAAATTTTCTGATTGAATGAGGACTTTGTGATTCTTCAGATGAGTATGAAATGTAGCAATGCCAACCTGACCACTTTCAGTTCTCTTAGATTGGAGAGAACATGACGTTATGTACTCCATTTGCCCTGAACCTACAGGTCATCTACTTGGGCACCCCAACCCTAGGATGAGATATCTGTAATGAGGATTTTCTGAGTTTTTTGAGTCAGAGTCCTAAAATTCTCTGAGGGAAAGTCTGGAATGAGCCAAAAGATGTTTTATTGCCTTCTGAGCAGACCGCATGCTCCCTGGAGACAATTTTACTGACTGGCTTAAGAGTTTATTATGAAGTCCAGGAACTTTAATTGTTGACATGGTATCAGCTGTGACTTCTTGTAGTTGATCAGAAAATCATGATGTTGTAACATGTGTAGAGTAGTCTGAAGATGGATCTGCAGTTGTTCTTTGGATGCAGCTATATGCAGCCAGTCATTTAGGTACGGAATTACTATTATCTCCTGTAACCTCAAGGCTGCCGTGAGCACTACTGTAGTTTTGGTGAATACTCGGAGAGCTGACGAGATCCTGAAGGAAAGGCATGTGAATTGTACATGTCAGATAACCCTAGACAAATGGACTGCTATGCACAAGTACTTTCTGTGAGACTGGAGAATTGGTATATGAAGATATGCATATGTTAGCTTGATAGTGGCTAGAAAGTAATTTTTCTGTAGAAGAGTGCTCACTGAATGAATTGTTTCCATCCTGAAGGACCTTTTGACCAGGAAATGATTTAGGAAAGTGAGGTCTATGACTAACCTCCATCTGCCGTACAGCTTGAGAACTGAGAAGACTCTGGAGTACACCTCCTGTTCGGTTTATGTGGGAGGTGCTTCTTCCAAAGCTGTCTTCTGGAGAAAGTCTAACAGTAGTGGAAAGACCACTCGATTGGAGACATGATTCACAAGAAAAAGGCCTGGACTTCTGAATCTAGGGGATCTTCTTTTTTGGTTATGAAAATGATGACCATAGTACTTCCTTTTGAGGTAAGGTAACTATTCCCCTTTCCCCTCATGAGTGATTCTAGAATTTTAGAGAGCTGTGGAAAAATTGATTCAGGCTGAAAAGGTAAGTTACAAAAGTTACTTTTTGAAAGATTATCTCCTCACCAGAGCTTAAGCCACAGGGCTCTCCAAGCTGCATTGGACAGAGCCAGCTGAATATTTCATACAGTCCAGTTGGGAGTGACACAGAAACTCATTTGCTGCTTTGTATGGGGTAGTGACTGCAGGATATCATCTTTGGAAACATCATCCTCCAGATCCCTGGTGAGATTACTAAGCCAAATTCATAATGCCCCAGCTACTGCAGCAGAGAACATGGCAGTCTTACAAGACCCGACTGATGACATTTAAGTCTTCTTAAGAATGAATCAGCTTTGCAGTCCATAGGTTCTTTTAATAGGGAGGAATCTTCTAACAAAAAAACTTTTTTCTTGGACAACTTGACCACAGGAAGATCCACCTTAGTAATTGTATACCACTATTTTGTTGCCGACTCATCAAGCTTGTATATACTTCTGATTCTGTACTCCAAGTCTACTTTTTCTCTAGTCTATCCCAGTCATGCCTCATCTAGTACTGAGCGACCTGGAATAGCCTTTCCTTTGGAAACAGGAAAATAAAAGAGCCTTTGCCTTTTTGGCTTATGCTCTACATCTTTATCTGACTTTGAGGTCTCTTTGACAGCTTTGAGTAGATCATTAACATTGTCTTTAGACAAGATGTAATATTCACCCGGGTTGTCCAGATCAGATGCCACCAAGCAAGAATTGTCAGAATCAAGCTGAGAGGAAGATGAGGGTTGAATATAATTTGGTGAAGGAGATTTTCTGCCCCTTGTAGGCTTAGGGGCTTTTGCTTTCTCAAACACTTATGTCATTTGTTGACTAAACCATTTCATTAACCCAGAAAGATCCTCATAAGAAGTAGCCTCAGTACAGTAGTCCCATAAATCTGAGGCACCGTCATCTGGCAAGGGCTGGCTACATTTAGCACAGTATCTGTGTTTAGACTTGTGAGTCCTATTCCTAGATTCCTCCTGGGAGGACAGCATCTTGGCAGAAAGAGGTTATTGTGGAAGAAAGAGTGCACCATGTCTCCAAACATTTCCTTCTTTATAGTATGAGCTGAGAGGGGGAGGGCATGTCACTTCCAGTAAGTGGCGGGTCACTTCCTCCACTTCAAAAAAAGTCATGGATCTAGGTTTATAATGACTAATGTCCCATATTTTTGCTGTATCACAATGAACAAATTTTCAGTGTTAGTAACTGCATACTTATGAGTTGCCAAGCATGCACGTCATTTGTTACACCTGTGTGTTTTAGGCAGTTTTAGGGCATATTTTCTCATTTTCCTCATATCTCATTAATGAAATGATATACCATAGCTATAGGTAATGTAATAAGGTATAAAGCAAGGATGTGCTCACTGTATAAATGACTCCATCTGTGATTTAGGAGCAGTATGAATCAGCAATGGGTGATGTTCTTGCTGTTAATTTAATGGTGGGTTATATTAAATGGAGATCATTGGAAATTTCAGAATGAATTACAGCACATACTCTGTATTTTTAAAGCCTTCTTATGAGCATGTATTTGCATTAATTTTAGAGTGTTAATTGTATCTAATGACTGCATTTAGTGAAATAGCATGCACTCTGAAATTTGCTTTTTAATGTGTTTCCCCTGTATGTCGAATAATTTCAGGATTATTAATTGACGTTCTTTGTGAAGAGCTGCATATTATGTACACAGATGAATCATATAAAATATGTAAGTAAAAAAATAAACTAAAGTAAGAAATTACTTTTACAGGAAATTGTACATAAGAGGTCTTCTTGTCAATAGCAGGTAATGAATTTTAATGACAGTTTATACAAAAAAATTATAAAATGGAAATACAGAATAGAGAAGACAGAGCTTTTCAAAATGCATTTTGTTTTGGATCTGCCTATTCAGGCAAAAAGTTCTATTCAGTTTATTTTTTTCTGAAAACAAAAGTTAAACTTGGCTTTTAAAGTTACAGTATGTATCATTCCCAGGGCTCATAGGACTTCATCTAATGCTCTTTGAGGGTAGTTTCACACATTGCATTTTTTTGTAAAAGAAAAAAAAATGACACATGCAAGTCTATCAGTTCTATATTTATTTATTTATTTATTTATTTATTTATTTATTTATTTAGCTTTTTTGAGGAATAACTTGTAAAGCATATCAGCATAAATTGGAACAAAATGCATTAAGGTAATACCTTATATTAAAGTAATACCTTCATTTAGAAAATATCAGATAGGATGGAATGCGGGATACATGCTAAGTGACCCATACTAAAGTAGAAGAACTAAAAAACAATATGGAAGAACATTGAATCCACCAATCCCAATATATTGTACAAGCAGTACAGGCAGAGGTCATTATTAAGCTGTGAAACCGAAAAACAGTTAGTGCAAGTCCACTATCACAGGTCTAACATGGATCACAGATTATTGGGAAGGAGACTAGGCTGAAGCAATACTACTATAAATGGCAACATACCATCATGGAATGGAGATTCTAGAGATGTGGAAAATTTTGTGAAAATGCTGTGAAAATGAATACAGGAGCTAAGTCCCTGATTTGGCTAAATAGATGTTGCATGGTGTCCGCTAAAGTCCAAGGTGGTAGAGATTCAGGGACACCTCAACTGGTATTCCAGACTCTCCACTGTGAAGGAGAGTGTGTAGATTATAAGAATGAGATATCACAGTTCTCTGTAATATGCTCATCTTAGACTCTACCATTACCATATTAGCTTGCAAGTCATCCACAGTCATTTGCAGGGTTCCTACTTCTTGTGAAGTCTCAACTTCATCTTGCCAATGAGTCCAAGTTTTCTTAGATGGGAGCATGAAGTGTAGTCACTGGAAGTAACAGACTTGTTCCCCTTGTTTATTCATTTATAAGAGAGCTGAAGACAATCAGGAGACATTTTGAATGTTTACCTTGAGTCCCTAGGGGTCTTAACCAGTGCAAGGACCTTATTATGTGCTACTAGTTAGTAAATTTAATGGATATAATGCTATGAGAAGATAAGTTGGATTTTTAAGTACAGCATTTTGTACATACTGATGCCCTAGTGCTGGTATAATATCTGAATTTATGCTATAGATCAATGATTCCCAAAGTGGTCCAGGTGGACCCCCAGGGGTCCACGGGAGACTCGACGGGGGTCTACTTTAGATCTAATCTTCACATTTTTTGACGAGTTTTGGAAATATGGTAGAAATGTAACAGCAGGGGGTCCACAGCAACCAGTAAAATTTTGAAAGTGGTCTACGAGAAAAAAAAGTTTGGGATCCACAGTTTAAGTGTATATGTTCATGTGACCAAGATAGGGATAGATAGATAGTCTGAGGAAGGCCAAAACACGTAGCTGGTAGGACTGGTGTCCTGGTCTGGATGTTAATTTAATGATAAGCAATCAAGAAAGGATTATATGGACCCTTGGCGTACTGGCTATTTGGTTTTCCACATGGAAGATTCTCTGGATCTTGCCGTGTATGAGAGTCCATGACAGGATCTTAAATTAATAGTGGTGAGTTGACTATTTTGTTGTTAGTGCTGAAGAACCTAGGTATAAAGAACTCTAGGGAGAGGCAATTCAGCTTGAAGAGTGTCCACATTGTGTTAGAGGTCTGCACTGGGGAGTGCTCCCCTTCACTCCCATTTACAGAGGTATGGTCATGGGGGACGGGGCACTGCTATAGATGTCCACTATTGAATTGAGTGCAGCAACTGAGTGGCTCAATCCCAGAGCTGTGAGGCAGCTAAGACAGAAGAGGAAGCAGTCAGGGAGGTCAGTGGTGATGAGAGAAAAACGTGTGGCTCACAATAGGCTATATCTTCAAATACTGGCCAACGCTGGTCCATATAGAGGCCCAAGAAGATATCCAGGCCGGTGGATTTATAAGTGGTGGGGCCACATTGCTGAGCCAGATTCTTTTTTTTTCGTCATGTAGGGAGGTGTTTAAGCTGAAAAAGCTGGGTCTGAACCCGAGTCAAGGTAAAACATACAAATTATGCTCCCCAAGAGTGCAGTTTTTGATCCAGTATTTTGAGTCAAAGCCCAAAGTAGATGTAGCAGGAAGGAGAAATGTAAGTTCTTCTTCTATATTCTTCTCCCCATTCCCTTTGAATCTTCTTCTGGCTTTGAATAAAAAAAAAAAAAAAAATGGAAAACTGCCACAAAAAACAAAGAAGCTGTGTACAAAACTACCCTAAGTAATAACCCAGTGATAATAAACAGTCTTCTGAAGAAAAATAGAAAAAATGCACTGTTGGGTCTTTTACTCATTTTAAAATGAAGAAACGGTTCTATTCCCATTTTGAGGACAGATGCCTCTATGTGTTTATACACAGTCAGTGCTATCAGAAGAAGCAACGGCTTTTACAAGCATTTCAAATTGTATACTTGTTAGGTTTCGTTCACATCTGTGTCGGAGTCTCTATACGAAACTCAGTGGCAGATTTCGTTGAAAATTTTCAGTATAAAACCAGCATAAAGCTGCCAGACCCCACTATAGTCTATGGGATCCGCTGTGGCAGGTAAATATGAAACAGGCCATAAAAGGCAGGCGAGGATGTCCTGCTGTATGGTGGTAGTAGTGGTGGCTGCATTATGGCAGGACAGTATGAAAAGGGACAAACAATGCAGGAGATAATTTGCTGCTGTAAGGTGGTAGAAGTGGTGACAGAACAGAATGGAACAGAACAGATAACGCAGTAGTGGTGGCAAGACTTTATGCAACAAGAGGCAGTTCTGTTAGTAGCAAGGTAGGAGATAATGTCCTTCTGTATTATGGTGGTAGCACTGATGGCAGCAGCGGCAGGACAGTTTGGAACAGGATGGACAAGACAGAATACTATCTGGCTGTGAAGGGGTAGCTGTAGTGGCAGCTGCCGAAGTAAAGCATGGAACAAGATGGACAGGCAGACAGCTGCAGTGGAATTATTGGGGCTGTAATAAATAGCAAATCTAATAAGTTACATCAGCTAGAGGTTTAATTCTGTGTAAAAAGTGCAATCATCTATATAATACTAGAATCACTGCAGTAGCTTTATATTTTTTATTGAGTTTTTGCTGCAGAAAACGTTATTCACCGCAGTACTATTAGTAAAATTTTTCATTTTTCTCCTGGTTAGACAGTTCAAAAAGTCCAGTGCAATTATATGTGTAACACAAGTATCGAGTATTATTTATTTATTTATTTATTTGAGTTTTTGCTGCAGAAAGTGTCATTCAAACCAGTATTGTCAGTGCAAACACTATACTAGTACTTTTATCATTCAGTTTTAGTTGCATGAATGTGGCTGAATAAAAAGTGCCTGGAGAAAGTCAGGGTGGAAATGGATATGGTAATGTAGCATAAGGAAACACATGTGCCATATCATCTACCATGTAAGAACTTGAGTGGCAGAAATTTGGAAAGTAGTAGTAGCAGCAACAAGCCACATTTGACCCCTGTCCCTAGTAGACATATACAATGCTTTTGGAAAGTCTTCAGACCTTTTCACTGTTTTTACATTTTGTTATGTTGAGGCTTTGTATTAAAACAAAAAAAAAAAAAATCAAGTTTTCCACTATCAATCTGCACTCAATAGCCCATAATTAGAATATGAAAACAGAATTTTAGAATTTTTTTGCTAATTTCACATGGACATGAGTATTCAGACTACATTCACACGACCGAAATGCAAAACAGCCTTGAAAAATGTCCATTTTTCAGAGCCGTCTTGCACCCGAGGGGCACCGGTTTTTATGGATCCCCCATACATTACAGTGTATGGAGGGGTCCATGAAAATGGACAAAAATAGGGCATGACCTATATTTTGACTGTCCGTTACATTTTTTGAAAAGCTTTTCCGCAGCGTTTTTTTTTCCTCAATGTGTGGATGGGATTAGCCAGAATCTCATTCACTTTTCTGGTACAGTAAAATGCAACATTTTTTTTTACTGCAGCAGGAAAAACACTGTGTTTCCGCAACATGAGGTCTTTACTTGAAGGCCGGGGCTATACATAGAGTAAATGCAGTGATTTGGCCATGGCAGAAATGCCGCGGCGCAAACACAGCATTTTACATTAACTGCAAAGCGGATGGGATTCTGGCTAATGCCATCCACACATTGCAGAAAATAATCCGCAGCGGAAATGCGGCGATTTGAAAAATGCTTGCGTTTTTGCAAATCGTAGCATGTCAATTATACCTATGGAAATGTTGGCAGTTTCCATATAGGTATAGTGGAAGCAGAAAGTCTGCAAAGGAAAAGCGATAAGGCCCCACGTAGCGGACTGCAGCGAAAAATCACTGCGGGAAAAACTGTGGTGGAAACGCATTGCAGTTTTTCCCACAGCATTTTTCACAGAAAGTGAATGCCGTCCACTTTGCAGGGACTTTCCACCATGTGGAGCCCCAGCGTAAAGGGGTTTTCCCAACATACAGCCCTTTTTTAAACTTGAGCAACTATGCAGATAAACCAACTGCATGGTACCTGTGACATCACCCATCTCTTGGCCCTCTCTTTTAAGATCTGCACCCCAATAGCACAATTACATCTCCAGCTTGCAATGGCCACAGTGGGTGGTTCTTACTATGCAGCATGTGACTAGTGAAAACTACAGTTCTCAGGTACACCTTGCTGTGTGTACTCCTGTCTATTCTTCCTAACAGAAATCATTCATGCACTGCATATGCTCTATCTGTTCAGACAGCACATGCATGGTTATGTAGCTCTCATCTAATAAGCAGTAGACAAAGACAAATTGAGCGCGCTAGTCCTGAATGAAAATGGACTATAGGTTGTATCTGTCCAGACAGTACATGCATGGTTATGTAGCTCTCTAATAAGCAGAAGACAAAGACAAATTGAGTGCGCTATTCCTGAATAAAAATGGACTATAGGTTGTATCCATTGGTAACAGTGCTCAAACTGTGGTAGGGAAAGGAGGATTTCATTGGGCTTTTTCTAGTGACAAATACACTTTTGCTAATTGCTTTTAAGGGGTGACAGCAATATTTTGCAAAGCACTTTTTATGAAATATGATTGTTGTTGTGGAAAAAACACTTTAAGGCTGAGGCCCCACGTTGCAAAAATGCAGCTTTTTTTTTTGTTGCAGATTTTGCTGGGGGTTTTTGAGCAAAAGTCAGGAGTGGATTGAACAGAAAATAGAAATATAAGTACTTCCTATACATTACCCATTCTGTTTTAGCCATTCTTGGCTTTGGCTGAAAAAAAAACGCAGCAAAATCTGCAACAACAAAAAAGCTGCGTTTCTGCAATGTGGGGCCTCAGCCTAAATATTATCTCTGGGGGCCTTCCATTTCTCTTACCTTGAGATATTTCTACACTTTGATTGGAGTACACCTGTGGTAAAATCAGTAAATTTGTCATGATTTGGCAAAACACAAGGTCTCCCAGCTGATCATGCATATCAAAGCAAAAAACAAGCCATGAGGAGGAAAGAACCACTTGTAGAGCTCATAGACAGGATTTTGTGAAGGCACAGATCTGAAAAAGGTTACAATAAGCTCTGCTGCATTGAAAATTCCCAAGAGCACAGTGGCTTCTATAATTCTATAACTGGACACTCCACCAAACTAAATAATCAGAGGAGACTTTTGTGAGAGAGGTGACCAAGAGCCCAATGGTCCCTCTGGCTGAACTCCAAAGATCTTGTGTACAAATGGGAGAAACTTCCAGGTCAACCATCACTGCAAAATATTCCACCAATCTGAGCTTTATGGCAAAGTCAATTCTCAGAAAGACACATGAAAGCTTGTCTGGAGTTTGAAAAAAAAAAAGCCCTTTAAAGGACTCTAAGACTATGAGAAACAAGATTCTCTGGTCTGATAAAACCAAAATGTAATGTTTTGGCCTCAATGCGGCATGTCCAGAGAAAATCACCTGCTCAATACCATCCCTACAGTGAAGCATAGTGGTGGCAGCATCATGCCGTTGGGGTGTTTTTCAGTGGCTGAGACGGAGCCTGGTCAGAGTTAAGAGAAAGCTGAATGTAAAGTACAGAGATTTTCTTAATAAAAACCTTATCCAGAGTATTCTAGATGTCAGACCTAGCTGAAGGTTCACCTTCCAACAAGACAACAGGGCATATTTATTAAGACTGGCATATAGTGTCTTAGAAATGGCACCAACTAGCGCATCATATGAGTGATTTATGAAGAGGCTTTAACTTCTTCATAAATCAGGAGCATGTCTCTGCATTAGAATGGAGATTTATGCCAGTTAGGAACTGGAGTAAATTTCCATTATAACTCACACCAAAAATCTTTTATAATAAATATGTTGGGCCCTGGCCCACCTCACTCGCCTCCTTGTGGAGAATGGGGGTTGTGGAGCACATTTGGCACAAGAAAGAGCCTTGTGCAGAATGTGCGTCACAATGTCAGTAGAAAACTGGCATAAAGGGATTGATAAATCTTCCCCAAATGAGTCTAAACACATAAGTAGGAGTAGCTCTGTGAATCGCCTTAACGAGCCTTAACTTGAGCCCAATAGAACATCTCTGGAGAGACATGAAATTGGTGTCCACTGATGGACCCCATCCAATCTGATAGAACATGAGAGACTTTGCAGAGAAAAATGGCAGAAAATCCACAAATCCAGATTTGCAAATCTTGTGGCATCATACTCAAGAAACTGGAGACTGTAATTGCTGTCAAAGGTGCTTCATTTAAGAACTGAGTAAAGAGTCTGATTTTTTTATATTTTTTTTTTGTCAATGCAATTTATTAGTTTCTTTGTTAAAAAAAATAGCAAGGATTTCTAACATCCTCTTTTAACTTTGTCAGTATGGGGTAGTGGAGTATTGAGTGCAGAATGATGGGGGAAAATGTGGAAAACAGGGAAAAAAGTGAAATGATCTGAAGACCTTTTGAATGCATTGTAAATAATGTTGTGAAGGAAATGGAAGCAGATAAGATTGTGACACACTCATCATCTCAGCCACTTCAGGGTGATAAGAAGTGTAACACTATGACTTTAAGCCAATGTTCAGCAACGTCATCACATTTCTTCTTCTCCTTACTCCCACAATAATTAAATATCTCTAGAGCAGCCATTCTATTCCATCATCTCCATCTTTTTCATGGGCCCCTAGTGAGGTGCATTTTGTCTCAGAAGAGATTGCATGAGTGTATGGAGTGCTAAGGATGAAATTCCTCAAGACAGTGTTCCAAGTTTTGATGAACTTGATGAGAACAGTCAAGGTTTGGGCTGTTATTTGGAGTAGTGTCAGTCAGAGGTGGAGGATCTGATTGTTGCTGCTGCTAGTATAGTATAGTATATTAGTATAGTAATAATAAATACAAAATAGGCTTCTTTTAACACAGCTTACCCGGTCTTGTGCTATGCTTTTGCCATAATAAAAAATATTTGAATTTGAATTTTATTTAAAATAATACCACATTTGTTGCTAATCCCAAAAAGGTGTAAAAAATCCAACAGTGCAGTGTGTTTTAACCACCAGCTGCCATCAGTTTCAGTTAACTATGTTATCTATTTTTGCTTACTTGTATAGCGCCAACATATTCTACAGCGCTTTACAGACTCATCAGTCGCTGTCCCATATAAGGCTCACAAACTACATTTCCTAGGAGTATGTCTTTAGAATGTGGAAGGAAACACACACAAACACAGGAAGAACATACAAACTTCTTGCAGATGTTGTTCTAGGTAGAATTTGAACCTAGGACTCCAGCGCTGCAAATATGTTGCTGTCTCTTTGACAATTCTAAGGTCATGGTTGTTTTAGAGAGCTGGAAAGGTGTTACATAGAAACCTAGGAGCCCTCAGGGTGTGATACACAACTTTTTAAAGCAGTTTACACTTTTGGTTTGTAACAAATTGTTCAGAAAAAAATGAAATCTTAGCACAAATTGTCTGAATCTAAAACAAAATGAAATAAATGAAATTGGTTGGTAATGAAATTAACAGTAAAACAAAACAAAAAAAATCATATATATATATATATATATATATATATATATATATATATATATAGGCCATCAGTTAATCCAATGCAGATGTGAACCCAGCCTTAGTGGTATTTATTCCATGTGCAACATTTCTGGTCCATGCTCAGCAACCTTTCTCAGGCTAAGGCCCCATGTTGCGGAAAAGCAGCTTTTTTCATTGCAGATTTTGTTGCGGTTTTTTAAGCCAAAGCCAGGAGTGGATTGAGCAGAAGGTAGAAGTATAAGAACTTCCTTTATATTTCCCATTCCATTTGTAGCCATTGTTGGCTTTGGCTCAAAAAACCGCAACAAAATCTGCAACAAAAAAAGCTGCTTTTCGCAACGTGGGGCCTTAGCCTCAAGGAGAATAAATAATACTAAGTGTATTTTTTTTTCACATTTCTGGAGTGCTGCCTTTTTCTTGCATTAATTTATGGACATCTATGGTTTGATTTCTTTGCCTGTATGGATTGGACGGGTTGTTACTAACGTCTGGTGAGTATTTCATGTCAATATATTGAATTTCATGTCAATATATTTACTTAGAAAATTGGTGACGTATACAATACTTATTTCACTTACTGTGTATATATAGTGCCACCAAAAATTGGCATATTTTCTGCTGTAAGCTAGCATTTATACAGTGCTTTCCATTATACATCAGTCTTTTATTGACATTTAAATCCTTCTCATCATGCAGATGGAGTCCAATAAATCTCAGTCAGTGTCCAAATTCAAACTTTAATTGTAATTTCATTGACGATTAAATTTAAAATGTTGCTGATACCATTCCATTGCCTGTGGACCTCAGTCCAAGCAAACTTTTTTTGGCAATTTGAAATTTAATTAAAATTTAAATTTGTTTTGCATCAAACTCTGACTTATACATTGCTGTTAAACTTCACTTCAGTCTTTGTCCAAGTGACAATTTATTTTATTTTTTTCAAATAGTGCAGACCCATCAGTGCCCTAGTTAAAAAAAAAGAAAGACAGTGGCAATGAATAGGGTAATGTAAGAATAAACACTATTGCCATGTCATCCACCAGTAAGTGATGTGGGTGACTGTAGCGCAAGCAGCAGCACTGTTGGCATGAACTGTAAGAACAATAGTAGCAGAATAAATCAACTGCCTAATAGGGGCCAAGTAGACACATAAATAAAGACAAGAGCAGAGACATATAATAAGACATAAGATCTAATTTTATAGTACACACTTGAAAAAACAGACACCACTTTAAAACCAGTTAAAAACAAAGAAATACAATCCAGAGTTGTTTATCTAGTTAGATAGAATGTACCCACAGTACCACTGCGCCCCTGTGCTATGAGATTGAGAGCTCTCACAAAGATAGAAAAACACAAAACACCATATGTCTCTAACATAGATTTCTGTGATGTAATGCAGTAAATTGCGTGGAATATAGCCCTTCATTCTCCCTAATGATCGTCTAGAATAAATATCAGTATAAATGAGAAATGCCAGAAGACAATGGGAGATGGATGATGGTGAAAAGCATGGTAAAATATATTACAATGCGAGAGACAAGACTATTAAACGAGGAAAAAAAAAAATCAATGCATCTAAAGGCACAAAATAGGATTGTCTCACCATAGCCAGCACTCAGTGACCCCATGTGTATTGCAGCTTCATCAAGACTAATCAGGCCAGTAGTAGCTGGTTATTGTTGACCACTGGCTTCCATGGCAAATCCCATTGTGGACTAGAGGGATCACTCATTACCTTAGTTACAGCAGGATGATGTTACTTCTGACAGTGACATGGTCACTTTGAGCCAGGGTTCAGCACATTCGTCTTTTTCTACCTTAACAGTTAATTTGTGGTCCCATAGAAGTCTTTCTATTCCTTCATCTTTTTCTTCACTTATTCCTAGTAGGGCACCTTTTTTTCTCCTAAGATAGAGCAACCCAATTGCTAAGAGGGATATTCAAGATTATGTTCATGTTGATGAGTTGTATAAGAAAAGCCAGCAATTGAATTGTGATGTGGAGGAATTTAAGGTGGAGTTTGAGGTGGAAGATATATTGGAATTCATAGGTGATAGCACTAATGGCACTTGTAGTTATAGTGGAGATGGTGGTACAGGCCCTGGTAGCTGTGATGGTAGTGGAACTCAAGGCATTGAGGTGACAATCATGAGATGGAGCAAGGAGTCTATGATATCACAGTCACTGGCTGCTGTCACTGCTGTGACAATTACTCCTACATAGTTGGACTTCTCCTGCCTTTTCCATCATGTTCCATACAGTACTGCTGAGGCTGCTGCCACTACTTCTACCCCTACACAGTCATATATCTCTTGCTGTGTTCTTCATTAATGTTGCATGTACTGCTGGGAACCCACCCAACCCTGCACAGGTTTCATATAAGAATAATAAAACTAAGGGATAATTTTTGGACCATTTTAAAAGCAGTTGCTTCTTCCTGTGTATGTACTCTCTAAACAGCAGCAGACTTCCTCTATAAAAGAATAATATTTGGGCTGTGGGGTTGTGGCTTGCTGGCATACTGAGAAAACAAGCAGAGAAAGAGCTCCTGCTCCAAGCCTTACAAATTGCTGAAAATTGAGAGGCTACCTGATATAATCCCCCAAGCCCCAATGTTTGTTCTAGAGGTGTTTAGACTTTGCAGGAAATGCCATCAGTTCTGATATCTGCTCTGATTTCAAGGCATTATAGGTACATTTAAGATAATATTTTTCAATATATGAGGATTTAGCAGTTCCCAGAAAAAGAGTGGCCAGGTTTTTACATTGTTAAGAAGATCTAACTCAGATATTAGTTTTGTTCAGGAAACACATTCCCCCTATGGCTCCACAGCCCATATAAGTTTCTAGGCATATTAGAACAGCCTTCTGCAACCACATCCCTTGCTCAGATCTGGAAGGCCATTACCTGTTTCTGAAAGGTGCAATAATTAATTCAGTATAGGTGCTTCTGAATTCAGCTCCTATACTGAATTAATTATTGCACTTGAAAAAGAGATACTTTTTTTTCCTGAAACACGTTGTGCTTTTAATGAATTAAGTGAGAACTACAGTTCAACTATACGTGACTATAAGCCCTGATTGTCCAAGTGTGCATGTTGTCCTGCCAATTCCTTGGTTCCTATCCAAGTCTACTGCATTCCTTGACATCGGTACTCATGACGTAGGACAAGTCCACCGCCACCTGAATTTTGGTTGTTTATACTAAACACTATTGGTTGTTGTGACTAATTCACAACACTATAAGGTGAGAGGCCATTCTTTTGGCCCTTTAACAAAATTTCTTCTCTGCATGATATTGTATCACACGATGTGCTGCTTGGCGTTTCTCTCTTTCTTTTTGTAAAAAATGGCAACAGACAGGGATGCCCCCTTTTTCCTGCCTTATTCATTTTTGTTAAGGAAACCCTGATTCAAAAAATAAGACAATCCCTAAGTATTCAAGGCATCACCGTTGGGAATTTCCACCATGTTGCGGTAACATTTGCTGATGACTTAGTAATTTTGTTAACTAATCTGTCCATAACTATCCCAAAAGTCCTCCACATTTTCGAACAATTTTGTTTATCCTTTTGTTTAAAAATTAACTCTGATAACTTTGAAATCCTTAATGTTTCTGTTCTGACCCCTAAAATTTTCCATTTCTCTGCCCCAAACATTCAATTAAAGTTCTCGGGATTAAAATATCTGCTGATCCTGACCAACTCTACTCCCTTAATTATATCCCACTCCTCGCTAATATTAAATCTCAATTATGCAATAAGTATGTCCTTCCTAAGATACTTTACTTGATGAAAATTATATCTATGTTGCTTCAAACCACTTTCTTTAAGAAACTATACATCTTTTTTATTTTCTTATTATAGCACGGAATTCGCCCAAGATTGTATTTTTTTATTAACACTAAGTAAGACTCAGGGAGGTTCCAGACTCCTACAATTATTGCACATTGGTTCGATTTATTTTTTACTCCCCCATCCCATTCATGTGGTTCTAGAAAAGACTTACTTCACCCTTCTCAACTTCTCTACCTAGTCTCCACATCTCAGACCTGGTAAAGCTACTGTCTTTACTATATCACTAGAGATACTATTTCTGTGTGGCAAGACTTTAGTTCATCTCTCCATCAACAGGAACAGCCTTCCCCCAAAGGCTTCATCCCCTTCCATGCATTGAGCTGCATCAGTGTTCTGCAAATGCAGTTTAATGTGTAACTTGAATGAATGTGTGTTGAATGTGTTGTGTTTGCATCCCCCTCCCTCCCTCTAGTTATGCCTCAGATAATTTACCATTGATTGTTTAAAGTTGTATAGCAAGAAAGCAAAACCAGGGAAATAATAGCAAGAAAACAAAACAGCAGTAGTATAGGTCCCAATGAGCCTACAGAAAAAATAGTCTGTAAATAAATCAAATTATTGATTCAGAAAGTCAACATGGTAGCATGAAGATAACCATTTCCCTGATTTAGAATCATGTGATGAAGATGAGTCTCTCATGGCTGTAATAGTCCTTTCCAAAATGCAACAGTTACGCTAGGTTCACACTAGCATTAGAGTTTCCGTTCTTCTGGTCTACTTGGTGACCCGAAAAATGGAAAACCTATCTGCTTAAAATAGATTTTAATGGGCTCCGCCGGGTTTCCCTCCGGTTTACACCTGAAATCAGTGGAGAGAAAGCGTAATGAGGAATGGGATCCCCGAACGGTCACCCAACGCTAGTGTGACTGCCGCCTTATTTACATAGTTAAAAAATTTCGGATAGATAGGGAACATGAAAATGTTTCCAGTATTTGGATAGTAGTATTTTAGCAGCTATCAGAACATGAATAACAATGGTTCGATCGCAAACAGGAAAATCCATTTTCCTACATGTAAGATTTGTAAGCTATTTCTTCTGCAATAATAATTGGCGAACACTTCTGATAATAGCATCTTAACTTTAAGCCAATATTATTTGATATATAAACAATCCCAAAATATATGTCTCCAACATTTAGCTGACACTTCTCCATTTGGTCAATCCACTCTTGGCTTTGTAAATACAGCCATCACCCACGGCGGCATCTAAAGTGTGCAGGCACCATGGGTGGTGCCTTCTTTACTCAATCGTCACACTCCAGAACATCATTGGAGGGCAAAGATTGGTTGTCATGACAGCCAGTAGTCTATAGAAGGCTCCCAGACTCGCCTTTAGTATGGCTCTATTACACGCTGCCAGAGGCAGTGTATAATAGAAGTCATGGGATTTTACTATTCACTTCAATACATTAGTATTGCATTGAATAGTTTGAGCGATCAGACCCCCTAGAGTTCAAGGTCCTTATGGGGTCTGGAATAAAAGTAAAAGAAAAATAAGTTTTTTAAGGTAATAAAAAAAAAACACAAAAAAATGTAAAAGTTTAAATCACCACCCTTTCCCTAGATCACATATAAAAATAAACACAAGTAAAAATAAACACTTTAGGTGTCCCCGTGCTCACAAATGCCCGAACTATTAAAATATTAAAACATTTTATCCCATACGGTGAACGACATAGTGGGAAAAAAAATCAAAATGGCCAAATAGCTGTTTTTTCAACTTTTTGCCTTCTATGAAAAATAGAATAAAAAGTGATCAAACTATCAGACTTTCCCCAAAATGGTGTCAGTAAAAATGCCATCTTGTCCCGCATAAAAATACGCTTTACCCAGCTCCATACACATAAATATAAAAAGTTACAGGTGCCACAATATGGCAACACAATTTTTTTTTTCTGTTTTGTAAAGTTTTTAATTTTGTAACAGGTATCAAAACATTGCAAATAATATATAAATTTGGTATCACCATGATCGTACTGATCTGCAGAATACAGGTAAACATTTTTACCACATAGTGAATACTCTAAAAATTAAACCCATAAGAAATTGTCAAAAATGCATTTTTTTTTCCAATTCCATCTCATTCTGAATTTTTTTTCCAGTTTCCTAATACATTGTACAAGGTATTAAATGGTACCCTTACAAAGTACAACTTGTTTCACAAACAATAAGCCATCATGTGACTCTGTGAACTGAAAAATTTAAAACATTATGGCTCTTGGAATGGAGGGAGGGAAAAATGGAAATGCAAAAATGAAAACTGGCTGTGGCATAAAGGGGTTAGAAATTCTGGATGCCCATTTTCAAAGGTTAGGGGTTTGGGGTTCATTATAGAGGGAGGCATAAAATCAGATATGGCATTAGATTTATCTTGAAGGTTAAACATAGGTTTCTTGTTCTTATCATAAAGAAAGGGGATCCTAGATTTGTATGCCTGATGTTTTAATTGGGATGTCAGCAGATCTGCTTTGTTAATAAATTTATAGAATCTAGCCTTACAGATGCAGAAGGCTGTATCAAACTTGTAAAGTTGATGCAGTTGGTGTTGTTGACTAAGAAGTTTGGACCATTGTGGGTGCACATGTTTTCTATTTAAGATATAAAGATAGAGGAATTCTTGAGTTAAGAGATGGTGCTTGATATGCCTCTCTTTCTTACATTTGCCTACTATTCCAATATAGTGACCTCTAATAAAATAGACACACTATAGGATTGAGGGAGAAATATTGGAGGAAAAAAAAGCATCAAGCACTTTTCTGTGTAGAGACTGATATTTAGGAAAGTGTAAAATAAACTGGTTGATTCCCCATAGTGTAGAAGGAGGTTTGTCAAATTGTTTGGATATATTTATTCTAACTGATGCATAGCCCGACCAATCGCACCAGCCTTAGAAGAGATAATCTTATCAAACAATAAACTATCAGTAAGGATCATATCCAGTCTAGAATAAGAGTTGTGAGAAGATTGTATGAGGGTGTGAGAAAAAGGTAAAGTTGCTTTCAGTGAAGTGTTGATAGTACCACACATCTATTAAACCCTCCTTAGAGATAGAAAGAAAGAAATAGGTCAGAGGAGGTATTTGGTGTCCCAGTAGTTGTAGAGCCTAAGGATGGCCATATGGTTTTATTAAAATTTCCAAGTAATATGACAAAGCCTTGTTGATAATGATTTAGTAAATGTAAAATCTTATTCATTATTAAATTATGAAATATCTGGTGTGGTCATTAGGCACATATATATTCACTATTTTATTCAAAAAATTGTTTAGATGACATATCAGGATAATGTAATCCCCCTCTTCATCGATGTGAAGTTGGTCTTGTTGGAAAGCCACATTTTTGCAAATGGCTAGTGCAACTCATAGTTTTTTCCCTCAGGTAGGGAATTGAAAGATGTGTGTATTGTTTACACTTAAGCCTATGAATGGAGAATGAATTAAGGTGTGTTTCTTATAAGCATAGCACACAGTTTATGTAAATTCAAGACTTTTACTAAATACATTGCTTTAGCAATGCTACTTAATTGGCCAACTATGTGATATTATTCCTCCCATTGTTTAAACATCATTTCCTTAGTCTCCAGCCTGTATCTGATAACAGGTCGCATGACATGACTCACTGCTTTCTGGGGTGGGGGGGATGAGTTCTCCAGATTTTGTTTGCTTTTAGAGCTGTTATAGTGGGGGAAAAAAAAGTATTTAGTCAACCACCAATTGTGCAAGTTCTCCCACTTAAAAAGATTAGAGACCCTGTAATTGACATCATAGGTAGACCTCAACTATGAGAGACAAAATGAGAAAACAAATCCAGAAAATCACATTGTCTGATTTTTAAAGAATTTATTTGCAAATTCATAAGAAGCATTTCAAGGTCCTGGAGTGGCCTAGCCAGTCTCCAGATCTCAACCCCATAGAAAACCTTTGCAGGGATTTGAAAGTCCATGATGCCCAGCGACAGCCCCAAAACATCACTGCTCTAGAGGAGATCTGCATGAAGGAATGGGTCAACATACCAGTAACAGTGTGTGCCAACCTTGTGAAGACTTACAGAAAACGTTTGACCTCTGTCATTGCCAACTAAGGATATATAACAAAGTATTGAGATTAACTTTTGTTATTGACCAAATATTTATTTTCCACCATAATTTGCAAATTCTTTAAAAATCAGACAATGTGATTTTCTGGATTTGTTTTCTCATTTTGTCTCTCATAGTTGAGGTCTACCTATGATGTCAATTACAGGCCTCTCTCATTTTTTAAGTGGGACAACTTGCACAATTGGTGGCTGACTAAATACTTTTTCCCCCACTGTATATACACTTAGGTAAGGAAAATTAGGTCAGCTAATTGCAGTTTGCTGATAAAGGAATGGACAGTGTCTATATATATATATATATATATATATATATATATATATATGTAAACTCACAGATAAGATTAAGTTTACAACAAGAATGTTGTCTGGGAGCATTCTCCAAACCTGTGTAATGTAATATACATTTACTGTACATATTATTTGATCTGCGTTTATATTATATTTTAGTAATAATAAATGATCTCTCATGGTAAAGACAATATCTATATCTACTGAGGTACTTCATAGTGTCATGTCCATTAAACAGTCAAAGCCCACCCACCAGTTTGCTGAAGAATACGGGAAGTGAGAAGAAGAGACATCAGGCAAACTGCTGAGAAAGGGAGGTAGGAAAAACCCTTTAACTTCTTGGCCTCCACCCAGACCATGAAGCAATTAAAGAGACTATTTAATTCTTAACATTAAAGGGAGAAATGGTGAGCACCATAACAGGAAATAGGCTGCATGGTGGGAAATGGGGAAGAGAAGACAAGAATGTATAGATATGAAAGGATGTAATATGTAATATACATTTACTGTGCATATTATTTGATCTGTATTATATACATTTATATAATGTAGAGCGGAGACCCGGAGCTAATGCCCGCGATCAGAGTTTCAATAGTAATGTAGTAATGATGACCAGCCTCATTAGTAATGTAGATAATACATTGTATTGCAGTCTATGGGACGATTGCAGGTTCAAGGTCCCCTAGGGGGATTAATAGTAAAAAAAAACAAAAACAACAAAACAATAAAAGTTCAAGCACCCCCCCCACTTTCACTAGAATACATATAAAACTAAAAAAAATACTGTGAAACACATACACAGTAGGTATCCCTGTGTCCAAAAACACCTGGTCTACAAACTTTTGTAGTGGCAAAAAAAAATCTAAAGTGCAGAACTGCCATTTTTTCACTTTTTCACTGTTTCACCTCTGATAAAAATTGAAATAATAAGTGATCAAATGTGTGACTGTTGTTCATGGAAAAAATTAAGACATACCCCGAAAATAAGCCCTATCTCTTTTTTCAGAAAAATTTTTTTTTATAAGACCTTGTCTTTATTTTTGGAGAAACATGGTAGATTTCTAGTAATCATAATAAATAATTTCTCATAGTAAAGGCAATGTCTATATCTACTGAGGTACTTCATAATGTACTGTCCATTACATAGTCAAAACCCAGCAACAAGCTTGCTGAAGAATACAGTAAGTGAGAAGAAGAGACAGCAGGCAAACTGCTGAGAGAGTGAGATTGGAAACCCCTTTAAACTCTTGGCCTCCACCCAGACCATGGAGTGTTTAAAGGAAGAAATGGTGAGAACCATAATGGAAAATAAGCTGCATAGTAGGGAATGAAATTAAATAATATTATTGGGTTGGGACCTAAAAAACAGTAAAAACATTTTGTGAAACACAACAAAAATTAAAATATCAAATAAAATTGATCTTCAGAGATGCTACAACTCATAATAGACCATGTCTAGGACCTAGTATGCCAATACAACACTAAACACAACATCTGGTATATTATACCCACAAATGATGTCCCAATTCAGGATCTGCGTGAAGGAATAGTATTCCATTTTATGTTTAGGACCTGTTGTTTCTTTAGAGTAGTATTTAGAGTAGTACGACCAGTAGATGCAGGGGAGGAGGGAGATGAAAGAATTACAGTAATATTCCACTGATTAAGTAGACACTGAGCTTTAAATGGCGAGTCTGCCACATACATTCCAGGTAATCACCAATTTGACTGTAAATCCCTATTTGTAAAGTATTTGGTGGTCTTGTAAAAGCAGGAAAATTGCCGTAATAATGCAGCGGATGTCAGGTATGTAAATATTGTGACTGATCATTTGTGCTGGGCTGCTCTATATTGACCTTTGGCTTGTTACCGAAAATCTGCTTTTCTTCTGATTTTGGCTCTGATGTTACCTCTCAGACTGATTTTTGGCTTAAACATGTTCACTCTCCTGATTCATCCTCCATGGTTTTGATCTGCAAGTTTTTCATCGGTTTTTATTATACTAGTTTCTGTGGTTATAACTTGATTTAGCACAAATCTGTCTAGCTTCACAGCTGGCGCTTGTGAAGGTGTTTGGGTGCTGGGATCTATCTCTCAGTGCTGTATGAGATTTAAACAGCTAGTTCTACTGCTCTTTGTTGTCAGCCAGCTCCTGAAATTTCTGATATTTGCTTCAGACACAATATCATAATATTTTAAAGTGTTTGGTGAGGTGGTGAGATGACCTAAGGAAGCTGCTGATAAGGAGGTTTGCTTTCCAGCTGGTGTCCTTTTCAGGTCAGGCTCCAGGCCTTCTGGGAAAAACTCAGTAAGTTTTGCTGCTGCCAGCTTCTTCTTAACTCTACCTATGATGAACTCAGATAGAAAGGGTTCTGGGAACAGTAGAAAAGGGTGAGTTATGGGTGAATTATGAAATATGTTATGCTGTCAGTATAAGCCGATGTTTGTCCTGGTAGCAGTGGAGCAGAAAGAAACCCGTCCTACTCCATGCACTTGTGCTTGTGGCCCCCTTTCTCCAGCACCTTAAACTAGGCAATGACAACTGTAAACTATCATTGGTTGGTTTAAATAATGCGGTCCTAAGATACTCCAGTTCATTGGCCTATTAACAGCCATCATTGCCTAGTTTAATGGGGGATCAGATTACTCAGCATTGCACCCACAATCATGAGAACAACTGCTACATCTGTATGCCAAAAGGACAGACTTCTGGCAAATGTTTGCTCCTTAGAATTGTATACTTCCCTGTGGATTTTGACTGAAAAGCTTATCATTTTAGATCCAGTTGCATGTGCCAACTTTATGGAACAACATGATGTGAATTTTACATAATAAAACATACTGTCTCATGATATTATTAAAATATAATAGTATTTTTCGTAAGATTATGAGTAAAATTAATGGTATCATAAATTATTATTGTCCCCAGCTGACACAGTGACAAGTTCCTCTGTGATATCCCTATAATACCACATTTGTATGTAAAACCAAATGAACAGTAAGAGATTTTCACCTTTACAAGGGTTATACTTATTCTAATGCAGCAATTGGAAAGTGCCAATTAAATCTTCACCATCCACATGCTTTGCGCAGTAGTGTATAAAATGTAAAAAAGATATGGACAAATAAATATCACAATTCAAAGTTTCATATACATTAAAGTCTTTCATATCAATTCTATAAGGCAGATCAAATAATTGAAATGCCCTTCACTGCAGATTATCAAGTTCTAAGAGAAGCAGAAAACTGTTCTAGAATGACAGGTAATGTGATAATAGGAAGCTCTTAAAAGTCATTTCAGTAATGATGTGATACATTTTTTTTTTTTCACACTTCAACTCACAATGGCAAATTAAAATATTGCAATTCAATCATTTCCATTTCCCCTCTGCAACAAGCTAGAACAATTTTCTTTGCTTGGAGATGCAGCCATTATTCTGTCAAAGAAATTTAGGTTTAGTTCTTCGTATTAGATGTGCTTTGAAATACTGAGCTAATGAAAAAAGCCCATGAATGAACACACATTTCCTCCAAGATGAAGAGAACCTTGGTTTTCATTGTTCATGGTTACTTTAAGATATTACTGTTAATGGTGCTACCCCCATGGGAAAAGAATAATCCTGTAAAAAAGACAGGTACCTAAGAACCATCATATACTATACAGTTGTGTATTTCAAATGATTAACCTTCTTAGTAGTTCTGCAAAAAGCCCCCATTGAGACCAAAATACTGAGTTAAAGCCATTATCAGTCAAAAGAAATATTACAGTTCTGTAACCCAAAACAGAAAATGGATTTCATGGAGCTTCAGACATGTACTGTATGCTTATAGATAATTATACTCGGAAATATAACAGGCATAAAGAATAGAAATACATGTATTTAAATATGTCATCAGTTGATTCTAGCACCAAGTGCTGACAATGTATAGTCTTTATAAAACAGTACAGTATTTACATTTAGGGATGGGCAATTTTTTTCATCTACAGTAATGAGTAATCGTGAGGCTCGGCCCTCCGGTTTATTTTGTACTGAACTTGTCTTAATAGAACTGGAAGTGCTATTATTATACTCCGGGGTCTCATCAGACCCCATGGTATAATAAATGGAGGCCCAGGGTAGGTGAGGAAAAATAACAAACACTTATACTCACCTTGCCTATTGACTCCTGGACATCTTTGTGACATCCTGTGGTTCATGGCACCCTGTTCAGGCCTCTACCTGACTCACACACCCCTGAGTCATGATGCTATGACTCTCGGAGCACCCCATGTGACCACTAAGGCCCAATCATAGGTCTCAGCGATGACCCTGGGGAGTTTTACATAAACTGGAGGATGAAAGAGGCCTGAATAGTATTAAGAATAAAACAAGACCTATGTCCATACATTTTTGTGAATTATCCTGCAATTTTGATCTAGAGGAAGAAAACCCCCATGAGGCGACATAGAAGTCAATTTTACTAATCTTGGGGAAACATTCCTCTCCCACTACAAATATGATGATTAAATAAAAGCTAATGCTAGAATGTAACCTTTAAAAATCACCATGGAGCCCTAAATAAAAAAAAATCAAGGACAAGTTAGTCGGAATGCTGTACAATAAGAGTTGTCAATCCCTACATAAAATTTATTTTAATGGGACTTGCAGCTGTAATACAGAGAGTAGATTACCTCACTATTATAGCTGTGTGAACCAGAAAAAATGCTAACAAAATAGTACAGCATACTACACTATTTTGTGCAGTAGAACACCAGGTCCCCTATACAAAGTATTATGCTCCTTGGTGTCCCCCGTAAACAGTATCATGCCCCTTAGTGTCCCCCATACACAGTATAATACCCCTTATTGCCCCTATTCACAGTATAATGCTCCTTATTGCCCCTATATACGGTATAATGCTCCTTATTGCCCCTATACTCAGTATAATGGCCATTAGTGCCCTATACACAATGTAATGTCCCAGTATAAGTTCCTCACACAGTATGATGCATAATTTGTGTCCCCCATCCACAGAGTGTAAATCCCATTAGTGCACACAGCATAGTTTAATTCCCCATTAATGCCATACATATTATTTCCTACCTCTGTGCCTTGTGCTTTTTTCCTGATGTTTGCTCTGCCCCCCGTTCTGTCAGCCTCTTGCATCTGCACATAACAATCCTGCCCATAGCTTGGCAGTGAGTGGAGGACCATGTAACTGTACACGTCACTGAGCTTTTCTATAAAACAACCACAACCTGTCCTCTCCATATATCTCCTACCTAATCTCCCACTACCTGCCCACATGTAACCTCCGATCCACCAAAGACCTCCTACTCCGCTCTACTCTTATACGCTCTTCACACAATCGTCTCCAAGACTTCTCCCGTGCATCCCCCATACTGTGGAACTCATTACGAAGACACATAAGACTGTCCCCCACAATCGCAAGCTTCAAGAAGGCCCTGAAGACTCACCTATTCAGGAATGCCTACAACCTCCAATAACGCTACTGTCTCCACATCACCACCTGAACAGCCTCTACCCCCACCTTCTGTCTCTATCCCTCTTCCCTCATAGATTGTAAGCCCTTGCGCACAGGGCCCTCCATCCCACTGTGCCAGTTGGTCACTGTTAGTATTATCTGTTATGTATATCTTGTGTACTGTATGTAAACCCTCAAATGTAAAACACCATGGAATTAATGGTGCTATATAAATTAACAATAATAATAATAATAATAATAATAAAAAATAATAATAAAACTACACTGTGCTCTGCAAACTAATGCAGGAACAGTGATGGAGGCTGAGTGACGTGTACAGTCACATGGTCCTCCACACACTGCCAAGCGGAGAAATCATCAGTATTATACGGCATAAATGCCGTGCCAGAGAGTTATGCTGGGGGTTGCCAACCCCTTTTCCACACTGAGCTTTATAATCTTAATTCTTCATCTCAGATGGTTTCATCTATAGATAAGGAAGAACTTACACAAAGATCATGACCTCCAAAATCTTGCAGAAAGATTCCGATTCTCTTATGTCCCCAGACACTCTTGAGGAATTACATCAGATATTACCCCTTATGGGAAAATCCCTGTACAGCTCTACTTAAAAGTAAACATCCTCCAAAACAGAGGAAGCACATATAGCACTAATAGACAGGGAAGGCAAAGATTCCCAGCAATGTAGCAGACCCATCTTGCTGCTAACCGTAGATTTAAAAATATGGGCCAAAACACTTGCTTATTAACTTTGACCAGTTGTTCCCTAAATAATACATAAAGAATAATCTGGATTTTTACATGGCTAGGATAATACCACTAGACTTCATGCAATAAATCTACCGCTCAAAAAAAAAAACACCTTTAGTTTTTCTTGGTGTAGATGGCAAGAAGGCGTTTGATAGAATTGATTCAGAATTTATGAAAGTGGCACTTCACAAATTTATACTGAAGTTATTCTTACTCTATATGTGCAGGCCCATACCTGGCTAAAAGTTAATAATACAGTATCCCAATGCTTTGAAATAACCAATGGAATCAGTTAGGAATGCCCCCATGTCTCCTTCTCTGTAATATGGTAATAAAAACTCTTTTGCAAGCAATGAGGCAACACACTGACATAAAGAGATGTATGTTAGAGAAAACTGAATTCTGCGCTTGAACCTTTGCACATTATTGTTGTTTCTAAGCACGAACCCTGAAATGATATTTCCCTAAGTCATTAGACTTCTTGAATACTATGGCAAGCTTTCAAACTATAAAGCCAACTTAGCCAAATCTGAAGTAAATATAACCCTATTAAATATTTGTGAATGTATTGTATCTCTCCAGTAAATCTAAGACTCATTTTTATTAAATTTTACTCCATTATTGGATGAAGTCTGAACTCTTATGACTAGTCTGCGAATGACATACAGTATTTTGTCCCAAAGCTCTTCTACACACTCTGTATGATTCTGATACATCTGCCTTCAACCTTTTGAGGACAATAAGTCATGATTGAACACTGTGTATCTAGTTCGTAGTCTCTTTTGCAGAGCAATTAGAAAGTAGTGTCATTGGTACCTCTCTCCCAGTGGTGTATACAGTATTATATCCCATAGTGGCCCCTGCACACAGTATTATATCCCATAGTGGCCCCTGCACACACTATTATTCCCCATAGTGGCCCCTGCACTGAGTATTTTGCCCCATAGTGGCCCCTGCACACACTAATATATGTCCCATTGTGGACCACCCATGAACAATTATTATACTCTGGAGTCTTTTCAGACCCCAGAGTATAATGATCGGATACCCAGGGGAGGATAGAAACATAAAAAAACAACGTTGCTTAGCTGTTCCTCGCTACGGTCCAGTCGCTGCTGCTTCAGCCGCCTTCAATGTTGGACCAGGCCGGCGTCACGTGATGCAGGCAAGGCGTCGCGACGCAAAATGACGTCGGGGACGTCACCAAACAGGCCCGAAGCCTGGAGAAGCGCAGGAGAGGTAAGTACATTGTTTTTTATGTTCCCTCACCTCCCCTGGACCTCAGATTATTATACTCCGGGGTCTGAAAAGACCCCGGAGTATAATGATAGCAGAGATTGTGGTGTTCGGGCCGCGGCCTCACATACCGATCCCCGCTCCTGCTCACAGCCGCCTCCACAGAATCGGAATCGCAGGCGACCGTGAGCGGGACCCCGGGGAATGGTAAGTATATAGGGCCCGTTACCTGCTGGGGTTACTCCAGCAGGTAACGGACTATTAAAAAAAAAAAAAAAAGCATCGGGGGCCCGCGGGGCCCCGTAATGTCCCGGGCCCTGTGGCAGCTGCTACCTCTACTACCCCGATAGTTACGCTCCTGCTCTCTCCTCTACCTCTACCTCTACCTCTACCTCTATGCCCTTGATGCTTTTCTGTTTCTCTCAGACTCCGCTACTTGATCATTTGCCCTTCTTTATTAAAGTGGACCTTTCACAACCTCCACCAACTCCAACTAATTACATCCTTCAATAGGTGTCACTATACTTATTCAAGCACAGCTGGAATTTTTCTCTACAGTCACCAATCCCGAGCTATCATTTCTATAACTTTATGCATAATCATGCAATCTACTGTCAGGTGGGTGGTACTGGGCTGGAGCAGATAGACAGGGACCACCCACCTGACAACAAAGAGCGTAATTGTGGTGAAACTAATGGAAATGATAACTATGAAATGGCGAGGATTAGAGAAAAAATTCCAACAGTGACATGATTAGTGAAGCATTGAAAGATGCAAATAGTTAAAGTTGGTGGAGGTGATCAAAGGTCCTCTTTAACCACTTAAGGACCAAGCTATTTTCTCTGGTTTAGGACAGGTTTTTCCCTACAGGTTTTTGCTCAGACTATTCAAATAATTTGCATGTCTTTTTTTCGGTGACAAATGGGTCTTTATATTATTTTTATTTTTGCATGTTTTTTCTTTATCTTAATGTCTAAGAAAATGTCAACAAAAAGAGGGGACATGTGTCTGTTTTTACATTTTTAAAAGTGCTACTAAAAAAAAAATGTTTTCACCCTCCCTAATTTTTACGTAGATATTTTTATGTTGCTGATGTAGGACTAAAACTTGTTACATGGGCATGGTAGTGGTGTTAATTTTTTTCTTCTATTTATTTCTTTATTTGTTATGCATTGTGCCCCCATACCACCATAAAGCCATAATAGACCTTTTGGGGAAATTTTTTGAGCACTGTGTTCACAGCAATCGGTAAGGCAAGGACAGTTGGTAACAGTCACCTCCCCACTTCTTTAGCTGAACAGTTTTGTGCAGTCACTTAACTTTGCAAGAACATCCTATGCATGGACCTCTTGGACATATATAGTTAACGGGTGGTCCAAGAGTGGTTTAGTACCCTACCCAGAGCAGTGTCCATTGTAGTTAGTGCTATCTTATCATTTTATGTCACAGTAATAACTCTGCTACTACCAGATACATTTGCACTGTGTTAATACACTGGGGTTTTTTTCCATTTGACAATATTGTAACAATGTGTAAAAATATGTTAGTATGTTATTTTTTGTTACCATTCATTTAACTTGTAAAACACAGTCAAACTTTCATGAAAAAAAAAATTATCAAAGAACATTATTTTATATGGTATGTGAAAGCCTGAGTGAATTCTGTACAAAGTTACCACTATAAAAAGGTAACCATGTTTAATGCTACACAAATGACTTCCTAGTGTGAGAGGTCATCATAGCTGTCTACCATAATGGAAGGTTGCAGATGGTGTGTAATTGACCTGTCCGCTACTGCACAACCTTGCTGGACCTGAAAGTGACCACCAGGTTCTGGCTTTGAATTGCAATTATATAATAATAGATTTTGTTTTTCAAAAAGTGCCTTCATTGTAATAAAGTAATTGAATGAAAAAATAATTTTAATTTGGCACCATCTTAATGATTTGCACAGAAAAGAGGAATAAAAATGCAGTATATTTTTAATCAATTCTTGTCTATTGATTCTTGAATATTAAACCAATAATTTCACTTAATGTTCATGTTGTCAATGACTTAACAAGATTTGTATGGACAAGCTTGTGTATCTGGGGAGTAATTTACTTTTGTTATCGGACCCTAACATGTCTTTGTATTTACATGTAAATAAATTGAACTTGAAGTGCTAACTTTGGTTTGAGTATATAGCAGAGAGCACAAAGGGACGTGTCAATGAATATATATCAAACTTTCATATGACTTAACTACTTCATTAGGCTTTGTCTGATGGCAACATAAATGCAACTAGTAAGGCAACAACATCTTTTTACAGGGTCTTAGGAAACTCTTAGGATTATATAGTACCACTCCAAAAACAAGGAGAACTACAAAATCATGGAGTATCATCCACTAAGTAAACACCAGGTAAAGAGCACAAAATCATCCAATATCAGGATTAAAGCTCATCATATTTGTTAGGGGAGTGCAAAATCCTGTCCAAGGAGTTTATCTGGTATTGAACCTCAACTTCATAGAAGCAAATAAAGCTGAAATGCAAAACAACATGTAACTCATGGAAAAATGTGGTGCTGTTTTCAGAAGAAAGCCATGCATTCCCAACCCTGGATAACACCTTTAGCCTAAACATTTATATACTTTACTTTTAAACACAGATTTACTTTAGTAATACCCCATAGGCTTCAGTCAATCATGAGGAATTGATAATTTATAATTGATGACTCTTCAAAACCTCTTATAAAACATCTCAATTAGGAAAATCTGTTATTTTATGGGGATACAGATAGGAACAAGACAGGAGAGACAGTAAAACACAGAATCACATTTTTACAGCACCATTCAGTTCAGTCTGTGTTTAGAGATGAGTGGTTTGATTCTACACAAATTAAATTTGTTACAAAATTCCCAAAAGTGTCAAATTTGGAAATCTTTGGGATTTGTTTCGGACAAACCTCTCAAAATAGCAGCTGTAACATTATAGATTAAACAAGAATGATCTGTATAGTGCTGCTGGTACGGCAGCTAAAATCCCACTGACTTTAATTGGAGATGAGCTGCAGTACCAACGCCTGGCCACTATACAGAAACAAAGTCAACAGTATAATACAGGCATCAGAAGCAGCTCCATACAGCTTATCCATGTAATGTACAGCTGTTGGCCCTCATGGTCAGATATTTTCTAAGGATAAGCCAGAAAAAATATATCCCGGACAACCCCTTTAAGCAGAGACCGTCAGGCAAAATTAATTACACTTCAGTTTTGTTGCATACAGTGCTGCTCAAAATTGCTGTATTTCTGTCTAAGTGGCAGTCACTGTAAAGCTGGTTGTGTGCCAACTGGCTGCTGTTAATGAATGGCACGGGTGGTTCACACGAGACACACAGATGTGGAACCGCAGAAGCAGGGCCACAAAATCGGACAGGAATAGGACCTGTTCCATATTTTGCGGCCCGGACTGTCGGCCCGCACACATGACCATGTAATTCAAAGTCATGTGTAAGGGCCCATACAAATTAATGGGTCAGTGTGCTATCCCGGAAAAACCCGGATAGCATATTGATCATTTATACAGTCGTGTGCAAGGAGACTAAGTCTGAGACCCCATGTTGCAGAAATGTAGTTTTTTTTGTTGCAGATTTTGCTGCGGTCGGTTTTTTGAGCCAAACCAAAGAGTGGATTGAGCAGAAGGTAGAAGTATAAGTACTTCCTACATATCTCATTCCTTTTGTAGCCATTCTTGGCTTTGGCTCAAAAAACGCAGCAAAGCATTAACAATCTCCTTCACAAAACACCTTTCTTTATTATATAAAATTATTTTATATAATATATATATATATATATATATATATATATATATATGTTTTTTTTTTTTAATAATGATATAATAATTTCATAGATAATACTTCAAGTGTTAAAAATGAAAACATTCCCAACTATACTGAGCTACTGAAAATGTCCTTGCATGCTGGCTTGGAAGATAAATAAATCAGATATTGAAATTGCATAGAAAAGGAGTCAACTTATTAGGACTTTAATGAGACTATAAATATGTGAGGTGCAACATAAATCTGAAGTTTCACTTTTTAAAAAGAGACATCACTTGCTGATGATGATCACTCGCTGGTAAATAATTTATTTCAAGATTCAACACAATTTAAAGTAGCTACAGTATGGCTGTTCCAGTGAGAAAGTAAACTCATGAAGTCATCAAAGTTTGACATTGGTTGCCTGGGGAAAAAGTGAATTTTATGCATGTAGGAGTACACATAAAGTGCAAAGTTCAAAAATTAGGCTAAAGCGCCACATGGCGTCCCGCAGCAAAAAAAGCGATGCGGGAGAAACCGCAGCAGGATCGCATCATGGTTCTTCCCGCAGCACTTTAGACAGAAAGTTTGCAGTTTTCCTCTGCGGACTTTCTGTTTCAATTATACCTATGGGGTAACCACCGGAGTTTCCGTAGGTATAATTGACATGCTGCAATTTCCAAAACTGTGTCTGCAGCGTGTTTTTTTCCACAAAGTGGGCATGGGATTTATTAGAATCCCATCCACTTTGCTCTTACTGTAAAACACTGCAATTTTTTTCCACGGTGCTTCCGCCGCGGCCGAATCGCAGCATTTACGCCACATGGGGCTTTAGCCTTAAAGTCTTGGTATGTATTAAAGTCTATCAAATTAACAACCCTCAGAACAGACAGGTATCCTGAAAAGTAATCAAGGCAAACAAGTATTCAAACACAAGTATTTGAACAAGGTTGCAAGAACAATGTACTACTGAGGAAAAGAACTTAGCACAGAAAAGTATTTTAAAATAAATATGCACTGTAGTAGGCATGCTGTATACCTTCTAACATACATATTGGATTTGGATAAGACCTTTTCTTTTATTTTGGCAATGTGCTATCACACCTGACACGGTTTAACCCTTTTCCCACTGCAGTTACTATTTCATTTTTAAATTTTTGCTTTTTATTCCCTGCCTTCCAAAATCCATCTTTTTTATTTTTCAGTTTACAGAGCCATATGGCAAACTGCATTTGTGCCATTTTCTTATGGATTTTATTTTTACGGTGTTCAATGTGCACCAAAAATGACATGATACCTATATTCTGTGGATTGTTATGATTACGGCAATACAAAATACTGTATACAGTATAGTTCCTGCTGGTGACATTTTTCGATTTTCATTTCTGACTCCCCGTCTCCCAAACCCCATAACTTTTTTATTTTTCTGTTCACAGAGCCATATGAGGGCTAAATGCTTGCGGGACAAATTGTTCTTCTTAATGGTACCATTTATTATTCTGTACAATGTACTGGGAAGCTGTAAAAAAATTCAGAATGGGAGAATTGGAGAAAAAGTGCATTTGTACGACTTCTTGCAGGCTTCGTTTTTACTGTGTTCACTCTTCAGCCAAAATGACATGTCACCTGTATTCTATGTTTCGGTACAATTCCGGAGATACCAAATTTATATAGTTTTATTTACATTTTAACCCCTTAACAAAAATCTAAAACTTTGCAAAAAAATAATTTTTATAAAAGTCACCAAATTCTGACACGCATTACTTTTTTATATTTCCGTGTACGGGGATGCATAGGGCATCTTTTTTGGTGGGTACAAGTGTACTTTTTAGTTATACCATATTGAGGATGTCTATTGCTTTGATCACTTTTTATTAAAATTTTTATCAGAGGCAAAACAGTGTGGTTCGACACTTTTGATTTTTTTCTCACTACAATGTTCACCGTATGGAAAAAATATTTTAATAGATTTTTAGACCGGGCGTTTTCGGACACAGGCTTCTTCTTCAGGATATTTCAAATGAAATGACTGAGAACACAACATTAGCAAGGTGCTACATAAAGTCAATTAGTTCATGAGGTGATATGTTAGTAAGATAAGGTAGTGTATTAAAACTGAGGTTATAGGGGGAAGAGTTGGGAGTGATCCATCTGGAGTTAGTCTGATGGAGCTCATAAATCCAGGTCTTAGATTGAGTCCTTTTGTCATTGATGATCTGAATTTTATCATGAGCTTGAATTCCCAGATTTTCTCTGGCATTCTTGACAAGACCTTTTAGGATCAGGACTTTTAAGTCTAACAAGCTGTGGTCTGACCTAGAGAAATGTTTTCCCACAGGGTTATGCAGTTGAAATGTTATTGTGTGTCTATGTAAATTCATCCTGGTCTGCAGTTTTTGTTTTGTTTCTCCAATGTAAATTCCTTCATTGGGACACTTTCTACACAGTATCATGTATACCAGGATGTACATGAAAATGTTTCAGAAATTTTATAGTCTTGCTTTGTGTTTGGTATGTGGACTGTTCTTGATGACAATATATGGGTACAAGTCTTGCATTTTTTGCTTTTGCAAGGAAATGTGCCAGTCTCTAATGGTGATGTGAGGGCACTTCTAACCCAAAGATTCCTTAAGTTTGGTGGTTGTTTATATGCCAGTAGAAGCAAATCTGGGAATAGTTAATTTAGTTTATTGTGAAATATTGGTTGAAGGTCAACAGCAAATACTCTAAGGCTAAGGCCCCACACAGCAGGCAGCAAAGAAAAAGTTCTGCGGGACAAACCACGGCGAAAACACAGCTGTTTCAATTATATCTATAGGGAAATCACTGGCATTTCCGTAGGTATAATTGAGATGCTGCGATTTCCAAAAATGCAACGGTTTAGGAAATCACAGCATTTCCGCTGCGCATATTTTTTTGCAATGTGTGGATGGGATTCGCTAGATTCCACTTTGCAGAGACTGTAAAACACAGCATTTACACCACGTGGGGCCACAGTCTTAATCCCAAATACATTTTCTGGACACAACCATATACATCAATAACAGTGCCATACAAACTCCAGTCTACCATAAACCTACAGGCAGGCCAGGATATCTGAGATAGAACAGCTTTCACCCACAACACATAAAAAAATCCATTGTTTACAGCCAAGATTTGCAGTAGATTCGGATCTGTTCAGACAGTAGTGACAGGAACCAACACCTGCTAACATTAAGGAATATGTTCTTACAATAGGAATATCATCAGTGGCATAACTAGGAATGCCTGGGCCCCCAGGCGAACATTTGACATGGGCCCCCCACGGAACCGCTACTGCACACAGTACTATGCCCCATAGTGGCCCCTGCACCCAGTATTATGCCCCATAGTGGCCCCTGCACACAGTATTATGTCCCACAGTGCTCCTTCACATAGTATTATGCCCCATTGTGGACCACCCATGAACAATTATTATATTCTGGGGTCTTTTCAGACACAGGAAGGATAGAAACATAAAAAACAATGCTACTTACCTGTTCCTCGCTCCGGTCCATTCCCTGCTACTTCGGCCTTCTTCAATGTTGGACCAAGCCGTCGTCACATGATGCGGGCCGGTGTTGCGATGCAAAATGACGTTGTCTAACGTCTGGAACGTCACCAAACAGGCCCAAAGCTTGGAGAAGAGTAGGAGAGGTAAGTACATTGTTTTTTATGTTCCCTCACCTCCCCTGGGCCTCCTGTTTTTTATACTCCGGGGTCTAAAAAGACCCCAGAGTATAATGATAGCAGTGATTGTGGGGTTCGGCCCATGGCCTTACCTATCGATCCCCGCTATTGCTCACAGCTGCTTCCGCAGAAGGGGAAGCGCAGGCAGCTGTGAGCAGGACCCCGGGGATCAGTAAGTATATAGTGCCCGTTACCTGCTGGGGTTACTCCAGCAGGTAACGGCCTATTAAAAAAAAAAAAAAAAAAAAAAAGCATCGGGGGGCCCGCGGGGCTCCGTAATGTCCCGGGCCCTGTGGGTGGCAGCCGCTACCACTGCTACCCCGGTAGTTACGCCCCTGAATTTCATCCACAGGATTTAGATGAGCAGATCCTCAAAACTACAAGAATTCCAAGGACAATTCTCTTAGAGTACAAACAGAAGGAAGACAACAGCAGGGTGCCCTTAGTGGTTACATACAACCCTCAAATTAACATCTTGAGGAAAATTGCTGCTCAAAGTTAACCAATATTTCCTAAGAAATTAAATGACGTATCCCCAGATTTGCCTCTCCTGGTATATAAACAGCCCGCATCCTGAGGAAACACCTACCATTTTTCCCTTACTAAAGACAAAACAGTAAGCAGGCACTGCATGCATAGTAGAAGTGTTGGGCTTGTTAGATTAAATCTAGGTCTGTAATCACTGTTCAGTATATATACTGTATATGGGAATACCCTGTTTATACTGTTATGTAGCAGACTCGGCAAGTTTTATTATTAACTGAGCATGGTGTACATATTTAATGTTATCATATAGAAAGGGAAATAACAAATGTCATCTTTTTGAATAATTCATTTTTGTAAGGGAATGGTTTGGGATTATTTTGTATCCTATTTGGGGTGTTTTATATGAAAATGTTTTTACAATTTATATATAATAAAGAGTATATTTTTACATTAAATTATATCTCCAGTGTTTTTTTCAGATGTATGGTGAAAGGAAGAGTTTTTTCTTTGTAATTTAAGGTAATCATATGTGGTTAATACAATCATTAGGAAATGCCTGAAGACGGAGCCTCTGTGCTTTGAAAGCTTGCAAATGTAATTTTGTAAATCTCTTGGAGTAGTCATATTCAGACAGCTGCAACTTTTTTATATTTCTGCATACAGGGCTGCATAAGGTTTCTTTTTTCTCCAGGACAGGTATACTTTCTTTTTTTACCATTTTGGGAAATGTTTGTCACTTTTAAATCATTTCACAAAAAAAAAAATTGAAAGTTACAATGTTCCCCAAAGGTTATTCTGATCTAATGGAGGCCAAAATGTCTAAAATAAAATACAAAAATATGAAAAAAAAAAATAAAGTGGAAAAAAATACCACTACCGTGCACACCTCACAGGTTCTAGCCCACCTCCAACAACACAACAATAGTGTCACCTATATAAAAAAAAATGGCTGTAACGTAGACGGAAAACCATTTAATTTATTTTAAAATAGCATTTTGTGCTATTTAAAAAAAAAAGATGAAAATGTTAAAAATAGATGAACTTTCCCTCCTTTTTTCTTTAACATTTTTTGGATATTAAAATTAAAGAATAAAAACAACATAAAAATAAAGCCCTGTTTATCACACCCAAAATTATTTGAATAACCCTTTTACATTGTGGACTTTTTTTTTTATTTTTAGTTTATTACAAAACTTAGGTATGAAATATACAAGGAAAATGTACAGATATTAGGTAATTACAATGATTAACAGTGGAAAGGTACATCAACAATGCAACAATAAACTATGTTTTTTTTTTGTTTTTTTTTAGAAGAAAACAACTGCATATTTTAAGATCACAATAAAAGAGACCAATTAAGAGGGGAAATAAAAGTAAGGAAGTATAAGTATTTAAGACAGAATGAATGTGAAAAGGGGGGTGTTGGGGGATTAGCATTGTTAGTAGAAGGGGAGGGGGTTTTATGGATACTTTAGATTAACTGCAGGTGTCTGGGTCATAAAAGAAAGACATTTCCAAGAGGAGGAATATGCAGGTGTTCACCTATTAAGCCAAGGGTGCTATGTCTTGAGGTCACGAGGATGTGAATGACGAGTCAAGCTAATCAGTAATTCAAGGTGGGACAATTGGTCGACCTTATTAATCCATTGTTGCATGGAGGGTGGTGATGTTTGAATCTAGTTAAGCAAGATCAAAGTTTTTGCTGCATCTAGTAAATTTGTCAGTAGAGATTGGGTTCTTAAATTAATATTAGAGGTAGACTTAGCAAGTAGTTCAACTTCAGCTGTCAGAATACAATAGTTATGATGGGACAGTACCATCAAATATGCGACACATCTCCAACACATGCTCAAATTGGACAGATTATGAGCATATTCAAGCAGGGTATTTATAACATATAGTCAAGTGGTTTTCCTATAGCCAAACACAGGTGGAGAAACCATGTGAGTTTGCTAAGATTTCTTTGACCTCCTAGTCAGATAAAGTGATCTCCAGTTCTGACTCCCAACTAGTGAGAAAGAAAGAAAGATTTAATAGTTTTGGGGTAGGAACTTTTTGAGCAATAACTCTATTTTCCTTTTTGGGTTGAACTTAGCCACCATAATTTTCTCAAAGTCTATGTATGGTCTGTCCAGGGAATATTTAGAAAGCAAGCTAGCGTCATAGTGATAGAGATACAGATGCCTAAGGCAACTGACTGGGTCAAAGTTTTGCTGTTGAACCACTATTTGTTTGTAAATAATTATTTCAGGGAAATGGGTAGTAATTGGAGATAGGTTAACTGATTTGTTCGGCGTCAGGTTCAACCTGAATATTCCAAATTGTTCAACAAAACTAAATACTTTCAGATTCATCTCAGACAAACTAAAATGGCCTCCTTGACATGCATTGTACAGTGAAAATATAGAAGAGATGTGTGTGATGTTCTTGCATCACCTGACATCACCTGACAGCCTATCAGCCAATAACTAATGGTAGGTGGACACCTTATAGTGCTGATGTCACAGACAGCGTAAAATATGCCGAAGAAGAAGAGCTATTTTTAGTGATAGTCAAGCTAGGGAACAGATATGTTATTTATCACTGCATGATCCAAAGAAATTAATATAGCACAGTAGCAAAACTTACAATAGAACTAGAGAATCAGGGGTAGGAAAAGTAGAATGAAGTTACATAGTTACATAGTAGATGAGGTTGGATGAAGACATCAGTCCATCAAGTCCAACCTATAACCCTACAGTCCCCTACAGTGTTGATCCAGAGGAAGGCAAAAAACCCCATGAGGCTTTTGCCCATTGCCCCATTGCAGGGTGAAAAAAAATCCTTCCTGACTATCTGGCAATCAGTATAAAACCCTGGATCAACGTGTCCTTACAATCTAGAACCCATAACCCGTAATATTGTTCTGTTCGGGGGGGCGTGGCTAGCGCAAGTACGGAGCGGCAGCATGTGAGCTGAGCTCCGACGAGGACTCCTATAATCCTGCCGATATCCTGCTTGTGTGCTGCGGCGGCCATCTTGCCCGCGTGGTGGGCCTGTGGTGACCGGCTGTGTAGCTTGCCTGGGCTCTGCGGTGGAGCGCTGGGTGACAGGGGACTGGGGCTGCCGGCCTGGGTGCCCTGGGCCTCTACTTTGGGGTACCTACCCACAGAAACAAACTGGCCCTCTGATAACACCTCCTGGCAGCTGATGTGCCATATCTTGGTCCTCTGCTACTATCTACAGGTTGTATTGTGGACATTGCTAGATATAGTCCCTCTGATAACACCTACTGGCCAGCATGGTAGATGCCACTATGGACTGACCCTCTGATAACACCTATTGGCTGCTTTGTCTGGCGAGTGAGTACTGTATCCTGATCCTCTGTTACTATCTATTGGCCGCATCGTGGACACTGCTGGGGGCTGTCCCTCTGATAACACCTGTTGGCTGCATGGTGGATGCCGCTATAGCCTGACCCTCTGATAACACCTACTGGCTGCTTTGTCTGGCGAGTGAGTACTGTATCCTGACCCTCTGTGGCTGTCTATTGGCTACATCGTGGACGCTGCTGGGAGCTGCTCCTCTGATAACACCTACTGGCCGTGTGGTGGATGCTGTTGCAGACTGACTCTCGGATGGCACCTATTCGCTGTTTTGTCTGGCAAGTCAATACTGTATCCTGATCCTCTGTTACTATCTATTGGCCGCATTGTGGACACTGCTGGAGGCCGTCCCTCTGATAACACCTGTTGGCTGCATGGTGGATGCCGCTATAGCCTGACCCTCTGATAACACCTATTGGCTGATTTATCTGGCTATTGAGTACTGCATCCTAATCCTCTGATACTACCTACTGGATGCTTGGTGGTCACTGTTGTTGTCTTGCCATGAGTCGCCAGTCTAAAGGATCGGCTTCTGAGCGTCTCCGGGGATTTGCCAGGGAGCAGCCGCAGCACAGCCCGCCGGCACTGGATCCACCGTCGGCGGCATCTCCTGCTGAGGACGCGGAGCCCACGTTGCGACAGGTCACGACTCAGTTGCTTGAGGCGATCCAGTCCAGCACCTCGTCCCTCACAGGTAAAATTGAGGAAGTCAAGATTGATGTGGGCCTTTTGCGTCAAGATTTTCAGACCTTACAGGGTCGAGTGAAGGAGGTGGAGGATCGCATCTCTCTCTTAGAGGATATTTCAGCTCCAGTACCGGCGAGGCTTACTGCACTGGAGAGATCGGCTGAGTTGTGGACGCAGAGAGCGGATGATCTTGAGAACAGACTCCGTCGCAACAACCTGCGCATTCTTGGCTTGCCGGAACGGTCAGAAGGGGCTAATCCGTGTGAGTTTATGGAGAGGTGGTTGAAAGAAACCCTACCGGAGGCCAAGTTTTCTCCTGCCTTTGCCGTGGAAAGGGCCCATCGAGTTCCTGCCAGACCGCCCCCTCAGGGTGCCCCTCCGAGGCCGCTGTTGGCCCGTCTTCTCAGCAGTGGGGATCGAGATGCAGCGCTGCGGGCAGCACGTCAACTTGGAGAGATTAAATTCAACAGTTCATCCATCTCCATTTTTCCTGACTTTTCTGCGGCACTACAGAAGACCCGTGCCACTTTCGTCAATGTCAAGCGTCAACTGTGGGAAAGTTCCATTCATTACTTCATGGCTTATCCTGCACGGCTCCGTGTGATCCATGAGGAGAGGGTTATTTTCTTCACATCCCCGCTGGAGGCGGAAGACTGGCTGAACCTACTGCCTCGACCTCCCAGATGGTAACAGGGTATATGATGACTGGGGGGGGGGGCCCCTGTGGCCCAGCCCCCGCTAATGACTGTTATTATTGCTTGCGGTTGCCTATGGACTTTTCATATGATGGGTGTTTGGCTGCCCCATGGGCACCGGCCAAGAATTTTTCTGTTTAGGGTCCCTTTGGAGATTCACATTATAGTGATAGTTTATTGCTTGTGCTTTTTTAGTTTGAAGATAGTGCCCTATTACCATACCATCTTGGGTGCACTACTTCCCCCATTTACCAAGTGCCACGTATTGTGTAGGAGCAATCTTAGACTCCTCACTAATAGTTGGAATGCCCCTTATGGGTTTCCAGTTTTGGTTGAATTATTGCTGCAAGTCCTTTTTTCGGTTTAACGGTCCGGTGGGGAGGTTAATGGTGGGGGTCGGGGGGGAAACCCTCATTCTTAATGTATAATGTGATTGTATGGTGTTATGGCGACCCTTAAAGTATGCTCTTGGAATATACGGGGTATGGGCGGTGTGAAGAAACGCTCTACTATTTTTTCCCACCTTAGACAATACAACCCTGATTTGGTGTGCTTGCAGGAGACACATCTAGCACCTGATACGACCAGATACTTACAAAAACCCTGGGTCCAGTGGGTCCTGCACTCCACTCATACTTCTTTCTCTAGAGGGGTGTCCCTCCTGGTTCACCGCAGGCTCCGCTGGGAGCCGGGCCTCACTGTTAGGGACCCTGATGGGCGTTATGTGTTTGTGCAGGCCTGGATAGAGTCTAAACTTTATGTCATCCTAGGACTTTATTTGCCACCTGCATGTGACTTTTCAGTTTTACATGAAGCAGCCCACTTTGCGGCTAAATTTCCTGCCGCTACAGTGGTTTGCATGGGAGATCTTAATAAATTAATGGATGCTTCCCTAGATAGATTAAATGTAGGTGCCCCTGCCCCTTCTGGTGCTCACCCTACTCCCCTGGCCCAGCTTGTACAGGAAGTGGGTTGGCATGATCTCTGGCGTCTTAAATATCCACAGGCCCTGGTGTTCTCCTGTCATTCTGCCACTCATCACTCTCTGTCCCGTATTGATCATGCACTAGGCAATATTAAGGCATGTTCCCTTTTGCTTAACATCTCATCTTATTTGCCCAGGGCAACGTCTGACCATTCTCCGTTGCTGCTGGAATTTGGGGATACTGACCTCTCTAGACCTTCTCATAACTGGCGTATTCACCCCTTTTGGCTCAAGCTGATAGCAGTGCATGACCGTATTCCGGATCAGTTGCAAGCCTTCTTAGATATTAATTCCCCTACCACCACACCTACTATCTTATGGGAAACTATGAAAGCATATTTGAGGGGATGTCTCAAATCCTCTATTTCATACATTAAAAGAGAATCGTCTTCCCTTGAGAGAGACTTAGCTGAAAAATGTGCATTGTTGGAGGCCGCGTATATAGCTAATCCTACTGATGACTCCAGAACTGAGTGGCTTCAACTGGGTAGGCAATATCTACATGTTCTACATGAAAAGGCCCGCAGGTCTCAATTTTTCACTAAACAACGATTTTATGAGTTGGGTAATCAGTCTAGTAGCCTTTTAGCCCATCTTATCCATTATAACACAGCCTCTCCAGCAATTTTGAGAATTAATTCGATGGACGGGGATGCCCTATCTGATAGTGCGGCCATCCGTGACCGTTTTCATCAATATTTCTCGACCCTCTACCAATCTCAGTTACATGCACCTACTCAGGATATTGTCCAGTATTTGGCAGATGTTTCCTTTCCAACCCTGACAAATGAACAACGGGAGTTTCTGGACTCTCCCCTTAGACTGGAGGAATTATCTGATGCATTGGTGGACATGGCCAAAGGGAAATCACCGGGCCCGGATGGTATTCCGGTTGAGGTATATGTACAATATCAGGATAAACTGCTCCCTGTCTTATTGAAATGTTATCAAGATGCGTTTGTGGCCCGCACTCTGCCGGATTCCTTCTATGATGCTAATATTGTTCTCCTTCTTAAACCAGATAGGGATCCGTTGGACTGTGGGTCATATAGACCTATTTCTCTCCTTAACATCGATTATAAATTACTTACTAAAATTCTCGCTAAGAGGTTGAATACTGTGGTTTTGGATTTAATTCACTCAGACCAAACGGGCTTCATGCCCGGCAAATCTACTTCTGATAACCTTAGACGGGTCCAGGTGGTTTCTCAGATAGGGGCTGCTCTTAAACAGGATTGGGCGGTGGCTTCCCTTGATGCCACTAAGGCATTTGATTCGGTGGAATGGCCATTTTTGCTTCAGGTTCTGAGGTGTTTCGGTTTTGGGGAATTGTTTATTGCTTGGATTATGCTCCTTTATCAGTCCCCTAGAGCCGCACTCTCCATTAATGGTGCGTTATCCCCGTATTTCGCTCTCTCTAGGGGAACTCGCCAGGGATGTCCGTTGTCTCCATTACTCTTTGCATTGGCGATAGAGCCTCTTGCTATTATCCTTAGGACAGACCCGGTTTACAAGGGAGTGATTATTGGCACTAAGGAGGAACGGACAGCCCTTTATGCAGACGACCTCCTATTATTTATGTCTGACCCTGCTCATACACTCCCTAGAGCTATGGCAATAATCGATAAATTTGGTATATACTCTGGTCTACGGATAAATTGGGCCAAATCATCATATATGCCCCTTTTTAGACCATCACTGGGAAATATGGGAGAATATATTTGTGGCCTGAAGGTTGTAGATGCCTGTAAATACTTAGGGATCCATATTTCCAATGATCATAGACAATTCCTGAGTTTAAATATATATCCACTGCTTGGTCATTTTCGGGTTAAATTTAGGGTGTGGGGGGCTTTACCCCTGTCCATTGCAGGGCGGATTAATCTTATTAAAATGGTGGTCCTCCCCAAATGTTTGTATATTTTAGAACATGTGGCTGTGTCAGTACCACAGAAGTTCTTTAAGCAATTGTATTCCATACTTATTCCCTTTATATGGGGCAGTTCGAGGTCTAGATTACGTTTCTCCACATTGCAGCGGCCTAAAGCTATGGGCGGGATGGCTCTTCCTGATATATTTTTATATTATCTTGCTGGTCAACTTCGATATCTTAGGTCCTGGTTGTTGGCTGATCCTCTGCCTGGCCCAGAGGGACATTTAGCATATCATCTACATATACCCAACTTATGGCCGGTTTTGGAACACCCACACCTGTATAGTGGTAGCTTGCTCCCAATCCATACATTGGCAATACAGGTCTGGCAGCGAGCTAAGCGGGTGGCGGCTTATACTGGAGTCCCTACTGAAACTCCAATATGGGATAACCCAGGTTTGACCGAATTATATGCCCTTCCGGATGCACAGAGTTGGAAACAGTTTGGAGTCACGTCCCTGGCTGATATTTATGATCAGGGTGCATTCCGCTCTTTCGACTCTTTGAGTACCCAATTTGGTATCCCTCGAACCCAATTTTTCAGGTTTCTCCAAATTAGACACGCCATGTCTACACAGTTTCCTCCACCGGCTGTCAGCATTTCCACATATCCCCTTATAGGGGTGCTCAGGTCTTAAGGTCCCCAGGGCCTTATCTCAGCATTGTATGCCCATCTTATACAGGTCAGGATGTCTCGTCTGGAAGCTCCGGCTCTAACGAAATGGCGCACTCTTATCCCTGCTCTCACAGATGAGACATTTTCTGACCTTTTGGAGTCGGCACAGTTTGTTTCCCCAGCCGCTAATAATAAGCTTATACAAGTAAACATTTTGAATGAAAGTTACTTGACCCCTGCACGTCTGCATAAAATGGGACGGCTACAACATCCTGGATGTTTACGGTGCACTGCTAGATATTGTGATTTTTGGCATATGATATGGGAGTGTCCTATAATTAAAGCATTTTGGACTGAGGTCGTGAACTTATTATCAGACATACTGGGGACCCCAATTCCATGTTCGCCTGAAATTTGTCTGTTTGGTATCCTGGATGAGGAAATATGGCCCCATCATACTCGCATCTTTCTGCGAGAATCCCTTTTCCTAGCCAGGAAGGCTATTGCCTTGCGCTGGATGGATCCTCGCCCCTCCTCCCTATCCATGTGGAGGAAATTGGTAAATTCCATTATCCCATATAATAAAATAGTATATAAAGGCAGAGGTTGCCCTGAAAAATTTCGGAAGGTTTGGGGCTCTTGGTGTGACTCACCTCTGACTCTATACACAGCCCCATCATTTCGTAATGCCCTGCACACACTCACTGCTTAGACGCAGGAAGGAGTGTCCAGTTTGAGTTGTATAGTATTTTCCTTATTATCTACTAAGTCTCCCTGGAGTTCCGCCATAGGAAGTATTTATTAGGATATCTTGTTTGTATATGTGTGGGGTTTTTGTATACGCCTTTGCTCCCTACAGGTTGATTTGGACTCTGTGTTTCTTTCGGCTCCCTTGCCTGGATTCTCTCCTGGACGATTTGTATCTGATATTTACATCTACCATGGACTATGCAGCACTGTTTTGGTTCTTTTTGTCTAGTTTCTGATATGTCTTTGTACAACTTTTAGAATATGTCCTTTGTTATTCCTTTTTAAGCTTGTACTATTGATGTGTAATTTGTTGTACGATTGTTCAATAAACCGAGTTTTAAAAAAAAAAATATTGTTCTGTTCGAGAAAGGCATCCAGGACCTCTTTGAACTTCTTCAATGAATCCACCATCACCACTTCCTGGGGCAGAGAGTTCCATAGCCTGTAAAGAATCCCCTTCTTTGTTGCTGGTGAAACCTTCTCTCCTCCAGACGTAGAGGATGTCCCATTGTCAGTGTCACTGGCATAATTCCCTCAGAACTCGGGGGTGTATGCCATCTAGACCTGGCAATTTCTCTATTTTAGTGTTTTGAAAGCGGCACTGCACTTCCTCCTGGGTTAAACAGGTGACATTTAATTGAGAGTTTACATTACCCCTAATCATGTTGCTGGCTATTGGATTTTCTTGCGTAAACACCGTAGAGAAGGCATTTAACAGTTGTGCTTTTTCATCATCCCCCGCCTTCATTACACCCAGATTATTTTTGAGAGGGTCCACATTGTCAGTTTTTATTCTCTTATTATTTATGTAATTGAAGAATAATTTTAAAACAAAACACATGTACAATAGTGCTCAAACTACAAAATAGAAGCAAAACAAATAGCACAAAAAAAAAATAAAAAGTTTATTTGTTTAAAATTTTACTTTTAATACTGATATTTAAAACGGAATAAGCCACAAAAAATTTATTCAAATCCAAACTGAACCCAAACTATAGGTTCATAGGACAGTATAGGGCTAAAGTGCCATGTCCCCAAGATTTATAAGAGGAAACGTGTCAGTTAAATATAGGGTTAATAGGACCTAAGTCCATGCATATCAGTGTTCATGGTCCCACCCCAATCCAATGATTGGAAGGAATGTGATTCCTCTTAGGGATAAATAGACGAAAATGCCCAACCTCTGAACCCTTTTATAATTCACTTTTTGTATGAAAGAGTATCGGCTCAATATATATAAAAACCATAATAGATAAATAAAGCTTAACGTTCCCATAAATGGTGGCAAAGATGAAAGATAATGATATAACTGAACTTAACGCCAATAAGTAAGCAAAATGCCGCACAGTGTTAGTAATGCAGACTTCTATTAATGTGTCAGTAATAATTATATGAAGTCTGCACACCATGGGCACAAATACCAATGTGATCTAATAAAAATAGAAGATCACAACCTCAAGTAAATCGTTCACCGTGGTAATATAGAATACAATGTCCTGTATAGCAAAGTGAGGCTAGTTTTATGCCCAAACATTAGCTAATCACTATATAACCCATGGTAGAACTTTCCTAGGGTCACCGTCTGATATATGCTGATCACCCTAGGGCAGAATGTGCTCACCGGTAGCATCTATAAAATATAGATATATTGACGCCACCAATATTAGGAATTCAATCTCTACGCGTTTCCCCCAGAGTTTTATGGGTTCATCAGGAGAATAATTCAAATAGTAAGCCGATAGATATGAATAATGCAGTTAAAACTGCAGTTCCTGATGTCCTGAAGGTGAACACCAGTACTAGTATGAAGCCGACGCCGTTCACTGAGAGCAGCGGGTCTAAAATACCAAATGCCACACCCCTCAGTAACGCCCCCAACTCTGACATCACCAACCAATCACAGTGTCAAGCTGGTCCCACCCCTTTGGAGGCTCGTCCAAGAGGAGGGCTCATTCGCTGAGGGTGTAATGACATGAACCGCTGTTAAATTATAAGCGGGATAGCAAGGAATATGATATAGTTAAATAACCTATATGATGTAAACAAATCCCACCAATATATGTAAGGACAGACATCATACAGTCAAAAAGGTATGATTGGATACATTATCTAGATTAACCTATAGTTTGGGTTCAATTTGGATTTGAATCATTTTTTTTTGTGGCTTATCCCGTTTTAAATATCATTAAAAGTTAAATTTTAAACAAATAAACTTTTTTTTTTTTTTGGTGCTATTTGTTTTGCTTCTATTTTGAAGAATAATTTTGGATTATTTTTACTTTTCTTGGCAATTTTGCACAATTTATTTTTCTCTTTATAGTTTTTTAATGCTGTGTCACTACTTTCTTGTTTTAGTATTTTAAATGCTGAGTGGTCTGAGGGTTTTGTGGACACTGATGGGCTGGCAGCAGGGGAAATGCATAGGGAGAGTGAAGGAGACAAACAACATGTGCAAAAGATGTGAATGCTTTATCATTAGCATCATGCAGTGAAAACTCCATGCTTTGAAAAGCATGTGTGACTTTCAAAAGCCACATGCATTTTATTAAAAACAAATTAGGTTTTCTGATAAAAAAAAAATGTTTTTTGAGAAAAACTGCACGGTGTGAACACAGCATTACTGGGAAGTAATCATGGGACCAGATTGTGTTATTGTGCTTTACAGACATTCTCAGTCAATATATACTGTATACAGATTCACATGCATATTCTTATATAATATATATACACATACATTTGTATATATTGTGGCAGTGGAGCTATTCAAGTGGCTGGTTTGCTGTAGTGGAAAGAAGAAAAGAGCAGGTTCCACTCCATATAACAGGGCAGTCCAGGATTTGGGCTTCTTAATCAACCTCATTAGGCATCAGCTGGGAGGACTCCTGAAGAAAAGGAGAACATCAGTGAGACATGGCTGTCTCTCAGGAAGATAGGCTGAGCCAAGGGCTGGAGAGCTGCACCTGCAAGCTCTGGTATGAACATCATTTTGTTTTGAGGTTCTAGGCATTAGACTGACACCCTGATAGTAAGGGACACTATTTTGTGTAGTTCATGGTCATATGACCAAGATTTGTTTTTCTTGTTAGGCCGGGGCCCCACGTGGAAATACCGAGGAAAAAAAAACGCAGAGTTTTATAGTCACAGTGCAGTGGATGCGATTATAGCTAATCCCATCCCCACAGTGTGGAAAAATACACGCAGTGGACACACTGTGATTTTCAAAACCGTCGCAGTTTTGGAAATTGCAGCTTGTCAATTATACCTATGCAAACAATATAGGTATTATGCAAAACAGTTTAAGGCTAAGGCCCCAAACCGGAAACGCATCATGGTTTTTCTTTTAAAAGCACCTGCTAAAAGAAAGCTGTGTTCCTTGCTGGAGGGTTTTACCCAAAACCCTGGTAAAAGGTCTGGCTGCTGGAGTAGGGAGAAATGGCTGTGTCTCCACTCCATTCAGCCACTTCAGGTTTTGGGATGAATGGGGTTAATTTCTTGTTTCATGAAGTGTGCGTATATAAGGGCAGACAGCACACAGGTATTTGGCTCTCTCTGCTCCTGGGATAACCACATGTGAGTTAAATCTGCTGAATATTGTATTTAGGGAGCTGTGCAGTAGGCACAGCTCTCAGTAGTTAGCTACCTGTGTTATAGGTAGTAGCCAGACGGCTAGGATTTTCTTTTGTATTACTATTGTTTTTGTTTGCCTGGAAGAACTAATAAAACTGTTTGTGGCCAGTTGCACCATACTTGACTGGACTGGATTTTTATTGCTATGCCAAAATGCTCTTCTTTCTGAGGAGACGGCGATCACTGAGCTAATCACGTTACATTATAATATATATATATATATATATATATATACAAAAGTGGACTGGGCATGATTAAAATACTGTTTTTACTGACAAAGTCAGTTCTTTTAGTGCAAAATCTCATTTTGTTTAATTTTTTTTTTTCTGGCAATAGTCTTTTTTTTGCTAACCAATAAAGAGAAAGTGCCGTTATCATGGCAAAAAAAGCAAGCTGATTCACGCATTGTGTTGGAGAGTGTATAGTGCAAAATCTAATTTGTTAAGGGTTTTTTGGCGTGCAAAACTGTCATTATCACATAGTGTTAATTTTCTTGAAATAGAGTGTTTTTGTAAACTCACATTGTCAGAATTGTTTCCAATCACTATTATATAAGCAATTAAGTGAAATGACTAAAAAAAAAAAAACAGGGCAAGGGATAGGCTAAAGGAAAGGGAGGAGGAAACACTTGTTCTACTATCACAATATCCAAGACGGCAAGCAAGTACTAACAATAAGAATGTGTGTGGCAACAGCAACACTACTTCTGGATTTTTTTGCCACTGACAGAAACCGTAGGATTGTTGTACTTTCTGAGACTGAAGATAAAGTTTTTGATTACTTAGCTCATCTCAATCACAGGGGGATATTGCATTTGAGAGTGATGTGATCTTGAGTCAGGCTTCTGTTTGTTCCTCCTCTCCTTATAACGTTGTAACATGTAATTTCTGGGATGGCAACCATGTCTCCTACTTCTTCACTAACACAGATCTCTGGTAGAGATGTTTCACCTGCTGAGAAAGTTATTTCTCCTAGTCAGCGCAGTATTCCTCCTCTTTTTTATGAGTTGGATAACAACGGTAAGCATGTTTTTGCAAGTAGATGAGTCAGAGGTGGATAGGAACACATGACTTTTGGTGGTTTAAGTAGTAGTGGCAGGGGGTGTGGTACTATTACTGGTAGTAATTCTGTTAGGTGCACTATAGGGAAATCTGGAGGTGGAAATTAGGAGGTTGTACAAGAATTCCATAGCCATGACATGTCAGCAAAATGCAGGGAAGACAATCACATTGCTGATGATGATTCTTTTGAGGATAGGAAATGGCAAATGTGGTGACAAGATGACATGAGAGGAAGAGGGTGGTGATAGTAACTAATCTAGCCAATTCACAGTCCCAACATTCAAAAAGCCTTTCTGTGGCAGACCTACTTGCAGGGTAGGGGTGGTGGCAGTAGCAGACACATTTCCACTGCTGTTGCTGTTGGCGGTGGCAACATGCGGTCATTTCCCATGTGAAAATTTTTTCGTACACTGAATAATCCTTGGCAATGTGCAAGATCTGCATGCAGAAACTTGTGGCCAAGCAGGAACAAATGTAGGAACTACATCTCTACAAACTCACATGAAAAAGCATCATTAACTTATTTTGCTAAATAGACTTGTCAGTGGCATTTGCAGGGGAAGTGAGCAAGACTGCATCTACCACATGGTCATCATTATCATCATCATCATCACCAACTGTTTCTCCTACTACTCCTCCACACCAATGTCACTAATCTACAAGGGAATGTGTGTCCAGAAAACAGCAATATGCACCCAGTCATGCGGCAGTTCTGCAACTTAATTCACACCTGGCTAAGCTTCTGGCAGTACAGTCACTGTAGTACCACTTAGTGGATTTTGCCAACTGATGGCATGTGCTCAACCTTGATGGAGGATACCTAGCTGCCATTATTTTTCTAGAAACGTTGTTCCTGCTTTATATTGTCATTTGTCAGAGAATGTGGGCCTTTTCTTGGATATGTCAGTGTGGGGAAAAGTGCACAACACCGTTGACACGTGGAGCAACAATTATGTACAGGACAATGCATGGCTTTCATTGCTCAGTGTTATGGATTTGATGCAAGGACTCACAAAAGCAATGGCAGGAGTTGCTGATAACAGTGAGCAATAGAGACAGCTATTTAAGACCAGCACACTACTACCAGCCAAGCCAGAGCCCCATACGCCTTCACCAGAGCCTGCCATGAGGCCAGATGGACTTTTGCTGAATCTGGGAGTCTGAATTGTCATCAAACAGAAGAATGTACCAATAATAAACGCACCGCTGACTGGAATCCGAACAAAACCCACCATTAACGTACACAGCGGTGTGGAGGCAGGAGATAAGTCACAGGTTAGAACCAGGAGAGGATGTCAGAGACAAAGTCAGAAGACAAATGCAAAATCCGAAAAGCAAAGGGTCATAAATCCAAACAGGCATGTCACAGGCAAAATCTGCAAACAATACAGAATTTAAAAAAACAAGCCAGGTGGTCAGTATGAAGCAAACAAGACAATCAGGTAAAGCACCAAACTAGTGAGTGAACAACAATTAGTCGGCAGCTGTGTCAGGAGGGTGGGGTCTTATATAGGCCACATCAGCTGCTAATTGAATCAACCCAGGGAACTTCTGAAACTGTAGAAGCTTCCCAGGTTGAGACAGTAACCTTAAAGGTGAGGCAGCCGGATTGAGAATCCTGACAGATTGGCCCTCGCTCCTGCGTTCCCCGTCTCCACTGCGCAGCTGTGGCTGCATGAACCGAGGATAGGACTACTGCCTTCTCCTCTAGGAGCACCACAAGGTAGGAGAAGCTCCTTGCTGCAGCTGCATAGCTCCCAGTGGACCCCCATCAGTTCGTTGACACCTCTCTGCAGCAACCCACCCTGCTTCTAGCCATATTTCTCAGATTACACCTTCTGGCACAGACCTTACCTCCTCTGGGTGCAGTATCCTGGACTCTGCTAAGCCTGGAGGGCCTGTGGCCTTCTTCTCTGGTGCCTTTTCTTCCTCTGCCACCACCTCTGACATACTGGACGAACTTTGCAGACTTAGTGCTTATCTCAGTACTACAAAGTCTGATATGGAGGCGTATGTGGCACGGCTGGAGCAGTCCAAAAAATCTGAACTGTCTGCTGTTCATTCTACTGTGTAACTTCTGGAGGGGAGGGTGGATACCCTGGAGACCTCCTCTACCTCAATTGCAAACCAGTTTCTGCTCATGACTATATGGCGGACCTTCTGGATGATCTTGAAAATAGGAACAGACGGACTAATATCAGGGTCTCCCTGAATCCATTGAACCCCAGCAACTGGACGCTACTCTGTATATAATTTTTAAGTCACTTATGGGGGTCCCTCCTAGCTCTCCACTTGAATTTGACCGAACACATCACTCATTGGGCCCACGCCCTTTGGACTCTGCTAACCCTAGGGATGTCATCTGCTGGGTACATAGATTTCGACTCAAGGGGTCCATCATGCTTAAGCTAAAGAGTCACGTCAGGTTATGTTTCAGAACTTTCCTATCAATCTGCTTCCTGACCTCTCTTGACTCACTCTCGCTAAGAGGTATGCTCTGAAACCGCTCCTGGACCTTCTGATACATCATCAGATGCCATATTCCTGGGGCTTCCAGCGACATTCCAGCCTTCACAGTGGCTCTTGGGCTACCTCCAGTACAGATTTTGGACTGGCCTTCACTAGCCTGGCCCCAGCATTCCCCACACGACGTTGACGGGACCGCACTTCTGTCTCAGATGTCCAGTCGAATAACTGCCAAGCTTCTCCAACCTGAACCTCTGAACTTTTGATTATGAGTTCCTCCAGTAATGCCCACCAGTTGCCCTTGTGACTGTTGTTCTCCCTATGGGGTCACGGAGTACCATGTTTTGACCTGCGCACTTACGTTACTCCTGGTCTCCATGCCTCCTTGGGGGGATACACTCCTGCTCTTTTTCTTATTGTGCGCACTCTGTTTCCATTCTGCATCCTTGCTATCTTATTTCTCTGCTCTCTTCACTTCTCTTCTACCTCCCTTCTTTCCCTTCTCCCCTCCCCTCTTGCCTCTCCCTATCCTCCTCTCCTCCACTCTTTCCTACTCACTCATCTTCCCTGTTCCTCTTACCTCTCTTTGCTCTGGTTTTATCACCTTTCTCGTGTTTTATATTTTGGTCAACTTCTTTATATTGATGTTGTTGAATTTTTTAAATAAATGTGGCCTAGGGACTTGGGGTGGGGCAGTCCAGAAAAGTTGTTCCCCACCGGGGTTCCCGTGCTACTGTGTAGTGCGTGTTTTGGCATTTTTTGCCTTCTCCCCACCTGTTTTGTGTGGTGGTTAACCCCTCCACCCTTTCGGTTTGATCGTTAACTGTTGCTCTTTAGTTGATTTTACTTGTATTTGTCCTTCTTCCTCTCCTGAGTGTTTGGTCCTTTTGTATGTGTCCCCCTTCTCCACAGCAAGAGTATTTGTTTGGGTCTCAATAGAGGCTGAACTGCTTTCTGCTCACCTTCCTACCCTGGGTTCCGGCCCATTAACTAGCCAGCACTATTAAGCACTCTTTGTTGTCCTCACACTTTCTTAGGATCTGGGATGTGGTGTGTACAGATGGCCACATCGCCAGGGTCCCTGGCCCCCTTAGTCCTCTTTTCCATAATCCCATGTTTCCCCCGGGCTGTTCCATGGAAAAATTCCTTAGTTGGCGGTGTAGGTAAGATGCTTGCTTGTGTCAGGTTGCTGGTAACCCTCCTCTTCCCTCTCTGGAGCAGTTACATGCCTCTCACCTGACCTCCAAATGTCCTGGCTAGAATACGGTCAACTCACTGCCTTTCTCCGTAAATTTTCTCTAACTCCTCTACTTTCTTCCTCCATGACTGACTTGGAGTCTGCACCGTATCAGACGGACACCACCTTGCGTGCACTCTATGGTATCTTCCTCAAGGATGCTGCATCCGGGAATCCTTCCTACACAGGCCCCTGGAAGTCGGACCTATTATTATTATTATTATTACTATTGTTTATTTATATAGCATCATTAATTCCATGGTGCTTTACATTTGAGGATTTACATACAGTACACAAGATATACACAACAGATAATACAAACAGTGACCAACTGGCACAGTGGGATAGAGGGCCCTGCCCGCAAGGGCTTACAGTCTATGAGGGAAGAGGGATAGAGACAGAAGGTGGGACCTACATATGAGTCTCTCTCCTGCCAACTGGGATAAGTCTTTCTTTTTACGCATAAAATCCCATTGACTTAATGGTACTGCTGTCCTGATCTTCTCCATAGGTTTTATCCTGGTGTGTCTGACTGGTGTTGGCACTGTAGTTCTAAGAAAGATACACTTTATCATATATTGTGGGAGTGCGTCGCCCTTAGGTCCTTTTGGGATGCTGTGTTTTCTCTATACACTAAAGTGAGTTGTCAATCTGTCACGCCTTCGCGCCAACTGGCCCTTTTCTCCATTATACCTGTGAAAATTTCTGTGGTGAAGAGGGACCTCCTGCAATATTTCCGCATGGCTGCCCAGAACAGTCATTCCCAGGCTCTGATGTGCCCACCATGGTTCAGTTTTTGCAGGAGCTTCTCCTTATCCGGAGATTGGAAGCATTGGTAGCGGAGAATTCTCCTGATCCTTTCAAATTTGCATCCCTCTGGGTGGTGTTTCAGGAGTCCTTATGAGTTTTCCTATTTCTTCTCCTCATCTGGGGGTGTCTTGTATTTTTCTTCTGGGAGGCTGGTTGTTACCCTCTGTTACCCCCCCTACTCTCCCCCTCTCCTGCTGACCCCTCCCCCTCTGTGTGTCTTCCTTCTGTTCTTCATCATGTATTTTGTTTTGTCCATTATTATGCATCCCCTTGTTTCCCCCCTTTCTCTTGTTACTTGTTCTTATATTTTAGGGGGTGGTGTTGTAGTGGTCCTATGTTATTTTACCTTGTGAAGTTCATCCAATTGTTGGCTGGTGACTCTACCCGCCTCCTCGACGTAATTGTCTTTTTCATTTCTGCCTTCAATTTTTTTTGACGACAAACGCCTTATACGTTAGCCATTCTTTTATGCTCTTTACTTGTTTGGGTAGCTTGCATACCTCCATGCTTTTTGTTTGTTGATTTTGTCTTTGTTTCCTTTTATTGTTATTTGAAAAACCTTAATAAAATTTATTAAACATAAAAACTGAGAACCTATAAAGTATAGATGGTACTGGTTTTGGCTTCAAATCTGCATAAAAAAACATGAACATACAGTATATCCATATCTTAATAATTTTGAACTGGGCAATGTCCCTTGAGATCAATGAATTAATAAATACTAGTATTCAGACTAATACCTATAATAGCAGTTATCCAATATTCTTGTTTGACAAGCTTCTAGCAGGTACATCAAGTTTGTACAGAACATATAACACATTGTAGCAAATGATGACATAATGGGTTCACAGTGTTCTGCTTTCTTTTTTCTCTGAAGATAATTGGTTCAGAGTATTATGTATCCTTCTATAAACCAATTGTTTTACTTTAGGGCAGAGAAAAAAAAGAAAAGAATGATAACCTGGTTTGTCTATGGTAAACAACAATAATGGAACCTAATGGACATTATGCTTCTTTGCTGGCTGGGGATCACTGACTTCAGTTAATGGCACACAGGTGGAATATAATGGAAGTCTTTCAATGTCTTTGATATCCTTGCCCTTAAATTTTATTTTCTAGAAATGAAAAAAAATGTTATTAAAGTAAAGTCTCTTGAGAAAACTTCAGTTTTCATCTGCAACATTTTTAAAGACCCATGTCACAGTTTCTTTGTATTACCAATGCAATGATCTTGAGTGCTTACAATCATTACAATCCAATGATGAACGATTGCATCATTACAATTGTAGCACATATAAATGTACTTAAATATATTTTCTTTTTTTTTTTGCATGATTCTATAGCAAAGGACAGACAGATGTAAGGTGGTGAGGGTGCACCTTAGTGCAGTGTGCCACTGCATAGCGTTTCCAAAGCTAAAGGTTGTATTACATGTTATGTTTTATTTGCATACATCACGGGGTATGAGTTGGTGTGTTGTATTGATGATGCAGGTCATCATGTGGTCATTGCTTTAAAGGTCCTTAAGGACTGAGGCTTTAGTGTCCCAAATTGCCCTGTTATAGCCGCATTAAAAATAAAAAAAGCTTTATACTTGGCTAGAGATGAGTCTGATGAGTCTCATTGGACTAATCTCTGGTGCTTCTACCACCTGCTCTGTTCTTCAGTAAAGCTGTGCACTCCTTTGGACCTCAGGCGCATGTACACTGAAGCTGATGTGTACTCCTCTGGCTTCATTGAAGAATTGCACCAGCGTACAACCCATAGGTGAGTATAAAGCTTTTTAATTTTTAATGTTGCTGTGGATTGCGTTTAAAACAGGGTGATTTGGGACCCTAAATCCCTGGTCCATAAGGACCTGTAGGTGGTTTAGTGTTCCAAATCGCTTTGATACATTCCCTTTAAAAGTTGCACTGTGGAAGAAGATGAATGTTGCTTCTAATTATGATGGCTTGAACATGGACAAATCATATTTCTTACATGTTGCTCCTATACCAGTGGATATCCAGGGGACGGGCATAGTGATTGTCACCACCTATAAGTACCTGGGTGTGCTCCTTAATAATAAGCTGGACTGGGCAGATCACATGGAGATCCTGTACAGGAAGGACCACAGCAGGCTCTACCTGCTTAGGAGGCTGAGAGCCTTTGGAATCCAATGGGCACTACTTAGGCCTTTTTTCAACTTGGTAGTGGCATCAGCCATCTTCTTCGGAGTGGCCTGCTGGGGGAGCAGTATATCATCCAGGGATAGAAATAAACTCGACAAGCTGATTAGGAGGGCCAGCTCTATCCTGGGGAGCCCACTGGACCAGGTGCAGGCAGTGAGTGACAGAAGGATACTGTCCGTGGTGAGCTCCATGCGGGAGAATAAGTCCCATCCCATGCATGAGACCGTCATAGTGCTGGGCAGTACTGTCAGTGACCGAGTGCTTCACCCTAAGTGTGAGAAGGAGCGCTAACAGAAGTCTTTCATCCCCACTGCGGTTAGGCTGTACAACAAACTCCGACCTAAGCGGAGATCAGTCCATACAGAGAACTGAAATATTTTTCTGTCTGGGATACCCCCCCCCCCCTTCCCCGCTACTTCTTATCTGTCTGTCTACTATCAATGAAATGCCTCTACCTTGGAACATTCTTGTATATGTTTGTATCTGTATTGTATTGTTTATGTTTGCTGCTGTAACACATTGAATTTCCCCATGGTGGGACTTTTAAAGGATGATGATGATGATGATGATGATGATTATTATTATTATTATATGCCTTACCTGTCTTAAAGCCTTGCTGAAATTTTTGGTTTTGCTAATTATTATAGGAAATGTATTCATAATTTTTTTTTCTATAGCAAAACCTCTAACTGACCTCAATAAAAAAGAAGCTGACTTAGTCAATTGGAATCCAGATGCTATTTCGTCCTTTGAGTCTCCTAAGCATAGTTTTATGGAAACTCCAGTCTTGGTTCAACCTGACATTTTATACCCCTTTTTAGTAGAAGTTGGAGTAGGGGCAGTAATTATCTCAAGCTTCACCCTCTCTGACTAAGTTATGTCCTTGTGCTTCTTTCTCTCGCAATTTCTCACTTCCTGACAAGAATTACGATATAGGCAATGAAGAACTTTCAGGTATTAAATGAGCCTTGAATGAACAATGGTATAATTTTTTGGAGGGAGCTAGAAATAGAACTTTTGTTCTCACAGACCATAAGAATCTCACTTTTTAAGAATCCGCTAAGAGACTCAATACCAGACAGGCTTTTTGGACATTATTTTTCTCCAGGCTTGATTTGTGGAAACCTACAGACCCAGGTCAAAAATGTTAAGGCTGATGCTTTGTCTCAAAGTTTTTATTCCTCTCAGAGAGAATCAGAAATTAGCTCATCAAAATAGCCCAGTTGGGAAACTGTTTGTATCTCAATTAAGATTTAGATTATTGAATGAATTACACAATTCATTTTTGTGTGGTCATCCAGGAATTTTCATCCATTAACTCAAATCCCGAATTATTTATTGATCATATTGTTCGTTTACATGGTATCTACAGATAATGTAGTCTCTGACAGAAGTGTTCAATTTTTCTTTCAATTTTGGAAAGCTTGTTGTACCAAAGTAGGGATCCAAAAAAATACACTGTTATGCAAATACTACTACTAACCAGGGTCGGACTGGCCCACCGGGGAAACGGTGAATCCACCGGTGGGCCACGAGCCCCGACTATTAGTACTCATTTTGCCAATGCAAAAGTCAGGGGTCCGGATTGGGCCCCTAACCAATGGACAGTGGTGTAACGATCGTGGTCGCAAGGGCTGCGACTGCGACCGGAGGGGTAGGGGGCCTGTGGCCAGCTGGAAATGGCCGGAGCCCCGGACTACCATGATAGTGGTCGGGGGAAAGCTTAGTTACCCGACCACTATACCTATTGTTAATGGAAAAGGGCCGGGCCCCTTTCCATTAGATGCCAGCCCAGGGGAAGTGACAAAAAATTTTAAAAAAAATACTCACCTGGCTGTCCTGGGCTCAGCATCATCTCTGGCACTTTTCCAACCTCACTGCAGGGGCCTCTGTGATTAGGCCCCAGCAGTGACATGGGGCGCGCCAGAGTAATGACGTCATCGCGCCCCATGTGACCGCTGAGGTGCAATCACAGGCCCCAGTGGTGACGTCTGGGGCACGGGACGTGGAGACCAGGGGACCAAGGAAGATGGGAAAGACAGCAGGATGGAGCAGGATGCCCTGGAGAGGTAAGACAAGGTGAGTATAAGTTTTTGTTATTTTTAATCACTTCTCCTGGACCTCTACTTATTATATTCTGGGGTCTGAGAAGGCCCCAAAGTATAATATTAACACCGGCTCTGATGAAGGGGGGGGGCACTGTGGAGCATCTAATAGTGTGTGTGGGGGCCACTGTGGGCATATAATACTGTGTGGGGGCCACTGTGGGCATATAATACTGTGTGGGGCCACTTTGGAGCATATAATATACTGTGTGGGGGCCACTGTGAGCATATAATACTGTGTGGGGGCCACTGTGTTGCATATAATGCTGCAGCACCTGTAACCATCACTATCAAGAATTCACTCTAGGAAGGGGGTAGGGGGCCCCGGACAAAAGTTTGCATCGGGGCCCACAAGACCTTAGTTAAGCCTCTGCTAATGCATTTGCATTGGCAAAATGATGACAAATAGTAGTCAGGGGCCGGATCGGCAACCTCAGGGGCTCCAGTCTGCAGGCAACATTGTAATGATGAAAGATCAGATGCCGGCGTAGTGCAGCAGCAGGAGACATAGGAGCCCAGATAAGCAGTGTGAAAGGTAACTTTTCTCCCTATTTTGCCCCCAAATCTTTCAACTTCACTGACCACTGTAATAACTTCAACCCCCAGCAGCTTTAAATGCTCTGGGTCTGTTGAGAGCTGTAATCCCCCCTCTCCCACCCCAGCTAATTTCCCACAGTATTGGTATGCTGGTGCCTGCTCTAGGGCTCCAGCATAGCAATACCTAAGTCGCAGAAACTCCAATATTGCTATAGGGGAGACCGGTGAAGGGGCCACTGTATGGAGGGGGGGGCAGTGATCGAGGCCAATAGCCTGGGGGACATTAAAGGGGTTGTGCAGGATGACATTTTTTTTTTTTTAATTACACTGGGGCAGATGAAAAAAAAAAAACTAAAAAAACTTTCTCTCCTGTCCCCAGTATCTCCCAGCGCGGTTTGGCCTGCACGTGACTACCTGAGGCCAATCAGCGGCCTGAAGGAAGGGACCTGGGACGTCACAGCCAGGACTTCCGGCAAAGAAGACAGCGGTGCAGCAGGACCAGACCATGCTGGGACCAACTGACACCGGAGCATCGGGGACAGGTGAGGATGTTTAGTATGTTTTTGTTTGGGATTTTTTGGGGGGGCATTCACCTCCACCAGACTAATTAGAAAAAAAGAAAAAAATTATACTGGACAACCTCTTTAAAGTGTGGCACATTAGTGGGTATATTAAAGGGGTTGTCCAGGCATAATTTGTTATGGTTTATCCTCAGGATAGGCCATAAATACCTGATCTGTATGGGGCTGTCCCCGGACCGATCAGCTGTACGGAGCCACTTCTGGTGCCCGTCCTGTACACAATACAGGGCCAGAAGCAGAAAGCTCTGTCCACTGTATATTAGCCAAGCACCTTCACTGCAGCTCAGCACTTATTGAAGTCAGTAGGAGCTGAGCTGCAGTGAAGGCGCCGGGCTGCTATACAGTGGATGGAGCTTTCTGCTTCCGGCCCTGTGTTGTGTACAGAATGGAAGTGGCACCGGAAGTGGCTCAGAACAGCTGATGGGGCCGTGTGTCAGCCCCATACTGATTAGGTGTTTATGGCATATTCTGAGCATAGGCCATAAAAAAGATTAACCTTGGACAATCCCTTTAATATGCCCCACACAGTTTAATGTCCTCCCCACAGGATATTAGCCCCCATCACTACTCCCACATAACATAATAGCTCCATCACTGTTCCTCATACAGTGAAGTGGCAATAAAAAAATTTGGCACAGACAACCCCTTAAAAGAGGTTGTCCATAAACTGGAGCAACCACTGTGGCGGCTGCCAGGGAGGTGTAAAAATAAAAAAAAGCATACTCAAATGTCCCCGGCACCCCGTTGTCCCCTGCCTGTGTCTGTTCGGTCTCATGGCGGTGCCTCATTTCTGGAAATCGTGTACCTAATTGGTCTTAGTGGTCACATGAGGTGCAGGACTCCCAGCAGGAAGGTGTCGGCACGAGACTGAATGGACACTGGCAGTGGACAACGGAGCGCCGGGGACAGGTGAGTATGCTTTTTCATTTATTTATGATGACATCAGATGAAGAGGGTAGTGGCAGTGGTGATAGTAACAATTCCAGCCACTGAGTAGGTGCAACATTCAAAAAAAACCATTCCCGGGGCATACCTAGGGGAACTTTGCAGGATGGGAGAGGTGGTACTGGTGGTGGTAGTGGCAGATATGTGGTTATCTCCCTTGTGTGAATTTTTTATACATTGCCAAATGATAAATCCATGGTGATGTGCAAGATCTGCAAGGAGAAACTTTGTCTTTTCCATGCAGGAATAAATGTAGTAATGACAGCTCTACGTACTCACATGAAGAGACATCACTATCTTATTTGGAAAAATACACATGACAATGGAATTGGCAGAGGAAGTAAGCAAGGTGGTTCTTCTCTTTCTAGCAGATCGTTATCATCGTCATCAACAACTGCTTTTTTAATGCGCCCAGTTATCTGGTAGTTGTGTAACTCGCAGCTGGACAGTGGATTCCACTACGTTTCAACAAGTGTTGGCACATGCTCATCCTCTAGGAAAGCTTTCCCTGCATTCCTTCTCTTATATTGCCATGTGTTGGTGAGGAGGGGGGGTCTTTCCTTGGATACGTCAGTTTGGGGAAAGGTGCACACCACCATCGACATGTGGAGTAGCAATACACGGCTCAATATTTTAAACAGCACTGGTTACCATCCAGAAACACAGCAAGACTAGGTGCTAGTTCCACCCCAATTGTGCAGGCCCAGTTCCAACGCCATGCAGGGCTCCTCTATGGACTGTTTCCTGCCACTATCTTTACGAGGGAAGACTCAGAAGGGAGGTGTGCTGGCTTCTAAAGCTCTTTGAAGAAGCCACCAAATTTGTCAGCAAGGATGATTGCAGCATGATCCCTCTAATGCAACAAGGGATGAAGGAGGAGGAACAGTTTCCACCTTTTAGTCAATGTCATCACCCTGTGTTGATGGAGGAAGATGAGGATCGGGATCAGAGTCATTATGGTAGAGGAACGGGGATTCCTGGACTGGAAGAGGTGGAAAATAAGGAGGCGAAAGACTCTCCCTTGGATGCAGGGTGGCGCTTGATATGTCACAGGCACACCCAGTGGAGGAGGCTGATCCTTATCTGTTTCAAGATGATGATGATGATGACGACAACCATTCTGGCAAAGGACACCAACCATGACAGGCCCCTGGGTCCATGCATACACTGACAAGCATGGCAGGCTGTATGCTCTGCTTTTGACACAGCGACAAGAGTATTATTAGCATTAAGAAGAAGGATGAATACTGGATGGCAGTGCTCTTAGAGGTTTTAACCCCTCAAACATAACTGCGGCATCCAAGGGGTTCCACCATGTTACTGTCCCCCCCGCCCCGACACCCCCCACGGTGGAGAGTGCCGATATGTATTTTCTGCAGCCCGGTGTCTGGCCAGTGACCCCAGGCTGGTAGGAGCCCCCAGTACCTGGTTGATTCAGTCAAGAAGGAAGAAAGGAGAAGGAAGGAAGTTAGCCTATGCTTCTTCACCTATAGACTGCAATATACGTGTCTCCTAGTGGGATATCAAATAAATGTTAAAAAATAGTGCAAAAAAATAAAGTGTGTGAAAAAAATTAATAAATGAATAAAGTCCCAAAAATGCCCTATTCCAATATAAAATGAATTCTATAAAAAAAAACTAAAAATTAAAGCCTGTATAAAAAGAGAGCCTGTATAGTGGTGTAGAACACTGTGCCTTGCAGTGGTTTTTAGTGATGTCGCACTAGGGGACCTGAACCAGCGATGCACTGATCACTGGTTCAGCACTATAGACTGCAATGCACGTGTATTGCAGTCTATAGAGGATACATAGGCTGACTTCCTCACTTCTGGGCAGGATCAACCAGGTACTGGAGGCTACTAGCAGACGACAGGCCAGACCCCGGGCTACAGAAGACGCATATCGGTACCCCCCGATGTCACCACTGGGGGTGTCGTCGGGGACATGTAGTATGGTTAAAACCTGCGATCAGAGCTGTGCTCTGACTGGGGGTTGTGGAGCAGGGTGTTAGCTGTCAATTACAGTTAACACCCGCTCCAGATGCCGTGGGCGGTAGCGAAGGGACTAAAGGGCTGTGACATCACAGGGCTGGCTGTAGATTGGCTGCACGCAAGGCATTGTGGGTGATCCTGCATTCCCAGAGTTCCTTGCCCCATGTCCTAATCTGCAGCAGCCATTTTATGAAAAAATGCGATTCATTACGACGAAGCATGAGGAAATTCGGATTCAATGCAAATCGAATATTTCCTGAAATTCGGATCGAATTCCACTTCATCAGCTTCGATTTGCTCATCTCTACTCACAAAACCCCTGATAAATTCTTTAAGGGTTGCAGTTTTTAAAATGTGGTCACTCCTTAGGGGATTCCACTTTTCTGGCACCTTAGAGACTCTGCAAACATGACATGTCATCCAGATACTAAACTTTTAAATCTGCACTCCAAAAGCCACAAAGCGCTCCTTCCCTTCTGTGCCCTGCTGTGTGCCCAAACTGCAGTATATGCCCACTTGTATGACACTGTTGTACCCAGAATAACGTACTTAGTGTCATATGTGAGTATAAACTGCTGTTTGGGCACACAACCAGGCGCAGAAGGGAAGGAGCGCTATTTTGGTTTTTGGAGCACAGATTTAGATGTTTGGTTTTTGGACGCCATGACACTTTTGCAGAGCTCCTGAAATGCCAGTAAACTGGAACCCCCTGACATGTGACCCCATTCTGGAAACTACACCTCTGATGGAATTTATCCAGGGGTTAGACTCTACACCCTATACTTATTCCTTATTTAGGCTGAGGCCCCACATTTCGGAAAAGCAGTTTTTTTTGTTGTAGATTTGGCTGCAGTTTTTTGAGCCAAAGTCAAGAATGGCTATAAAAGGAATGGGAAATATATAAAAAAAATGGTTATAATTCTACCTTCTGCTCAAACCACTCCTGGCTTTGGCTCAAAAAACCTCTGCAAACTCTGCAACAAAAAAAAAAAGCTGCGTTTCCGCAATGTGGGGCCTTAGCTATAGAGAGACTTTTACTTAGGCTATGGAATGAGGAGCACTAAATAAAGAAAATCTGGCTGCTTTACCTAAACCAAACAAACCAACTACTTCTCATAAGAATGTATGCCCAATATCACTTATAAATACTGATATTAAAATTTATGCTAAATTATGAGCAAATAGACTTGCCCCAATTGTCCCTCATCTGGTGAGACAGGATCAAGTTGGATTTGGATTGTTGTCTACAGGCCCCTGACAATCCCAAATGGGTTTTGAATCTGTTACTTTTTATTGAACATAATAAGACACCCACTATCCTGCTGGCCCAGGATGCCGAGAAAACATTCGTCCGTATTTTGTATGCCATCTCGGCTTTGCTCCATATTTGACCCCATCCAATAAGGTCTTCACAAATTGTGTATTATGTCAAGACTTTACGATTACAAATGTCACCAGACAGGGATGTCCCTTGTATCCCCTTATTTTTATTTTATCTGTGGAACATCTGGCATAGGCATTTCGGCTGGATGACAATGTCTGCAGAATGCATATAAGTGGGCATACTATGTCACTTTATGTGGATAATATTAAGTCCTCTCTCAGCCCGCCTCATCATTGAAAACAGTTATGGTCTTAATATAACAATTTAGTTTATCTTACTACAAATTAAACACCCAAAAGTTTCAGATACTTATCCTTAAATTGCCAAAAACCACTATTATATCCCTTTGACTTGAAAGCATCAACTATTTGGGGATAACATAAATGACCCAGTAATCCACATTATATGACGCATACTACCCACCTCTTCTCTGAAAAGCATTCAAGCAGAGACCAGCAGACTGAGTAAATATGAAATTGCATGGACTGGTAGAACTTCACTTATCCCAAATTCTTAAACATTTGGCAATCTTGGTATCTCAGTCCTTACTGTAAAATATCTTGAATGTAATACACATGATTGGAACTGCTATTGCAGCAATCTTGTTACCGCTTGATCAGCCTACCTTTTCCCTTCTCTATAAGCCTTCTGTTCCTATCCTCTATAACCTTCCTTATATTTGGTTGTATTTGATATAAGACTGTAATGTTTTCATTGTTACTGTATTTGTATTATATGTACTTGAAATATCTTCACTAAGCATAATGTTGTATTGTTTAATGTTCATATTTATGTTATTATTATGATTATTAATAATAATAATAATTATTATTATTATTATTATTATTATTAATATTATTATTATTATTATCAGAATAACTGTGAAACAGAAAACAATTCAACACAATATCCCAGCATGATAACAAACACCTTGAAGTCTACAATTTACCCTCCCCCACTGGGTGATCACACACAGACACAAATTGGAAAGTTAGCATATAACTTTCTGCTAACTTGTCACAATGCTATGATGTCTTTAGAAAGAATATGTAACTTATGATATACCTATCTGGATATGTCCAGCCAAGACAGATAAGGAAGGAGACATCTGTATACAAAATAAAATGTTTGAATCAGATTGTTTAAAGTTTTCAACATTAAATACAAATTGTCTTACTGTATAATGGCACTACTTGCTGATCTATGTGTTGGGCAATAGACAAGTAAACCTTTCTACTACAAAAATAAATCATTTCATATTATTGTCAAAAAATCAATTCATATTATTGCCCATCTCTCTGCAAAATAGAGTCTGCTATCTAACAAAGTGAATTTCAGTGGCCACACTGCTCCTATTGTATGGAGACAATTGAGATATATGAATGGTTGTAGCTGACAAATCCTTTCTTTATTTGTTGACTTTTTCACACTGTGTAGCTTTGATAATAAACAAGTTGTCGTTCAGAACTTTAACAGAGCCTAAAAAAATGCTTTTCTTTTCTTTTTTGAGGGTCATCTATTTATTTTATCTTAACATCTGAACAATGTGATGAAAATTGCTTGTCAGTCATATTGTTTCAATAAACAAATAAAATCCCAACATAAACTCATGAAAAAATAAAAAAACCTAAAAGTTATATCAATTCACTTTTAACTTGGCAATAGTATTTCATAGAAAATAAAACAAACAAAAAAAATAATATACTCAAGCTTTGTAAACAGCTCAAACTTTAGAAAACAATTTTGAGTTTTATCACGTAAAGAAATACTTTTAAGTTTGAAGTTCTCTGCACAACAAACATTTTGCAATAAAAATTTGACCTTTTAAACTACACATGCTGGACCAGACAGTACAGCAGCAGTGGACACCGGAGCCCTGGGGATAGGTGAGTATGATATTTTTTTTTTTTTTTTTTTTATGTTTTGCTTTCCCTGGCCTACTCCATGAGTTCTGAAATTCCTGGACAAGCCCTTTAAATTAATTTCTTTCCTAAAAGTGGTTTAGTTAATTTGGTCTGTTTTTGTTTACCAAAAAAAACAAGTAAGTTATACACTACTCTAGCAGTAGTGGGCAGCATGGTGGCTCAGTGGTTAGTATAAATAACCCGGTTATGGTCTCCCTATAACAGGGATGCTTGCTCGTCCCAGATACGCCCTTCCAAGGAGGACTACAACCTGATTGGCTGGTCCACAGCGGGCATGACAGACATGATTCAGACACTGAATGGACAACCTTCCTGCCTCTCAAGGGATGGGTGGAGTTACTCCAGGCTACTAACAAACAACTGACTGCCTGCCGTTCACAGCCACATCAGTGCTGATACAGGCATGTTACTACACAGCAGGGACAACAGCTGGTGCCTGTGAATACTGTCTGCACAATCTAAATTAGAATTATTTAATTCCCTGATGACGTGCAATAACTATTTGTGGCAAAAAGGGAAAAGAATTTTGGGGGGCTGAGTTTAGAAGTTTAGCCTACCTATCAGTGCAGCATGTTAGGACTGGTGAAAGCAGTTTTGGGATAGTGAGACTAATTTATCAGGTGTTCCTGGGATCATTTGAGATGTGCTTTAGCCAAACTAAGCTCACTATACTGGCATACAAACCTCTTCACTATAGCTGTACAAAATCCACACACTAAGATAGGCTGACATGTATCTTTTTGTTTTTTTTTTTTCTGGGAAATATGATAGCCCTGTGATATTTTAATAATTTTATCTTTTAGTATGAGACACCACATTAAAAGTTAAATTTTTAGTCTTTCAATCTCAGAATATGTCTACTTTGGGATACCTTCCCAAAAATCAATAACTTGTAATATTAGTATTCTTAGAAAAGGTTTCCAGGCCCCTTTTGTCAAAAGTGCATTCACAATATAAACAAGTGGACAGAAACACTAAATACTAATAAGCTATATCTGAAGATGAGGTTTTTGGTCTATGCACTTTATTGTGTGTTTTTAAATGTTCAATGATCCTGGTATCGGTGAACATCACCAGGGCTCTGGGAAATTTACTTTCAACTTCAGTTTTTACTGCAAGTTACCTGTGCTCTCAGTCTCCCGAGGAGCCCCCACTAATTACTTGTGGGGTGAAATGTGTAGGGAGGAGGAGCAGATACCACACAGGCAATATATATGAGTTCTGTGGAGTAGTAACATTATATCAATTAGTAGGATCTTTGGATTTGTCTAGGTGCAGGGCTATTCAAAATAATTTAACTTTGACACCTAAACACATTTGAAGTAGGTATCTATGCACAAAGGATGAACTGTGCCTAGAGTTTAAGTGAAATAATTGTATTTTAATTATCTGATACATTCCACACTGTGCAGTGAATTTCTATATGTTCAATGAAGAGTGAGCTTGCTTATTCTTGTAAATTTTGGAGATGAAGTTCCATTACATGGTATATGTGGTTCTGTATGTTTAGTATGTTTTCCATAACATTACCTGCAGACAGAGAGTTACATAATATTGCTGTTCTTGTAGTAAAAAATCCTATTCTATGTTTGTGCACGAACCCTCTTTTATCCATATATAGTAGATGTTTCCTTGTTTTTGTAACAGTCCTAGGTATACAGATGTAGCAAAGTAAACATGACACTGGTAATGTAATATTGTCACAAAAAACAACAGCCGTTGAAATCTTTTGAAAAAGTTAAGCTAACACTCTGTGGCACAGTGTAGTTAATATTGTATTTGTAATGATAAACCTTGCTTCATCAATATTTAGATATCTTCATGTTTGCATGTATACAATTTATGTATGTACAGCTGGGTCTTACATACTTAAAAAATATGAGAAGTAGTGTTTCAAAATACAGAATACCTTAACATTTCTTTATATGAAGACACATGCACAAAGAGTATATTGACACCAAAGCAATAAAGTGAGATTTTTAAAACTAAAACATTTTAATCAAACCTGCATACATCATTGCCAATTACAAATACAAAGACCAAATCCCATCTCATTTTCAAAAGTGAGAGCTTAACTTGTAAAGAGAAAAGTATTCTATTCTGAATAATTTGTTTTATTGTAAGATCACCTTGTATCTGAAAGACTCTATTTTAGTTTACATTTTTTTTGCCCTTCTTCTTCTGTTGTACATTTCTTTTTTATACACACTTCTCAACATTGAAATTGCAACACCAAGAAGAAAAATTCTTGGAATTTTGAAAATCCCAAGACTTATAGACATGTTAGGCAGGGTTCACACTACTGTTGGATTCCGTTAAGAAGGTGTCCGTTAACAAAAAAAAAAGGAAACCTATCATAACAGACATTAACGGACACTATGTGTCCGTTTTTTCAACTGATCCAATTAATGGATCAGTTAAAAAAAACAGACGCATTAGCATCAGTTAGTGTCCGTTTTTTAACACTGTCCTTTTTTTTTGTTTTGTTTCTTCTTTCTGAGCATGGGCAGAAACAAAACGGACATAAAATAACGGACAGTAACTGATGGCTATCAGTTACTGTCCATTATAAGTCCGTTACCCATAGACTTCAATGTTAAAAAAATAACAGACACTTGCTGTCCATCAAGAATCCATTTTTCCAAACGGACAAAAAAGTCCTGCATGTAGGATTTTTTGTCTGCGGAAAAAAAATGGACTTCTGACGGATTGGGTGTAAACGGACACTAACGGACACAATATAAAAACCCATTGAAATGAATGGAAATTTTAATGGATTTCTGACAGTTCAGCTAGAGTCCGATGCCAAAATTCTGTAACGGACAATAGCTACGGACACTACTGGCAGTCACCAACGGTAGTGTGAACACCCCCTTCATGATATGCAAATGATGAAAAATAGAAACAAAATATTAAAAATATTCAGTATTGATAATAATCACCTCTCGCAGACATACATACACTTACACGCTTTTGCAATGGAGGAAGTGACAGGTAAGTGACCTAAAAGGAGGAGCTATATTGTGGACCCCAAGTAAAAAGAGAGCCAAGGGGGCAGAAGGCATAATATTATATCGTATGTAGCCACTGAGTAAATTGAGGGTGGCGTTCCAGAATGAAGCAATGTGCGGGCAACTTCAAAAGATGTGTAGAAGTGAGAGACGATTTGGCTACAACCTCTCCAACAATAGGAAGACGTTGGGTAGATTTTTGAGAGTCTCAGTGGGGTGTAATACCATCGTAAGAGAAGTTTGTGATATTGTTCCCAATGAGAGGCACAAGAAGTAGATTTGTGGGCCCAGTTCAATGCACTACTCCAGTCCAACACGCCAAAGCTTCTAGCGAAGTCAGACTCCCACTTCAAGAGAGGAGGTTATTTAATAAAATGGTAGTCTTTGGCTACTAGGAGGTTAGTGGTTTGACGCCCCTAGATTTCGAGGCAATTGGGATTTGTAGGAAATCCCCTAAGAAGGCTGGGATAGAGGAGGTGATAGAAGGTTTAGATAACAGAAAGTCTCTAATTTGGATGTATCAGAATGCCTCCTGCGAAGAGAGTAGGAATTTTGACTGAAGTTGTGCAAAAGATAAAATGGAATGGTTCTCAAACAGGTCAGAGATTTGACGCATTCTGCTAGCGATCCATGTTGATAAAGAGATATTAGGAATGTGGAGCATCACAGCCTGAATTGGAATAGCCAGGTTTACCCTGGGAAGAGAGGAGTTATGAGAGGAGCACCCCATATGCCAGGCCTCAAAAGAGACCTGAATCGATGGGGGAACCAAAGGTGAAGACAAAGCTGATTCAGGAGAGTAGAGCAAGAGAGCTCTCATGTCGGAAATGTGGGTAACTCTTGTGCTGGCCAGAGTTTATCATGGGAATCAGTTCACCAATATTCTAAATGATTGAGAGTAAAAGCTAAATGGCAATGGTAAAGGTTAGGAAGACCCATATCACCATGACATGGAAGCTTTTTCATTGAAGAGAAAGAAATGCGTAGTTTCATCTGATGCCAAATGTGTTCATTTGTCCAATAATGTTCTAAGAAAATATAAAATGCGTGGGAGTATAAGCATTTTATAAAGGACTATTCTGCCTATCCAAGAGTGTTCAAACTTGGCCAATCTATTCAATTTGGTTTGAAGAGTAGAGATTAAAGGGGGAAAATTAGCTGTTACTAGAGATTTTACCAAAGATGTTAAGTTAATACCCAAGTATGGGACAGAGTTAGAGTTCCATTGGAAGGGAAAATGACTGCTCAAATACTGCTAAATCTAATACTGCTGGGAGGGATTCAAGGGGTCACATCAGTGTGAGAATCTCATCATCTGCAAATAGATTCAGTTTGTGAGAGTGTTGTCCATCATAGAGGCAATGAATCCCTTGATTTGTTCTAATGCTTTCGGTCAGAGGTTTCATAACTATAAAAAAGATGAGGTTAGAGAGGGGGCAACCATAGCGATTCCCATTTGTTATCTGAAACAGCTCAGAAAAACCTTTGTTGACCAAGGCGGATGCCAAGAGGACTGTATAGAAGGCAGATATGGCCGAGAATATGGGCTCAGAGCAACCTATCTTCTGGAGGGCCTCAAAAGCATGCCACCAACAAACCCGATGGAACTCCTTCTCCGCATCCAGTGATAGGAGCAGAGAAGGCATTCGCTGGGACTCTGCAAAAGCGATCAGATTAATCAATCGTCTTGTGCCATCAGGGGCCTGGCGACCTTTGGTGAAACCTACCTGATCTGTGCCAATAATACTAGGGAGAATTGAAAGAAGTGTGTTAGCTAGCATTTTTGCATAGAGTTTTACATCGGTATTAAGAAGAGAGATGGGGCGAAAGTTACTTGGAGTGGTGAAATCTTTTCCTGGCTTAGGTAGTGTAATCATGGTTGCTCTAAGCATTTGGGGGGTGGGGAACTGACCTGAGGACATAGCTAAATTACACATGTTGACAAGATGGGAAAGCAGTTGGGGTTTAAATTAGCGTAGATACTCATTCGAATATCCGTCTGGACCTGGGGATTTGCCCAGCTTAAAAGAGGAGATAGTTTTCTCGATTTCTGAGGCCGTAAATGGTATGTTTAGAACTATCAATTGATCATGAGAAAGGGTAGGAAGGTGAATAGAGTATAGGAATTCTGTAATACGTTCTGTGGAGGGTTGGGGAGTGTTAAGATCTGTGTTCAAGTTATAGAGTTTTTGGTAGTAATGGCTGAATTCATCAGCAATTGCCTGAGGAGATCACATTTTAGTGCCAAAGGGATAGGATATCAGAAACGGAAGTATCGATCTAGCCTGCAAGACCTTGACTCTATTGGCCATAAGTTTAATAGCCTTGTTGTAAGATTTATAGTATGACAAGCACATTTGTTTAGTTTGGTGTTCAAAGTTTAGAGTTAGGAGGCATCTAAGGTCATTTCTGGCATCTCGGAGAGCTTTGTGAAGCACAAGCGTAAGGTTGCATTTATGTTGTTGTTCTAGAGATGCTATTTTGTCCTTAGCCAATTGTATAGAGCAAAGTTTTTGTTTTTTAAGTCTAGCAGCATTTTGTATGAGAAGGCCAGGCATGTATGCCTTGTGAGAATTCCATAGGGATAATCCATCTTTAGCTGGGAGGGCATTAATGGAGAAAAATTCCTTAATGCTAGAGAAAACAGATTCCTAAACCATACGCAGAGACATGACATAAACATTGTTACGCCAACAGTATGTGTTGTGGGGGTAAGAAGGAGTTTGTATAGTCATGGTAATAGGGGCATGGTCGGACCATGTTATACTTCCTATGAAGCACTGGAAAATGTCAGGGAGGAGCCATTTATCAGTCAAAAACATGGCAATCCGTGTATAAGTTTGGTGACTGGCGGAGTAAAATGTAAAATCTTTTTTGAAGCGTGTAAGCATCTCCAGACATTGTGAAGATCTTCCTGGACAAGCCAGGTGTCTAATTGCAGGGGAGGTCTATTACCTTTATAAGTGGTATTGACGGAGATGTTAAAATCTCCACAGATAAAACATTTACCTTGGATCTTGCCTCTAAGCTTTTTACACAAAGTATTCAAAAAAGCAAACTGGGAAGAGTTTGGGTAATAGACATTAACTATAGTAAAAGTGAGATTATTAAAGGAGCAGATCAAATCTCCCTTTGTGATCTATAATAGAGTCAATCAGTTGAAATGTGACAGTTTCTGATAGCAATAATAACACCAGCTTTCTTCCGGTCAGCATTAGAGAAGAAAATCTGAGTGAAGGATTTATGTGAGAATTTAGGAGGAGACTGTTTCTTAAAATGTGATTCTTGTATGCATAACACATCAGTGTTAGAGTTAGACGCCTCCGTCCATATTAGTGACCTTTTATAAGGACTGTTGAGGCCCTTAACATTCATAGATAGAAATTTAATGGCCATGGATATGCAAAGAGAGACGCTTCTGTGATGTGACCGACATACAAGAAAAAGGAGATGCACACAACGTCAATGCAAAGATTACATACCAGTTAAAGTTGGTCCAATAGAAGAATAAGGGTGAAGTAACTGAGCCGTAAAACGGCAAATACAAAAATAATTCAGCAAAGAATAAACAGAATAACAATATACTGAGCAGTAAAGGATACTAACCAAACTTGGGGTCCAGTTTGCAAAGAGAAAAACATGAAAACATGTGCCAGATGGGTGTCAGCTTAGACGGGGAGTTGGTTTTGTGGGTTGGAGCCTGAGGGGGAGGGAGTCCAGTCCTCAGTGCTGGAGTAGTTTCGCCCCCTGATCCAAAGAAGAAAAAAACATGAGAAGTTCCATTCCGGAACACAATCACCTTCACCTGAAAGCCCCACTCATAAGGTATGGAATGACATCTTAGTGTTTCAGTTGTCGGGGCTAATTTCTTTTTTGCTGTGATGGTTGCTTGGGATAGATCAGGGAACAATTTGATGTTCTGAAATGGAGCAGGAAAGGTGAGCAGTCTTCTGGAAGCCGCCATAAGTTGCTCTTTTACATGGTGAAAGTGAATTTCTGCAATGGCATCTTGAGGGACAGAGATTCTGGTAGTTTCTTTGGTTTGGGCACTGTCTAGAATTAGATCTTGATCCAAACAGTGTGGCAAGACCATTTTGATGAGATTCTAAAGAAATTGAGGGAATTCAGAAGCTGAGACAGATTCAGGGATACCGCTGAATATTATTCCTGCAGTTTCTATCTTCAATATCTGCCAATTTGATTTTAATAGCCTCCACTTCCTCTTCCAGGTCGTTATGGACATCAATCAGGGAGTTGTGCACACCAGAAAATTCGCCCATTTTAGTTTCAAAATGGTCTACACGTTCTCCAAAGGATTCAAGAGTAGAAGATACATTTGAGATAGCTTTGTTGATATCTTTTTGGATAGTGCTGTGGAGAGGTAACATAATATCTTTAAGAAAAGACTCCGATACTGCTTGGTTGCCAGCAGGAAAGACGTTCAGGGTATCAGGAGTTTCATGGTTAGGCCCCTGAGAAAGGAGGAAAAATCAAATGTAGTGTCCTATTTCATGCGTTGTTTAGGTGGGCTCTGAGAGGGAGAGCTCAAGGGAGTTTGACAAATTCTCACCTCTTCAGCCTGGAGCTGGGGAAGTGTGCCATTGGAAGGTGGAGAAGAGCTCCTTTTCAGTGTCGACTCTGTCTGAGTCAGTGATGAAGATGAAATAGAGTTGGTGGAGGAGCCATCAGTGTTTGAGTTGGTGTGGTTCTGCGGCAACTTTCATTGCATAAAATGGCAGGAGATGTTAGGGGTCTGAATGGCAAAATAGCACCCAAGGTAGTGCTCAGTGCACCTCATGTGCGCAAGACTCCAAATCTACAAAAGTGACATACATTAATGTATGTGGTTTATCACTGTAATGTGTTCTGTAACACAGTGGAGACAGCTGACTATGTTTAGGAGAGGAGGTAGTCTCCTTTTAAGGGTTGCCATATGCTTACTTTATGTTGCCATAATTTTTAACATATTTTTTGTAACAAATTAAAAGGCTTGTAAGTTTAGTTGCAAATTTTCAAAAATTGTTCAAATTCTACTTTTGAGGACCAATTCAATTCTGCAGTGACTTTGGTCTATATAATAATAAAAAAACAGTTATGTGACCTAAATGACTCAAACTCCCTCCTTAGAAAAGAAGGACTACTTTTTGAATTTTAGGGTCTTTATTTTATTAGGCCTTTTCAGTCACCATGTTAGGTTTGTCAAGACATTGAAATGCAAAAACATAAGAAATACCCTCAAAGGTCCCAATTTGGAAACCACAGCCCTCAGGGAATTCATGTTTAAGTGTTATATTTATTTGGACTCCACTGGTGGAAGTTATAAATACTATGTCCTGAAAATAAAAATAAAAGATAAAATTACAATTTTTTTTGCAATTGACCCACATTATCTCATTTTCACAAGGGCAAGAGAAAAAGCATCACACAATTTGTTATACAATTTTTCCTGAATACAGAATTACCCAATATGTGGTTAGAAATTACTTCAGTGGCACACAGTGGTGTGTTGGCTTCGCAAGCCCTTTGAAGAAGCCTCCAAATTTGTTAGCAGGGATTTGCAGCATTCTGATCCCTCTATTGTATATCTTACAGGCAACCCTTACACTCATGCAACGACAGATGAAATGGAGAAACAGTTTCCACCTCTTAGTCAACATCATCACCCTGTATTGACAGAGGAGGATGAAGATCCAGGAAAGGGTCATTATGGTAAAGGAACTAGGACTCCTAGACTGGAAGAGGAGGAGGAAGTCTCTTCTTTGAATGAAGGTGTGTCAGATACACCCAAGAGAGGAGACCTCTGGGTCCGTGCATACGCTCGCAAGTATGGCAGGCTGTTTGCTCCATATGCGTACCCAGGTGGCCTCTGCTTTCTCCCAGAAATATGACGAACCAGAAATTTTTCAGTTAGCATCGCCAACTGGAATCACAACAGGCAAATGACACCCATCAGTTGCACCAGCAGGTACAGTTGTACCTAGAGTACACTTATAATCCATCTGATAATTCTTACCCCATGAAATTCTTTGGAAATAGGTTAGAGGAGTAGAAGGAGCTGGTCCAGATTGACATGGCAGCTTTATCTTGTCCGGCCTCAAGTGTTATGGCTAAGAGGGTGGTCAGTGGTGCCAGTGGCATTGTATCACCTAAAAGGACAAAAGTGTCCACAGTTAGCATGGAAAATATTACTTTGGTCAAAATAAATCAGTCATGGATCTGTGAGGATTTTCAAATACCCTTGACTGATATCGCTGAATATTGGTATCACTGTCTCCCTTTATCAATATAATCTTTCATTTACTAAACTGCTGCTGATGCTGCTACTCCTAAAAAGGCTGCTACTCCTAAAAAGCTACCATCACTGCCACTACTCAGGCAGACATCTCTTGCAGCCTGGTCCAACATTTTACGCCCTGCCACACTGCTGCATGTTTCCACAGATAACTCCACTGCCACCACATGTCCTGCAGCTTGGTCCATAAAATTATGCCCTGCTGTGCTGCCACATATGTTGCCACAGATGCTTGTGCCTACCATCACTGCCACCACTCAGGCAGACATGTCCTGAAGCCTTGTCCAACATATTACGCACTGCCACATATGTTGCCATAGCTGCTTAATGCCTACCGACACTTATACCACACATTAACCTACAGTTTTCACCAAAAACACTACGCATAGAATATAAATCAGCAATCCCACAAAAGCAAACACATAACCTATATGGATATGCTGAACAAAAATAAACAAAAACAACTGGCATAAATGTAAATATTTTATTCAGATAACAAATATAACATTAAAAACAATGTTACATAAAAACAATAATCATGGTAGAGGTCCCACCCAACCCAGAGGTATGGCTGCAATTAATTTCTGTATCAAAAATAGTACACACAATACAAGTAGCTATAAAGACATAATATATATATATATATATATATATATATATATATATATATATGTTGCATACTAATGCAATATACATATAATGTAACACAATCAATCACAGCAAGATAATATATAAGAGACTGCCAAACATACTCACCCACAAGAGTGAAGGTCTGCATATGCAGTCAGCATTAGAAATGCAACAGATATAGAAAATAATCACAAACATCCCACATAATACCCAAATGATAATCAACAGCAGTCACATTACCAAAGGCAAGATGGGACCTTCACCACGAGCCCCAACACGTGTTTTGCCCCTTTTAGCTTCATCAGGGGGCTACAGGGTGAAGGTCTCACATCCAAACCCAAATAGTACCTAATACAGGTGTAAACAATATTGAAATCCCCCAGTGGTACCACTGAGGGCGTGGACTGCCGATCGCATCTTGTGACGCTGGCAAGCCACACCCACATCCCATTAAGAAGAATAGAGAAATACCACAATACCAATGAAGTCTCATACATGTGCATACCCCAGCAATTCATCCAAACATAAAACCAGCAAACACACAAGATTTTGCAATTTTGAAAATACTTTGAAAATACTGGAGCATGCACAATACAATACCCACTCATACAAAGATAGTAACACAATATACATAAATATCAGTAGAGCATGGTAAAAAAAACAACGTGCCCATATAAAGTGAAAAAAAAACTCAACACTAAATAATCTTCATAGGAAAATGCAAAACTAGCATAAACAATAGTGATACATATATTATATATTGAACAATAAAATGTGAATGTAGGATGTGAGTGCATAATTATGTTGAAAATAAAACATGGTGAAAGAAAAATTTTTTTCAAAAAATGTTGTGAAATAAAATAATATGATGGCGTGTAAATGAATGTAATGAGTGCATAAATGTGCTGAATGTGTAGCATAGTGATGAAAGATATGAGAAGGTGTGAACTAGAGGGATCTACAAAAAATCAACATATTATTATTATTATTATTAACATAAAAATAAAACATAGCTGGAAATGAGACCCACACAAAAATGAAAAATTATTAAAAAAGCAAACACAAAAAAAAAAAAAAAAGAAAAAGAAACTATGGTGTCTACTCTTATGAGTGAGCCAGTCATCCCCCCAGAAAAACTGTAAAATCACAAGAAACAACCAAAACCTATTTTGTCATTTAATCCCTTTGGGGTAAGGGTCTGTAACAACGTGATCCACTTGGTTTCTGTTTGTAACAATCTAGTCATGATGTCACCACCCCTCACCCCCATATGTATCTGATCTATCGCTCTCACCTTCAAGTTCTGAATATCCGATGAGTGGAAATCCCTGTAATGTCTGGCTACCGGTTTCAAATTAAAAGTAAGCGGTTGATCAATAGTTTCAATGGCTTTCCTGATGTCTCTGGCATGTTCCAGAATACGTATCTGTAATTGTCGAGATGTCATACCAATATATATCAGGACAAATGGAAAGGTTAAATGATATATTATACCTTCACTCATGCAGTTCATAGAATGTACAATCTTGAATTTCTGTGAGTTATCTGAATTAGAGAATTATTTTGTTGTCACCATATATTTACAGGCTGAACATCTTCCACACGATTTAAAGCCCCATCGTGGGCCTTTATCCGAAAAGATAAATTGAGATTTAGGAGGTACAGTGCCTTGCGAAAGTATTTGGCCCCCTTGAACTTTTCAACCTTTTGCCGCATTTCAGGCTTCAAACATAAAGATATAAAATTTTAATTTTTTGGTAAGAATCAACAACAAGTGGGACACTATCGTGAAGTGGAACGAAATTTATTGGATATTTTAAACTTTTGTAAAAAATAAAAAACTGAAAAGTGGGGCGTGCCAAATTATTCGGCCCCCTTAAGCTAATACTTTGTAGCGCCACCTTTTGCAGCGATTACAGCTGCAAGTCGTTTGGGGTATGTCTCTATCAGTTTTGCACATCGAGCGACTGAAATTATTGCCCATTCTTCCTTGGAAAACAGCTCAAGCTCAGTGAGGTTGGATGGAGAGCGTTTGTGAACAGCAGTTTTCAGTTCTTTCCACAGATTCTCGATTGGATTCAGGCCTGCACTTTGACTTGGCCATTCTAACACCTGGATACGTTTATTTGTGAACCATTCCATTGTAGATTTTGCTTTATGTTTGGGATCATTGTCTTGTTTCTTCCTGAATGGTCCTATATTTGGCTCCATCCATCTTTCCATCAATTTTAACCATCTACCCTGTCCCTGCTGAAGAAAAACAGGCCCAAACCATGATGCTGCCACCACCATGTTTGACAGTGGGGATGGTGTGTTCAGGGTGATGAGCTGTGTTGCTTTTACGCCAAATATATCATTTTGCATTGTGGCCAAAAAGTTCGATTTTGGTTTCATCTGACCAGAGCACCTTCTTCCACATGTTTGGTGTGTCTCCCAGGTGGCTTGTGGCAAACTTTAAATGAGACCTTTTATGGATATCTTTGAGAAATGGTTTTCTTCTTGCCACTCTTCCATAAAGGCCAGATTTGTGCAGTGTACGACTGATTGTTGCCCTATGGACAGACTCTCCCACCTCAGATGTAGAACTCTGCGGTTCATCCAGAGTGATCATGGGCCTTGTGATGATTCTGCTTAAATATGGCTATAACTCAGAGATGTATTTTGATCTCTGGGTATAGTATCTCCCTTCTTACCTGCATTTATTCATAGTGTGCGCAGCTATAAGCCTAGGTGTATATTGGCAGTAGTAGCAACATTGTAACAATGGGGCTTTGTATCCATCCCAGCAGGGCTCCATTGAATTCCTACACAGCCCTGAGTGATCAAACAAACATGCATTGATCAGTCTGCACTGGTAGATCAGATATGGCTGATAACATTGTATCATTTCACTTGGTCTCAGCTCCTTACAAAAAGTCTTGACTTGAGTGCGTTAGTCAATCAGACTTGCTGTCGCCGGTGACCTCATTCTGGGAGGTGGCATAAAGGGTATATAAGATGAGATAAGAGGTCAGTGGGAGGAGATTGTGCTGGGACTACAAGAGAACACTATGAGGAGATTACAGAGACAGACTTCCACTGAGAGAGACTATTGGATTATACTGTGAGGAGCATGCAAGCTGAGATGCTGGAGTTAATGCTGCTGCCTCCACTGGTTATTCACACATGACAGACCATGTGTGAGTGTTGGATTATAGAGCCACATCAAGGAGATGCGTGGTAAAGTAATTATTGCACCTTTATTCCCTTTTATTTTAAGTACTGTATATTGTAACTAGTAACTGTTAATGCTTGCATATATCTGCATATCTGTTCTGAACTGTATGTGTTAGATGTTAATACCGACCCAGTTAGGGGTTAATAAATATATAAAATTTAGAAAGCTTGTCTTGTATTTATCTTGTGAACCCGGCACTCACTGGCGGTGAGTGTGGTGTTTATATGAAAGAAGACTCAGGTGTGAGCCAAAGCGGTGTTGGCGCACTGAGGATCTTTCACAGGCCTCTTGGCTGCATCTCTGATCAGTCTTCTCCTTGTTTGAGATGAAAGCTTAGAGGGACGGCCGGGTCTTGGTAGATTTACAGTGGTCTGATACTCCTTCCATTTCAATATAATCGCTTGCACAGTGCTCCTTGGGATGTTTAAAGTTTGGGAAATCTTTTTGTATCCAAATCCGGCTTTAAACTTCTCCACAACAGTATCACGGACCTGCCTGGTGTGTTCCTTGGTCTTCATGATGCTCTCTGCGCTTTAAACAGAACCCTGAGACTATCACAGGGCAGGTGCATTTATACGGAGACTTGATTACACACAGGTGGATTATATTTATCATCATCAGTCATTTAGGACAACATTGGATCATTCAGAGATCCTCACTGAACATCTGAAGTGAGTTTGCTGCACTGAAAGTAAAGGGGCCGAATAATATTGCACGCCCCACTTTTCAGTTTTTTATTTTTTACAAAAGTTTAAAATAACCAATAAATTTTGTTCCACTTCACAATTGTGTCCCACTTGTTGATGATTCTTCACCAAAAAATTAAAATTTTATATCCTTATGTTTGAAGCCTGAAATGTGGCAAAAGGTTGAAAAGTTCAAGGGGGCCGAATACCTTCGCAAGGCACTGTATATAATGACGTTTCACTAACTGATCACCAAGACTCTTGCTCCGCTTTGCAGCCATTTGTGGGTTTGATAGTAAAATTATACGCAGATATCCATCATGTTTCAAAATGGGCCAAAATTGGCTTAGGACACCAGAGGGGTCTCGCCATCTGCTGTGAAAATTAGAAATAAATGTAACCTGAGCCATGTCAGATGTCTTCTTTTTAAAGGTAAGTAAGTTTGAACGTTGTTCATTACAGGCCCTTTGGTAACCGCGTTCTATATCCATGGATGCATAGCCCCGAGATGTGAACCGTCGTTTTATCTCTTGTGCCTCCTTTTCAAATTCATCTTGAGTGTCACAAATGCGCATAGCGCGTATAAATTATCCTGTGGGGATAGCTCTGATTACATGTTGAGGATGCGCAGAATCTGCATGTAAAAATGAATTTACGCTGTTTTTTTTGCTAAAAATTGTAGTTTGTAAATTATCAGCAAAATACACTAAAATTTTAAGATCAAGAAATTCAGATTCTTCACGAGTCATGGAATACGTCAATTTGATATATATAAAGTAGTTATTAAGATGATCTAGGAAGCAATCCAATTCATGACGTGTGCCCTGCCAAATAAAGAGCACATCATCTATGAATCTCATCCATCACACCACTTGTCCACCATGGATGGGCAAATGAATGACCGCTTCCCTCTCCCAGAACCCCAAAAATAGGTTGGCATATGAGGGCACACATGCCGCCCCCATAGCCACACCTTGGGTCTGGAGAAAGAAGCGATCTTTAAAGACAAAAAAAATTATGTGTCAATACATACTCTAAGAGTAGAAGGATGAGTTCAATGAAGTCTGGATCCATCCCGCTGTTGTTCAAAAAGAACTTGATTGCCAGTAGCCCCAAATGATGTTCAATTGAGGTATATAGGGATTCCACGTCTGCAGTAACTAAAAACATATTCAGTTCCAAAACGATACCATCAATCCGCTGTAAAGCCTCAGTAGAGTTTCTGATATATGAGGGGACAGTAAGAACCAATGGTTTCAGATAATAATCAAGAAATTTGCATGCCGGTTCACATATACTCCCCCTCCCTGAGACAATTGGACGACCTGGTGGATTAAACTGATTCTTGTGAATTTTGGGTAAGAAGTATATAGTCGGGACAACTGGGAAATCAACCACAAGTCCCTCATGGACCTGTGGTGATATAATATTTAAATCCCTAGCTTTTTGTAAAATGTGTAGCAATTCATGTTTGAATGCTTGAGTGGGATTCCCATCTAATTTCCTGTAGCATCGGCTATCATGTAGCTGTCTGAATGCTTCTTTCTCATAAAGTACAGAAGGCCATATTACCACATTCCCGCCCTTGTCAGCAGGTTTTAATCACCACATCCCTCATGGATTGCAGTTCCTGTAATGCTTGACGCTGAACACTTGTCAGGTTATCATAACTACGAAGCGTAGGAATCTGCATAAGAGCATCACAGACCAACTTGACAAAAATTTCCACGTGTGGACTTAAACACAAAGGCGGGAATGTGGTCAATCTCTTTTTTGTATATGGAGGAAACTTACTCACCTCATTCACTTGTTGTTCTGCCAGCAACTCTTCTAATATTTGGAGTGCCTCCAATTCCTCCTGGGCTGTGAAGGCATAAGTATTGTTACCCCCCAGAAAAATTTTTAGTCAACAGTAATTTTCTTGCAAATAAGAAAACATCCTTAACAGCTATAAACCTGTCAAAAGCTGCTGCTGGACAAAAAGTAAGATCAAGTGACAAAACTTGTTCTTGGGCAGTTGTTAATGTATAATTAGACAGGTTTATTACCTTGAGTGTTGTTCCGTCATCTGGTCTTAAATTATCCATCTGCTTCCTTTTATTAGACATATGACGTGTGTTATAGGTCTTCTTATCATCCCCACTTGTATGACCTGTCGAATAATGCGAGATACTACTGGTATTAGATATCACTGAAGCAGAACGTGAGCGATTACCTCTAGTTTGAGGATATCTCCACTTATACATTCTATGGTTAATAGAATCAGATGCATCTCTTTGGAATTTCTTGGTTTTGACATCTTGAATTTCAGTTTCCCATTTTTTATAGTCCAAATATAGTTGTTGCTCCCATTTAGACAATTGATCAGCCGAGGACATGGATTTCATTTGTTCCTGTAACCTAACAATCTGATTCTCCAATAATTCCAAATTTGTGCGATCAAGCCCAATGAGAAGTTCAATAAATGTCCTAGAACATACATTACAAGCTTTCTCCCACTTATTTTTAAAGCCATCATCATCAATTGGAAAAGATGGAAATAATTGGATTCTGAGACCCCACGGGATATGTGTATTTTTTGTAATATCATGTATCTATGATTATTGACTTTTAGTACTATACACTTTTGATATCTATATCTTTATTAGGCTTTATGAACTTTATTATTTATTACTTAATTTGATTATTTTTTTATCATTTGTGCATATATAGATTTATTATCTTTATATTTATCCTACATCAGTTTTAGGCACCATATGAAATGTGTAGACATGTATAGTGGCATTAGGTTTTGGTCAGTCACAATCTCCTTCCCATCCATGTCTGCAGTGATTTTAATATGTTTTTAATTTTTGGCTCTTATTTATTTTGCGATATAATAAAATTATTAATTCAATTATACTTTGTTGTTATTTATAGGTTTATTTTTGGGGACATATTTATAGAATATGATTTAATTTATTTGTATGTCCCGACCTATGGGAATGTACTTAAGTTTGGTAGGATTATTGAAAATATTAAAGGGTTTATCCACCATAGGAAAGGCCATAAATATTACATCAGCAGGGTTGCAACAGCCAGAACTCCTGCAGATCAGCTGTTCCAGGACAGCACAGTTATCAGTAATGTTAATGTGATGGATGTAGAGATGAGAAGACTGATTCAGAATGAACCAATTTCAACCCAAATTTCCCAAAAATTTTAGTTTTTTTTAACTAAACCTTTTGTGATTCATCTTGGACAAACTAAAATGGCCACTGCCACATTTAACATAAGGTAGAAAAGCAGAGGAGGGTCACCTCCTGACAGCCTCTCAGCCAATAACAATTGGTAGGTGAAGAGATTACAGTGCTGCAGAGGCGTAGCTAGAGGTTCGGCACGGTGGGGGGAGGGCAAACATATCGAAGTGGGCCCCTACCTGGGTATACCGATGTTATCACTATACGGTGACTGTATAGTGATAGATACTGGCTATACACAGGGCTCTGCATACAGTTTAAGTAAATACAGTACAGGAAAGTGTTGTTACTTACAGGCGGGATTTGGGCCACCCCACATGTAATAGTGCCCCCTCCATAGGTAATAGCCTCCTCACATATGTAATGCTATTACTTATGGGGGGCACTATTACAGTAATAGTTCCCCCTACAGGTAATAGCTCCCCACATAAGTAATGCTGTTCCCTTTGGGGGGCACAATTACTGTAATAGTGAGCTAATAGCAACCCTCCCATAGTCCCCCTCCCCCACATACCATTCCATATACTGTTGCTCTGTAAAGTTATAGTGTATTTACAGAACAGTGATGGGGTGGGCAGGACCTCCCTCTGCGCACAGCCTGTACGCATCTACTATTTTCTTCCCACTGGAAACATAGAATAGGTGTCAAGGTTCCCGACGGGACTTCCTCTTGCACACAGCCTGTACGCATCTTCAACTTTCCTCCAGGAATCTTAACCCCCCTATTCTATGGTACCACTGGGAAGAAACTAGAAGATGCACACAGGCAGTGTGCAAGAGGAGGTCCCACCCACACCATCACTGTCTGTAAGTACAGGTTATGGAATGGTGGAACAGGAAGCTAATCGCTTTCTGCTCTACCATGTATTTCAACTGCATCGGTGTCCTGTGCCGATACCTTTTAAATTTTTTGTGCACTTGCCGTGGCCCCCCTGCCACCCTGCTAGCTACGCCTCTGCAGTGCTGATATCATATGAGATACTGTGGGCAGGAAGAATAACCATTTTGTCGTACTGGAAGCTTATGGAAAGATGTGTTATAACTGCATCATACAAAGCAATTACTGCTACGTTGCTAGCGGAAAAACACCAACTTTGCAATAAAACAACAGAACTATAGGAGAGGACGACTAGTCTGAAGCATAGTTTAGTTATATTTAACCAGTCCTTTCAGAGAAAAATCCCAGTTTGTTAAGGGTTTCCTTGCAATAGTGTTTTTTGATCTACCATCCTAGCCATCCTCTCTATTTTGCAAATGATCTTAGATTTGTATCATCTGTTATCCGAACATCTCACTTCCGCCTCCAAGACTTTTCTCGAGCTGCGTCAGTGATTTAAAATGCTATACTCAAGACATACTAGACTACAGCAGGTTTAAACTTGCCCTAAAACACATCCTTTAGTCAGGCTTATCACACGACCTCATCACATTGACATCAAACTTCCTCACACTAAGCTAACAATTCTCATCTTAAGCTATCCTTTTTATTCTATTCCTCAGAACCTCATCCCTCCTTCCTTAAGTTACCCTGTACTCCATGCACTAAGTAGCTGTATATTCACAAACACCAGCTGTTGACTGGCTCATACAGCCTCAGTTATATAACCCTATTTATTAAAAGATGGCTGGACCATGTACTTAAGAAGCCCTCTTGCCTATTGTTTCCCCCTATTTCCTTATAGATTGTAAGCTTTTACGAGCAGGGCCCTCACTCCTATTGTTTGAGATGTTAATTATTTTATTACATTTTAATGTCTAATATTGCTTGTTCATGTATCCTCTGATTTGTAAAGTGCTGCAGAATATGTTGGCACTATATAAATAAAATTAGTATTAGTATTATGTCACAGTTACACTGAAGTTTAGGAGTGACAATGGCAGTTTTTCTGTGTTTTTTTTAACATTTCAAAGCTATTGCAAAAAAAAAAAAAAAACAAAATTCACAAAATTAGATCTTGCACTGAAAGGGTAACTAGGCTAGTCAAAATAATGTAAGACAATCTGTGGACAGTAGTATAATGTTGTACCGTGTTAGCCATTGAAAGTAGTAGAAGAGTGAAGAAATCAGACGATATCTTTTAGAGGCTAACTGAGTATATTTATAAGTAAGCTTTCAGAAGTACTAGCTTCCTTCATCAGACATGGTGTTATACAAGAACTGAAAATTCACAGATTTTTATACCCTATACACATGATCTTCAAAGGATTTTAGAGTCCTTAAAAAAACTAAAACAAAATGCAATCTAAGTAGAGAAGTTATTTACAACCGGTCAAAAAACAATCTGGAAAGTTGTGGTGCGTGACAGAGGGATCTGTTATCTGTTTGCTATCAGGAGGTGATAAGTGACTCTCACAGTTCATACATAGAGTGACATGAAGCTGGCATGAATATTATGTCCAAATTGCAGAGTTTTAAATTTTTGCAGACAGAACGGCCTACCTGAGAAATGACAGCTTCCACCCCAAGCACACAAGACAATCTATTATCTACAACCAGGCTATACGATACGATAATTTTTGCTCCGACAAAGCAGACCTGGACAAGCACCTCCTGGATCTGAGGAAGAAATTTCTCCAATTGGGATACAAACCAAAAGTGACGGACAACCAATTAAACAAAGCGGCAGCCATTAACAGAGACAGTCTGCTCACATATAGAGAGACCCAGAAAGATGCCCCGAGTGCCCCTAGTTGTTACCTACAATCCACAGCTGGAAATCCTACGAAGGATTGCCAAGGAACTCCAACCTGTGCTACATAGGGACAACAGACTCTAGGACATATTTCTAGTTCCCCCTCTCCTTTCCTTTCAACAACCACCAAACCTGAGGCGTATTATTGTCCGGAGTGCCCTGAAGGTCCCAACTAAAAATGGCACCTCACCTTGCCTACATAAAAGGTGCATGACCTGCAAGCACATCCACACCGCTGACAGTGTACCTGTCCCACAGTCACAACAGGTGCACACAATTAGGGGGACATTTTCCTGCAGGTCTTCCAATGTGGTGTACCTCATAATGTGTGTGCAATGTCCCACCACAGGCCTCTATGTGGGGGAAACAGGGCAGAGACTTAGTCAATGAATGAACTCACACAGATCCAACATTAATAACAGCAGAACAGATCTCCCAGTGGCCGCACATTTCTCCGGAGAAAACCACTCTATTGAAGATTTGCGGGTTGTGGTTTTAATGGGACAGTTTAAGACGCAAGAGGAGAGGAAAGAATGGGAATACAAGTTTATGCAAAAATTTAAAACTCTGCAATTTGGACTTAATAATCATGCCAGCTTCATGTCACTCTATGTATGAACTGTGAGGGTCACAAATCACCACCTGATAGCAAACAGATAACAGATCCCTCTGTCACGCACCACAACTTTCCAGATTGTTTTTTGACCGGTTGTAAATAACTTCTCTACTTAGATTGCATTTTGTTTTAGTTTTTTTAAGGACTCTAAAATCCTTTGAAGATCATGTGTATAGGGTATAAAAATCTGTGAATTTTCAGTTCTTGTATAACACCATGTCTGATGAAGGAAGCTAGTACTTCTGAAAGCTTACTTATAAATATACTCAGTTAGCCTCTAAAAGGTATCACCTGATTTCTTCAATCTGTGGACAGTCAGAATTTACAGTACAAAACTGCAGGCAGATCTGATACTGTGAACTCTAGAACTTCTCCCCCTACTGCTGAGATTGTTCTACTTCTCTTTCTGAATATAATTAATTAAATGTAACTAAACTATGCTCAAAAGTCTTTCTTCCCTATAATTTAATAGCACTATTGCAATGTTGCTGGGTTTTTTTTCACTGTGCTGGAATTGCATTAGCTACAGACTAGAGTTTTTTTCTCTAGCATGCTCTCTCATTAAATGGTTGTTCTTCTTCATTTCCAGTATCTTAAGTGAAAGAAATAAGTATTTGATCCCTTGCTGATTTTGTAAGTTTGCCCACTGACAAAGACATGAACAGTCTATAATTTTAAGGGTAGGTTAATTTTAACAGTGAGAGATAGAATATCAAAAATAAAATCCAGAAAATCACATTGTATAAATTTATTTGCATTTTGCAGAAAGAAATAAGTATTTGATCCCTCTGGCAAACAAGACTTAATACTTGGTGGCAAAACCCTTGTTGGCAAGCACAGATGTTTTTTGTAGTTGATGATGAGGTTTGCGCACATGTCAGGAGGAATTTTAGTCCACTCCTCTTTGCAGATCATCTCTAAATCATTAAGATTTTGAGGCTGTCGCTTGACAACCCGTGTTCTTTGGGTCATAGGCAGCATTTCTCTTCCTCCAAACACGGCGAATTGAGTTATTGCCAAAGAGCTCAATTTTTGTCTCATCTGACCACAGCACCTTCTCCCATTCACTCGCAGAATCATCCAGGTGTTCATTGGCAAACTTCAAATGGGCCTGCACATGGGCCTTCTTGAGCAGGGGGACCTTGCGGGCACTGCAGGATTGTAATCCAGTACGGTGTAATGTATTACCAATGGTCAAGGATACCCCACGAGGTGAGATTTTGCATGGAGCCCCAGATCGATGTCGATTGACCGTCATTTTGTATTTCTTCCATTTTTTTACTATTGCACCAACAGTTGTCTCCTTCTCACCCAGCGTCTTACTTATGGTTTTGTAGCCCATTCCAGCCTTGTGCAGGTCTATGATCTTGTCCCTGACATCCTTAGAAAGCTCTTTGGTCTTGCCCATGTTGTAGAGGTTAGAGTCTGACTGATTAATTGAGTCTGTGGACAGGAATCTTTTATACAGGTGACAATATAAGAGAGCTGTCTTTAATGCAGGTAACGAGTTGATTAGGAGCGTCTAACTGGTCTGTAGGAGCCTGAACTCTTAATGGTTGGTAGGGGATCAAATACTTATTTCTCTCTGCAAAATGCAAATAAATTTATAAAATGTATACAATGTGATTTTCTGGATTGCATTTTTTATATTCTATCTCTCACTGTTAAAATTAACCTACCCTTAAAATTATAGACTGTTCATGTCTTTGTCAGTGGGCAAACTTACAAAATCAGCAAGGGATCAAATACTTATTTCCATCACGTGTATATGCTAATATAACATCAACACTGCAACCTCTCCACCCACCACTCATGAGAGAGGTTACAGAGACCATATGATCCTGATCTTCTGTTCTTCTATCTCGTGTTACATGTGGCACTGGTAATTTTAAGATCACAAAAGTCTTTGTTGGAAACCAAAGCTTTTGGAAATGTTAGGTCAAAATTGACCTGGTTTACTCATCTCTATCAGCTACACATGTAAATCAGTTCTTCACTATAGCTTGCTTTTTCCATGTTGAATAAGCCTAATTTTTTTTTAGAATCTAATTGTAAGACACACATCCCATTTAACAATCCACCTTTGGACTCTCTCTATCTCCCCTATATTCTATATTAGAGATCTGCTAACTTCCCTGTCTTAGAACTGCAGATGCATATCTATAGCTTATAATCGAATATATTTGCATCATCTGTTTTCTAGAAAATAAATGTTGCCCATTATTATGCCATATGCTCTCATTAGGCTGATTTAGTGATATGCTTATTTAGGAAATAAGGCTTACATTTCTGTTTTCTTTACTATGATGAATAAATGACACACATTATTAATCCCATGGTATTCACATGCTTTTGGATGTAAATTAGCTTCATTGAAACTTCTTTGTATCACCCAGTTTTCTATTTACAAATGTTATGCATCAAAAGCCTGCAAGCTCTTAATGGTATTGAAAAAAAAGGTATTCTGGTTGATAAACTGAACAATCAAATGTATTCCACAGAAAAACAGTAGTGGAAGAAGTCCAGAGTGAGCATTGCTTTTAAGCCTGAAATTTACAGTATCTTAGAGCAGGTCCCATCCATGTAAGAAGCAAGTTGTTGAAAAATGCTTGCATAGAAGACTTCTCAAGTCTGTTTTATCTTTTACATGTGCCAGAACTATAGTCACTTGCTATGCTGAGGGTAATTGTTTACACAACTAGTTGCATAAATATATACTAGGAGCAACATCCATTCATAAATTGAAGGTGCTAATGGTAGAAATTCTGAAACGTGCAGGTTCTCTGTATTTTCTGCAGAAATATTATATAATACATGCGTATTGAAATCTGAGCTTTCAGGTATCAAAAGAAAACCATTGAAATACCACTGCCCATGCTTGACCATGGTTTTAACTGCACCTACAGGTCACTACATGTTATAGTCATGGGCAGCTGGAAACAAAAAAACATGGTCATAGGGTCAAGTTGGGTGTATATCTTTCTAAAGTTGTTAGATTTACTTTCTGGCTGGACTAACACTTTAAGTTTTAAGAATACTTTGAAATGTATAGTACCTTAAATGGTTTTAGGAATGTAGAGTTACATCTGAGTAAAATGTACAATGTGAGACCTGAAAGTCTAACAAGTACAAAATACAGATTGACTGACTATGTTCTTGCAAAGGTACAGTACATACCATAGTTTACTCATATACATACATATATATATATATATTGTATACACACATTTTTTATACTAAGGTTTGTGATAAAAATTAAAATTTTACCTTAGGATATCCTGCATAAGAAATATCTGTAACATCAGTGCAGCATACTGTTAATGACAGGAACAATGGCTGCAGAACCATGGACACTCATTCCATAAGCACAAAAATATTCAGAATTCCCTCACTTTTTGAGGAAGCCAAAACTATCTGTGAAATCCATAGAATTTTTTAAAGGTTTTTTACTTAATTATAACTTTTGACTCTTTAATAAAGTCCTTAAGCACTTAACGGGGTATTCACCAAAACATAATCATTTTTAAATTTTTCAATAATTAAAAGTTAAATATTTTTGCAAATATAAGTAATCAAACATTTTGAAGTTTTAAAGATTTTCTCTAACTATCTTAGTGGTCACAGTCTCTTGTCTTGATTGGTTGCCAATGGATACGACCATGAATGCAGGACCTTTCTAAGGTCAGAAAATCAGCTATGATTTCCTTATTGTGACAGGGATATATTCTGATACATGTGTCCCTGTCCCTGCCTGATAACCCAGCTATAATAAGAAAATCATGGCTGGGATTCTGCCAAGTCCCAGACCATAGAAAGTTTCTGCATTTGTGGTCATATCCATTGGCAACCAATCAAGACAATAGATTGTCACCACTAAGATGGTTAGAGAAAATCTTTAAAACTCTACAGAATTATTAACTACTTATATTTGCAAAAATGTTTAACTTTTAATTATCTACAAATATAGATATGGTCATGTTCATGGGAATACCCCTTTAAGTGTTTGTGTTTTTTGTTTTTTTCATTACTGCATTATGAAAGCCATAACTTTCTTATTTTTCTATTGGTGTAGCTTGTTTTTTGCAGATTCAGTTGTATTTTTCAGTGACATAATTTCAGACTGGCAATAATTTGAATACATGTAATAAACTCTTTCTGAAAAACACTAATTTCTAGGTTTTTTTTTAACATTTAATATTTTGCACAGCATAAATAACTCATTACCTTTATTATGTGGGTTACTATGGTTTCTGACATATCACTCTACTTTTTTCTATGTTCTACTAATTTTGCACAATAATAACCTTGTGAACCTGGAATCTAAGGAGTTAACCACCCAAAATTATTATAATAATTATTTCTGATCCCAGGCACTGCAGCAAAGTGCCATCTGAACAGTACAAAGGCTAAAGAAACGCTAAAAAAATAATCAAAGTGCTAATAGTTTATTTTTTTTAATTAACAAAATTAAGTAAATGAACTAAAGAGTAATCTAAATCAAATCATTATTTGGTGTGAAAACCAGGAGCCCTGGAAGGGATGTTATGGCCCTCACAGAGCCCTGATCTTAACATTATTGAGTCTGTCTGTCATTATATGAAGACAAAGGGTGATTTGATATTGATTTGATATAGATTTCTTTTGTTAATTCTCTTAATTTTGTTAATAAAGAAAAATAATCTGTTAACCCTTTTACTATTCTTACTTTGCAGCATTCAACATTTGCCTGAAACTTTTGCACAGTGAAATGTTTGTCATTTTGCTCTATTAGGGCATAGTTCCTGTGGATTTCCCTGTGTCTTCCCTTATCAATACTCCTGGCAGGACACGCCTAGATATGTGTATTACAAGTTAAGATGCTTTTTAAACGCAATATGGATTTGTGACAAGTTATAGCAAAAAGTGTTAACTGTGCCATTTCTGTCTATGTGTTACCACCCAAAAGTGTGTTTGTTCGGGAATGTTCTGATATTGTGCTGATATTGTGCTAGTTTGAATTGGATTGTGAATTGCATTGTGTGGACATATGCATATTTTGTATGAGATTTCTTATTTGTATTTGCATCTGCATAGTTAATTCCCCGCGTCACAATATGGACTTACAGAAGTTTTTAGGAAGCAAAAAAAAGCACTTTAACAATATAATTTTTATTCTAATGTATATAATGGAATTGAATCAATACTAGACAAAAAAAAAAATAGATAATAGAATGTAATACCAAAACAACAATGGGAAACAAAATCCCTCGCAGATTGTGTAAAAGTTGGGGCTGATGTCCTATTTATTTGTAGCAAATGACTTCAAGAATGAGGTGTTTGATTACAAATTGAATTCTTTCTTCAAAGGGGATTTCCAGGACTTTGATATTGATGACTGATCCTATTAGATAGGTGAGGGTCAGACACCAGGCACCAACCACCATCACTTTCTCTTTGTTTTCTATCATTAGAAAGGTAATTAATTTATACAAAATAAGCACTTTCAATTTATACCTTATTTTACATGTATACTAATAACATTTCATAATTGAATCTGTTTCCTTCCCCTTTAATTTTCACCTACTATCCTGCCCCCTCCCTTCTCAGATTGTGGATTTGCCTAGAACCTGGTTTATTTCCTTCGTACTTAAACACATTAAAAATAGAATTAATTTTGTGGTGGGGAAAAAAAAATCATATCGTTTAGCCCTATTTTTTTGTAACTAAAGAGTATAAACTTCTGTTTATTTTTTGCATGTTATTTCTGTCCAAGCATTATCAGTCTCCTTATTTTTGCACTAAAATTAACAATTGGCAGTACTGATATTGTATTTTTTGCAGCTACAAGTATCATACTGTTTGTCAAGGGCCTGGCCATGGGCTTCTTGCCTTCCCTTATTAATCCTACCTCTAAGTTTGACTCTAGCAGTACCACCACAACCATGGCTACAAGTACTGGAGTGCTTTCTCTTCTGAAAGAAAAATGGTGGAAATGATGGAATAGAAAGGCCACTGTTTTTATATATATATATATATATATATATATATATATATATATATATTGTGGGTGGCAAAGGGGAAGAAATGCATGGAAGTTCATTGCCATCCTTGGCTTTTACCAGACATTTTTTTATTCAGGCAATTTATGCAACAAAAACACAGATTTATGAGTGTAGAGTATATAACTTCACTTGTTTTTTGCTGTTTTTTGGTGTTTGGCATAGAAAAAATAGGCCAAAGTTTATATCTGATACAACAAAACTCAGTCTACTACAGAGTTACTTGTGTACTGTATAGAACTCCACTGGATATTGGCATATGGCATGGAAAAAAATTAAATTAAGCCATATGTGTACAAAAAGAATGTAGTGCAGTATGCTTAAATTGTCTTTTCTTGGTTTGGGGCACAGTAAACATTGATTTTGAATATTTTGATTCTGACAGTTGTGTTTGATATAGATTCATGTAGCTGAAACGAATCCTGAGAGGTTCGCCCATCTCTAATCGCCCCCATTCTTGGCAGTTAGTATGAGCTGTTTGTGCTGATGTGCGTTTTCCAAACATAGCGCTGTGCATTAAGACCAAACATCTCCATTTTGATTGTTTCAGAAATTTTGTGATTTGTTTGGATGCAGCTTTACTACAGCTTTATTAAACTTAAAGAGGACCTTTCACAACCTTCATAAATGAAAGTTCTTAGCACCTGCTAATAGGCGCAGGTCCACTGATTCCAGAGCAGTTGGAATTGTTTTTCTAGTTTTCACTGTCCCCAAACAATAAGCGCAGTTAGTTTTGATGTCTGAGGTGCTATTGAAGCTCTATAATGTCAGAAGGGAAGTGTCAGGCAGAGAGACATGATTCAGAGCTCCAATCAGAGGCAGCCAGTGTCAGAGCTCAGAATCGCACCCCTTGTCAGTAATAAGTGCATTGATTGCTCAGGCTCAGTGGGAGCTAGAGAAAAAATTCCAAGTGTGCCAGAATCAGTGGAGCAGCAACTATTAAATGACGCATAGAGCTGGACTTCTTGGAGGTGCTGAAAGGTACATTTTAAGTTGTACTGCCATGACACTTTCTCCTGGCAACCCTTGAAAACAAGCCATGCTTGTTCACTTTTGTTCTAATTGTGCTGTCTTGGACTTGCACATTTAACATGCTAACTGAGGCCCGTAGAGTCATAGATGTACTGTAGCTGTTTAGTCTTTTGTATCTTCTGAGCATTGTACGGTCTGATCTTGGGGTTAATTTGGTGCGAATTCTACACCAGGAAGATTCAATGTTTTCCACTTGTGAATAATCTTTATCAATGTAGAATGATGAACTCAGAATAGTTCAGAAATAGCATTATAACTCTCTTCAGATTTATGGGCAGTAACAATTGGGTTAACACATTCCTAAATAGTACAGACCAGCAAACTGCCAAAATGTCTGCTATTATAGAGGTGGTTATATTTGGTGATTATCAAATAATCAAGGACATTTGATTAGCAGCCCCTGGCTGCTACTTTCCGTCAATGTAAATACCTATGTACCGTTTTTGAAATCTCTAGTAGTTACAGAAATTTACTTCTTCTTAGTGTTATGAACAGGATTCTAACATCTATTATATTTAAAAGTGTACTGTTCATTATTTTAATAGAAAGAAATAAAGCTGATTGTATTTCCCTAGTACAAAAATTCTGAATATACTGGTAGAATCATCTCTGAACATAAACACAGATGGTGTTTGTGTTCATGCAATTAAGCTAATGATCCATATGAGAAACAGTGCAAATTTCACTGCCTGTACAGACTGTGTTTTACAATAAAAAGCATGTGCTAAATTAGAAAGTGTACTGTACAGTTCTATAAATAAATGTATGCATAATCATAGGATTATTCTGTAATGTATTTTGCAATTTTAAATGGTTTTACTCAAATATACTCTCCTGTTTACTCTTTTCATTACATATGGAGATATACAGTACAACTGCACACCAGGTAGTTAGATGGCCTTCTAAGCTGCCCAACTTCCTGTGAGTATAATGCATGGGCATTATTGATTATAATACACAGTAAGATACAGATGTGTCCAAATTTAACTGAACTTCTGTTTGGTTAACCAATGTAATTTCACATGACATCATTTCAACACATAATAACAACATTCTAACAAAATGCTTGAAAGGCTGTAATTCACACCATCCTACACATCCTATATAGACACATATAGAATAGTTAGCATATCCTCATGTCTTGCAAGTTTATGTTATTTTTAGAAACGTTGCTTAACTTGTGATACACATATTTGAATATGCCCAGCCAAAAGGAAAGTTAAGGAAGGACACATTTTTTTGCTGGACGTTAGATGGTTGCCTTAACAACATGATCACCCAGTGCACAGTTGCATCACTGACAGACTTTGGGCCCACTCAGGCACCAAGGCCTGAATATGACTGCTGCTACTGAAACCTCTTTAGCTGCATCCATGGTTATGTGCAAGCTACCTCAGTAAAATAATTAGAGAGAAAATTGATTTGCCTGTATGGGATTTTCATAAGTTTGCTTAACCACTTCCGGACCGCCCATAGACTATATACGTCGGGAAGGTGGTTGCCTAGTTCTGCAAACGGAGAGCTGGCTTTAACTTCAGCCAGATCTCCCAGAGAGAAGACAGGGAAGGTTTATTACCTTTCCTGCCTTCCTGATCGCTGTGTATACAGCGCTCAATGCACGCTGTATACAGTGCTATGGGCGCCGCCATCTTGCGACTCCCCTCTGACCTGGCGGTCACGTGATCCGCTGGGATCAGAGTGTGTTAGAGCTGCTGGGTCCTACAGGACCCAGATCAGCTCTATAATAATGTACAAGTAACGTGCAGGAGGCTGTATTCCTCCTGCAACTGGGGCTAAATGTACCAGCCCCAGTTACAGAGGAAATCTGCCTCTCCAACAAAAAAAACAGTGATCAGATGTCCCCAAAGGTCTATTATGACCTTATGGGGACACAATGTAAAAAAAAAAAATTAATACAAAAGTTAAAAAAAAATGTAAATAAAATAAAATAATACACCAATAAAACGCCCTTGTTAAAGGTTATAGCCCCACACCGACAAAACTATACAAAATAAAAATTACCGTAACGGTGACTAAAAGCTATTTTATAAAAATTTTTTAGTAGCACTTTCTGTTATTAAATAAGAAAAAAATGAAAAGTGAAAAACAGACCTGTTTTCCCTCCTCTTTTCTTTATATTTTCCAGGATATAAAAAAAAAATTAAAACACATGCAAAAATAAAAACAACATAAAAATAAAGCCCTATGTGTCACTGAAAAAAGACGCAGAAATTAGTTGAATAACGCAAGTGATAAAAATGTTATAGCCCTCCAAAACCGCACATACAAAAAACTTGAAAATGTGCCTGGTCTGGTAGGGGGGTAAAGCATCTGGTACGGAAGTGGTAAAATATCTTTGCACTCACCCAATGTAAATATATGGTGGAAGGGTGCAAGGAGAATATTGGTTCAGGAGCTTAGCTTAGCCCATGCCATACTGCATTGGTGTTGGCTGTATTGCAGCACCAGCTGGCAAATGGAGGCATTAAAATGGGGGGGCAGCCTTTGGTTGTCATGACAACCAGGAACCTATGGAGTGCTTCCAAGCTCTACAAGTTTCCCAAGCATTTTATTGACTTTGGAAACTTGTAAAACAACAGTTAATAGTACAATATAATGCAGTACAGGAGTATTGCATTATATTGTATGAGAAGCTAAAAAAAACAAGTAAAAAAAAAAGAAAAGAAAAACGGAAATTACCCTGTTTTGCTATTTTAAATATAAAAATGAAATATAGAAACAAAACAAAAAAAAACACATTATTTGTACAGATGGGAGAACTTCTCAAAATTTGTTTGCTTTCGGGTTCAGGTGTCTTGGGTCCCCTCTTTGTTTCAGGTTGAACAAGTTCGGTATGAACCACACTTTAAATTAAAACAATACTCTTAGGGCTCCTAGGAACCTATCTATCCAATTTGTAGCTCTCCAAGGCTACACAGCCGAAGTTAAGACAAAGTGAATTTGACAAGAATGTTTATATAGAAACGAATAGTAAACAGAAGATACTAACTCTGAGTTTAACCATACAATGCACTGACACTCACTTTTACGCATTTAACATTTAAACCGCTTCAAAAATTACCCAGGCTGCAGGACATGTCTAACTGAGTGATTGCAGTGGTGGTAGGCACTAGGCAGTTGGGGCAACATGTGTGGCAGTGCGGCAGGGCATCATATGATTGACCAGGCTGCAGGACATGACTGTCTGAGTGGTGGCAGTGGTGGTACTGATAATTGTGGCAGTGGTGGTAGGCACTATGTAGGTGTGGCAACATACAACCCCAATTCTAATGAAGTTGGGACGTTGTGTAAAACATAAATAAAAACAGAATATGATTATTTACTAATCCTTTTCAACGTATATTCATTTGAATACACTACAAAGACGGTCAAACGGATAAACTTTATTTGTTTTTTGCAAATATTCATTCATTTTGAATTTGATGCCTGCAACATGTTCCAAAAAATGCTGGGACAGGGGCATGTTTACTACTGTGTTACATCAGTTTTCCTTTTAAAAACACTCAATAAGCATTTGGGAACTGAGGACACGTATTGTTGAAGGTTTATAGGTGGAATTCTTTTCCATTCTTGCTTGATGTACAACTTCAGTTGCTCAACAGTCCGGGGTCTCCGTTGTCGTATTTTGTGCTTCATAATGCGCCACACATTTTCAGTGGGAGACAGGTCTGGACTGCAGGCAGGCCAGTCTAGTACCCACACTCTTTTACTATGAAGCCATGCTGTTGTAACATGTGCAGAATGTGGCTTGGCATTGTCTTGCTGAAATAAGCATGGACGTCCCTGAAAAAGACATTGCTTGGATGGCAGCATATGGTGCTCCAAAACCTGTATGTACATTTCAGCAATAATGGCGCCTTCACAGATGTGCAAGTTACCCATGACATGGGCACTAACACACCCCCATACCATCAGAGATGCTGGCTTTTCAACTTTGCGCTGATAACAATCCGGACAGTCCTTTTCCTATTTGTCCCAGAGGACACGATGTCCATGATTTCCTAAAACACTTTGAAATGTGGACTGGTCAGACCACAGGACACTTTTCAACTTTGCGTCAGTCCATCTCAGATGAGCTCGGGCCCAGAGAAGCCAGCGGCGTTTCTGGGTATTGTTGATACTGCATGGTAGAGTTTTAAATTGATGTAGCGACGAACTGTGTTCACTGACAATGGTTTTCTGAAGTGTTCCTGAGCCCATGTGGTAATATCCATTACAGAATGATGTCTGTTTTTAATGCAGCGCTGCCTGAGGGATCGAAGGTCACGGGTAGAGATCAGCGAATCAAATCTGCAGAAGTGGAATTCAATCAGAATTTCAGGAAATCTTCGATTCATCATGATTCCGGATTTCCTCATGCTTCAATGCATCGAATCGCATTTTTTTATAAAATGGTCGCCGCACGTTAGGATAAAGGGGAAGGGACTCTGGGAGCACAGGATCACCCACAATGCGTGCAGCTAATCAGCAGCCAGCAGGACCTGTGATGTCACAGCCTTATAAAAACCCTCGGCCATTTTAGGTACAGTCATTCCACATCGCTCTTACTGCAGGGAAAGACGTCGGCAGGAGCTAGGGAAAGACTTAGAAAACATATAGAAGTTCAGGGAAAGAGGCTGAGCCTTAGAACTGTAGGGAAAGGAAAGGGAGGAATTGAGAAAATAATTTGGGGTGGTTGCAGGGTCATTTACAGCAAGAATTTGCAGCATAATTCACATTGCAGCACTCACTGCCGTTATACTGCTGCTCATTACTCATATTCAAGGTGGAACACAAGCCTTTTGCAGTGCAGTACAGCAAAAAACAGTGAATTAATATCTGCACGTATCTGTAAAAAAAGCCTTTTTAAAGGCGTTTATTATAAGGGGCTTATTCACTGTTCTTGCAAAGCATAACATTATTCAATACTAATGTGCCAAAGAAAACTGAATTATCATCCAATAATATCTGTACTTATCTGTCATAAACACCTTTAACGTTGGGAAAGACATAACGAGCATATTCGCCATTTTGTTTCCAGTATAAAATTGCAGGCCATTTTTAAAAACAGGATTGTCAATAATAATTCAATAATTCTTAGCGGTTATCATCACTTATTTAAAGGTGTTTATTAGTGTGTAAACCCATAAGGAGGACCATATTCGCCATTTTGTTACCAGGATAAAGTTGCTGGTCAATAGTATTGTCAATAATTCTGAGCCACAAATTTCTGCCTTTATCACGCTTTTTTTTATTGGTGTTCAATAGTGGGTGAACAAATAAGGGGTATATTTGCCGTTCTCTTCAAAGTAGAAAATAACAGGGCTTTTTTCCCTTTGCAATTACGTTTTTTCCTCGAACAGTATGTCAAACAGAGAAGTGAGAGGCCATGCACAGGGGAGGGATGCAGGCCTAAATGTTTCTGGCGCAGGCACAGGTTGCAGCAGAGTAAGGGGTCGTGGCAGCAGGGGTCAGTTACAGAGGCCTGAGCTCCCAGTGTCAAGTAGCGGTCGTGTCTTGATCAGCAACCCAACGGTTGTAGACTGGTTGACTCAGTCATCCAATTCATCCCAAGTCACATCAGACACCCCCAGCCAAGAGTCGGTGGGTTCGTCAGACACAACCCTTAGTTGGCATGGCCCGGCAGCAGGCCCTGTGCCCTCACCTGTCCTCAACCTGCCTCTGTCCTTTTCTGTTCCCTCAGCTAGAGAACTACTCTATGCTGTGGGCTCAGATCCACTGTACAGTGAGAAGGAGGTACTACAGTACTGCGCAGTCAAGATGTGGAGGAGACATCCGCCACTTCCTGTGGTAGGCAGGCAAGTAGTGATGAGGAGAGGGATCTGGTGTTGAGGAGGACATCAGTGATCTGCAGACAGTAGTGCATGACGATGATGTACCCGATCGTAATTGGGAGCCGGGTGATGAAGGGGCCTCATCGTCATCAGGAGAAGAGGGTTGCAGCTTGCGCATGAGGCAGCGGGGGATTCAGCAGGGTGGCAGCAGTGTGAGTTCAGGAGCTAAACGTTCCCGGGGTAGACCACCTGCTTCGCAGCAGCCTACCTGCCCGGAAAGCAGTGGTGCAGGGTTTCACAGAGGCAGTGGCGGTAGCCGTCAGTTATTGTGGCGTGTTGGGGGTAAAATCACCTACTTGACAGTGTGGCAGTTTTTTGTAAAGCCACCGGGGGAGGTGAACATAACCATATGCAGGGTCGGACTGGCCCACCGGGGAACTGGTGAATCCCCTGGTGGGCCCCGAGCCCAGACTATTAGTCCACATTTTACCAATGTAAATGCATTGGTCAGGGGCCCGATCTGGATGGTCAGGGGCCCGATCAGGCCCCTGACCAATGCAATTACATTGACAAAATGTGGATTAGTAATGGTCAGGGGCCGGACTTTACTACCATAAAGATGGCCGCTGCCGGCGGAGCGCAGCGGTGGGAGACTGTCCCTACCTTGTCATGGGCCCGCCTCCTGAAGCCTGCATCCTGATTGACAGCTGCTGGAGCCAATCAAATTGCAGCGCATTGCTGCACGCATCAATGACGTCATAACGCTGTGCACGGCGGCGGGATTCAGCAGAGGAGCCCAGAACAACAGTGTGAAGGTAAGTACAAGTTACCACACACACAAAACAACTTTCCCCCCTATTTTGCCCCCAAATCTTTCAGCTTCACTGACCCCTCTGAGAACTACAACACCCAGCAGCTCCAGATGCTCTGGATCTGTTGAGAGTTGTAGTCCCCCCACCAAAACGAATATTCCATTGTACTGTTATGCTGGTGCCTGCTCTAGGGCTCCAGCATGACAATACCTAAGTTGCAGAAACCGCTGAGGACTTTTCTGTCCGTCACATTCAGTTTGAATATGGCGGACACCGGCGGACCTCATTATAATGGGGTCTGCCGGTGTCTGTGTGTAACCGCCATGTTAACAGTCCGCCTCTGTCATTCGGGTCCCATGGCGGACCTGTATGACATAGAGCTTGCTGCGGATGTGAACCTAGCATAAGGCTATGGCTACACTACAACTTCCGTTATGCAACCAAAGATCGCCATGTCGCCTTGGGACTCTTTCACACGATGCATGGAGTGAGGGTCCCAATGCGACTCCATTCACTAACATAAGTGAAGGAGTTACAAGGCGACACGATGATCCACATGACGGGAGTCACGGCTTATTCATCAAAAACAATGTTTTCCACCTGCCGGAGTTTTGCGCCTAATTTATAATGAGGTGCACACATAAATCAGTCGCATCCTCCGGAGTCCGTGCACCTAAACAGAACTCCACACCAGCTTCTTGCTGATGTAGATCTCTGGGATCATTAACACTAGAAAACTGACGTAAATGATGATAAAATGACAGGGCCAGAAAAGTGGTGAAAAACTCAAAAAGTCTTTTTTTTTTGCAAAAATTTTCACTTGCGCAAAATAATTGTTACTTTTTTAATGGCTTGTACATCACTTTTTTTTAGCACACAAGCCATGTTAAATCAGCCCCATTTATTTATTTATTTATTTATTTATTCTGCTTACTTGTATAGCGCCATCATATTCCGCAGCACTTTACAGACATTCAGTCATATGTAGATTGTGAGTCCTATATGGGAGAATGACTGACAATGTCTGTAAAGCGCTGCGGAATATGATGGCGCTATATAAGTAAGAAAAATAAATAAATAGTATTTACACTGTACAAATAGGATGCATGATGTTAAAAAAAAAAAAATTTCATGCATCCTATTTAATGTCATGCATCCTATTCATACAGTGTATATACTATGGGGCTGATTTAACACGGCTTATTTATTTATATGGCAGATATAACCTTTTTAACCAACACCCAATACAATATAATTTTGTCAATATGTTGTTAATTTTTTTTTTTTTAATTTATGCCAGGGGAGGTGAAAAACAACAAAAAAATACCCTACTCACCTGTCCCCGATGCTGCAGTGTCCTCCCAGTGCAGTCCGATCCTGCTACTTGGCTGTCTTCTGGCTATGATGTCCCAGCTCCCTTCCGCTGAGGCCGCCGATTGACCTCAGCGGTCACGTGATTACTTAGGTCAATCAGCGGGCTACAGAAGGGACCCAGGGACGTCACAGATAGTGACGTCCCTTCGCCGTGGCTGCGGATTGGCCTTAGCAGTCATGTGTGGTGGGGACATGCGCCAACAGAGCTGCAGGACTGGGGAACACACGAGCATCGGGGACAGGTGAATGTGGTTTTTTTTTTTTTCTTTTTTTTTCACCTTTCCCACTCTAATTAAAAAATACATTTTTGCCTGGACAACTCCTTTAAAAGGATTATCCACATTCTAATATTGTTATACCACCTGCAGGGTACCAACATGCAGGACCCCCTGAAGATCAGCTGCATTGGAATAGCATGGCTCTCAGTAATGTTACCATACCAGGAGCCGCGCTGCTCACTAGCCGTATAAAGTGTAGTGGTGGCTTTAGGTACTGCAGCGCTGTCCCATTGAAGTCTATGAGGCAGCACTACAGGACCAAAAGCCACAGCTACACTTTGTACAGTGAGTGAGCAGTGTGGCTCCTGCCATGTAATCATTACTGGGAGTCACGCTGTCCTGGTGCAGCTGATCTGCAGGGATCCAGGTTGTCAGACTTCCACAGATCTAAGGGCTCATTCACACAACAGGATTCCAAGGCCGTGTGCTGGCTGTTGTATTAGCAGCACACTGTCCGATAGATTTTAGTGGATCTATTCGCACGACCATTGTTTTAATCGTCTGTGCGAATGATCCAAGAAAGAAATAGAACTGGCTATTTTTGGTGATTTTATGGATCCCTCAATAGACTCATGTCAATGAGGGATCCTTGAAAACAGATTTTCTTAGGGTGTACACTGTGCTGGGCACTGTCGTGTGAGTGTAGCCTAGAATATTAGAAGGTGGATAACCTTTTTAAAGGGGTTATGCCATGAAGAATAGTTATCTGTTATCCATAGGATCGAGCCCTCAGAATCGGGGTGTTTTTCTTCTAACTGAATCCAGGCTGAATGTAGCCGTGCCCAGCTGGACGGGAGGCGACCGTGCACCTATTAACTTGAATGGAAGTGCCTGAGATAGTGACGTACAGGACTTCGGCTATCTCAGTTATTCCCATTAAAGTAAAAGAGGGCATGGATGCTTCCTATCCAGCAGGGCACGGTTACATTCACCCTGGATTCAGTCAGACTAAATTCACTGTGGGGAGAAAAACAACCCCATTCTCAGGACCGGGAACCAGGATTCATTATGGTCTGTCCTATGGATAAAGCAGTAGTAGGTAGGTGACTCTGGCCTCGTAATCCTGGAGCATGTAAGGAATTCAGGTGCAGGAAGTGTAGGTCAGTGGGGACCTGTGTCACCACATTTCAAGAGCCATAGTCGGGGCACTTCTCTGTCCTTAAGGCTGGGGCCCCACGTGGTGTAAATGCCGCGGTTCACCTGCGGCGTAAACGCCGTGGAAAAAAAAGCGGCGTTTTACAGTCACAGCAAAGTGGATGGTATTCTAGTAATTCCTATCCCCACTTTGCGTTAATATACGTGTTGCAGACATGCGGTGATTTCCAAAACCGTTGTGGTTTTGGAAATCGCAGCATGTCAATTATACCTACGGAAATGCCGGCGGTTTCCCTATAGGTATAATGGAAGTAGAAAGTTCACAGAGGAAACCTCTGTGAACTTTCTATCAAAAGCGCTGCAGGAAAAACTGCAATGCGTTGCTGTCGTGGTTTTTCCAGCAGAGCTTTTTTGCTGCAGGACGCCATGTGGGGCTTAGCTTAAAGGGATTTTCCAGGGCTTTCCTTTTTTTTTTTAATTGCTGACCTATCCTTAGAAATGTCATCAATTGGAGATCTGTTGGGGGTCTGACACCTTGTCCCCCTGTGGTTCAGCTGGTTAAAGAGGTAGTGGCCCTCTCTGAGTGCTGCTTCTACTTCACAGGACATGTGACATTATGTTCATTGATCACATGGCCTGATCACAGCTCAGTCCCATTCAAGTGAATGGGCTGAGCTGTGATACCAAGCACAGTCACTATGGAGCTGTGCTTGGTAAGTACTGAAGAGGCTGCAGCACACACATCACGTGAACAGGTGCTGATCCCTTTCCAATTTTTAATTGATGATTGCATAGGTCATCAATTACTCAGCCTTGGAAAACCCCTTTAACCCCTTAATGACCGGGCCATTTTTTTTTTTTTGCATTTTCATTTTTCCCTCCCCACATTCCAAGAGCCATAACTTTTTCATTTTTCAATTCACAGAGTCACATGATGGCTTATTGTTTGCGAAACAAATTGTACTTTGTAATGGTACCATTCAATATGCTGTGCAATGTACTGGGAAGCTGTAAAAAAATTCAGAATGAGGTGCAATTGGAGAAAACCTGCATTTGTGCAAATTCATATGGGTTTAATTTTTACAGCATTCACTGTGTTAAAAATGACACCTGTATTCTGCAGGTCAGTACGAACACGGCGATACCAAATTTATATAGTATTTGTAATGTTTGAATACCTTTTAAAAAATTAAAAGCTTTGCTAAATAGAAAAAAATTTTTGTGTCGCCATATTGTGTCACCTGTAACTTTTTCATATTTACATGTATGGAGCTGGGTAAGGCGTCTTTTTATGCGGGACAACATGACGTTTTTATTGATACCATTTGGGGAAAGATCTGATGGTTTGATCACTTTTTATTCAATTTTTTATAGGAGGCAAAGTGTTGAAAAAAACGCTATTTGACCATTTTGATTTTTTTTTCCCCGCTACGCCGTTCACCGTATGGGATAAATATTTTAATATTTTAATAGTTAGGGCCAAAAACTGGATGGGCGATGCCAAAAACTAGATGGGCGATATTTCATATGGCAGTAGGGTGGGCCCCCAGAATCAATCCCACTGGTGGGCCCTAGGCACCCCAGTCCAACCCTGACCATAAGTTCAATCTGTGGGCAGAAGGTGAAGTGTGGCCAGTCAAGGCTCCACCATCTCAGCTGAAGGAAGCTGTTTGTCCTTCCCATCATCTGCTGGTCGTGATGCTCCTGCTCCTCCTCCTCCTCCTACTCAGTCATTGCGTCAGCAATCGATCACAGAATCTATATCTAAGAGATAACAGTATAAGTGCACTCATCCAATAGTGCAGAAGCTGAACATGCTCCTGTCCAAGTTGCTGGTGCGGCAGTCCCTCCCTTTCCACTTGGTGGACTCTGCACCTTTCAGAGAACTGAAGGCTTGCGCCGAGCCGAGGTGGAGAGCCCCAAGCCATCATTTCTTTGCCAAGAAGGCAGTACCAGCCCTGCACTAATATGTAGAAGAGAAGAAGATGTTGCTGCCACTGGGTTACTGTAGGACCTCCTCATACCGCTGCCACCGGGTCACTGTATGGCCTCCTCATACCGCTGCCACTGGGTCACTGTATGCTCTCCTCATGTTGCATACCACGTGTGCAGGGCACAGCGGTGTCACACTGTTCTACACCTCGTTTGCCTGGGCGAACAAAGTCACAAAGGGGAGGAACTGGGTCACTGTATGGCCTCCTCATGCCGCTGCCACTGGGTCACTGTATGGCCTCCTCATGCCGCTGCCACTTGGTCACTGTATGGCCTCCTCATGCCGCTGCCACTGGGTCACTGTATGGCCGTCTCATGCTGCTGCCACTGGGTCACTGAATGCCCTCCTCATGCCACAGCCACTGGGTCACTCTGCATCCTTATGCTGCTGCCACTGGGTCATTGTATGCCCTCCTCATGCCGCAGCCACTGGGACACCCTGCGTCCTTCTCATGTTGCTGCCACTGGGTCATTGTATGCTCTCCTCATGCCGCAGCCACTGGGTCACTGTATGCCCTCCTTAGTCTGCTACTACCTCCACTTCTACCACTGGGTCACTGTATGCCCTCCTCATGCCGCAGCCACTGCTGGGTCACTGTATGTCCTCCTAATGCCGCTGTAATGCCGTTGGGCCTCTGCATGGTTCTTTCTATCTGGCACTAACAAGAACCCGTAAGGCTGGATTCACACTTGAGTTAGTTGGTGAGCTTTGGCCCCGTAACTGTCCAAATAAATGAAGTGTGCAGTGGTTCTAAGGGAGACGCCTGTCATTTTGCGTGTCATACTGACTCACAGTATTGTTTGACTACCACAGTAGGCTCCCTATGCGTGTTACTGCAAGGCACATTGTTCTACACCACTATACTGTACAGGCTCTCTGAAGCTAGGAAATAGGTGTTTTTTAGCGATATTCGCCGCGAATTAAATCGAATTGAAGCAAATTTTTTTTTAACTTTGAATCGAACTTTTGAGAAATTTGCTCATCTCTAGCCTCGGGCATTCAACGTTGGTTTTCGGCCTTGCCACTTTCAAGTACTTGCAGAGATTTGTCCAGATTCTCTGAATCTTTTGATTTTATTATGGAATGTAGATGATGAAATCCCTAAATTTCTTGCAATTGTACATTGAGAAACGTTGTTCTTAAACTGTATGACTATTTGATCACGCAGTTGTTCACAAAGTGGTGAACCTTGCGCCATCCTTGCTTGTGAATAAATGAGCCTTTCGGGGATGCTCCCTTTATACCGAATCATGACACTCACCTGTTTCCAATTAACCTGTTCACCTCTGGGATGCTCCAAACAGGTGTTTTTGAGCATTCCTCAACTTTCCCAGTCTTTTGTTGCCCCTGTCCCAACTTTTTGGAATGTGTTGCAGGCATCAACAGTGGTAGTATCTGTGGCAACATGTGTGGCAGTTCGGCAGGGCGTAATATGATAGACCAGGCTTTAAGACATGCATGCCTGCCTGAGTGGTGGCAGTAGTGGCATTGCTAGCTATTTAGAAGTAGCATCAGCAGCAGTACAGTAAATGGAAGATGACGATGAAGGTAGACAGTGACACCACTATTCGGAGGCATCAGTCGGACGTGTTTGAAAATCCTCATGGATCCATGCCTGATTCATTTTGAGCAAAGTAATTTTTTCCACGCTACCTGTGGACAGTTTCACCCTTTTACACCACTTACAGTTTATCCCTTACAACTCCACTGAACACCCTCTTGCAGGGCCGCTTTAACCAAAGGGCCAACTGTGCACTTGCACTGGGCCCTATGGTAGGGGGGCCCTGTTGAGCATACCTCCCAATCGTCCGGGATTCCGGGTCCTGTCCACTGTCCCAGTCGGCGGGAGGTATGTCCCGGTATCAGCTCATCTGCGTCCTCTCCGGACGCAGATAAGTTAAATACAATGATGGAGCAGGAGCCGTCCACGGACAGCCCCTGCTTCAGCGATCTGTTTGAAATGCATCCCGGTGTGCTCTGATCCCCGGGAGCTGTAGGTGCGATCTGATGATGTCACTCACATCGCGCCTGTAGCTCAGTGAACAGTCCGGGAGAAGAGACAGCAGGGGAACGAGGAGAGGTGACTACCTGTTTTATGTTAAACTGGCTGGAGATGAAGGGGGGACATCAAACTGGTGGCAGATGAAGGAGGGGTCATCAAACTGGGGGCAGATGAAAAGGGGACATCAAACTTGGGGCAGGTGAAGGGGGGACATCAAACTTGAGGCAGATGAAGGGGGAACATCAAACTGGGGGCAGATGAAGGGGGGACATCAAACTGGGGACAGATGGAGGGAGAGATGAAGAGGCACATTAAACTAGGGGGCAGATGGAGGGTGACATCAAACTGGGGGCAGATGAAGGGGGGACATTAAACTGGAGGGAGATGCAGAGGAACATTAAACTGGGGGGGTAGATGGAGGGTGACATTAAACTGGGGGCAACAGGAGGAGGACATTAAAACATGGGGGTAGTTGGAGGGGGACATGTCTGCTTCTAGTTGCCCCCAGTTTAATGTCCCTCTCCAGCTGCCGCAGTTTAATGTCCCCCTCTAGTTTCCCCCAGTTGAAACTGGGGCACCAGGAGAGGAGAATCCATATTGTGGGGCAATTGGAGGGGAACTTTATAATGTGGGGGAATATAATGTTAGGGTGACCGTAGGAGGATTATACTGTGTGGGGGCACATAGAAAAATGGATGAGAATGGGTGGAGTCAATGTAGAAGTGGGTGGAGCTAAATTTGCTGCGGCGCGCATAGCCTAATCACAGGGGTATTTTGTGTGATATCCCTCTGAACATAACATAATCAGGAAGTTATTGGTGCTGTGACCCAGATATTTACCATCGTCTAGGTCGCAGCGCCAAAAGAGTTGCACCAAACACTTGCACAACACATGCACAAAGTCACCAATAAAGTTTACATTTTTTCACTGTCCCTGCCCTGTCCATACCTGATCTTTCTAGAGAAAAATATGCCGACCACCTCTCTAGTGATATCCTTTACATGCTAAAATAACAGCAATAACGATTATTACTAGAGATGAATGTATAAAACATTTCTGACAGGCGGAAGGTTCCATCAGTCACATAACACATTTTCACTCACTGAATGTCACCATATAAAATCTAAGTTTTTGGCAGCTTTCAGATGGGTATATTAGCACATGGTGATGGGGGAGGCCCACTTATGAAACCTTTGCACTGGGCCCACCAATGTGTTAAAACGGCTCTGCCCTCTTGGTTAAAACACTTGAGACTGAACAAGATAAAACCCCCATGTCAATCTGGGCCAGCTCCTTCCACTGCTCTAACCTATTGGCCCAGAATTCCATGGGATCAGAGTTATGTAATGGACTATAGGTGCATTCTAGGTGTCAGTTGTCTTTTGTGGCTTCAGTTGGCGCTGTGAGCTGAAAAATTTCACATACAGGTGACTGTATATTTACAAATGGCTATGTTGTACTACTACATGTAACTAGGCGATTAAGTCCCAATGTGGGGTTAGTGAATATCTCACATGGCTACGCATTATATTGTATTATAACAAGGGCCACTAACTATTACATAAGCAATGATGCAAAAATATATGCATAATCGTGAATGAACATGAAGATTGTACATAAATATAAAGATGTGTCTCCAGTGATGAGAGATTTAGTGGCACAAAGTCAATTGATAGCAGGGGATAAGCCTAGAATCAAGTAGTCAACAAGGATTAAGTATACTGATAATGTCATACAAGTACGGCTAAAGAATGTCTGGAGAGTACAGGGGCTTCTATATATTTGCCTTTGTCTGTAAGATGGGAGAGGAATAGATGAATATGGACTAAAAAGGAACAAGATGTATGTAAAGACGAAAGTAATAGGTTAGAGCACTCTAACAAGTATATGGTTTGGCCAAGGGGGAGAGAAAAGGGGAGCATAGAGAGACAAATAAAAACGTAATGGATGGAGTGGGAGAGTTCATAGATCACAGCTGGAATATAGTGGGCACATGCAGGTAAGATAGAACAGATAGACAAAAGGACAAATGGGCAAGAGAATATAATTATATGGATAGGACCACTTTAGGTGGAATATAACATAAGATATCAGAGTATAACTCGGAGAAAAGAGGACATAAGGGGCAAGATATCATTATATATACCATAATATAGATAAGAAGCAAATTAAGGGGTGAATTTATAGATAGGACGCAAAAATAAGGGGTAGTTTAAAAACCAGGATGATACAGAAAGGGTATAGTAAGAAGCATAGGAAGGTATGGTAGGGATAGTAATTATATGGGTGCCACAAAGAGTTGATGAGCATCATGGGAAAGTGTAAGTAGGTAAATTAGAGGGTATAGGGGCTTACAAAGGGGTAATGGGAACCTGAGGAGCTCCCCAACAGAGACCCCAGTCTCCCCCACCATTTCAAGATTTTTCTCAAGCATCTGGCTCAAACAACGATTCTTCTGGTCATTTTTTACAACAATGTCATCGACTCCACACCCGACCACGACCACTTCAACAAACAAAAGGAGAAGGGCAGGCCGTTGACTCAGGAGATACCTACAACCGACTCATCAGAACCCAAGACCAAGCCCGCTGAGGAACTCACTGGTGATCAATATCTCAGATACCCTATTGAACTGAAACGAGACATGGAAAGATTTTTCCATCATTTGAAACTAAACCATCATGGGTGACTGAGCCAGAAGATCACGTCTCCTCCTTTTTCTCAACAAGAACCATGCAGTTTAAGCTGATGAGTAATTTTCTTCCCCCAAAAAAATTCCCGTGTGTTGAATTATTAAAGAGGGATTGTAGGTCCTGTTTAACAAATTTAGCATACTGTATGTTTCAACACACGGGAAGCCTGCCTGCCTAAGTGGGAAACTGACTTAAATACTGTCTTCTCCGACTGACAATGCTCCAGGATTCTTGAATTTGCCCACAAGAGTTCAATTGGGAGCAAATACCAAGAGGCAGTATGCAAACTCTTAACCAGATGGTACCATGTCCCATCCAAATTGCACAAAATTTTCCCGACTGCTTCTTCAAGGTATTGGCGATGACATGGAGCAGGGGATGCTACTGCACATCTGTGAGTGTGCCGAACTGAGGGACTTCTGGGAGGGGGTCCACCTGATAATTTGCAAAGTATATAGAGTCAGCCAAACCCCCCCCCCCCCGACTCCAGCTTTCTACCTGGTTCACCTCTCTGACTATTCCCTTTGCGCTGGTTAATGCTACCAGAGCCTGCATTCCTGGGTTCTGGAAGTCTTCCACTCTGACCTTGCTCAATCATTGGATCTGTAAAGTGGAGGATATCCAAGGTATGGAGGACCTCACTGCATGCCTTCGTAACACCCATGAGTCCTTTATTGCAGCCTTTATTGCAGACTGGATGGCATGGATCCTTCGCCAGGGTTCAGAGGATTATAGAGACCTAGAAAGATAAGTTGCCTCCTGTGGGCTTTGCCTCTGCTGGGGCGATTGCTGGATCTCCTTGCTCTTATCCCCTCCGACTCCCCCCCTTTTTTTCTCATCTTTGCTTTTTCCTTTTCTTCTCTACTACTGCTCTCTTCTTTCCCCTTCTCCCCCTCCTCTTCTTTCTTTCCTCTCTTTGCCTCCTGCCTACCTCTATTAACTCTTTCTCCAACTCTTTATCTATGCATTTGCCTATTACTGAGGTTGTCACTACAGATATCTCCTGCCTTGTTATGCTGCTTATGTTTGCATTTATTTGAGTTGTTTACTGGCTCCTGCTTGAGTGGAGTCATTTTTTTACTGTCTGTTATTCTGGAGTCTGTTCCAGCAATAACGCATATAAGATAGGGGACAATGGGCATCACTGGTGTGTTCCGTCCCTGATGGTGAGTGGAGGAGATAAGGTAGCATTAACTTTGATCTGGGCTTGAGGGGAGTTGTAGAGAGGGCATATGTGACTAAGCATATTTTGGCCTAAACCTATTTGGAATAAGGTGGCCTCCGTGAAATCCCAGCCCACCCTATCAAAAGCCTTTTCTCTAACGAGGGAGAGGAGCATGAGTGGAGTCGGCTGGTGTCTAGTTTGATGGATAATGGAGTATGTTTTGAGAGTATTGTCTCTCGCTTCTCTTGATGGGATAAACCCCGGAGTTACATTTTTAAATCAGTAGCACTTTGCTGTTAACCCCTTCCTGACATCCGTCCATACTGGCTAGATATATACTCAAGCCTACGCATTTCATGAACTAACTCAAACATCAGGCTTTGTTCAGTTCTCCACCTGTGATTGGTGATGACATCATCAGGGACTGATATAAAGGTGAAGCCTTGTGCAGTCTGTTGACCGCCGGTATCAGAGCGATCACGCTATACCACCACTGTCTTGTGATATATTGTACATTCTTTCATATCTGTACAACCCCTGATGATTGAGTTAGTTCATGAAATGCGTAGGGTTGAGTATATTTATATATCTAGCCAGTATGGAGTAGCAGTAGGAGTATTCCAGCAGCAGTTAGTTCAGTCGCCTGTACCTGTTGGTGTGGCACTAGGTCGGTAGCCTCAGGTGATAGAGTCTGACGTTTTTCACTAGCTTGGCTGCATTTGCTGAAGCCTTGGAAACATACTCTGCTGACTTCAACTGAGATTATTATTATTATCAGGGAGATTAGCTGGTTAGGAGCATAATTCAGGTGTTGGGATCTATTTCATTGTGGCTTTACATGAATGATTGGATCTAGGGGCACCATTACCAATTGGAACACTTGTAGCTCCTAGGATCTTCTTTGACATATTAGCCTGATACTTGGATGGAAATTTTGGTTTTATTTGGCCCTTGAGGACTTGTTTTCTTTTTAACTTTTGTTATTAAAGGTTAAGTTTTATATAATTATCAGTGTCTTCACACCTGACGTCTGTGGATATCTGTGGAAGGATGGCAGTGAGATCATTCCCGAGACTGTAAAATGTGGAATATTTGCAGGTATTTGTAGAAAGTCCCCAGGTGAGAGATGGAATTCTTCAGATAACATCAGAAACATCTTAAATTGGGGACCTATGAACAATTCTCTAATTTTTTTTAGACCATTAGTAGACCACTACGACAGGTTAATATCTGGCATGAATGCAGTCAAATAATACAGAGGCATGTCTGCTATAGGGACCAGGTGGTGGGAGAGCAATTTCCAAGCCCAGAGAGATGTCTTAATTCTCAGCAGTGGGATGGAAATGCTTGGTCTATAATTAGTATCAGGGTGTAGTGTGCCGCAGTCTCCTCAATGTCAACTCAGTGGCAACAAGCCCGGCTGTGCCACCAAGCTTTCATCTGGTAAAGTACTGTTTCAATATAGTATTTTTTAACATCCGGAGTGCATCCGGAGTAAGCAAAATATATATTAGGGAGAGGTATGACATCTGTCTGGAAGAAATAAAAAATAATGTGCAACACCATCATCTTGACTATCACAATTCTGCTTGCCCAAATAATCATGGCTTTAGAAAAATGAGCGAGCAGTAGCAGATAATTTTGGGAAAATAATGCAGAGCTCGGAGCTGTCAGAGAGATTTACAGGTACAAAATACTACTGAGACTCCAATTGAATATACTAATTGTTAGCACCTGTGACTTAGACAGGTACATCTTATAAAAGGTTTCCAAGGCCACAGTAGTCACCTGTAGAGAGGAAAATTGGCTAGAAAGAGAAAGAATGACACCATCATCATAAAGGCCTATTTTATGCTGCAATCCTCCTACCTCAATGCTTACAATATCCAGGCTTATTCTAATGGACTCCACCAAGAACTCCATAACAAGGGAGAAGATAATTGATGACAAGGGATACCCCTGACAGCTTCCGTTACGGATGTGAAATGGTTACAATAAGAACCCAGAGGACAGCACTCTAGCAGAGGGACAGGAAAAAAAGAGCTAGTATAGCCAACATAAAGGGGTCACAAATAGCAAATTTCTCCAGCAGACAATCAAGATATCTCCGTGCTCTTTCTCCATATCCAGAGCCAGAAGGTGAGATGGTGTCCATTGAATCAGATTAAGGAACCTGTGAGTGCTATCCGGTGCCGGCCGTCCTGCGACAAATCCCACTTGATCAGGTTTGATTAAACCAGCTGAAGGAAGCATTCTGCTAGTATTTTAGAATGGATTTTGATATCCACATTTAACAATGAGATATGTCTAAAATGTTCTGGGGTAACAGGAGGTTTACAGGTTATTGATGGTAGCAGACAACATTGCCTGGGGATTTAAATGGCTTGAGGTAAGAGGCAGCTTTATATATCTTGGATAATGAGAAAGGAGCAGACAGCAGTTGCTGTTGATCAGAGAAGAGTCTGGGAAGGGGAAAGAGTGCCAAGAAGTTGTCTATATCCAAACGAAGGTTGATATACTTCCGAATCTTCCCCCAGGTTATACAGATATTTATAGTAGTTCCGAAACTGAGCCGAGATCAACCTGTCAGCAATTTTCTGTCCCTAGTTGTCTAGAAGGTAAACATGCTGAGCTTGTCTAACTTTTTAGGCAAGATATGCGCTAGCTCTATTGCTGTGTACATACGCCTGATTTTTTGTAAGTAAAGTCCTGTTGATATGCCAGTAGACCTTATAATTGTATCTGATATTTCCAAACCTTGTTAGATACAGTTGGGGTAGGACGGAGTTTATTTTTAGCAGTGAGGGATGAATTGGTACAGAGTAGAGTATAGATATCCTTAGATCTCTGTTTCTTGGCCCTAGAGCATGCCTGTATGAGAACACCATGCATAAATGCCTTATGAGCATTCCATAAATTGCATGGATCAGTGGATAAGGGAGCATTAATATGAAAAAACTCTGTAAACTCATCTCAGAGTCTATCTCTATGAGAAGGGTGATTTAAAATAAAGTTATTAAGGTGCCATTGTGAAGGTAAGGCTGAGTTAAATTATTCCAAGAGGACCAGGGAGATGGAAGTATGGTCTGTTCATGTAATAAGGCCAACATGAGAAGATACTGTATGTAACAGGTTGATCTTATCTGTCAAGAAGAAATCAATTTTAGAATGTAGAATATGGGGAGGAAAAAAAAAGTAGCTCCTCTCCCCACCATGTTGGCAAAAAAAGGGGAAGTAACAACCTTAAATTAGTACTGAATAAGTAGTTACATGATGGCAACCAGTTTACCATCAGCTTAATAGAAAATGTTTAGTCCCAATCCAACTCAACTTGCAGAATAACCAACACAGAGCATCACGAGGATCCAAACCGGGGAGGACAAGCAGGTTTTCAAGGTGGTGTAATACCATCATCTGGCACCAGGCGCCATCTGCAAAGAAGAGAGAGTTCCATATCTGTAGAGATCAATGAATGGAAGGCTCTGTTTCTAAAGATCAGAAATTTAGTAGGGAATTCCCAGCGATACCTGATGTTGTGATCTCTCAGAACTTTGGTGATGAATGCAAAACATCTTCTCACCTGCATGGTAGTAGTAGATAAGTCCAGAGAGAGTGTAAATGGAAGAAAACTGGGCAGGCAGGGACCTGCATTTCCGAGCTTCTGAGAGGAGAGAGTCCTTGATGTGATAAAAATGGACTCAAACCAATGTATCCCTAGGAGCCTCAGCGAGAGTTGACTGAACCTTAGGAATTCTCTGGACTCTATCTAAGGTTAGATCTAGCTCACACTTGTAAGCAGGCAATGGAAGCAATATCATCGGGTATTCCTTGAGTTTTAATGTTGCTGCGTCTGGATCGGTCTTCAGCATCAGTGGCTTTAATTTTCAACCATTCAACCTCCTCTTCCAGTGAGTTGTGAGCACAAGTTCATTATGCGCAGTGGAGAACTCTCCAATTTTGCTTTTGATATGATGTGTGTGTTCCCTCAGGGCATTAACGTTGCATTGAAGTTTGCTTACCAGAGACGACATACACTTAATGATACCCGATTGTAGAAGAACAAGCATACCCTTCAAGGTATCCATGGTCACTGGTTCATTAGAAGTGGAAAACTCAGAAATATCGATATGATCAACTAGCAAGACAGCGTCTATTTCAGAGGCCTGCTCTCTGATGCTCTTTTTAAGGGCAGGGCTCTTGCTTGCTGGAGATGAGGCCTTTCTTACCCCCGTCCCCCTAGTGCATGCAAAGTAGCAATGGGCAGAGCATCCGCTTTGTCAGAGTTCATAGAGAGAGTGTGTCAGAGTTCATCTCATATTGAGAGAGAACAAGAGAGCCAGATGGAGAGTTTGCATGAGAGCGCGTAGTTGTGTTGTTCAATGGCACGCCATCAACACTATGGCTTCCAAAGTACTCAGTCAGCTTCCACCGGTGGAAGTAGATTTCTTTTTGGTCATGGTGGACTATAGGACAGTAGATGTAGGCAGTCCAATCGCTGCTCCAGCAGCTGGTAAACCATTGAGGTGGCTATAGTGTCACAAGAGGACTGATGAGCAGTCAGTGGCGGGAGTCCATGGTAGACTGCGATAACCAGACAGTCAGCAGGAGGTCAGATCCACTTGTACGGAGCCTTTGGATGTTGGAAGGGGATCAGGGATGCAGTGGGCCACTATAGGCAAACAGGTCTCCAAAACCAGACATGTCATATATCATATCATATTAATTTATCCTTCCCTGATCTTCAAATTTAGTATGGGGTCAAGGTCATTAACTGGTACAATACGGATGATAAAGGGGATTATTAGCTACATACACAAAACTCCATTAATGGCCTCCACATGGTATAATGTCCTATTGGTTTCTCCACACAATATTAGGGCATTATAAAATATGGGGGCAATAACGTGGCATTATACTGTATGGTGGGTGTGAAGGATCTCCCTTTGCCAAGCCGCTTGGCACACCTGCCATCACACTTCTTAACCTTCCACTCATGCCCCATGAGTGGACTGAGTTCATAGGATAATATGAAATGAGCTTTAGAAATTCTATATATTTATTAACCTGAGTGGGTTGGTACTAGTCACTAACATATACAGAGTACACATCACAGTATTGTCAAGTAAATACAGGTAAAAGCACAATACAGTACAGAAAAATAAAATGGGAATAAAAGATAGGAAAATACCAGAACAAGTTTGTAGTTGGTTCTCTAGGCCTCAGCAGTTTGGCCTAGGGCGCTTGCTTAAGTTAATTCTCCACTAGTGTGCCGACACAGTATGCGGATTCCACCGCATTTTAATTTTTTTCCAGCTTCCTAGTACATCATGCCGAATGTCTCCATTAGAAATAACAATTTGATCAGCAAAAAATAAAAATAATCTGTGGAAGTAAAAATAAAAATGTTATGGTTTTTGAAAGACATGAGGTTAAAAAAAAAGGGATGCAAAGATGAAAAATAACTGTGGTGGAAAGATAAGAATCTAAAGAAATAAGCAAAACATTGTCAACTGTAATTGTAGGAGGAGTGTGTGTGTGTAGCTACATTGATAACTTTCATTAGGCGGTTTACAATATAATTAGAAAGAAAGCAACAAGTAGATAACTGAGTACTATTTCTTTTCATTACAGCAGCATTAGACATCTAATTCTGCCATAAACCAGCATAATGGATGATATTCTGCTAATGCTATTGATCCAAAAGATAAAGGCACACTGCTTTAATTGGCAAAGACACAAATATATACCTTTAAAATACAATTTCATTATATGACATTTGCTTAGACTGTGTTCATTATTTAAACATCATGAGACCTTGAGTTTTCATTTCAGACTATACAATTTGTGCTTTGACAATAGAGAAAATTAAGTAATTAATAATGTAAAATAAAAATTCTTAAGAACATATTACAACAGAAACATACTCTTACTTTTATGGTAATGTCAAGACTGGAATAATGGATATTCACTATTTTACTGTCACTCTGCAATCACAGTACTGTGTAATTTTGGTTGATAATTTTATATATATATATATATATATATATATATATATATATATATACAGTGGGGAAAAAAAAGTATTTAGTCAGCCACCAATTGTGCAAGTTCTCCAACTTAAAAAGATGAGGCCGGCCTGTAATTGACATCATAGGTAGACCTCAACTATGAGAGACAAAATGAGAAAACAAATCCAGAAAATCACATTGTCTGATTTTTAAAGAATTTATTTGCAAATTATGGTGGAAAATAAGTATTTGGTCACCTACAAACAAGCAAGATTTCTGGCTCTCACAGACCTATAACTTCTTCTTTAAGAGGCTTCTCTGTCCTCCACTCATTACCTGTAGTAATGGCTCCTGTTTGACATTGTTATCAGTATAAAAGACACCTGTCCACAACCTCAAACAGTCACACTCCAAACTCCACTATGGTGAAGACCAAAGAGCTGTGGAAGGACACCAGAAACAAAATTGTAGACCTGCACAAGGCTACGAAGGCTGAATCTGCAATAGGCAAGCAGCTTGGTGTGAAGAAATCAACTGTGGGAGCAATAATTAGAAAATGGAAGACATACAAGACCACTGATAATCTCCCTCAATCAGGGGCTCCACGCAAGATCTCACCCCGTGGGGTCAAAATGATCACTAGAATTGTGAGCAAAAATCTCAGAACCACACGGAGGGACCTAGTGAATGACCTGCAGAAAGATGGGACTAACGTAACAAAGGCTACGTCAGTAACACGCTATGCCGCCAGGGACTCAGATCCTGCAGTGCCAGACGTGTCCCCCTGCTTAAGCCAGTACATATCTGGGCCCGTCTGAAGTTTGTTAGAGAGCATTTGGATGTTCCAGAAGAGTATTGGGAGAATGTCATACGGTCAGATGAAACCAAAGTAGAACTGTTTGGTAGAAACACAACCCGTTGTGTTTGGAGGAGAGTGAATGCTGAGTTGCATCCAAAGAACACCATACCTACTGTAAAGCATGAGGGTGGCAACATCATGCTTTGGGGCTGTTTCTCTGCAAAGGGACCAGGACGACTGATCCATGTACATGAAAGAATGAATGGGCCCATGTATGGTGAGGTTTTGAGTGCAAACCTCCTTCCATCAGCAAGGGCATTGAAGATGAAAAGTGGCTGGGTCTTTCAGCATGACAATGATCCCAAGCACACCGCCAGGGCAACGAAGTAGTGGCTTCATAAGAAGCATTTCAAGGTCCTGGAGTGGCCTAGCCAGTCTCCAGATCTCAACCCCATAGAAAACCTTTGGAGGGAGTTGAAAGTCCATGTTGCCCAGAGACAGCCCCAAAACATCACTGCTCTAGAGGAGATCTGCATGGAGGAATGGGCCAACATACCAGCAACAGTGTGTGCCAACCTTGTGAAGACTTCCAGAAAACGTTTGACCTCTGTCATTGGCAACAAAGGATATATAACAAAGTATTGAGATGAACTTTTGTTATTGACCAAATACTTATTTTCCACCATAATTTGCAAATAAATTCTTAAAAATCAGACAATGTGATTTTCTGGATCTGTTTTCTCATTTTGCCTTTCATAATTGAGGTCTACCTATGATGACAATTACAGGCCGGCCTCATCTTTTTAAGTGGGAGAACTTGCACAATTGGTGGCTGACTAAATACTTTTTTTCCCCACTGTATATATATACTGTAAATATACAGTACAGACCAAAAGTTTGGACACACCTTCTCATTCCAAGAGTTTTCTGTATTTTCATGACTATAAAAATTGTAGATTCACACTGAAGGCATCAAAACTATGAATTAACACATGTGGAATTATATACTTAACAAAAAAGTGTGAAACAACTGAAAATATGTCTTATATTCTAGGTTCTTCAAAGTAGCCACCTTTTGCTTTGATTACTGCTTTGCACACTCTTGGCATTCTCTTGATGATCTTCAAGAGGTGGGATTTCTTGTCTTATAAATGGGCTTGGGACCATCAGTTGTGTTGATGTGGGGAAGGTAGCTCGGTAGAAGCAATGGTGAGGAGCCAACCAGTCAGAGATAGGGACACAAAGTCTGTAGAAAACAGGTTTATTTTAGAAAAACAGCAAAAATAAATAAACTTTTACTTCAGGTACAAAACAAAATACAGCCTTAACGTCAGGCAAAAGAATGTAAACAAAACTCTGCTCGTCCGAGCACTAACTAAACAGTAAAAACTAACTATATGTGTGGCTTTCTAACAACCACACGAACAAAACAAAGAAGCACAGTACCAGACTCTCAGTGTTCCAGGACAGACCCAGGCGCCTCCTCTCACTCCCAGGATCTGCCCTGATGTGCAGGCTCTGCAGCCTTTTATGGCCCAGTAACGAGCCTGGGACCCACACTTGGGGCTGAAGCTTATTCAAGACCCGCCCTGGACCACACATAAGTCAGAAATCTGGGGAAGATATACCGTGATTCCAGCACTTTGCCTGTCACCTTCTCACAATATACACATTTATTGATAGCATACATAATATAATCTATCAATCATATATTTTGCATGGACATTTATTAGCCCATGCAGAATGTGTCACTACAAGCAGGACCACCTTTCTCAAGGCTTGAAAAAGGCCCAGCTTGGACTAAAACGTTGTGCATGACCAAGTGGCTGCTGGTCTTAGTACATGCACCCACACTATTTAACCAGTGCTGCACCTACACATTGCACCTACAGGAACTTTTATGATATCTCATTCTATATCCATAGGCATTAACATCGAGTGAGTACTCATGGTAGCTAAAACAGCCTCCACTCTTCTGTGATGGCTGTTGAATATCATGACTATATAAAAGTATAAGTATATGGGGCGCACTACATCTGGGTATGTTTAGGGTATATGTGATCTTTTTGATTTGGACAGCTTGGGCCTGAGTTGGGGCTTTAGACATATAAATGGCTTCTATTTCATGCTATGGGGAGTTAAGCGGTATGAAAAATTTGTTTCAACAAATAATTATATTCCTCTAGAATCTTTGGTATCTTTAATATATTGATCTTTTTGTCCATGAGGGACCTTTTTGTTCTGTCTATCATTGCTCTATATCTGTAATCGTATTTGTAATGAGTATGATAGTACTCCTATCCTACCCAGGTGCATTTTATTTGTAGCTATGCTTAGCTTGTTATCCCCCCTTTGTCTCTTTGTTATTATATGTCTTTTATGATTATTTAATAAATTATGTTTCATTGTATTAGTTGTGTGGATTTCTTTATTTGGTCTATTCTCTAAGGCTAAAGCCCCACGTTGCGGAAACGCAGCTTTTTTTGTTGCAGATTTTGTTGCGTTTTTTGAGCCAAAGCCAGGAGTGAATTGAGCAGAAGGTAGAAGTATATGAGCTTACTATATATTCTCCATTCCTTTTGTAGCCATTCTTGGCTTTGGCTCAAAAAAATGCAACAAAATCTGAAACAAAAAAAAAGCAGCATTTCAGCAACGTGGAGCCTCAGCCTAAATAAGCAAAATAAATAATTTGAATAATGACAAAAACAGCGATCTAACCTAGCCATCTGGAAAGCAGGGTTGACATGCTGAGTTCTGATGACATATTCCCTTTAACAGAGGAGTGGCTGTGCATATAGAGGCATGGTGTAATAGTAGGCAGGGGATAAAATTGCAGTATTATGCAATATACTGTAATACAGAAGAATTCTCTAGATGACATATAACAAATATAAAAAAACTAGATATTCCCCATCTGAAAAAGCCTGAGTATCAAAATATAAAAGTATTTATGCCATATGATGAATACTGTAATGTGAAAAAAATCAAAATGTGAAAATTGCAGTTTTTCAGTCACTTCTACCACCCCCTTTCACCAGGGAAGTTAAATAAAAAGTGATCAAAAACTCATAAAGATGAAATGTAACATCCACGCCCATTTGGACTTCAACACCATCCTCTGGCTGCAAGCTAAGGCGCAGGAGGCATGTCCAGCTATTATTCCTTGCTTTAGGTTCTTGTGTACCCTGTCTGAACACTGTCCTATTCCCTCACCTCTGTAATTGATTTTCCACCACACCCATCACTTACTCCTTTGTTTCCCTCTTCTCCTCTAATAGTTAATCTCAGCCTTGCCTTGTGATTGACAGCCTATCTGTCAATCAATCCTGGGGCGGGTTCTGGACTTCCTATTTACAGCCCATCAGCCCACACTTGGTTGCTGGCTATTGACTTTGTCCTTGCTAAGTGTTCTACTTGTTCTTTATTGTATTGGACTTACTGACTTCTGACCTTTGGCTTTTCTTGTTACTGCTCTTTTGGATTGTGATTTGGTACTGTTTCTCTCTTTGGTTTGACTTCGGCTTGCTGACTCCTCTTCTGTGTTGTTTTGTCTTGTTCTGTGTCACACTTATCATAAGAAGGGACTGGCAAGTTGTCCGCTGTCACCTAGGGCAGTGAGGCAAGTAGGCAGGGACAGGGGGTGGGTCGAGTTTAGGACTCACTGTCTCTGTCATTCCCTTCCTCCCAGGTTTCAGCAGCAGTACTAGGAAATTGCTCAACTAGCAATTCCCTTACATGAAATAGGTTAATTCCTCCTTACAAGGGTCCCTGGTAATAAGTGGTGTTACCAAAGATTCAGTGCTAGGTCAGCGAATATTTAATTCAAATGGGTTTTCCAGTCAAAAAATGAATTTTCTACAAAGGTCTGTTAGTGCTATTAATAGGTTAATAAGTGTACCCAAATACCTTTATCAGTGTTTTGAGTCATTTCAGGGTTCTCTGGGGGATTCTTGCATCATCTGCATTTGTTTACATCTGCATCTTCCTGTTGTGTGCCTTTCCTACAACTTCCACGATTCCTTGGGCTGAACTCAGAGCTGACTCAATACCCCTCCCTTTCTCCCTCACTCCCACTCCCTTTCTCACTCACTCCCCCTCCCTATTTCCCTAGCTTAGAAATGTATATCTCTCTCTTTCGCATACAGTTTCGAACTGAAGGGCTTAGGGCGCCCATCAGAGGAACTTGTTCAGTGGGCCCACCCAACAGCTTCCTGCTAATAACCTACACCACGGCTCCTTCACTGAAATCTTGCATATGTGCCGACTATCCTGAGTATTTTCCCAATAGCGACATTCCTATAGTACTGTGCAGGCCCCAATAGCTCCATGACTGGTTCATGCACAGTACTGTAGGTGGAATGATACAGCCATGGAGCACTACACATATGTGTAAGATTATAGTGAGTGAGCTTGAATGCAGACATAGCACACAGTCCTGCCAGCAGGAATTTTGAGCCTCTTACTCAATAGTATAATGCACCAAAGTGCCCTCTACAGTATAATATGCTCCACAGTGGTCCCACACAGTATAATATGCTTCACAGTGGCCCCCACACAGTATAATATGCTCCACAGTGGCCCCCGCACAGCATAATATGCTCCACAGTGTCCCCCGCATAGGACAATATGCTCCACAGTGGCTCCCCCACAGTATGATATGCTCCACAGTGACCCCCACATAGTATAATGCTCCACAGTGGCCCCCACACAGGACAATATCCTCCATAGTGGCTCCCCCACAGTATGATATGCTCCACAGTGCCACACACGCACACACTATAATGCTCCACAGTGGACCCTGCACAGTATAATATTCTCCACAATGGCCCCTGCACAGTATAATGCTTTACAGTGGACCAAGCACAATATAATATGCTGCAGTGGCCCCCTCATAGTATAATGCTCCACAGTGGCCCCTGCACAGTATAATATGCTCCACAGTGGCCCTTGTACAGTGTAATGCTCAGCGGTGGACCCTGCACAGTATAATATGCTACACAGTGGACCCTGCACAGTATAATATGCTCTACAGTAGCCCCTGTATAGTATAATGCTCCACAGTGGCCCCCACACAGTATAATATGTTCCACAGTGGCCCCCCACACAGTATAATGCTCCACAGTGCCCCCACACAGTATAATATGCACCACAGTCACAGTCGGCCGCAGTACAGTGGGTAGCCGGCATCACCTTGTACTTCGTATGCCGGCGCCGCACTGTACTGTGCATGCTGGCATTCTGGTTGTATTGTGCAGGTGTGGGCAGCAGCATATGTCATGAAGAGGAGGTCCCGGCCACCTACAAGAAGTAACGTGCCATAACGAATGAAAGGTAAGTATGATCGGGTGGGGGTGGCTAACGCAAATGATGTCCCATGTCCACTATGGAGATACCCAGATAGAAACATTTTCGGAAAAGTAAGTTCATTACGAAATAGGAAGGAGGGGGCATGGTGAACTACTGCTGAAATTATTGATTTATCCCACACAAACCCCTTTAACTATTATTTATGTATATAGAGATGAACAATATTTTGTTCTTTGTTTTGTTTTGTATTTGCTGGTTCAGAAAAAAGTTTGATTTGAGTCTAAACCCGTTTGTTCTGAACCAAAAGTTAGACACTCTGTGGGCTCCTTGGACTCTACCACCTTTCCATAGCCTACTTATATGGCTATGGGTAAATTAAAGATCACCAGTGGTAACAAGCAGTCTATATAAAAGCATGCAGTGCTGTCAGATTTTATTTAAATTTTAAAAAATGGTCCAATATTTATCACTTTTTTGAGAGCAGATGCCTGCCAGTGTACACAGACAAGCTGGACAAGCGAATCCAAGAGGAGACATGAAAAAGTACACACCCATAAATAGAAATATCAAATCTTATCTTATTATACACACAAAGCAGGCATACAATTAAAACCAAGGACAAATGCATAGGGATACCCCTGAAGAAGCTGCAATACTCTTGGGGCTTTCTTTTGTGCCATTGTGGTGAGAGTCTACTTTATTTATGGGTATATTTTCTGCCTTATTGTTTATCTTTAGTAAACTGATATTCATATTGCGTATTTTTGTTAGAATACCCACATTTCCTTTGTTTGTACCTGTGCATTTGTTTCCTATTTGATTTCTATTTCCTGCTTTTTCAGTTTAGGGATAGAACAGAGATAGCATTCTTATATTTCTTTTTTATTGAATTCTTTATTTCTGTGGATTTATTTATTTTTATCTTATAGTTGTGGTGTTCATTCTTGATATTGTAGAGATCCAATTGTGTCTTGGGTTTTTTTGCACCCTAAAGGTTGGAACCCCTATGAGTTTGTCCTTAGTTTTAATTTGTTTTAATTGTAAATGTATATCAATAAAATTAGATTTCTCTATTTTTCTGTTTTTGGGAGTGCACTTTTTTCATATGTCCTACTGGACTCAGTTGACCACCTTTGTCCATGTTGCTCCTAATCCATGGAACCACCCCCACTTGTTTATGCTTTGGTTTAGGTTATACTTTATTGATCATAATTTTTGCCAGTTTTTATACACACAGTGGTATCAAAAGAATAATAATAATAAATGATCCCTTTTCAGAGAGTAAAAACATTTTTTTTTATTATTTTAAAATAAAATGTATTTTTTTATATATTTTTTATTATGACAGTATGGGACATGATGGACAGACAGACAGTGGTCTCTGCGCATTTCAGCCATAAATGCCATAAAGCTAAAAATTCAGATTCCAGAACTGATGCTTTCTGATCATCTTACCTCTCAAAAACAAAAAGTAATAAATATGTACCCACAAAATAGGTTTCATAAAACTACATGTAGGGAACGTAGAGAGGAATAAAATGTTACTGGTTTAAGGCTAAAAAGTGTTGCTAAAGGGTTAAAATGTATATATGGCACCAGAGTTATGTGCCAGTAATATTTATTTGAGCCATAAATTCAAAAGCTGCAATGAAAAAGTGACATTTTTGGGAAGGATTTAGCAATTTTAGGCTGAGGCCCCACATTGCAGAAACACAGCTTTTTTTGTTGCAGATTTTCCTACGGTTTTTTGAGCCAAAGTAAAGAATGGTTACAAAAGTAACGGGAAATATATAGGAAGTTCTTATACTTCTACCTTCTGCTTAATCCACTCCTGGCTTTGGCTGAAAAAACCGCAGCAAAATCTGCAAAAAAAACCCCTGCATTTCCGCAACATGGTTCCTTAGCCTTAATGTGATTGTTAGGGGGATAAATTGATCTACAAATGTCTAGTATTGGACTATAAAGTCACTCTGTCACAGAATTATCTCTACATTATTTGAATGTCGAAATAATTCAATATGCAATCACACTGACATTATCAAATAGACTATTTAACATTTCTGAATACTTTTAAAATGTGCCAAACTTCTAAAGTTAAAATTCATTTGGTTATTTTGACTGCTACAAAAATTTCTAGTCTCCCAGTTCAGAAACTGCACATGGGGTATCCCTCACATGTGTTAAGGATATTAGGAATAAAAAAAAAGTATCCCAGTGGCCCAGTGGGAATACGTACCTAATATGGTTGAGTTTACCTGTCTTTGGTATATTTTTCATACACTGCCGATATACCTTTGCCCAAGGGATGAGTTTCAGGTTATTAGCAAAGTGACAGCAACACATACGGGTATGGCATATGGATGGTAACAAAATTTGGTGTTTAAAAACATACTGCACTTAACTGTGGGATTTTTAATGTTGTGATGTCTTCTTTCTTCTCCTAATTAAAAAAAAAAAAGAAAAATTAGCCTGGACAACCACTTTAAGCAGAATGGATGACATCAAGCAGAGATCTAGAAAACCGTCATACAGAAAATATATTGGAAAATTGTATAACTTTTTATTATACAAACAATTTTCTCTCAATGTTTTTCTGAAACTGGTCAACTCCTTTAACTTCATATTCCACTCCTTCATTTGGAAGGGTGGCACACTCACAGCCAACCTCCAGAATTTGGTAACAACTAGGGATGGATGAATCCATTAGGAATCATTTCTGATCCAGTTGGTTTGGGTTCCTGATTCTCTTCGGTTCAAACAAGTTTGGTACAAACCACACCTTTTGGTTGGGGGCCCCACGTGGCGTAAACGCCGTAGTTTTTGCAAAGTGGATGGGACTCTAGCGAATTCCATCCACACATTGCAGAAAAATACGTTTTTGGAAACCTCTGCAGACTTCTGTGAAAAGGGCTGTGGGAAAAACTGTGTTGAGTTGCCGCCGCTGTTTTAACCGCAGCATTTTTTTGGTGCAGCCCGCTACGTGGGACCTTAGGTTAAGTTGGCTTAAAACATAGTGTAGAACACTCCAGGTTATTGGAAATCTGGCATTCCTGTGGGCCAATCACAGGAGAGCTACTGTGGCTATTGAATTAAATAACAGCAGTGGCACTTCTGTAATAGCGAGAACACCACTGATAATTACATTATGATGTCACAGTACAGGGATATTAAAAAAAATTGGTGACAGTGGGTGAAAAATCATAGCAAAGCTGCCACCGCTATTGCTGGTAGTGGCCCCGCTATGTATAGACACTTTGGTCTGGTGCTAAATTTAAATGGGCCAATGAAAGGAGAGCTACTGATGCTATTGAATTCAATACCTGCAGTGACTTTTCTGTGATAGCGGGACCACTGCTGATAATAGCAGTGGTGGTTCTGCTATCATCTAATCACGGTGAACATTTTAGTTCATCTGAGACAATTTGGAATATTCAGGGCAAATCCGGTTTTGTTACAAACTGATACACCCATCTCTAGTAACACCCAAAAATGTTTTCGCTCATCTGTCACCTGTGGGTGATTTGTCTGCTATGTTTGCTTTTTTCACAAATGTACTGTATATGTTTGTGTCATATTCAACCCCACTCCTCTCCCTGGGTAAGTAAAAATGAATCATAAAAAACTTTTTAATATGAAATAGTTTTTATTTGAACTTATTTAATAAAATGTTTTTAATTAAAGTTTTTACATAAAAATGTTTTACAATGTTAACAAAATTTCCTTTGTGTCACTTCTTTTATATTGTTACATTTTATATTATATATGTGCAACATTTGACTAAAATCAAATGTATGGCCCGTTTTATTACATATACAGTATATCTATATTCATAACCCTCTTGTTAATACATACCATATGTGTTTTTTGAATCCAAGATGCTATTGCTTTCACATGTATCAGCACTAGAGATGAACAAATTTCTCAAAATTCATTTGAGTTTGATTTGATTGAATCAGACACCAGATAATAGATATGGGCCACATCAATTTGATCCAAACTGGAAGTGCCCTAATTGTATTACCAACAGGTAAGGTTAGCAGGAAGTCACAATTTAATTATATATTGGGGTATCAAGATAGAGTCGATAAATGATCAAAAAATAAGAAAAAAAAATTCACTTTTATTAATGTAAGATTAAAATATGGGACGATGCAAAATAGTGCTACCATGTGATCAACAAACATTGAGGGCTAAGATCACACCTATAAGGCTAATGAGTTTTTATGCCCAGACCATATACCAGTCTTATCACTTCAGTCTCCACTAGTCAGTCAGACTGGTCATTAATAGGCACTTCCAGATGGTCCTCTGTTCATAAAACTCATGACTTTTGGATATGGGATGGACCCTCACTCCTTCCTAAAACCATCCAAACTACAGTAAACATTGACTTTGGAATAAGCACTCAAAACACTTTATTTTGGGTGTCAAAATGGCCACAGCTTTATTTAAATCACAGAACTAAAATAATCACAGAAGGAGTTAGGTGAAGTGCTAGACCATTGGGATTCACAAATACTGTGAGATCCCCAGCTGTCTGACATACAGCACCTGGCCAGACAGCAATAAAGGGGCGGCACGCTCTGGCTTGCAATTCTAGTAGAGCCAGTACACTTTAAGGGCACCAACGACCCTGTGCTTAACCACTGTGCCCACCCCTGGATGACGTTACTATTACGACATCCTTCAGGCTGGCCTTTTCCAAAGCTCAGCCTGTTCACCACCATGAGGTTTAACCTCCTCTATTAGTTAAAATAAGTCCACAATAACTTGCCTGCAACTTCCACCTGACTCCTCAACCGCCACAGAAGAGGCCATTTGACACCTTAAATGGGCTCGACCACCACCAAACTGGTTAGGAATGCAAAAGCCCTCTAGAAACTTTTTTATACTAGTCCCATACCATCTTCTCTACAGTACTAAGCTATGAATGTTGCTGAAAATGCAACTAAAGTGAATGGCTGTAGTTAGAAACCAGTAAGGAGAAATAGACTATAATACTGAAATTACCATAAACCAGTATACTGTACGTGGGGGATTTCGCCGTACCACAAACATGTAATTGCCAACCATTTATGAATATAAGTATATACTTCCCACTTATGTGATGTGGGGAACTGTCCATTTATATTCATTGGCAACCCTATACCCACTTATATTGCCAGGAAAGACATAGAGAGTATAAAGAAGGGAAGAGAAAAGTACTTGCTGTGCATCAGCTTCTCCAGATACACAGCAACCACCGAGTACTTACTGTAGTGAAAAATCTCACCACTGTTGTTCGATGGGTCCCAACCACATCAACAGTAAAACAAGCTATTAAATGATGTTTATAATGATGAGAATAAGCCCATGATCTGCTTGATTTACAGGAGTCTTTGAAGGCAGTGAGAGATCCTCTCCTGTCATATCTCAATCATTTTCAGATTACTGGATGACCTTTACCCATAGCCGTATGCACCGACCCAAGGGCATCGAGAAGCTAAAATTCTCTCTTTTCCTGGACCTGGGCCAGCACCATCCTGATGATGCCCGTTCCGCTAGGGAGCTACAGGACTATATAGCTCCTGCATGCAGAGCATGGGGTTATCATGATAAGCAGTGCTGGGCTCCATTCGCTAGCTGGCTACAATAGATACTCTACTGCATCTACGGCTGTATCACACTGTCGGCAACCTTAAGAGAAATATAAATTCGTCAATATAAATGGTAATATATCTTCATTAAGAAAAATTACAAGTCAACAGAAATGGTCCTTGAAGCTATAGATTTTTATCAAAAACATGCCTGCTTTATTTCAAATATTTTTTTCTCCCTCCAGCCGCAGCCACCACTGGCTCGGAGGGCTCGATTTATTGCACAGACATGTGAAAACTGATAGCCATGACCCTAGGGACTTACCCTAACAGGGTCTTTTTTTTTTTTTTTTAAATGAATAATTGGTTTACAGAAACCAGGTGGTCTATACCTCCAATGGTTACCTTTCCACACCTGGGGTCCATACCTCCGATGGTTACCCCTCCACACCTGGGGTCCATACCTCCGATGGTTACCCCTCCACACCAGGGGCCATACCTCTGATGGTTATTCCTCCACACCAGGGGGCCATACCTCCGATGGTTACCCCTCCACACCAGGAGGCCATACCTCCAATGGTTACACCTGAGGTGGTAGCCCATTACTGGCCAAATTATAAGTAACTTCAAGGACCCATAAAAATAAATAAATAAAAATATATATTTATTGTCACTAGTGCGAATTATAATGCTAAAGTATAAAAAACAAAAAAAAACAAAATAGTAAATAACTGAATTACATTCTGTTAAGCACATACAGTCAAGAAATGGCAAAAATAGTTTTTTAGTGTATCCCAAGCCACCAGCAGTTACACACTGGCTTGGAGACACTTGTACACATCCCAATCCTAAGCAACCTTGCCCTATGGGGTTACAGTACATACTAAGGCAAGGCCACTGACAATAACAGTGTAAAACACTGGCCTAAAGATTGGAGGCCCAGGCAGACAGGGTCCTCTCTTCCACTTGTACTAGATGACTCAGCTAGTTAGCTATCATAGTATATGTCATAGTCAGGGATGGATGCTGCTGCAGTATATGATGCCATAGTAACATATAATAATAGTAATCCATATACTTATCCGGATACAGACTGTAAATCACCGGCTACACATGGAGTGTAAGAAATACAATAATCAGGTGCAGTATTTGTCTGATATCCATTATCTACATGTGTTGGAGACTCAGAGGTCAGCCTACAACATGGCGGTCACTATATCACCGTATATACATGGCTATAAAAATATACAATTCTGTGCATCCTACAGAGCAAGGTGCACCTGGGCCACTCACATCCCCACCATGTGCCGAGCCCTCCATGAACACATTTCAGAGCTATAAATATGATCTAGATATAATATATTCTTCTAAAAGACTGTGAAAAAAACATCTAGATAAGGCCCAACGTAATCTACACAGTCTTATACCATCCACCATTTTAGGTAATAGATCAATTTCCAAATGGAAGTTGAAATAGCTACATGAGGTAAGGGCAGACATTTTATAGGTGGCAGCATCAGCAGGGCAGCATGTATACAGTGACAGAAGGCTGCCATATAACCACACAGGATTCAGTATACAGCCCTGATATGGAGGTCACATATAGATCATTAGATGACATATATAGAAAGGGGAAATAATAATACCAGCATTAACTTTTAGTGGATACAAACACCTTCTGCTTAAGGGGGAAGTCCTTGGAGCTACAAATTCTGGCCGCCAATCTGTTCCACCACACCAAATTACTCCCAGCCGCAACCACAGGCTCAGGGGCACCATAACACACAGAATGGCAGTTTACCACATATAATAAACCACTCCCCGGGACACCACCCAGCAGGAGCCCAAAGACCAGCCAGACCAAAACAGAAGTTAATCCTAGGGGAAACTAACCACCATGTTTCTCCAATGACGATAATTTCAACCAACTCCAAGGACCCCCTACCCCGCCAATTAAAAATAATCTGTATACAGTATGGCCAGTATAACAGTACGACCCGTATACAGCCCTGAGAAGGAGGTCACATAGAAATTATGAGCCATAACCTATTCCCAGCATGATCATTAGAGATGGAGGACATACAGTGCTGGCCAATAGTATTGGCACCCCTGCAATTCTGTCAAATAATACTCAATTTCTTCCAGAAAATGATTGCAATTTGTCTTCAATGGAAAACCACAAAAAAGAATTGTCAAAAAGCCAAATTGGATATAATTCCACACCAAACATAAAAGGGGGTGGACAAAAGTATTGGCACCCTTTGAAAAATCATGTGATGCTTCTCTAATTTGTGTAATTAATAGCACCTGTTTCTTACCTGTGGCACATAACAGGTGGTGACAATAACTAAATCACACTTGCAGCCAGTTGAAATGGATTAAAGTTGACTCAACCTCTGTCCTGTGTCCTTGTGTGTACCACATTGAGCATGGAGAAAAGAAAGAAGACCAAAGAACTGTCTGAGGACTTGAGAAGCAAAATTGTGAGGAAGCATGAGCAATCTCAAGGCTACAAGTCCATCTCCAAAGACCTGAATGTTCCTGTGTCTACCGTGTGCAGTGTCATCAAGAAGTTTAAAGCCCATGGCACTGTGGCTAACCCAGTAAGACCCCACTTCTGACCCAGAGACATAAAAAAGCCAGGCTGGAGTTTGCCAAAACTTACCTGACAAAGCCAAAAACTTTTTGGAAGAATGTTCTCTGGTCAGATGAGACAAAAGTAGAGCTTTTTGGGAAAAGGCATCAACATAGAGTTTACAGGAAAAAAAAAGAGGCCTTCAAAGAAAAGAACACGGTCCCTACAGTCAAACATGGCGGAGGTTCCCTGATGTTTTGGGGTTGCTTTGCTGCCTCTGGCACTGGACTGCTTGACCGTGTGCATGGCATTATGAAATCTGAAGACTACCAACAAATTTTGCAGCATAATGTAGGGCCCAGTGTGAGAAAGCTGGGTCTCCCTCAGAGGTCATGGGTCTTCCAGCAGGACAATGACCCAAAACACACTTCAAAAAGCACTAGAAAATGGTTTGAGAGAAAGCACTGGAGACTTCTAAAGTGGCCAGCAATGAGTCCAGACCTGAATCCCATAGAACACCTGTGGAGAGATCTCAAAATGGCAGTTTGGAGAAGGTACCCTTCAAATCTCAGGGACCTGGAGAAATTTGCCAAAGAAGAATGGTCTAAAATTCCAGCAGAGCATTGTAAGAAACTCATTGATGGTTACCGGAAGCGGTTGTTCGCAGTTATTTTGTCTAAAGGTTGTGCTACCAAGTATTAGGCTGAGGGTTGCCAATACTTTTGTCCGGCCCATTTTTGGAGTTTTGTGTAAAATGATCAATGATTTGACTTCTTTTTCATTCTCTTTTGTGTTTTTTCATTGCAAGCAAAATAAATGAAGCTATTATTACCAAAGCATTTGTGATTGCAATCATTTTCTGGAAGAAATTGAGTATTATCTGACAGAATTGCAGGGGTGCCAATACTTTTGGCCAGCACTGTATACAGGGATTATCAGTGAAGTCTCCATTAACATTACCACAATGTATATCTGATCCCCAGCTTTCAGATCCTGCTGTCCCTCTCTCACCACAGTGTCTCCATTACATGTGACCTCCAAGCTCCACCATAGAGAACCCCTCAGTCCCCAGGACTCATGAACAATCTGCGTTATACAGTAGTAATGCAGTTTGTAAGACCACGTATCACCTTCCATAAACGGCTAAGTGGGCTAAAATTCCTAGCAGTGTAGAATCAAAAGTGTGCCTTCAAAAAGGCAGTGTCACAAACCCCACATAGCTTCCCAACCCAATTCTGTCTGACACCTATAATTGTAGAGATCTTTCCCTCAGTTACTAAAGAGTTAAAATAAAAAACAAGGAGAAACCCAATGCATTTCACTGAACATTGTGGTGATGTCGGATCATCAGGGGACTTAAATCAGCATGTGCCCCAATTGCCCTGAAAAATTGTGTATGACACTGAGGTCTCCTAGGAATGTATGCAAGTTCTCTAACGTCAAAACACAATTAACAATGTCATTAGCAAAGTGACAGCAACACATACGGGTATGATAAATGGATCGTTGCCCGGGGTAACAAAAAGTTTAAAAACATACTGCACTTAACTGTGGGATTTTTAATGTTGTGATGTGTTCCTTCTTCTCTGTCTTCTTCTGATCTGTAAAATGGCAGGAGCCACGTTGAGTGATTTGTGTGGGAAGAATCCCAAAAGTTTCACCTTCTCCAAAATCAAAACTTTTTGGAAACATGTAACATATTTGTGCCCAATTGATTCATTCATGTCTAACCAGCATAGCTTCATTCCTTTACTGCCTGTGAGAAATCTATTCTCCTCTTTGCTGTAGATGAGTCTGTCATCTATAATTTTTTTTAATATCCTATGTTTGACCTTTCTCCTCCTCATGTAGATTCTGTCTTAGATTCTCCAATCTATTTTACATAGCGTGTGTGTTTGTGTGTGTGTGATATCTAACAGCCCCTCTCTATCCAGATTCAGCTATGGGTTTTCTTCTCTACCTCTCTACACTGATATTGCCTATGTGTGTTTGTGTGTGTGAGATCTGTAGATTCTGCTACGGGTTATTCTCTTTTACTACATGACATCTGTGATCCCTTCCCCTGCGATCCCTGGGTTCACTATTTTCTTTGTAATAGCTTGCCCCACTGTTTATGACTCCCACACTGTTGCTATCTGACCTGAGCTGACAGCAGTCAGAAACGAAAGCACAGCAAGCTATATAAAGGATTTGCATAGACTCTACAGTAGCAAAATGGTAGGAACTTTTTACAATGAAAAAGACTGAATTTAGAAAGTTACTATTTTGCAAATAGTGAGCAAATAAATAAAAATGACTACAAAGGTTTCTATAACTTAAAAACAACAAATGCTCAAATGCTGTATGTTATTCACCTCTCCTGTTCCCAGCAATGTTTCAGCATTTCCCTCTCTCATACAGCTGATTATTTCAGCACAGCAGGCATGCTATGAATGATTGTTCATCTGCCACTGCTTCTTCTTTTCTTCAGCATCAGGCACTCTGCACTTCCCAAGGAGATCATCAGGCAGCAGTTTTAAAGTCTTCCAATTCCTCTTAGAAGCCACCTAGTTATAGTCTCTTGTTATAGTTCGATCCCCTGTTGTGTTCTTTTGCTGTGGACTTTAATTTATTTAACCTCATGGCTACTGGCCACTATTCTGAAATTAATGTGCTCTTGAAATTATATTAACCCTGAATCTGCTTGCTGCTACCCTGTAAACGCTGCTTTGCTGCATCAGTTCTGTGTTACTTCACCACTGCAAGTTTCCTTGGGCTATGTCTTGCTAACAATCTCAACTACACCTGGTCCAGTGCTTCTCTGCTACATAAGGTGACATATTAGTTTCTCAAGTTAGATGGATGGATTTCTGGGTCACTTCTATCCTACAAGAAGTCCATGACATTTCTTCTACTGAGATAGTACAAAGAAAATTGCGCATACATATGACAGACGCTCAACTGAAATACAATTTAAATAAAAAATTCATATTTTATTGCCAAAAATAGTTAAAATCAATTAAAAACATTATGGATCAACAAATCTAGGGTCTTGGAATAGAATGCAAAGTAACAACTCCATGAAAAAAAAAAAAAAAATCTGAATAGTCTAAATCAGGGGTCGGCAACCCCCAGCACGTGTGCCAAGAGTGGCACGCGAGGCATATTTCCCTGGCACAGCAGCGGAGTCCTCACCCAGCAGTTTCGACCAGACCAAACACGGACGAAACAAAACTGCTATTATTATACTGTGGGGTCTCTTCAGACCCCTGAGTATAATAAGCGGAGCCCCCGGGGAGGTGATCAAACATAAAAAACAATGCTACTCACCTTCCCTGGATCCGCAGCCGCCCTGTGCTCTTCGGGCGCTTCTGCCTGACGTAAGAGACCGCTGACAGGGCCTCAGGGATCACGTCCGACGTCATTACGCGTAATGACGCGACGTGACCCCTGAGACCCAATCAGCGGTCGCTGACGTCAGGGAGAAGTGCCTGAAGAGAACAGAGCAGCTGCGGAGCGCAGGAAAAAGTGAGTAACATTGTTTTTTATGTTTGTCACCTCTCTTGGCCCTCCGCTTATTGTACTCTGGGGTCTGAAGAGAAGTTAGAATAGAAAAGTTAGAATATTATACCGTGTGCAGGGGCCACTATGGAGGATAATACTATCTGCTGGGGCTACTATGGGACATAATACCGTGTGCAGGGGCCACTATAGCGCATAATAGAGTGTGCAGGGGCCACTATGGGGAATAATACCGTGTGCAGGGGCCACTATGGAGGATAATACAGCGTGCAGGGGCCGATATGGAGGATAATACTGTGTGCAGGGGCCGCTATGGAGGATAATACTGTGTTCAGGGGCCACTATGGAGGATAATACTGTTTGCAGTGGCCGCTATGGAGGATAATACCGTATGCAGGGGCCACTATGGAGGATAATACCATGTGCAGGAGCCACTATGGAGGATAATACTGTGTGCACGGGCCGCTATGGAGGATAATACTGTGTGCAGGGGCCGCTATGGAGGATAATACCGTGTACAGGGGCCGTTATAGGACATAATACCGTGTGCAGGGGACACTATGTGGCATAATACCGTGTGCAGGGGTCATCAGACTTACAATTATTGACTGGCACTCCGAGTACCTCAACTATGATTTTTTTTTTAATCGAAATTGGCACGCCGAACAAAAAAGGTTGCCTACCCCTGGTCTAAATGCTAATATTAGTGCAATAGTGCCCCAATAAGAGAAATAGAATGAGCAACCTGTATATTTCAATAAATGTGTATATATATATACTGTATATATATATATATATATATATATATATATATATAATACCCCTGGGACTCTTGGGGAAGCGCCTGGGGAAGGTATTGTAAAGCGCAGCGTTTTTTTCTATGGCGTTTTCGTAGTGCAAAAATGCTGCATTTTCGCAACGTGGGGCTTTAGGCTTAGACAGACTTTGGAACTGTTCAGGGCAATTACCCTTTATCAATGTAGAGTAGAATACTAGTTTGAATGGTTGAGGCTGGGTTTATGCAGTGCTTTCTACTGAAGAACTGCATGCACTTTTTATCCCCTTCCAGATATCCGCCATTATAGTACAGCGGATGTTGGGTATTTAAATGTGGAGGCCACTCAGGAGCTAAAGGCATTGAAGAGCCATAGGCGCTAAAGCCCGTAATCTGTGCAGGCCCCTGCTGTCATGCAGTAATATTGCAGTGTATGGCACAAGTGATCTAAAGAAAAAAACTATATGAGGCCATAGCCCCCTCGTGGCATAAACCGCGGGAAAAAACTGCAGCGTTTTATAGTCACAGCAAAGTGACTGTGAATCCCATCCCCAATTTGTGATAAAATACGCACAGTGGAAATGCTGCAATTTCCAAAACCGTTGCAGTTTTGGAAATTGCAGCATGCCAATCATACCTACGGAAACACTGGCAGTTTCCCTATAGGTATAATTGAAGCAGATGCAGGTTTCCTCTGCTGACATTCTGTGCAAAGCGCTGCGGGAAGAACCGCGATGCGTTGCCGTCGCGGTTTTTCCCGCAGCACTTTTTTGCTGCGGGACGACACATGGGGTCTTAAGTTTAAATGTGGTATCACCGTGATAGTACCGACCCAGAGAAGAAAGCTAGTGTTTTTACCAAACATTGGAAGTCGTAAAAACATACCCATAAGAAAATGGTGGTACTGCATATATTTTTTTCAATTCCATCTCATTCTGAATTTTTTTCCCGCTTCCCAACACATTGTACAAAAAAATAAATGGTACTATTTTGAAGTACAACTAGTCACACAAAAATCAATTCTGCATAGGACTACGTAAACGGAAAAATGAAAAATGTTACGTAAGGGTTAAAACATAGTGTAGAACACTCTCAGGGCTACTAGAAACCTATCTATCCAATTTCTAGCTCTCTAAGGCAAACACAGCTAAACTTGTGTCAAGGTGAAAGTGACCCCAGAGTACAATAGGTGGAGACCCAGGGGAGGTGTAAAAAAATACTCACCTTCAGTTACCTATTTTTGGCCTTCTTGTGTCTTCCGCCGCTCTGCCTCAGGTTTGTCGGTTAAGCCAAATTTGCTTTGGCTTAACCCCTTACCTCTTAGCACTGTACTATTATCTCCCTTTGAGCATATACTTAATGTCCAGTGCTGTAATAGTACGGTGCTGTAATTCCGCAGGCACAGATAAGATTGCGAGGACTGATGGGTTGCCATGGCAGCCAGAAGCCCGAGCAATGGCCTCCTGACTGCCTTTCCCTATAGTGAGCATACAGTACAGTGAGCATACAGTACAGTGAGCATACAGTACAGTACAGACAGACACATTGAGGAGAGCACCAGTAAAGGTGTGTAGAGATTTTAATTGCCTTTTGCCCTCTACTTAGCATCTACATATCACAAGGCATTATGGGAAAGGAGCTAGGGAGCTCATGCGCCCTCTATTGGATGTAACAAATCCTCAATTTGCTTTTGACTCACCGAGCCTTGAGACAGCAAAAGGGATTTTAGCCAAGCCAATTTCACTTATCTGCATACAGCGCTGTTTCCGGATTGTTGTCCTTCATCAGTACAGAGCAAAGTGAATTGGCTGGCTTAGTGGGAGGCAATGAGTGGGTTAGGGACAAGAATCTCTCACATTGAGGAGAGCACCAGTAAAGGTGTGTAGAGATTTTAATTGCCTTTTGCCCTCTACTTAGCATCTACATATCACAAGGCATTATGGGAAAGAAGCTGGGGAGCTCATGCGCCCTCTATTGGATGTAACTGTACTGTACTGATGAAGGACAATGATCCGGAAACAGCGCTGTATGCAGATAAGTGAAATTGGCTTGGCTAAAATCCCTTTTGCTGTCTCAAGGCTCGGTGAGTCAAAAGCAAATTGAGGATTTGTTACATCCAATAGAGGGCGCATGAGCTCCCCAGCTCCTTTCCCATAATGACTTGTGATATACAGACAGACAGACAGACAGTACAGACAGACAGTACAGACCAAAAGTTTGGACACACCTTCTCATTCCAAGAGTTTTCTGTATTTTCATGACTATAAAAATTGTAGATTCACACTGAAGGCATCAAAACTATGAATTAACACATGTGGAATTATATACTTAACAAAAAAGTGTGAAACAACTGAAAATATGTCTTATATTCTAGGTTCTTCAAAGTAGCCACCTTTTGCTTTGATTACTGCTTTGCACACTCTTGGCATTCTCTTGATGAGCTTCAAGAGGTAGTCACCTGAAATGGTCTTCCAACAGTCTTGAAGGAGTTCCTAGAGATGGAGTTCCTTTTGCCTTCACTCTGCGGTAAAGCTCACCCCAAACCATCTCGATTGGGTTCAGGTCTGGTGACTGTGGAGGCCAGGTCATCTGGCATAGCACCCCATCACTCTCCTCCTGAGTGGTGGTAGCTGTGGCAACATGTTTGGAAGTGAGCAGGGCATAATATGATGAACCAGACAGCAGGATATATCTGTCTGAGTGGTGGAAGAGGTGGTAGCTGTTTAGAAGCAGCAGGCACCATCAGCAGTATAGTAACATGATAGAACATGATGATAAAGGGAGACTGTGGCAGCACTAATCGGAGGCATCAGCCAAAGGTGTGTGAAAATCCTCACGGATCCAGGCTAGCAGAAGACAGTTTAATCTTGCCCATTACACTTGAGACTGGACAAAAATCCCATGGCAAACTAAGCCAGCTCTCTCTACTGCTCTAACCTATTGGCCCAGAATTCCATGGGGTCACAGTTTTCTGCTAGAATATAGGTGTACTCTAGGTATGACAGTACCTGTTGGTGAAGCCAATGGGTACCAGTTGCCTGTTTTGACTCCAGTTGGTGCTGCGAGTTGAAAAATTTTTTGGTTCATCATTTTCCAGATACTGTACTGGGCCTGGCTGCTAATGATGATAAATTTGTTGGCTTCTTCAAAGGGCTTGAAAAGCCGGCACACTTCCCTCATGAGCCTCCAATGATTTATCTTGAAATAACACATTGTCCCTGTGGTCTGCTGCATGCAGTGATTATTCACCACCTTCTGCTGCTCACACATGTGCTTCAGCATGTTTAAGGTGGAGTTGAACTGAATTGGAACATCGTAGATAAGGCAGTGCAAAGGCAGTCTGTTTGTCACTGCAAAACGACCAGTGTGTTTTTTGTGATATAAGAATGGCTGAAATTCGCCATGAGGAGCACCTCTTTTAAGATGCTATATAGGTTAAATATTAGAGACATATGCCATACAGACAATGTGTTATTCATCCTAACTGCAGAACAGCAGCAATACTGCTGTCATTGTCGCTGACAACACTGCCCGGTTGGAGTTGGCGAAGATCCATCCAGAAGAATACTTGCTGCAGTATGCAGGCTAATACTTGAAATACTTAAAATGGCATGGCAGCACTTCACCTTACACCCATGAAATAAGGGGGGAAGAGGAGGAATGGAAGCAACACATTGCCCTGATGAAGATGGTGGTGGGATACAGTTCAAAAAGGTGGGTCCAGCGGAGGTGGATCCTGCATGGTGTTGGAACTGGATCTGCACAACCAGGGTGGAACTAACATCCTTGCTGCTTTTCTTGATTGTGACCACCACATTCTCCAACCCATGGCAATATAGCTATCGTAGAGAAATAATAGTGGCTAGGTTGGTGAGGTTGAGCCCATGCCATTAGTTGGAATAAAGCAGTAGAATCCACTAAGTTGGTGGCAGTGACTGCACCTCCAGCACCTTGGCCAGGTGTGAGTTAAGTTGCAGAACCATCAGATGACTGGACTCATACTGCTGTTTCCTGGACACACATTCCTTTATGGATGACTGACATTGGCGTGTAAGGGCAGAAATAGGAGAAACAGTTGGTTATGATGATGATAATGACAGCCTTGTGCTAGGTGTAGATGTGGCCTGTCCTCAAGGAAGATCACAGGGGCAGTAGAACAGTGTTTCCTATATTTGTTTTTGCACAGCAATGGCTAAGTTTCTGCTTGTAGATCTTGCACATTGCAATATAATTATCATTTTGGAATGAAGAAAAAAATTTTCACATCAGAGATGACCATGTGTAATTGCTGCCGCCAACACTAGTAGCAGCAGTGTCTGCTGTTACCACCACCAGTGCCCCCACCCCCACCCAAAAGGCTTCCGCTAGGTCTGCACCAGGTAAGATTTTGGGATATTGGGCCTGCGCAAAGCTGTAAATGTTACTATCACCACTGCCACCACCCCCTTCATCTGATGTCATAGAACCACACACCCAGACACTACTTATTCCACCGCCAAGAGTTATGTCTTTTTCCTCTCTTGCACACAAACACACAAATAATGAAGTTTTTTTTTTTTAGATTAATGCAGGCTGCAAAATTTATATATATGAATAATAAGAAAAAAAAATTACTTAAGCTAATAGTTTTTTCATATTAACACTCTGTCACACTGTGGATTGAGTGGGTAGAGCTGAAAAAAATGCTAAATAACAAGAGTTTTCTTTTCAGATTAGTGCAGGCTAACTGTTAAACTGTATTGGATGAACAACAAAAACAACAACAAAAATTTTGTTTGAGATTTTTTTTCAGATTAGCACAGATGGAATCAATTCTTCAACAAAAGATTTTTCACTAATAGGACTGACTGTCAGTAAAAAGTATGTTTAAACACTTTGTTAAACACACTATGTTTATACAGTTGAAATTGCTCTACTGCACAACAGACTGAGACAAAATTAGATTATTGGCAATGAAAGGGTTATTAAAGCATTATTTATCTGTAATTCTGTATTAGAGCCGGAATGCTGCTGTCAAGCTCACAACGGATACTCTTCTTCACTTCTGTCTATGAATTATATCACTAATTTACCTGCAATTGCTTAAATCTGACTAAATTCTTCTATTCCTAACTATTGCTTGCAAATTTGTAAGCTATTCACAACTGTACCCAGTATGATGCAGTGAGATGAATCACTGATCCTTTACTATCTCCATCATTATTGCAACTACCTTCTGTTAAAGCCCACAGCACTTTATACCAAGCACTGTCTAATGGCTGAGAGGTTGTCAGCTAATGTCTGGTGGGGCTAGAACGTCACACATTGACTCACAAGACGTGTCTCTTCTGTATTTCCTGGGCAATACATGTGGCAGTGGCGATTTTAGTTTGTCCGAGATGAATCACAATTTGGAATATTCGGGTCGAACCCGGTTCATAACAAATCAGTTTGCTCATCTCTATTCCTTAGTCATTAAAGTATGGGAAGCAGGAACTCATAGCATAATACATAAGTATAACTTTAGGAGATCCTCTCCCAGCACAGGCTGGGAAATCCTCGTGTCTGAGACTTCGTAGTGTAAAAGCAACCTTAGGCTACGCCCCACGTTGCGGAAACACAGCTTTTTTTGTTGCAGATTTTGCTGCGATTTTTGGAGCCAAAGCCAAGAATGGCTACAAAAGGAATTGGAAATATATAGGAAGTTCTTATACTTCTACCTGCTTCTAAATCCACTCCTGGCTTTGGCTCAAAAAAACCACAGCAAAATATGCAACAAAAAAAAGCTGCATTTCCGCAACGTGTGGCCATAGCCTTAGATTGGGTTTATATGAGCTTTTGCTCAACAATGCATACAAAATGCATGTATTTCTGTGGAGAAAAGCACTATGTAAACCCAGCCTTGCTGACATAGTAGAAATATGCTATTCATAACTGCAACTAAAGAATGTATACAGTTATTAAATGGTAACTAACTTTTCAGACAATTCAGTCTCCTTTCATAGAGCATGTGATTCTAGACCAAAATGCAGTGTACTTTAATTAAAAATGTTGCTGCTTTCTGCCTGAACAACCTCTCTAAATTTCCTGCCAGTAGGTGGCTCCCTTGTAGCTAATTTTCATTTCATTCCCTGTTACTAGGGAGGTAGGTCCTTTCCATAGATACATTAAAAAGCAATACATCTGTTTTATATTCACACAGTGAATAGAGATGGGGGAAGGGTATTTTCCTCACAGCCTTCACAAATATCTAAAAACATCTTTCTCTGTGAGCTGACCTGAACATTCTACACATCTCACAGCTTACAATGTAAGAAAAGTCTACTTGTATCTTCTGGCTGCTTGTATGATTACAGATGGGATGTTAGTCATAGACAGCAAGCAACTTTACTGACTGAACTCATAGATTTGCTATTTTTCTATGTCGGTTATGTTTTTTTAGCTGCATCATGGCTGCAAGTGCAAGTGCATCTCAATAAATTAGAATATCTTTAAAATGTTTATTTAAGTAATTAGATTAAAAAAGTGACCTCCTGGGGGGGCGGAGCCTGACGGTGGAAGGGAATGGTCGCATAGCTGCACAGCTCCAGGCCTGAGTCTCTTATAGCGACAAATTAGCGACGTGCCCGTGGATTATATTAACCCAAAAGACACTAGGAAAGCTGCCTTACCTCTAGGGATGCCGAGAAGAAGAAAATCTGCGGTAAAGCCGAAGAAAATATCGGATTTTTACTTCCCCCACGGAGGTGGGGAAGATCAAAATGGCAGCGGCTCACACTCCAGCGCGGTCTCCTGGGCCTCGACTCCAACTCGAGACCCTCCGGAGGAGAGGCTCACGCTATCGGCGCAGCGGAGAACGCTGTCAGCACCGTCGCTTCATCAGCTGATGGAATACGGAGGTCCGGAGGCGTCGGGGCCGTCTACCCGGCGGGCCGGGGAGAGCGCGGTTTCGGGGCCTTCTCGGGCCAACGCACCGAGGCCTATAGGCCTACATAATGCGGAGACACCCACCTCGCCTACTGCTAGCCCGGCCAAACAGAAGCACAGGATCCAGACAGAGGAGCCCCAAGAAGGAGAGGTGAGCAATACTACACAGCACATACCGCCATCCACCGATTTTTTTGCGGATATTCCGGCAACAGAGAGTTTGCTCACTGAGGCCTCCATGAAAAACATGCTTATGGCCTTCTGTAAATCTCTGACAACAGACATGTCCTTAATGGTTAAACCGCTAGATAGAGACCTTCAAGAATTGCAGAAACGCACAGTTCATGTGGAATCTAAAATGGCGGAATTTGCCGCCTCACATAATCTTCTCATAGATGCTCACAATGCGGTGGAAAAGGATGTGTCATATCTTAAATCTAAAATAGCAGACCTAGAGGATTGCTCGCGGCGCAACAATCTGAAATTCCAAGGGATTCCAGAGTCCGTATCTGCGAATAACCTCACAGTTTTCCTTCTAGATCTGATGCGCACGCTAATACCAAGTCTTACGAAAATGGAATTAACTATTGATAGAGCGCACAGAGTCCCAAGACCTTCACATCTGGATGAAACCGTACCCAGAGATGTCCTAGCAAAGATCCATTTTTACCGCACTAAAGAGATGGTGCTGCTGACCTCACGGAAAATTGGCCGTTTACCTGATCCATACCAGAAAATATCTATCTACTCTGATCTTTCGGCTGCAACACTACAACTAAGAAGGCAATTTATCCCTATCACTATAGCGTTACGCCAACATAATATCCTATACAAATGGGGATTCCCGGTTAGAGTAATCATATCCCGAGACAACCTTACTTATGTTATCAACTCCCCGGAAGATGGCAAAAAGTTGCTAAATAAATGGGACATTGCAACCAGTGATCTGACCTCCAAACCACCACCTGGCCCTGTGTCAGATGGATGGCATCGACCGAAAACCCCAAGGCGTCCACCAAAAGGGCTAAACAGCTAGAGACTCACTCTACAACGGATTTCGTATGTCCACTATTGCTGAACTTATCCCCCCAAGATTACAACAGCCGCTGGTCCGCTGTACCACATTTCTTTTCCTTGTTTTGTTTCGGTGGCTTACCCACTGGTTTTTATGTCTCTACAGTTTGTTTGCTCTTCGGTTCTGGCACATGGGGCGTCGTGACTACACAAGGCGGGGACGATTCTGCTCCCTACCGCTATTGGTAACATCTGAAGTGGGTGGTTGTGGTAAGATCTTTGAAGCATTACTAAATGTGAATTATGGTACTTAAAATTATGTCTATGAATGTCAGAGGTTTGAACTCCCCTCAAAAGAGAGCCAATTTGTGGCGAGAGGCCCAAGTTCAAGGCTGTGACATTCTTGCAGTTCAGGAAACACATCTTTTGGAGGTGGATGCCACTCGCATCAAGCATGCCTCATACCCACACATATTTCACGCTCATTGTACCTCCAAGCGCAGGGGAACACTAATAGGAATCAAAGATTCAGTGGCATTTCAGCTGGTGTCCTATTATGCTGACCCTGGATGGCGATTTGTCATATTAGTTTGTATCCTTAATAATGTCACATACACGTTGGTCTCGGTCTACGCCCCAAACAAAAGACAGGTGTCATTCTTGGGGAAACTCATGAAAGCAGTGGAGCAAAGAAAACAAGGATGCTTAGTATTAATGGGAGACTTTAACATGGCTCCAGATCCAGGGGTAGACACTACCTCTAGCATAGCGACACGTCATCCTTCCTTTTCGCAGGCTATATGGCGCCATGACTTATTTGATATTTGGCGTATCCTTTATAATACCGAAAAAGATTATACTTACTATTCAACTGTACACACTAGCTATTCAAGAATAGATTTATTTCTAATAGAACAAGCTAGTATTCCCCTTGCCGTGCAGTCGGAAATTTCACAAATAACTTGGTCAGACCATGCAGCAATAACCCTGACCCTAAGGGAAAAATATGATTGCCCTAGAGCGTATATCTGGAGGTGCAATGAATTCTTAATGTCGCAGCCAAAATATAAAGCAATTTTGGAAAATGACCTGAAGGAATTCTTTCAGATTAATGCTCCCTCAGTATCTAGCCCTGATATATTGTGGAGCTCACAAAAAGCCTTTATCAGAGGAACATTTATTCGATTGGGTCACATAGAAAAGAAAACTAGGCTAGCAGAAATTGACCGACTATTGCACCAGATAAAATCTATAGATAACGATAATAAAAAATCTCCTTCCCCCCTCCAATGCTGCAAAATTGGTGACGCTACGTCAACAATTGACAGCCTGTCTTCTGCATAAATATGAGAAGAACCTGAAAAGGGTGAAAGCTACTTACTACTCTCAATCTAACAAAGCAGGCAAGCTCTTAGCGTCCAAGCTTAAACAAAAACATGCCAGGTCTAAAATCCCGTTTCTTCAGAGTAAGGATGGTGCACACAAAATCTATGATCCTAGTGGCATCGCCAACGCATTTAAAGCTTTCTATGAAGGCTTATATAATATTAAAGAAGACTCTTCTGTGATACCTCCGGCGAAACAAGACATTGTAAACTTTCTTGCAAGTGCCCAATTGCCCACACTCACTAAAGCACAACTAGACTCTTTGAACGAGCCCATCACATCATCAGAGTTGCTGTCAGTAATTAAGTCGCTGCCACCCCGAAAATCCCCGGGCCCAGATGGCCTCACTAATGAGTATTATAAAAAGTTTTCTCCAATTTTACTTAACCCGCTGTTGTCCTTTTTAACGGCTGTGGTAGACTCTGGCACTATTCCGGGGGAAAATCAGGAGGCACTGGTGGTGACGTTGCCTAAACCGGGCAAGCCTGCCACCAGCCCCCAAAACTTTTGACCAATATCCCTATTAAACTCAGATTTAAAAATTTACGCCAAAATTATAGCAAATAGAGTAGCAGCTTGTCTTCCGAGCCTAATAAATTACGACCAGGTGGGATTCATGAAGGGGAGGCAATCATATGACAATACCAGATGCATCTTGAATATTATATATCATATTAACTCAAAAAAAATGGAAGCAGTGGTTCTCGCATTAGATGCTGAGAAGGCGTTTGACCGCATTTGCTGGTCGTATGCCTTCCTGGTGATTAGGAGGATGGGGTTCGAGGGAGCTATTCTGAAAGCAATTGAGGCACTGTATTCTGCGCCTTCTGCAAGAGTATTCACTAACGGGGTAGTATCAGATCCCTTTTTAATAACGAACGGGACTAGACAGGGGTGCCCCCTCTCACCGCTGATATTTGTTCTCTCGATGGAACCGCTGGCCCAAGCAATTAGACTGGACCCAGAGGTGGGTGGCATTAATATACGGGACAAAACTCATCTTATATCATTATATGCAGATGATATCATTCTTACTTTGTCCAAGCCACTAAAGTCTGTTCCCCGACTTATGGAGATTATAGCTAATTTTGGTCACTTATCATATTATAAATTAAATATGGCCAAATCACAAGCTTTACCCTTGTATATCCCTCCCTCTTTACTACATCCCCTACAGTCGAAATATGACTTTGATTGGAGGAAGGAGGGTGTTCAATATTTGGGGATACAGGTGACACCCAATACGGGGGCCCTATATAGAATTAATTACATACCCATGTTGAAAACACTGCAGGATGAGATGGAGAGAATGTCCCCAATAGACGTGTCTTGGATGGGACGTGTCGCGGCTTTTAAGATGTTATTATTGCCTAGACTCCTATATCTGTTTTGCACACTCCCGATAGCCGTCCCAGTTTCGTTTTTCGAAACTATGCAAAGGATGATCTCAAAATACATATGGAATGGAAGGAGACCCAGGGTTAACAAAAGCTTCCTATTTAAACAAAGAGAAGCGGGAGGACTGGGGGTGCCAGTGGTTAGGAATTATTACATAGCGTCCCTAGTCACACAGTGCGCTAGATGGAGATTAGCTGATACCTCGGTACCATGGATCCACATAGAGCAATCGTTCATATATCCTTTAAGACTGAAGGACACCCTGTGGGCGCCCTTCTGGAACATTCCTATGCCTGAGTCCCTGTCCCCAGTTATGCAAGCAGCTGTGATCGCATGGAAGCTGCTTCACGGGAAAGCAAATCCTACAAGTCACTTTTATGCCTCAGAGATGCCTTTGTCACTTATGGCCTGGGCGATAGAAGACCTAGTAATTTTGGAATGGGAGATGAAGGGGATTACACAGGTCTCCCACTTACAAATCTGATACCAAGCAATTTTTATCATTTACTGTACAGATCTAACACAGAAATTTGGAATTCATAGAGGTGACTTCCTTAAGTACTCTCAAATAAGGCATTTTATATCTAAGAACCCGATATCGACAGTACCCCACAGTAATAAGGTATTCACCTGGATGTCGACTAAGATGAAGGGTTTAAGGTTTCTATACGATAGAATGGATGGAGTAGCAACTTTTACTAGATCTACACCATTCCGTTGTTGGGAGAGGGATTTGGGAAGAACCATCACCTTGGATGAGTGGGAACAAGCTATCAAACTTAGTCATACATCCTTAAAATGCAATACTCACATAGAAACGGCTATGAAAGTGACTTTAAGGTGGTACAGAACCCCATCCACTTTACACAGGGCATACCCGTCAGTCTCTGAGGAGTGCTGGAGAGGATGTGGAGGGAAAGGAACACTTATCCATATTTTGGGACATTGCCCCATAATTTGTGGATACTGGCATAGGGTCTTTGTCATGTTATCAGAAATATTTAATTTCCGCCTCCCCTACTCCTCACCTCTGGCCATCCTATCAATTGGAATTCCTGAGGAACTGAACAAATATAAAAAACTCCTCTGTAAAATCTTGACAATAGCTAAATTAATGTTGGTGCAAAGATGGAGATCAGTTACCCCTCCGTCAGACTCCACATTGTTGTTGGCTATTAATACTACATATACCTATGAGAGGGTAATTGCACTGGGAAATGACTCCTATCTTAGATTTGCAAACATATGGAACGCATGGGCTAACTCTCGATTTGTTGCATAACGAGAGCCAGGAAGCAGGGAGGTTTTAGGGAGTGGAAGCGGAATGGAGCATATGAAAGGACCGTCTTTGAAATATGTCACGCTAACCCTGGAAATGTGCCTAAATGTTAGTGTTATTGTTACTGTTATCGCTTACTCAATTTCTGTTTTCTATTTGCTGTCTTATTGATGTACAATCCAAAGAATATGCCTTGAACAAACTATGTAAGAATGTATATCATAATGTATGTCAATATTCTTTCTCACATTTATTTTGAAAATCAATAAAAATTATTGAAACTAAAAAAGTGACCTCCTATATTTTCTAGATTCTTTACACAAAGAGTGTTCTATTTCAAGTGTTTTTTTTTTCTGTAAATGTTGATTATGGATTACAGGTAATGAAAACCAAAATCTAAGAAGATTTGAATATTGTAAAAAAGTTCAGTATTGTAAATTCAGTGTGTCACCTGCCAAGGTTTCCTAAGCCTTTAAATGGTCCCTCAGTCTGGTTCAGTAGGACACACAATCATGGAAGACGCTGATTATGAATTGTATTACTGAATCACTGAAATGAATGAACGTTTCAAAGATATTCTAATTTTTTGAGATGCACCTGTATTTGCAATTTAGTGTTCTTGGATCTCCTACAGTATATTATGGTCACATGGGCTTTTTTCTCTCAGCTATTCATTTGCTATTGCACAGTTACTCCTGGCAGAATTACATGCAAATAAACCAGTAGTATTTATATAATTGATAGGGTTTTGGGGCAAAGTGCTCCTTATTGCACACAGCCTCAGAAACAAATGTAAATTGTGCTGTAACCATAATGGGGATATTAGCAGCAGAAAAACTGATAAAACATCATGTATGATGGTTTATACAGTCATAGAAGGTACTATCCAGCAATATGCTGCACATATTTCATTTTTTCTTGAAAACTCTGATATTCTTTAAAGGGGTATTCCCATCTCAAGGTTCCTATCTAGCTAGCTAACTTATGTAAATTCTTGAATTTTCCTAAATAAATTGCTTTGTTTACCTGCTATGTGAAATTATTCCTTCTATTATTTAAATAACATTTCTTTGGTCCCAGGCCTATCTAATCACAGGATGGGTGATGTGACTCACTGCTCTCTGGAGGGGAGGTTAGATTAGATTAGATATTAGATTTCTAGTAATCATAATAAATAACCTTTCATGGTAAAGGCAATGTCTATATCTATTGAGGTATTTTATAGTGTTCTGTCCATCAATCAAAGTCCGCCCACCAGCCTGTTGAAGAATACAGGAAGTGAAAAGAAAAGAGAGCAGGTAGGGAAGTTCTCAATTTATCAGTATTTTTTTTTCTCTATGTCTCTATCTATATTTAATAAAAGTACTGATTCCATTGTTTTATTCATGAGTATTAAGTAAATATAATAAAACATATAATCATATGATAAAATACAGAAATTAGTTATATGCATATTTTAATCCATACAATTTTTTATACATATCTTGGACTCAAACAGGATATTTTTGTGCGGTCTGTAGTGCATTTTTTCTTTCTTTATTTTTTTATTCAAAGACAATGGATTGCAAAAAGGGAAGAGACAGATAATACTGTTTTTTATGCATGTACTCTATGTCTTGGATAAAAAGTTGTACAAGAAACAGTACTGTGTGAATCTGTCATAAGGTAAATCTCTGAGAATTATGAACTGTTCCAGAGCATATAATGTATAGCAATGATATTGAATATAGTGAGTCATAAAGCAAAATATTTATTAATCACAGAATTGTCTTCTTACAATAGACACAGCAGTTCAATTTTGTTTGTAGCTTGTCACAAAATAGAAATGTTCTATTCTACCTATTGCTCAGGAAATCCATTTGTGTCTGACAGTCTAAACTCTCATGAGTGAGAAGAATGACAAAACTGATGAAGAAATTCTCTACTGAACTCTTATTTTTTTGACCTGTGTAGAACATACATCCAATATCAAAAGCAAAACCTGTGTTACAGTACTTGTAATGGCAGAAATTTACTAAAATAGGCACGCTGAAAAGTGGCAGATTTTTGGCACATTACTATTTGTGACAAAAAATGTGGTATTTTCTCAATTTTTCAAACTACTTGCCACTTTTTAGAAAAGTGAGGGCAGCAGATAGGATATAAAAGAAGGCCGGGGCGGGGACACCTCAGGCTGGCAAATTTACTATAACTTATGTCAGCAAATTTACTGATGTATATTTAAATTTTGGAATCCCTAACATGAACCAAAACCACAAACGAATGATCAATGAATCAAGCATGGTGGTGGAGGGGTGGTAATTTGGGCTTGTTTTGCAGTAACAGGACCTGGTATCTTGCAGTCATTGAGGGGAATCTATTAAGACTGCTGATTTTTACACCAGTGTTAACGGATTCCCCAACAGGCATAAAACTTGCCTCTTAGTAATTCTAGCTCATGTCGGTGTGCATGATCACAAGTCTACACCAATCAGGAATTTGTGTAGATTTTTGATATAACTCACTCCAGTTTTCATGTGTGAGTTACAGTAAATCTGGCACATCAGGGCATTACTACTACAACCTACCTAGATTCCAGCAAGCAGGGCACAGAGGCTGAGATGTGCCAAAGCATGATGTGCTACTTTCTAGGTGTATTCACCTTTATAAAGGTCAACCATGAACTTCTCTGTGTACCAATATTTTCCAGAGTCAAATAGAAGGCCATCTATCCTAAAGCTAAAGTTTAACTGAAACTGGTTCATAAAACATGACAATGATCCCAAGCACACCAGTATATCTACAAGAATAGAATCGAGGTGTTGCAATTGCCCAGTCAAAATCTAGACCTCATGTTGGGGGACCATAAGAGAGCTGTACATAAATGAATGCCCACAAACCTCAACAAACTGAAGAAGAGTGAGCCACAATTTCTTCAGAACAATGTGAGACAAATAAACTCATACAGGAAACATGTCACTTTTGCTTTGACATAACTTTTCTGCTGTGTTTGCCTTAAAGAGCTAGAAATTGGATAGACAGGTTCCTGTAATACACTATATTTTAAGCCAATTTAAGGTTTAGTTCATACAAATATATACATTTAACACACATATATATCCCTAAAACAAATCCATCATGTTTAACATAAAGTCTAATCTATAGGCATCATATTACAGACCAGGAAGAGATGAGTATATATAAGGGTATATAAGGGGATGGAGCGATAGCTGTCAGCCCACTGGACTTCTAAACCCAGAATGAGTAGAGGTTACATAGTTAGAATGGTTGAAAAAAGATACTGTATGTCCATCAAGTTCAACCAAGGTATGGGACAGGGCATGAGTGAAGGAAATATGTTTTTTTTACGTTTACATAAGCATCTAAGTAAAATGCATCTAAGCCTTTCTTTTATGCTGTCAGGTATTGCTGCTTGCTATGACAACCTCCTGGGATAGACTATTACACAGATTCACAGTCCTTACAGTGAAGAAGCCTAGTATCTCTGGAGATTAAACCTATTTTCTTGAGATGAAAGCAGTACCCCCTTGTCTATTGAGAGGATTTTACATGAAACAGCTTTTCCTCATATTTCTTATATGGGACATTAATATATTTATTAAGGTTTATCATATCTCCTCTTAAATGCCTTTTCTCAAGACTAGGCAAATTTAATATCTCCTCATAACTGAGGTTCTCTGTGCCCTTTATCAGTTTGAACCTTTTCCAACTCTAGGACATCCTTTCTATGAAGTGGTGCCCAGAACTAAACTGCATATTCCAGATGGAGCCACCCCGATGATTTATAAAGTAGTAATGTCACCATAACTGTCCCGTCAGTCCATACCTCTTTCAATACATGGCAATATCCTGCTGGCCTTAAAAGCAGCTTCTTAAATGATATTGCTAGAAGAGCAATTTCCAAAAATGCAAAAACTGGCTGATACCAGAGAGCAGTAGATCAAGCTACCTAAATCCTACACACAGCACAGGGAGGTAGAGTCTAAAGTTGCTCAGATGATTTCAAGAGAGCCCGCAGCATGGCCGGATGGTCTCTGCAGGTTCTGAGGCCCAGGTTATCAGCCCAAAAGCATAAGAAATAGATGCATATACAATCTGTAGTCAAAACGAGAATCCACAGCAACACTCAAAATGCAAGTCAAACCAGTAGACCAGAATCAGAAAAGTAAACATATCCAGGGCGAGGTCAATTCAAGAGTTCACAGTCAACATCAAAATCAGAAGACAAGGGAATATGCGGTAAACAAGCCAAGGTCAGTTGAACAACAAACAGGAACAATAAGAGTACAGGAGGCTCACTAGCAAGTATTAACAAACAAATAGCAGGCGCGTGGGGAGTTGAGAACAGACTTTAAATATCCCTCCGCAGCTACTAAGTTCTGATTAGCTACAGAGTCAGAAAAAGCTTCATATGACAGCATGGCAACCTTAAAGCAACAGTAGCAAGCAATACTGCAGTGAACAGAATACATACTGAGAATCCTAGCAAAGTTGTTAATTAACCCCTTAACGCAAAATGACGTACCAGTATGTCATGGAAACGTATACCAAACCGAAAAATGATATCCCAGTATGTCATTTTCATATGACCCGCTCAGAAGCTGAATGGGTGACATCAAGAGCGGGTGTCAGCTGAGCTCCAATCGCGGGTGTTAAAGCCTTAGATGCCGCGGTCAATTGTGACCACGGCATCTAATGGATTGCCCTAGCAACCTGTTACCTTTCCACTGGCAATTCAGGGGCTCTGCAAAAGTGGCATGACGTCCAAAAACCAAACTGTGTTCCAAGAAACAAAATAGTGCTCCTTCACTTTTGTGCCCGGCTGTGCCCAAACAGCAGTTTATACTCACATATGGCATTAAGTACATTATCCTGGGTACACCAGTGTCATACATGTGGGCATAAACTGCTATTTGGGCACACAGCAGGGCACACATGTGAATGAGCCTTTGAGCCAATCTGCTTTTGGACAACTAATTTAGATTGTTGGTTTTTGGACGCCATGTAACATTTGCAGAGACCCCAAAATTGCACTACAAAATGGGGTCACTTCTTGTGGAATTCCAATTTACTGGCACCTTCAGGACTCTGAAAAAACAACATGGCATCCAAAATGTCCCTCTAAATCTATACCCCAAAAGCTAAAAAGCGCAGTGCTCCTTTCCTTCTGAGCCCTGCTGTGTGCCTAAGCAACAGTTTACGCCCACATATACAACTTCTTTGTAACCAGGATAACCAACTTAATAGTTTTCGGAGTGTGTTTCTCTTATGACACAAAGTGGGCACAACATGCTGGGCACTGAAATGGCACATTATTTTAAAAATTTAAATTTTCACTTTGTACATTCATTTTTGGGAAGCACTAACGGGCTCAAAATGATAATATTCCTTGAGAAATTCCTTGAGGAGTGTAGTTTCTAAAATTCTGTTACTTATAAGGGGTTTCCATTGTACTGGCACTTTAGGGGCCCTGCAAATGGGATATGGCACCAGAAAACTATTCCAGCAAAATCTGCCCTCCAAAAGCCAAATAGCGCTCTTTCTATTCCGAGCCCCGCCATGTACCCATACAACATTTTATGACCACATATGGAGTATTTATGTGTTCAGGAGAAATTGTGCAACACACTATGGGGTGCTTTTTCTTCTTTAACCCCTTGTAAAAATGAAAAATTTGGGGCTAAATGGACAGTTTATTGGAAAAAAAGTAATTTTTTAATTTTTACATCCCAATGCTAATAAAATCTGTGAAACAGTTGTGGGGTCAAAATTCTCACCATACCCCTTGAGAAATTCGTTGAGGTGTGTAATTTCTAAAATGGGGTCACTTTTTGGGGTTTTCATTATATTGGTACTTTAGGGGCTCTGCAAATATGACATGGCACCTGAAAGCTATTCCAGCAAAATCTGCCCTTTAAAAGCCAAATAGCACTTTTTCCATTCTGAGCCCCGCCATGTACCAATACAGCAGTTTACAACCACATATGGGGTATTACCATGTTCAGGAGAAATTGCGTAATTACCTGTGGGGTGCTTTTTCTCCTTTAACCCCTTGGGAAAATGAAAACTTTAGGGATAAAGTGACGTTTTAGTAATTTTTCATTTACACATCCCATTGTTAATAAAATCTGTTAAACCGATGTGGGGTCAAAATGCTTACTATACCCCTTGATAAATTCTGTCAGGGGTTTAGTTTCCAAAATGGGGTCACTTTTGGAGGATTTTCATTGTATTGGTACTCTATGGGCTCTGCAAATGAGACATGGTACCTGAAAACTATTCCAGCGAAATCTGCTTTTCAGACACCCAGTGTCGCTTCTTCTCTTCCGTGTGCTGCCGTGTGCTCAAACATCAGTTTACCCCCTCATATGGGATCCTTCTGTGCTCGGGAGAAATTGCCTAATAAGCTGTGAGGTGCATTTTTTTCCTTTAACCCCTTGTTAATGTGTTAATTTTAGGGCTAAATGAATGTATTATTAAAAAATTAAATGTTTTAATTTCAACTCCATATTGTTTTAATTCCCATGAAATGCTTAAAGAGTTAACAAACTTCCTAAATTCTGTTTTGAATTATTTGAGGGGTGCAGTTTTGAAAATGGGGTAATTTATGTGGGTTTGTAATATATATAGGCCTTTAAAATATCCTACAGAACTGAAGTGGTCATTAAAAAATGGGATTGGGAAATTTTTTTTGTAAATTGGAAAAATCACTGTTACACTTGTAAGCTTTATAATGTCCAAAATAAATTAAAGGGCGATTAAAAAACAATGCTGATATAAAGCAGAGATATGGAAGATAATATTTATTATTGTATTTGGGTGGTATGACTATCTGTCTGAAACGGGGAGAATTTCACGTTTTGAAAACTGCAAATTTTTCCAAATTTCAATCAAATTTCGTATTTTTTTTTTATAAATAAACACATACAATATTGATCAATGTTTACCACTAACATGAAGCACAATGTGTCATGAAAAAACAATCTCAAAATCACATAGGTAAGTTAAAGTGTCTCAAAGTTATTGCCATATAAAGTGACACATGTCAATTTTGAAAAATGAAGCCTGGTCATTAAGGTAATTTTAGGCCCGATCCTTAAGGGGTTAATCTCTATCAGTGACTCTTCCAGCTTTACTCCCCCAAGACATATATTGCATGCAGATTATTTTTACCCAGTTGTATAATATTTATCCACATTGAACCTTATCTGAAAAAATATAGACAGTGTTATTAATCCCATCTTCTATGTCATTAATAAATTAAATAATAGCTTCCCAACACAGAATGCTGGGGTACAGGTCATTGACTTTAACTCTCTGGATAAGATACTTCAAACAGTTTTTACTCCGATTACATACTATATATTCCAAGTCAATGGAGCTAATTTTACCCATTAATTGCTTCCGGCACCATGATGTAATAGTACGTCATGGAAAAGTGTACCTTCCTACACCATGATGTACTATTATGTCATGGTAATGTCACCCACTCAGCTTCTGAATGAAACAGCAGGAAACAGCCATCTAAACTTATTCAGATAGAAACAGAAGGGAAATTATAATACTCTGGGGTTTCTTCAGACCCCATAATATAATAGCTGGAGGCCCGGGAAGGTGACAAAAATAAAATCCATTTATATTCACCTTCCATTACCTATTTTGGGCCCCCTGCTCGGTGTCTGGCACTCTGTGTCTTCATCCTTGCGTCATGGCGTGCTCATGTCACCGGTGAGGCCCAATCACAGGAGCATGATGTCATAGAAGAGTGCCAGATGCAGCAAGGAAGAAGACACAGAGTGCCAGACATGATGAGGAGGCCCAAAAAAAGTAACAGAAGGGGATTATAAATGTTTGTTTTTTTTGTCACCTCCCCTGGGCCTCTAGATATTATACTCTGGGATCTAAAGAGACCTCAGAGTATAATAATTTACCCGCAGCGGCTATTTTATTTCATCCAAGATGAATCCCAAATTCTGAAGACCGAACAATTTGAAATATTCAAGTCAAATACGATTAATTATGAACCAATTCATCCATCTCTAGCCACAAGCTGTACATAACATATTGGGCAGTGAGGTGACAGATATCTGGGAACATTTAAATTTTCATTTTACTTCATCCACTGCAAATTTCTTTTTCAAAACCATCTCTTGGGTCAAAATACTCATTATACCCTTTACTAAATTCTATAAGGGGTATAGTATACAAAATGGGGTCACTTTTTGGGGGCTTACATTGTACTGGTACTTTAGGGGCTCTGCAAATGCGGCATGACACCTAAAATCTATTCCAGCAAAAGCTGCATTCCAAAAAACAACAAAAAAGCGCTCTTTCCATTCTGAGTCCTGCCTTACAACATTTTGCAACCACATATGGGGTATTTCCGTTTTCAGGAGAAATTGTGTAACAAACTTTGCAGTGCTTTTTCTCCTCTAACCGTTTGTGAAAATAAAAAACTTGGGGATAAAATGACATTTTAGTAGTTTTTCATTTTCACATTCCAATGTTAATAAAATCTTTGAAACTGCTGTAGGATTAAGATGCCCACTATACCCTTTGATAAATTCCTTAATAGGTGTAGTTTCCAAAATGGGGTCACTTTTTGGGGGTTTCCATTGTACTGGTACTTTAGGGGTTCTGCAAATGAAACATGGCACCGAAAAAATATTCCAGCAATATCTGTATCTGGCCTCCAAAAGCCAAATAGTGCTCTTTCCATTCTGAGCCCTGCCATATACCCATACAACATTTTACGAACACATAACATCTGGATATGGAGCTTTGTTCAGGTTTAGTTTGTGTAGCTTAGCTTAAACCATTTCTATGTTTATTCTGTTTAGTATACTGATTGATAAATTTCTAGTATTTTTGGCACGTATATCAACTACTCCATGTTCTTCTATATATACAGCGCTAAAGAGCACTTTAAAGAGAAACTTTCATCCCCTCTGAGAAGTCCAGCTGTTTGCACCATTTAATAGGCAATGAACCACTGATTCTGACACAGTTGGAATTTTTTTTCTCTAGCTCACACCGTTCCCAAGCAACATGTGCTGTTAGTTTTAGCACCTCATATGCTACTTAGTCTCTACTGGCAGGTGGGCAGGTGGGCAGTGTCAGGTAGGAGCAGGCTAAGGAAGTGATTATGAGCTCTGACAGTGCCTGTTTCTAAGAGGAATAATAATAATAATAATAACTTTATTTATATAGCACCAACATATTCCGCAGCACTTTACAAATCAGAGGACATATGAACAGACAATATGAGACATTACAATGTGACAAAGAAATAAACATATAATAGAAGTGAGAGCCCTGCTCACAAGAGCTTACATTCTATGAGGAGATAGGGGGACATCAGAGGTCACAGGGTTTGTTTGCTACAATGGTCCAGCCATCTATTAATAGAAAAGGTTATGTAACTGAAGCTGTATGAACCCATCACCAGCTGGTATCTGTGAATAAACAGATATTAAGTGCAAGAAGTGCGCTATAACTTTTAGATGGAGAGGACAAGATCTGAAGAACAGAGGAGGAAGGATAAAAGGTGTTATTGTTTTATACCTCCGCGCATTACACAAGTGATAAGCCTGACTATGCAGATGTGATTTTAGGACAGTTTTGAAGCTGCTGTAGTTGGGGATTAATCAGATTGTATGGGGTAAAGCATTCCAGAACACCGGTGCAGCTCTAGAAAAGTCTTGGAGACGGGAGTGGGATATTTGGATAACAGAGGATGTAAATCTAAGATCATTGGCAGAACGGAGAGGACAGTTGGGGCAGTAGACAGTGACGAGAGAGGAGATATGGGGGGGTTCAGCACTATGGATGGATTTGTGGGTGAGTATGATAATTTTATATTGTATTCTGTGATGAATGGGCAACCAGTACATCGACAGACACAAGGTAGATGCATCTGTGTACCGGTTTGACAGAAAGACGAGTCTGGCGGCTGCATTCAGGACAGATTGTAAAGGAGAGAGTTAGTAAGAGGAAGCCCAATTAGAAGAGAATTGCAATAGTGAAGACGAGAGAATCAGAGCGACAATGAGGGTTTTTGATGTTTCCACAGTGAGAAATTCTAGAGATGTTGTTGAGGTTCAGGTGAAAAAAGCATGCAAGTTTCTAAATATATGGGGTAAAGGTGAGATCTGAGTCAAATACAACCCCTAGACAGCGGGCATGCTGCCTCAGTGTAATAGTAAGGCCACAGACAGAAATGGAGATATCAGGGTTAGGTCGGTTAGTAGATGGAGGGAACACAAGAAGTTCCATTTTTGAAAGATTCAATTTCAGATAAAGAGAAGACATGATGTTAGAGACAGCAGAGAGACAGTCACTGTTGTTCTGTAGTAGTGCAGGGGTGATGTCATGGGATGAGGTATATAGCGGGGTATCATCAGCATAAAGATGGTATTAAAAGCCAAATCTGCTGATGGTTTGTCCAATTCTGGCTGTGTACAGAGAAAAGAGAAGATGGCCTAGGACTGAGCCCTGAGGAACCCCAACTGCAAGGGGCAAAGACGAAAGATAGGAAGAAAACCAAAAGAGAGCGGTGTCCCTGAGGCCAATAGAGTGGAGCATAGTGAGGAGTAGTTGGGGTCTACAGTGTCAAATAAGAATAAATAGTGAATAGTCACCATTAGATTTTGCCATCAGGAGATCGTTGGAGACTTTTGTAAGGGTCGTTTCTGTAGAGTGCAGTGCACGAAAACTTGATTGTAAGGGGTCCAGAAGAGAGTTAGCAGAGAGATAGCGAATTAGGAGGGACTAGACCAAGCATTCCAGGAGTATAGAGATGAAGGGGAGGTTAGAGATGGGTCGGTAGTTAGCAGCACAGGATGGGTCCAGGGAGGGTTTTTCAGTAGTCATGTTATCACAGCATGTTTGAAGGAGAAGGGAAAGATTCCAGAAGAAAGAGAGAGCTTAAAAACTTTAGTAAGGTGATTTGTAACAGCAGGGGACAGAGACTGGAGGAGGTGTGACAGAATAGGATCACTTGTGCAAGTAGTAGGGCAAGAAGAAGAAAGTAGCTGGGAGACTTCTTCTGTTACTGGGTCAAATAATGAAAGTTCACAATGGGGAGCAAGGGAGGGAAGGGGACTGATGCTGCTTGGAGATTAGGTTATTTCCTGATGGATGTTGTTGATTTTGTTTTTAAAGTACGTGGCTATGTCTTGAGCACTGAGGTCTGTGACAGCTACCCGCGTAAGGAGGGAGTTAAAGGTGTCAAAGAATCATTTAGGCTTATTGGAGAGAGAAGAGATGAGAGAGGTGAAGTAAGCTTGTTTGGCGAGGTGAAGGGCAGAGTTATAGGATTTGAGCATAAATTTGAAGTGAGGAAAATCTACAAATATGTTAGATTGTCGCCACATACGTTCAGCACATCTTGAGCATCGCTGAAGAAAACGTGTTTGAAGAGAGTGCCAAGTTTGCTGGTGTCTGTGTTGGAATTTTCGGACAGTCAAGGGTGCTACTTTATTCAGGGTGGTTTTGAGAGTAGTGTTTGGTGGCCAGTTCAAGACAGGAGAGAGAAGAGATGGGAGACAGTGATGACAGTAGTGTGTCTGAGAGGTGCTGTGTGTCTACAGCCCGTAAATTTCTGTATGTGCGGTAGGTCAGTATGTTTTGCGAAGAACAAGTATCCTTTGATGGTACAGGAAAGAAGGTTGTGGTTGGAAATTGGTAGGCGAGCATTAGTAAAGTCAGAGACAGAACAGAGCTGTAAGATGACCAGATCAAGGATATTACTGTAATGGAATTGCCAGTTGAGCAATTTCCCAGTTCATGCTGCAGAACCCTGGGGGAGGGGCACAACAAGACAGTGAGCCCTAAAGCTGACCCCTCCTCCACTGGCCCTGCCTATCGCCTGACTGTCCTAGGTGACACCCGACAACTTGGAGCTGGTCCCTACTCTGAATAAGTGACAACACAGTACGCAGATAGGACAAACAGCAACAAAAGGGAGGTCAGCTAGCCAAGGGGTCGGTAACAGTTGAGCAATGTAGTACAGAATCACAATCCAAGAGAATAGTCAAAGTCAAAGCCAGAGGTCAGGAATAGGAATACAGATAATAGCAAAAAAGGAGCTAGCAGGGACAAAGTCACAAAACAGAATCACAATAGCCAGCAACTATGTTTATAGCAAGTCAGGACCTGCCCCAGACTTGATTAGTAGATAGGCCGTCAATCACACAGGCAAGGCTAAGATTAACTATTGAGGAGCCGAAAGAAACAAGGTGCAGGAGACGGGTGTGGCTGAAATTCAATTATATAGGATAATGTTCAGACTGAGCATCAAGAACCTTAAGCAAGGAATCAAACTGAATACGCCTCCTGCACCGCAGCATGCGAGTGGAGTGTGGCGCAGAGACCAGAACAGGCAGAGACATTACAATTACCATCTTTGTGTGTGGGAGAAGAAGTAAGCTGAGGGAGACCAAGAGAGGCAGTTAGTGATAGAAGGTGAGAGGCAGATGGGGATGTTAAAATCACTCATAATGAGGGTAGGAATTTCACAGGATAGAAAGTTCTGAATCACTCAAGGAGCTCTGAATCACTCCCCCTTGCCTGTTCCCGAATGAGTATAAGGGAGGTATACTATTAGACAACCATAGACACATTAGCAAAGGTCTACAGCCAGTGATCAGGTTGGAAATATATTCCTAGTAACAGTATAGTTATAGTTTCAAGTATTAAAGACAGTGATCAAGACCTCAAGTGTGGGAAAAGAGGTTTATCTTTGTCTTAATTTCAAAAAAATATGGTAAAATATGGGTAAGCATCCAAAATAATGGTAAACAGTGGTTTGTATAAGCCCAGTTTTATCGCCCCGTGATATATAATGTTGTTCATTAAAGGCAATTATCAACAAGCAGTTGTTGTACTCAGCTAACAAACAAAACAATGGAAATGCATCAAAGGAACATGGGGGGGGGTGGAAACCCTGGGAGTGGCTCGTATGGGGAGATATCAGGTGTTGTTGGAGGAGTCAAACTTTACATTCTTAGTCCCTTGAGTCAAGGGGAAGTAGTTTTTCCTGCATCTTCTTCAGTTTCAGAGACATCAATTTGGAACAAGATGCCTTTACTTTTTTTGGTAGAGAGGGGAGCTCTAATGTCATCACAGAGGGTAGCCATGAAGGGGCTACAATCGGTGGAATGTCCAAAATCTGCCACAATTTCTACAGATCAGCTGGGGTGGTGATGACTAACAGTAATTGGCGTCCTTTGTTAGTGACAGCCAGTCCAAATGGGAAGAGCCATGCAGTATGGGACATTTCTGGCTCTCAGAGCCTCTAAAACTGGCTTTAATATTCTTCTCTTTTCAAGGGTTGAGGGAGCTACACACAAGGACAAAATTGTTGGTACCCCTCGTTTAATGAAAGAAAAACCCACAATGGTCACAGAAATAACTTGAATCTGACAAAAGTAATAATGTATAAAAATTCTATGAAAATGAACAAATGAAAGTCAGAGATTGCTTTTCAACCATGCTTCAACAGAATTTTTTTTTAAAAGAAAACTCAAGAAACAGGCCTGGACAGAAATGATGGTACCCTTAACTTAATATTTTGCTGCTCAACCTTTTGAGGCAATCACTGCAATCAAACGATTCCTGTAACTGTCAATGAGACTTCTGCACCTCTCAACAAGTATTTTGGCCACTCCTCATGAGCAAACTGCTCCAGTTGTCTCGGGTTTGAAGGGTGCCTTTTCCAGATGGCATGTTTCAGCTCCTTCCAAAGATGCTCAATAGGATTTAGGTCAGGGCTCATAGAAGGCCACTTCAGAATAGTCCAATGTTTTCCTCTTAGCCATTCTTGGGTGTTTTTAGCTGTGTGTTTTGGGTCAATATCCTGTTGCAAGATCCATGACCTGCGACTGAGACCAAACTTTCTGACACTGGACAGCACATTTCTTTCTAGAATCCCTTGATAGTCTTGAGATTTCATTGTACCCTGCACAAATTCAAGAAACCCTTGCCAGATGCAGCAAAGCAGCCCCACAACATAACAGAGCCTCCTCCATGTTTCACAGTAGGGACAGTGTTCTTTTCAAGATATGCTTCATTTTTCTATCTGTGAACATAGAGCTGATGTGCCTTGCCAAAAATTTCGATTTTTGTCTTATCTGTCCACAGGACATTCTCCCAAGCTTTGTGGCTTGTCAACATGTAGTTTGGCAAATTCCAGTCTGGCTTTTTTATTATTTGTTTTCAACAATGGTGTCCTCCTTTGTCGTCTCCCATGAAGTTCACTTTGCCTCAAACAAAGACTAGTGGTGCGATCTGACACTGATGTTCCTTAAACTTGAAGTTCACCTTTAATCTCTTTAGAAGTTTTTCTGGGCTCTTTTGTTACCATTCGTATTATCCTTCTCTTTGATTTGTCATCAATTTTCCTCCTGTGGCCATGTTCCAGGGAGGTTGGCTACAGTCCCATGGATCTTAAATTTCTGAATAATATGTGCAACTGTAGTCACAGGAACATCAAGCTGCTTGGAGGTGGTCTTATAACCTTTACCTTTAACATGCTTGTCTATAATTTTCTTTCTAAGCTCCTGAGACAACTCTTTCCTTTGCTTCCTCTGGTCCATGTTGAGTGTGGGACTCACCATGTCACCAAACAGCACAGTGAGTATCTGTAGACCTATATACAGGCCCACTGACTGAAGATTGTAGACACCTGTGATGTTAATTAGTGGACACACTTTGATTTAACATGACCCTTTGGTCACTTTATTTTCAGGGGTACCATCATTTCTGTCCAGGCCTGTTTCATAAGTTTTATTTTTATTTTTTAATTCTGTTGAAGCATGGTTGAAAAGCAATGTCTGACTTTCATTTGTTCATTTTCATAGAATTTTTATATATTATTACTTTTGTCAAATTCAAGTTATTTCTGTGACCATTGTGGGTTTTTCTTTCATTAAACGAGGGGTAACAACAATTTTGTCCACGAGTGTAAGTCCTGAAATAGATGGATAATTGTCCCTTCATACTGCAGTTGGTCTCTATCTCTGGCTGCTTTCAGAATTGACATTTTTGGTTGGGTTGGTTTTGCCTTAGCCATCTGTATTTTATTATGTATTTTAGCTAATTTTATTTTCCTTTTACAGATTTTATTAAGTGCTTTGTAATTATCAAAGGCTATAACTGACCCTTTAGATTTTTAATCTGTAAATTACTATTTTTATCATTTATAGTTGCTTTAATCATAGCTGTAAGCCAATTTAAGGTTTAAATTAATAAATTGTTACGTATACTGAATTATTTGACAGGAGAAAATATACTGTACATCCGCTCCTCTGCAGATTGGACTTCATTATAATTTTTTTTCCATTGTGTATCTTAGCAAAAGCAGAGACAACAAAGTATGTGTTTTAACCCTTTCCCGACATCCGTCATAATAGTACGGCGGATGTCGGGTGCTTAAATATGGCGGTCGCTCGGGACCCGGGGATCGCCGGCACCAGGAGCAAGCTGCAGGGCCGGCGTCTCATTACTATGACAGCCGGGAAGCTGCATTGTAATACATTGCATTAGTTATCAGACCACCTGGGGTTCAATACCCCTAGGGGGTCTAATAAATGCAAAAAATTTAAATAAAAAAAAAGTAAAAAAAATATACAAAAAAAAAGAAAAAATATTAAAAGTTCAAATCATCCCCCATTCCCTAGAACAGATATAAAAGTAGTTAAATACTGTGAAACACATACACATTAGGTATCCCTGTGTCTGAAAATGCCTGGTCTACAAATCTATAAAAATATTTCTCCCGTACGGTAAATGCCGTAGCGGGAAAAAAAAAAAATCAAAAGTGCCAAACCGCCGTTTTTTTCACTGTTTTGCCTCTGATAAAAATTTGAATAAAAAGTGATCAAAGCAATAGTAATTCCCCAAAATGGTATAACTAAAATGTACACCTGGTCATGCAAAAAAAAGACGCCCTATGCATCCCCGTACATGGAAGTATAAAAATTTTACAGATGTCAGAATATGGCGACTTTAAAAAAAATATATATTTTTGCACAGTTTTGGATTTTTGTTAAGGGGTTAAGGGGTTAAATGTAAATAAAACCACAATTTGGTATCCACAGAATTGTACCGAAACATAGAATACAGATGACATGTTATTTTGGCTGTAGAGCGAACGCCGTAAAAACAAAGCCCGGAAGAAAGTCGCACAAATGCACTTTTTCTTCAAATCCACCCCATTCTGAATTTTTTTCCAGCTTCACAGTACATTGCACAGAATAATAAATGGTAGCATCATGAAAAAAAATTTGTCCTGCAAACATAAAGACCTCATATGGCTCTGAAAACCGGAAAAATAAAAAAGTTATTGGGTTTGGAATGGGGGGGGAGTCAAAAACGAATATCGAAAAATGTCACCGGCGGGAAGGGGTTAATGTAAAATGCATAGCTTTTCAATCAGCATAACACAAATGTTTCATAATATAGTGCAGCAAGTGTACAGTGACATCTTTGCACCGGTAACATCTCCTAATTTTAATTCTTGTGTCACAGTAATGCAAAGATATGAAACAACATCTCCATAGATCAGTCATAAAGTTATCTTAGCAGAAAAAATATATTTTATGACAACTGGATTATTCTCCAGATATTTAAAGCTTGTAAGACATTTTTATCAGATGTAGTAAATCAAGAAAAAAACGGAAGACAAGATGGTGAACCTCTGAATAGCATTGGTAATCTAAAAAGCTCCTTGAAATTTTCATTTACATGAAAACTCCACTGAAAATCAGGAAGTCTCTACAGGAACTGCCAAGGGGACATCAGATTCCATTCTGCAGAAGTCACACATTGCACAAGGCTTTTAAAACTGTAGATGAAAATTGCAATGGCTTTCACAGATTAACACATCCATTCACCTACATTCAGTGGTATATAATCCTGTTGATTCCAACCTGTCATACATGAAAGGGAGATAATGCTTTATGATTTGATTAAGGATAAAAAAAATCATCTTCAATTTGAGAGAAAGTGGAGTGCTGAAAAGTTAGCAGTTCCTTTTTATCACTTTTTCCCTTCGGCCTAGTGAGTGTTCTTTGTTCTGTATATATAGATTTTTTTTTTTTATTCCCTTCATGTTCTCAGATGTTGCTGTTCTTGGACTACAGAAGACTAGTTGCAATTTATTTATACATGAAATCAGTTAACTGTTTAGCGACTGCTGCAATCGTTGTGGTTTATAAACAGAATTTTCATGGAATAGTCTTTTCATTTGTTTTAATTCCTTAATGCCCCTGCTACATAGTCATCAATTGGTCTTATTCTAGAGGACCATGTTTTTATGGCATTCAAGCATAATGACTATATGGTACATCATTCAGCTGTGGGTCAGGAATCACTGTTGGAGACAACCAGGCACCCACACAAGAAGGCAGAAACAATATGTTGCTATTTCTGTATTTTCGGTCTCTTCATATACATTATACAGTGCTGTTTTGCCATGTAAATGAGACTGCTATGGTAGCTTTAGTTATAGGGTGCATATAGTAATGATTTAAGAAATCATTTCAATTAATAAAGACCCCTAAATATATATTGTGACATTTTGAGATAGACATGATAAGAAAGGAAAGCTAATAAAGAAACTAAGTAATAATAATAATAATTACATAGAAACCCTACCCTTGACACAATGACCTTAAATAGGGAATGTGAATTATCAAAATAACCGCAGAATGGTGGAAAAACAGCATTCTTATTTTAGAGCATTTTATTTATTTCATTTTATTTTACAACATTCTTCCCTCATTACAAAATTCATATGTGAACCATGATAATTTTCAATTTTCACACAATAAAATAACATTTGAAGAATATAAAGCCCTATTGTCTTAAAAACAGTTGTTTGATCAGTACATGCAAAAAAAAAATAAAAAATCAATACATATTACTTCTACTACATGATATTAGCTAGACTGTAAAGGTTTGGTGGCAAACTCTTCCAAGTATAGATTAATAGACCAGAGCACTTGAATGTACATTGGGATTTTTTTTTTAAATATATTGTTGTGTTGTGGTAATAATGTGAATCTGTAAAGCGCTGTGGAATATGTTGGTGCTAAATAAAAAATAAATAAATACTACATAGAAGAATGCACATAAGACAATGCATTCTTCTATTTAGAATATATTTATTTTTTATTTAGCGCCAACATATTCCACAGCACTTTACAGATATAGTTATTACTCAGTGTCCCAAGTGTGTAGAGGGCAATACACAAAAATAAGGGTAGAAAGTGCAAAATTCATACAAATATTTGTTGTTGGCTGTATTTGAACCCTCAACCCCAGCTTTGCATGCCAACAATGGTAACCATGGAGCCACCATGCTGCATATTATATGAGTTATATTAAATTTATGAAGCTACACCTATTCTTTTGTGTAACAGTAGGTGGTCCTTTAGATACAAGTGATTTCAAAGTCAGGGAAGCCACCTGGCCATCACAAATTAAGGAATTGTTTCAACATGGGTTTAAATTGCTTTTAGATGACAAACTACAAAAGGGTACATTATATAGAAGTTGTTTACATAAAAAGACCAAAGTATGGTGGAATAAGGGTTCTCTGAAGAGTTATGTTGCTCAAAATATTGTCCCTAGAGGATTAAGAATATCATGAATGTATTACTGAAATGGGGGGAACATTCTTGGTATTTCAGGTCAGCCCATTCTCTTGAGTTACGAACAAACCATGTGACTGGTGTACATGATGTCATGTGGAGTGTGGAGCTTGTCCTGAATCATTAGTTTCAAATAGTGAAATAGTTTGCAAATATATGATGAAGTTGTAAAAAGATAAATAATATGAATGCAGCAGTAACTGTAAACATTTATTTTGTTTTACAGTTGCCAGTTCAGACCAAAAAATTCCAACAGAGTCCATAGTGGGTTATTCTGAAACACAAGTACAAATTGCCTTAAAAAGTTATGTACAGTTGTGCTAAAAAGTTTACATACCCCGGCAGATTTTTTGTTTTTTTGGCCTTTTTTCAGAGAATATGAATGATAACACAAAAACTTTTTCTCCATTCATGGTTAGTGGTTGGTTGAAACCATTTATTGTCAAACTTCTGTGTTTTATCATTTTTACCATTTATTTAATGTAAACCAGCCCAGGACAGACCGCTTTAAAAAAAACAAAGCTGAGCAGGGCCTGTCCTGGGCTGGTTTACGAGACCTCTGCATGTCAGCGTAGGCGGCGATACAATGACGTCATCACGCCTCCTACGCTGAGACGCAGACGTCGCGGACAAGAAGAGGAGGCGGCGGCGGCTCCATCATGGGATTGCAGGTAGGTGACAAAAACTTTTTCTTTTACATATAAATAGGCCGTAACCTGCTGGAGTATTCCCAGTAGGTAACGGCCTATTTACTTATCAATCCCTGCACCTGCTGTGGCCGCCCCCGCTTCCCCTTCTGCTATCGGATGCAGAAGGGGGAATCAGAATTGGCTGTGAGCGGCAGCTGGGAGTAAGTGGGAGTAAGTGAGGCCAAATACTACTATTATTATACTCTGGGGTCTTTTCAGACCCTGGAGTATAATAATTGGAGACCCATGGCTGGTGATAAACATAAAAACCATTGTTACTCACCTCTCCGGCGATCCGATGTTACTCCCAGCAGGCTTTGGCCTTCTTTGGTGATGTCCCAGGCGTCACATGAGCCAGCCCGACGTCATTATGTTGCAAAGCCGATCTGTGCGACATTGAAGAGGGCCGAAAGCAGGGAATGCACCGGAGCCCAGGTAAGTAACACTAGTTTTATGTTTGTCACCACCTGGGTCTCCGATCATTATACTCTGGGGTCTTTTAGACCCCAGAGTATAATAATAGTTCATTGGTGGGTTACTATGGAGCAGAATACTGTGTGCAGGGGCCACTATGGGGAGTAATTACGTGTGCAGGGGCCACTATGGAGTATAATACAGAGTGCAGGGGCCACTATGAGACATAATACCGTGTGTAGGGGCCACTATGGAGCATAATACCGAGTGCATCGGCCACTATGGAGCATAATACCGAGTGCAGGAACCACTATGAGGCATAATACCATGTGCAGGGGCCACTACGGAGCATAATACCGTGTGCAGGGGCCGCTGCAGGGCATAATACCGTGTGTAGGAGCCACTGCAGGGCATAATACCATGTGCAGGGGCTGCTGCAGGGCATAATACAGTGTGCAGGGGCCTCTGCGGGGCATAATACCATGTGCAGGGGCCGCTACGGGGCATAATACAGTGTGTAGGGGCTGCTGCGGGGCATAATACCATGTGCAGGGGCCGCTACGGGGCATAATACAGTGTGCAGGGGCTGCTGCGGGGCATAATACCGTGTGCAGGGGCCGCTGCGGGGAATAATACCGTGTGCAGGGGCCGCTGTGGAGCATAATAACGTGTGCAGGGGCCGCTGCGGGGCATAATACCATATAATACTGTGTGCAGGGGCCGCTGTGGGCCATAATACCGTGTAATACTGTATTAAAAAAAAACACCTACTCACCTGTCCCTTGTGCTCCGATGTCTCCCACTGCAGTCTGGTTCTGCTGCTCTGGTGTTCTCTTCTGGCGGAAGTCCCCACCAGACATGACCAGAAAACACCGGAGCAGCAGGACTGGAATGCGCTGGGAGACACCGGAGCACCTTCCCCAGCCTCATATTAAAAAAGTGGTTATCCTGGCAACCCCCTTTAAGGTGGCACTTGGGCTTTATTAAAGGGTCTTTCCAGCTCATGTTTATTGATGTTCTATCCGTAGGACAGATTATCAATAAGAGATCAGTGGACACCTCCTCTGAACAACTGTATGAAGGGGCTATGGCACCTGTTTATATCACACGCTGTCTGTTTATAGTGACCGTGTGATGTAATTACAGTCTTGTCACATAGATGTGTATAGGACGAGGATATAGTTACATTACATGGCCGCTATGAGATGAATGACACTATGTAAACAGAGAAGTGGTCACGGCGCTTACACAGGTACCACGGTTCATTCAAACAGGTGATCAGTAGGGGTCCAGGGTTTTTGAGCCCCACTGATTAGTTTATTAATGACCTGGAAAACCTTTTAATTAGTTAACACCTGGGGCATTATTAATAAGGGCACACATGGACATTATTAATCTAAAGATGCACTTGGGGGTATTATTCATTATGGGGGGTTATATCATATATTTTATAATTGGGGGTAGCAGCAGGATGGGTGTGCAGGTGAAGACAATGTTGGATGCCTGGAAAAGTGAGGAGTCAAAGATGTCTGTGTTGTAAACTTTACAGAGACAAGTCACAGCTGGAAGAAGTGGTCATGGCGGTCCAAAGGGAAGAGAAGGGAAATGTGACCGATTAGTCAGAGACGTCACCTGTAAGTCACAAAATGTTACTGCCCTGTTTTCACCTAAATGATAGAGGATAAATACCCGATTGATGGGGGTCTGTCAGCTGAGACCCCCACTGAGCCTGAGAATTGGGTTTTTTCTCCCCCACTGGGTGGGAATCGAGCCTGGCTGCAGCCATATATAGGTGTGTCGCTTGGTGGATGGACGAACCTGTGTGGCTCTCATTCACTTCGATGGGAGTGCCAAAGATACCTGAAGTACAGTACTCAGCTATCTGCGGCGATCCTATTATAGAGAATGGGGGCCACGTGGGCTCGTCCATCCACCAAGCAGTAGATGTGTGAAGTTATTGTCATTGTTAATGCAGCGTTGTTGATTTCTGATACTGAAGTAATACAGGAAGAAGAATTCTTAAAAACTGTTTCATAAGTTTGTGTATGTTTATTTATGACAATAACAGCGTGTGATGCTAACAGCATGTAAACGCAATTTAATATTTTTTTTTTGGGGGGGGGGGGGTCTTTCGATAGTCCGCCTCAGGCAGCAAATAGGCTAGGTTCACCACTGGGATAATGTGATATTTTTATGGAAAGAAACCAGAGAAAAACTTGTTTTTTGGAAAGTTTAAATTAAGTTGTTATTAATATTAAATTAACTTAAAAATGTTCTAAAATAGTTGATTTTCTTGATATCAAACTTGAAACCAATTATACCAAGGATGATAAACTCATGAATGACAGATGTCTAATGAACACTGACAGCAGTCATTTCTCTGCTACATACTAATTACTCCCTTCCTGACTTAACTTACAAGGGTATACAAGTTGGCCATTTGCTCCAAAAAAAATGAGTGAACTTTTAAATAATGAGCGAACTTTTCAAAACTTGTTTTGTACAAATTGCCTTAAAAAGTTATGTATATTTACTCTGAGGTCACAGACCAAGTAAACTCAACATAACAGCAACATTTCTGGCTATGGGTAGATCTACTTATGGTGGCTTTTAAAAAAACAAAACAAAACAAAAAAACAAAAGAAATCAAAAACTAAAGAAATTGCACTGTAGAAATTTAATGCTTTTTAAAGCTAAAAAATGGTCCAAAAATTTTTATGGAGGCAGAGACTGACTCTTATTTACACACACAATGGTATTGGGAAAAGCAATGGCTTTTATAAGTGGTCAAAAAATTATTCATTTTAGGGAATAGTTACAGATTTGGAATTATTAAAAAAATTAAATAAAATAAAACATGAAAAATGTGAAAATATAAAAATAAAAACATTATAGAACTATCACACTGTTAGTAATGGGAGATCTATTCATTGGCATCTGGCAGAGATCTGTAAAAATCCCCACAGATGCATGCCTGATTCATTTACATCAAAGTAATGTTTTCCACATTTGTGGTCGTTATGATTTGGTTGAAGTGCATCAGGTTGGTGCTGAGGATGAAAATAATGTGCCATCATATAAAGATTAGCTAAATGTATTGACGTTAAAATTAAATTTATTTTACAAATTATCACTGGGACAAAGCAACTGAAAGGAGGTGATATACAGCCACAGACCTACACACTTGGACAAAATTGTTGGTACTCCTCGTTTAATGAAAGAAAAACCCACAATGGTTACAGAAATAACTTGAATCTGAAAAAAGTAATAATATATAAAAATTCTATGAAAATTAACAAATGAAAGTCAGACTTTGTTTTTCAATCATGCTTCAACAGAATTTAAAAAAAAAGAAAACTCATGAAACAGGCCTGGACAGAAATGATGGTTCCCTTAACTTAATATTTTGTTGCACAACCTTTTGAGGCAATCACTGCAATCAAACGATTCCTGTAACTGTCAATGAGACTTCTGCACCTCTCAACAGATATTTTGGCCCACTCCTCATGAGCAAACTGCTCCAGTTGTTTCGGGTTTGAACGGTGATTTGTTTCAGGTTCGGGTGGTTTGAGTATAAGATATGTTTCGGGTCCACCAAGTTAGGCACAAACCACACCAACATAGTGTAGAACACTCTTAAGGCTCCTAGGAACCTATTTATCCAATTTCTAGCTTTCTAATGCAAACACAGCCAAAGTTGTCAAAGTAAAAATGACATGTACTGTATGTCTATGGAAAAAAGAATGGCAAGCAGTGGATACAAACTCCGACACTGCGCTGGCACTCACTTTTACGCATTTTAACATTTCAAACTCTCCAAAAATTACCCTGTTTTTTAAGACACATGTGGTGGTTATATGGCAAAAAGCAATGGCTTTGTAGAAAAACTAGCCCATATTGATGACAAATTTGTGGCTGTAAGGCAAGTTGAAAAGTGATGAAGAATTGGCTTTTCAAAAAAAAAAAAAGCTACCAAAAATTATCCTGGAACAGATGTGAAATCAAAATTATTTATTTATTTTTTTTATACATACATTAAGGCACCAACAGTGTAGTATAGTGGAATATGACGGTGGACCAGGTCACAGTCTGGCTGGGTGTTGGCAGTGGTGGTAGCTGTAGAAACATGAGTGGCAGTGTTGCAGGTCATAATATGACAAAGCAGGCCATAGGATATGGCAGTGTTAGCAGTGGTGGTAGGCAACTGTGGCAACATGTGTGGCACTGCAGCAGGGCGTAATTGGATAATACAGAGTGCAGGAAATGTCTGGCTAAGCGGTGGCAGTGGTGGTAGCTGTGGCAACATGTGTGGCAGGGCATAATACGAAGAACCAGGCTGCAGGATATGTCTGGCTGAGTGGTGGCAGAGGTGGTAACCGTGGCAACATGTGTGGCTGTGCACCATGGTGTGAAATGATGAATTGAGCCGCAGGACATGTCTGGCTGTGTGGTGACAGTGGTGGTAGCTGTGGCAACATGTTTAGCAGTGCATTAGGGTGTAATATGATGGATCAGTCTGCAGGACATGTCTGTCTGAGTGCTGGCAGTAGTGGTAGCTTTGGCGAAATATGTGGCACTGAGGCAGGGCTTAATATGATGGACCAGGCCACAGGACATGTCTGGCTGAGTGGTAGAAGTGTTTTCGTCCAAAAGTGCCTCTGCAAAAAACACCCCAAATTGGGTGTTTTTTTGCTGAGGCAGACCTACTAGAATGTAGACTGTAATACAGAGGATGAGAAATAGATATAACTGTATATAAGTTTAATACAGAGGCAGTATATAAGTGTTAGGCCCTGTACAGTACAGATGTTGGGAAATGAAGAGCACCGATTTCCCCATTTTGCCATGAATAATGACCTCTTGTATCGGGTTGCAAAAAGTAATGGGGAAATTGTGGAGCAGCTTCTCGTGCCTAAGCCATACCGCCGCATGGTACTTAATATGGCCCATAATCATGTACTTGGGGGACACCTAGGGTCTGAGAAAACACAGGAGAGGATTCTCCAAAGGTTTTATTGGCCGGGCGTGTATAAGAAAGTGAAGGACTACCGTGCATTCTGTCCTACATGTCAGGTACATGCCCCAACCCCACATTTCCATAGCCCTTTGGTTCCACTGCCCATCATTGAAGTACCTTTCGAAAGGATTGCTATGGACTTGGTCGGTCCAATAGTCAAGTCAGCTATACGTCACCAATATATCCTGGTTGTTTTAGATTATGCTACTCGCTATCCTGAAGCGGTTGCTTTGCGTAATACTGCATCAAAGAGTATTGTCTGTGAGTTGTTCTATATGTTTTCAAGAACAGGCATACGTAAAGAAATACTGACCGACCAGGGCACACCATTCATGTCAAAGGTGATGAAAGAGCTGTGCAAGCTATTTAAAATTACCCACATACGGACCTCTGTGTATCACCCCCAGACAGATGGGTTAGTGGAACACTTTAACAAAACTCTTAAACACATGCTTAAAAAAGTGGTAGAAAAAGAAGGTCGTGATTGGGACTGCCTGTTGCCATATCTGATGTTCTCTATTAGAGAAGTTCCACAAGCTTCTACAGGTTTTTCCCCTTTTGAGTTAGTCTATGGTAGACACCCCAGAGGCTTACTAGATATAGCAAAGGAAACATGGGAAACTGAGGCTTCCCCATACAAAAGTGTCATAGAGCATGTAGCTCAAATGCAAGACCGTATTGCAACAGTCATGCCGGTGGTAAAATAACATCTGCAAAAAGCACAACAGGCCCAAAGCAGAATTTACAATCGTTCTGCCAGAATCTGAGAATTTAGCCCAGGGGATAGAGTACTTATATTGCTGCCGACGGTGGAAAGTAAATTCTTAGCGAAGTGGCAAGGCCCATATGAAATTGTGGAAAAAGTAGGGCCAGTGAACTATAAGGTGCACCAACCAGGGAAAAGGAAGCCATTTCAAATTTAGCATGTAAATTTGATCAAGCCCTGGACCCAGAGGGAAACCTTGGTGGCCTCAAATGCAGAAGTAGATGATTCATTGCCACCAATCCCTCCAGTCCATATAAATGAGACTCTGTCAGCGCCCCAACAACAAGAGGCAAAAAAGTTCCTGCAGAGAAATAAACGTAAGTTCTCTCATCTTCCAGGGCGTACACACCTAGTAGAGCACTGTGTGGAGACGGAACCTGGGTGGAAAATAAACCTCAAACCCTATAGAATACCAGAGGCATGTAGGGAGGTACTGTCAGCCGAGGTTAAACGCATGCTGGAGTTAGGTGTGATTGAGGAGTCTAAAAGTGACTGGTTTAACCCAATTGTCTTGATACCAAAGCCCAATGGTACCTGGCGGTTCTCTAATGATTTTAGAAAATGAAATGAAATTTTAAAGTTTGATGCTTATCCAATGCCCAGAGTAGATGAGCTTATTGAGAAGATGGGTAATGCGAGATGCATAAGCACACTGGATCTCACAAAAGGTTACTGGCAAATACCTTTGTCTGAGGAAGCCAAAGAGAAAACTGCCTTTGCCGTGCCAGAAGGATTGTTCCAGTACAAGGTTATGCCATTTGGGTTGCATGGAGCTCCTGCTACCTTTCGGAGGTTGATGGACCAAATCTTGAGGCCACATTGTGACTACGCAGCGGCTTACCTGGACGATGTGGTCATTCATAGCCCAGACTGGGGAAGTCACCTCTGTAAGGTACAGGCAGTACTAGACTCCATAAGCGAGGCAGGTCTTACTATTAACCCTGAGAAATGTGCTTTAGGGCTAGAAGAAGCCAAGTACCTGGGCTATGTAATTGGCAAAGGAGTAATAAAGCCCCAAATCAATAAGGTGGAGGCAAGTCAGGGCGTTTCTTAGAATTGCTGGCTACTATCGTAGGTTTGTGCCAAATTTTGCCTCTATTGCAGCTCCTCTCACTGACCTCACGAAAAGTGGGAAGTCAGTGATGATCCAATGGACATTAGAAGCAGAGGAGGCATTCCAGAGGCTAAAGTTAGCTCTATGCCAACAGCCAATCCTGCTAACCAGTTCCTGGTGCAGACAGATGCCTCTGATGCAGGTCTGGGAGTGGTGCTGTCCCAGGTTATAAATGGAGAGGAGCATCCAGTGATGTACAGTACCTGAGCAGGAAGCTGTCCCCTGCTGAGAAAAACTACTCCATTGTGGAAAGGGAGTGCTTAGCTATTAAGTGGGCACTGGATGCCCTAAAATATTACCTCCTAGGCAGAAAGTTTAAGTTGATAACTGACCATGCCCCTCTCACTTGGATGAAAATGAATAAGGATAGAAATGCTAGGGTTACCAGATGGTTTCTGTCCTTGCAAAATTTTATTTTCAGTGTAGAGCACAGACCAGGGAAGTTGTTGGGAAATGCTGATGCCCTGTCAAGGGTACATTGTATGATGGCCACAAATGACCAGCCCCTCTGGAAAAGAGGGGGGGGGATATGTAAGCCGATGACTGGAAAAATATTGGAAGGGATGTACAGTATATCTCACCCAGGTTACTCAGATGGGTGAGATGAGGGAAATCCAGAAAGTTTGCTCTCAGCAGACAACTATGTTTGCTGAGCATTATTTAACTGCTGTGCACTGGGCTGGATTTTTCATGGAATGGCGGGTAGGTTGGTAGTGGGACCTGCCATTCCCATCTCCTCCAGTCCACATCTCGTTAAGGAGATATAAGAAGTCTGCTAGGAGAGCAGACTGTGGCAGAGCTTGGCTGGAAAGCCACAAAGAAAGTGACTACTGCTGGAAGACAATCTGACTGCTTGAACTTGTTCTAGGTGAGGTAACCTATTTCTGTTCAGTTAGAGCTCAGACGGGCAGGTATTTATTTTTTCAGTTTCTGTTATGTTGCATGTACCAAGGAGTGTTTTGAGTGAATAAAACTCAATACTTGGACTAATACCTTGGAGTCTGTGTTCATGTCAGCCCACCCAGCACCCCAGATCCTGACTATATATATATAGGCAATAGCAAATTAAACTCAGATAGTATCCTTGAAGCACTTCTAGATTTGATTAATATTGAAGAGTTTGTCAGTTCACATTAAATTAAAATCAACAATTGATCTCAACTATTCTCAGTTTTAGAAACAATTTCATTATCAAAAAGAACAGTGTTGACATTTAGAGAACATGAAAGGCTTTTTACAACAATTTATTAGCTTGGAATGAAATGATATGGCCTTTAAAGAGGTTATTGCAGATGTCTGAGTTACCTGGGAAGAACATTTTCATTAAACAAAAAGTATATATTTCTTGACATATTTTTGTTACATTACAAAGGTCATTGTTGCAGAGCAAACAAGACAGAAGTAGTAAGTTATGTCATATGTAGGATTCATTACAGAAAGTATACAGACTTGTCAATCTTTGCCCTCTCTCTGGACTGGACATGATAAAGAGCAGTCTTTTGCAGTATGATATCACAAAGTGATATGCTGTTTATTCTATATGTGGCTTTCAAGGTTTTTGTATCATGCTTAATAGTTTACTTAATTGGTTTACTCCCCCCTCCAATAGTTCTGGATTAACCCTGAAAAGTGCATTACAGTTGATTTTGAACAGGATACGCAATGGTTAGAATCTTGGCTTTAAAACAAGACTAAGATCTCACTTAGCCCACCTAAAGCAGAGCTGCATTTTCTTCCAGCTTCACTTTAACCAGTGTGCAGAAGAACACATTCACGGAGGAGAAAATTATTTTAATATTTTCCTGTCTCTGTCACTTCAGATAACTCCAGGCAAAGCCATTTTAACACATTAGTGGGCCCAGTGCAAAGGTTTCATAAGTAGGCCCACCAGTTACCACCAGTTTCACATACCCAACCCGACCAAATTATTGGTTCTCTTTAATTCTGATTTTTGATAAATAAATGCTGATAATTGGCACCAAACTAGCAGTTTGTTAACTAAGCTGCTGTTTGGTCCATATCTAAGTATGTTATACCTAAGGGCAGGGCCGTTTTAACCATAGGGCCAACGATGCACTTGCATCGGCCCCATTGTACTGGGGCCCCATTGGGCATACCTCCCAACCGGATTAAGGGTCCTGTCCCACTGTCGGCAGGAGATATGTCCCGGTATCAAATCATCTGCGTCCTCTCAGGACGCAGATGAGTTAAATACAGTTGTGTAGCAGGAGCCATCCACAGACAGCTCCTGCTTCACTGCTCTGTTTGAAGCACATTCCTGTGTGCTATGGCCCCGGGAGCTGTAGGCGCAATGTGATGACGTCACTCACATCACACCTGCAGCTCCCTGAACAGTCCGGGAAAATAGACTTCACAAAGCGGCAGGGGAGGGAGGAGAGGCGAGTATCAGTGTTTTATTATGTTAAACTGGTGGCAGATGAAGGGGGACATCAAACTTGGGGCAGATGAAATGGGACATTAAACTGGGGCAGATGAAGGGGCACATTAAACTGGTGGCAGATGAAGGGGGACATTAAACTGGGGGCAGATGAAGGGGGACATTAAACTAGAGGGCAGATGGAGGGGGGCATTAAACAGGGGGCATCTGAAGGGGGGGCATTAAACTGGGGGCAGATGGAGGGAGGCATTAAGCTGGGGGCAGATGGAGGGGGGACATTAAACAGGGGGAAGATGAAGGGGGACATTAAACTGGGGGCAGCTGGAGGGGGACATTAAACTGGGGGCAAATGAAGGGGGGAATTAAACTGGGGGCAGATGGAGAGGGACATGAAACTGTGGGGCAGATGGAGAGGGGCATCAAATTGGGTGCAGATTAAGGGGGGACATTAAACTGGGGGTAGATGGAGGGTGACATTAAACTGGGGGCAGCTGGAGGGGGACATTAAACTGGGGGCAGCTGGAGGGGATAAAATCTCATCTTTAAAATTAATCCAAGCTCATCTTTATAGCCCTAAGAGATCCTGAGATATGGGGCTCTAAAGTGTACTCCCCCTTCCTGCCTCAGGCAGCATCGTAGAGCTGTGTGAAGGAGGAAGAAGGGGGAAGGAGCAGAGCAACAGACTGCAGAGACAATGAAAAAACATCATTGTCTGTGCATAACCTGTATGTGACTCCGGGGGGGGGGGGGTAGCGGGGACTTCTGTCCATGTCCTCTTCTTTTAATCAGAGAGCATATTATACTTTTGCTCTCTGTCACATAGAGGTATAATGTAATACCCATCTAAGGCTCGGTTCACATCTATGCTTGTACTCTGTATGGGGATTCTGTTCCTCTCTCTGAATGAAAAATGCAGTAAGCAGCGCTTTTCTCTCCGCATTTTTCGCCCTTTTTGGGCAGAAAACGAATGGAAACCATGCAGGCCCCATTATAGTCTATCCTAAGGTAACCACTTTTTTATGCAGATTAGGTTTCTGTTCGGTCCTCAAGCAGGCCCCCCGAATGGAAACCCGAGCGCAGATGTGAACCTAGCCTGAGCCTAATCACAGGGGAATTCTTCTGTAATATCCCTTTGAGCATAATATAACCAGGCAGTTTATTGGCGCTGTTTATCATCGTCTAGGTCGCAGCACCAAAAGAGTTGCACCAAACACTTACACAACACATACACAAAGTCATCAATGAAGTTTACATTTTTTCTCTGTCCCTGCCCTGTCCATAACTGATCTTTATAGAGTAAAATACGCCGCCCGCTTCTCTAGTGATATCCGTTACACGCTAAAATAATAGCAATAATGATTATTACTAGAGATGAATGTATAAAACATTTCTGACAAGTGGAAAAGTTCCATCAATCAGATAACACATTTTCACCCATTGAATGCCACCATATAAAATCCAAGTTTTTGGCAGCTTTCAGATGGGTATAATAGCAGGTGGTGATGGCGGAAACCTTTCCACTGGGCCCACCAATGTGTTAAAAAGGCACTGTCTAAGGGCACCTTCGCATGTATGCATTTGGTCTGAGAAATACAGCACATGTGTCAGTCATTTTCCAGTTCAACTGAATTTACAATATCATACTAATATTTTATGATGCTGTGAGCTTTAGAATTACCCTTAACTGTCCTGCAAGTTCCCAGGTATTTCATGGCAGCCACTTCCTTGGTCCTGATCACATCATAAGGCTGCAGCTGTGGCCTGCCAGAAAAAAAAACCCTTATTGATCTTAGGATTGGCAGGAACAAGGTTTGTTCTCTAGCAGTCTGACATATCTACTACATGGGACAACATTATACTAATATCTACTACATTTCCTGGATTTCCTGTTTTTGCCCAGCAGATCACTTAAAATGCAGTGAAAAAAAAACTATGTGGGGAACAGCATCTTGCCTGGCAGAGAATCAAAGAAATTTCATCAAAAATTCAGCTTTGCATTTATATTTAACATAGCAATGAATACAAAAATAGGCTTTGAGATGCAGTTCCCACTTTTTAAAGTTAGTTTTACGTTTCCACTGTTATGATCATAATGAATAATCTTAATATTTAAACCCAATTCTAGAAAATAATGGAGAATATCTATTTTATAACAACACTGAAAGTTTCAGACCAAATATAAAATGAATCTTAAAGAGTTGTACAGATACATTGATGTTAAAAATACCAATGTATGTTTCATAGCTCAATGTCATTGCGATACACATTTATTAAAATGACAGCAAAAATACAGGTTTGGACTTAAATCTGTTCCTACCTGCAGCTAATTTAAGATATCTACTGTTTTACAAAAAAAAAAAACCTGCCAGCACATAACAGATGGCAGAAGGAGTATAAAAATTATTTCTACGATGTTGGAACAAATATTTTTTGGATGTTTGACAGAAAACATTTCAGCTTTCTTAGACCATATTTTAGCTTTTTTTTTCACATTTCTAACCTCAGTGTTCTGTAGTAGAAGCAAAGGGTAAGGTAATAAAGAAAAAACTCATAAGACCACAACAAAAGTCATATAAACACCAACGTTAAGGATCATTTGGGAACAAATGGTATAACTCCACAACTGAACAATATGTTGTGTAAAACATCACTGAGTTCAAGATTGAATATGAATTCATATTTGTATATTCATTCACAATAAACACTTGACTACAGAATTACTACAAAAAAAGACCAGATAAATTTAGAAAAAATGCTGTATGTGAATCTAGCTTTACAGGGCATAAGGTAATTGATTGGATCAGAATATTTAGATGAAGTTGATATGGTCAGTGTCACAGTATTTGAATTTACATTCACAGTGCAGTTAGGCCTTATGCACATGTCAGTGAAAAACAGCCATGTGACAGCTTTTTTAACTCCTTCTTCCTGAAACCATATTTTTGATTTTATTTTTTCTCTCGCTTCCTTCCAAAAGCCATAACTTTTTTTATTTTTCTGTTCACAGACGAGTATGAAGGTTTAATGTTTTTGGGACAAAATGTACTTTGTAATGGTACCATTTAATATTGCATACAATGTACTGGGAAGCTGGAAAAAAATTCAGAATAGGGTGGAATTAGAGAACTGTGTTTGTATGACTTTCTTACAAGCTTTGTTTTTACTGGGTTCACTGTGCAGCCAAAATGCCATGTCACTGGTATTCTGTGAATCAGTACAATTATGGCAATACCAAAATTTTTTATTGTTTTTACATTTTAAACCATTAAAAAAAACTAAAACTTTGAAAAAAACATTTCTTGGATTCAACATATTCAGACACCAGTATACCAATTCATGTATGGGGCTGTATAAGGCGTGTTTTTTTTTGCTGGACTAGATGTACTTTTTATTTATGTCTGATGTTTTAAATGCTTTTTATTACAATTTTTATAGGAAGTGAAACAGCGAAAAAACAGCGTTTTAGCTCTTTTGATTTTTTTTTCCTTCTACAGCGTTCTCCATATGTGAAAAATATTTTTATATATTTGTAGTTTGGATATTGTTTTCTGTTTAGTTATTTTCATGTCAAATCTAGAGAAAGGTAGGTGATTTGAGGTATTCCTTCTGTGATTGGGGCTAATATCAGCCCCAGTTACAGGGGAAGTCAGCAGAAAAAAAAAGTTAAAATGCCCCCCTATTATAACAAAAGACAAAAACAAAACAAGAAAAATAAAGTGAAAAAAAAAAATTTCCGTATTATTTACACATCACAGATTCTAGCCCTGTCCCCAGCAACAGTAGGTGTCAGCTATGTAAAAATTACCATAATAGACAGGGAAAACTATTTAACCACTTCCGGACCGCCCATTGGGTTTCTACGTCCAGCTGCTGAAACGGGGAGCTGGCTGTAACTACAGCCAGAGCTCCCAAAGAAAAGGCAGGGAAGGTTTATTACCTGCCTTCCTGATTGCTGTGTACACAGCGCTCATTGAGTGCTGTATACACAGCTATGGGCACCGCCATGATGCGGCTCCCCTCTGACCCAGTGGTCAGGTCTCGTGATCCGCCGGGATCAGAGCCTGTTAGAGCTGCTTGGTCCTACAGGACCCAGATCAGCTCTATGGTTATGGGCAGGAGGCTGCATTCCTCCTGCAACTGGGGCTAAATGCACCAGCCGCAGTTACAGGGAAAATCAGCCTCCCCCACAAAAAAAAAGTGATCAGATGTCCCCAAAGGTCTATTATGACCTAATGGGGACACAATGTAAAAAAAATAAAAATCTTAATAGAAAAGTAAAAAAAAAATAAATAAATAATATGTCAATAACACGCCCTTATTACAGGTTCTAGCCCCACCCCTGACAACACAAATACAAAATAAAAATTCCTGTAATGGAGAGGAAAAACTATTTTATAAAGTTTTTTAGTAGCACTTTGTGCTATTAAATAAAAAAAAATGAAAAGTGTAAAACAGACATGTTTTCCCTCCTCTTTTGTTTATATTTTCCCGGATATAAAAAAAAAAAAATTTAAACACATGCAAAAATAAAAACAACATAAAAATAAAGCCCTATGTGTCATCGAAAAAAGACACCGAAATTAGCTGAATAACCCAAATGATAAAAATGTTATAGCTCTCCAAACGGAACATACAAAAAACCTGAGAATGTGTCTGGTCCTGAACCACAAATTGGCCCAGAACGGAAGTGATTAAGGCTAAAGCCTCACGTTGCTTTTTTTTATTGCATATTTTGCTGCGGTTTCTTGAGCCTAAGCCAAGAATGGCTACAAAAGGAATGGAAAATATATAGGAAGTACTTACACTTCTACCTTCTGCTCAATCCACTTCTGGCTTTGGCTCAAAAAACCGCAGCAAAATCTTCAACAAAAAAGCTGCATTTTTGCAACGTGGGGCCTCAGCCTTATTTGAAAAACAGACATATTTCCCCTTCTTTTTTGTTTACATTTGCTTGTATATTAAAATAAAGAAAATATGGAAAATGAAAACATAAATATAAATCCATATTTATCAGAACAAAAAATATTTGAATAACGCAAAGGAAAAAATGTTACAGCCCTGACAACCGTATGCATGAAAAAAAAACTGAAAATATGTAAATGGCCCGGTCATCAAATGGTTAAAAAAACTCAGATGATCTCTTTGACTGTTATTAAAAAAGGACATCTGAATGCACCAATAGACTTTCATGGGTTTTAAAATGGCCATTTAAACAAAGGGTCATCATGTGGCCATTTTTCACTGCCAAAATTGATCAATACGTCCATTTTTCATGGACGTTTGGTCAGTGAAAAAATGGAATGGTTGTGCGAGTAAGGCCATAGATGTGCAGGTATCCTCTGGATATTGGCAGAGGTGCAAGCACATTTACACAGAGAGGTGGATGCATGAAAGCACACATTTTTAAGTCAAAATCAGTCAAAATGACATATATACGATATATATGTATGGTGTCGCCATAGGTACCCATTCATTTCAGTGTGTTTATTCAGATGTCAGTGTTTTTTTGCAGACTGTAGGTCTACAAAAAACAATAGAAGCATGTCCTTTATTTTCACTGATGCTGATGCATCACGGATGCATCACATCAATGAAAGTCTGTGGGTCCGTGATAAAAAACAGATGACATCCCTTTGTCATCTGTTTTTCACAGACCAAGAGACACAAAATATAGAAAATGAAACAAAAAAAGAAAAAATCTGCTTTTCACATACGTGAAAAGCGGATCAACCACAGACAGCACACCACCTGCAAATAATTAACACGGACATGTGAATGAGGCCTTAGGGAAGTGCAAGACCATTTTATTCAAGTAAACAGAACACACTAAACGATCTAAACATCTATTTTTATTTAAATGCGGTGTTTCTCATTATCATGTTATATAGTTTTTATAATTAAGTGACAACTAATTCCAAACAAAGTAAAGGAAACTTCACATTTGTTTTATTTCATCTCATCAATATTACATGATTATTGTGGCTTTTAGTATTTCACACTTCAAAATTATATTTATAAGTATTTAAATAGCATTACCAATGGTGAAAAAAACTAATTATGAAAAAAAAAAACAATTCACAGATAATGAAAGCCGTTTTTTTCTCATACTTAATTTTCAAAACTTTTGCTTCTGTACTTTTCTTAGTAAAATTTTGTTGTAGGAGCCCATGAATTTAGCAAAGCAGTGTGAATGGACTGCATAAAGTCCAGCATATGGTATTCCAACGGGTCCATATTATGCTGTATGAACCTTCATGAGTCATTGGGGAAATGTACTACTGTCCATCTGTCAAAACTATGGTGTAAAAGTGGTACAATTTTTGGTGCACACTTTTTCCATTTTCTGCCACTTTGGATGAAACGTAATCAATTCATCTTGACTAATTTATTTTTCTCATTAAAGATTTTTATTAGGTTTTCAATAGTATTTTTAACATGGGCGGAGCAGCGGAAGGGAAGACAACACAAGGGGAACAGATATTAGGGAAGAGGAGAAGGGAGGAAACATAAGGCTCTGACGCAGTAGAGCTACACGACATATGAGCAACACAAGCTCAAACAAAAGTCAAACAGCTGAGGGAGGAGTTTGCCACTCAACAACTGGAGGCATGTAATTAAGTATTAGGGATGTAATGGAAATAGGAAACAATAGTGGCAAGGGTCGATAGATCAGGGAGCAATCAGGGGAGCATGTCAGCAAGGTAAGGATAGATGTATTTGGAAGGAGGGGGTTGGGAAGGCGGATTGGAAGGCAGCAGAGTAGTAAAAGGTGTTCCATAGGAGCCACACTTGCTGGTGCGAGGTATCATCCTGTTTGAGTTCAGCGAGAAGGTCCTCCATACAGGGATGTATAGCGGCAACTGTAGCCATGTCATCTAGGGGGGAGGGGCAGATTTCCACATCCTAGGTATGACTATGACGGGTCTGGCTGTTACTTGCAAGCAACCAATCAGTTTGCATATATATGATTTTTGAGCTTACAGGGAAAGATAGAAAGGAGGAGAGGAGCTGGATCATTCTCCAGCTCAACTCCAGTGACTGTCTTTATAACCCAGTGGACATCGTTCCAGAAAGGATGTAGTAGAGGGCATTACCACCAGACATGTAGCATTGTACCCCGATCTGCATTGCATCTCCAACAGTGATCTGAGGTTGAAGGGAAAATCCCATGCAGTACAGAAGGAACTCTGTACCAGCGAGAGAGAATTTTGTAATTGGTTTCTTGAGCTTTACATGAGAATTTGTGGCATAACTGAAATTGACTAATTGATTTTAATTAATTCAACAAAACTGGTATAAATTATAGGGGAAATCTAATCTAGCTCTCACCTTACCAGGTCTGATATTCACCACAATGATTAAGAGGCATGCTTCTTAATTTTAAGTCATCAGATTCCAATACAACAGGTTCTAAAGACTGGCATAATACATGTCAGTCTTAATGAATCTGCTGCCTTTTATCTTCCTTTAGAAACACTGTTGCATACAGTACCTTAATAACAATGTGATAAAGCAAGCCAAAATTTCTTTGCACCATAAATTTTATATAAATCTTTAAAAAACTATGTACGGGTACATTCACACAGCAGTATTCAGCATTTTAAAATCAGTATCTGTAAGCCAAAACCAGGATTTAGCCCAAAATACAGATGTACAATTCTTTTCATTTTACTTTATCTCTGTAGATTCCACTCCTGGTTTTAGCATAATATAGTTATGAAGCTTCCTCATTCCTCCATACAGTATTATGCTCCCTTAGTGCATCCACATAGTGTAATGTCCCTCTAGTGCCCTCACACAGTGTAATTCCCACACACAGTATAATGCCCCCTTGGTTCTCCCCACTCTGTATTTTGTCCCAACAAAGTATACTCTGTTTTTAGTAGCCTCCATTTTTTTAATGTCCTATTCATTCCCCCTCTCAGTATAATGCCCCTTTAGTGCTCCCGCACAGTATAATGCCCCCACCCTGTGCCACAAAAAGTCAGTGTAGCCCCGGCCTAAAGGTTATCATTTATCTGTTAACTTACAGCATTGAAGAATAAAAACATAATTATGAGTCATGCTTTTATAATACACATATACAGATGTAGCAGTTTAAAACCATATACATTTCCAAAGAAACACAGAACAAAGATTTTCAGGGGAATATTTTCAAAAGGTGAGTCTGTTTATTTTCATGTGAATGATGGGTTATTTACTGTATCAAATTTTCCCACTGGAAAATTTCTCAAAGCATATAAATCCAGGACAGGGTATGAATCATTCACTCAGTATTTACAGGCAACATTTTAACTTATACCTAATCCTTTCTAGAGTTCATACTTTTAAGCATAAGCCAAAGTGTTACTTGTTTTAGTGGATAAATTAATCAAACATCTTGGAAGTAAACACACCTGTTGCATGATTCTATTCTGTGGATTTGTCTTTTAGATTATTTTAGGACTATTTCTCATAAAATCTGCTGTTTGTCCATTTACTAAACCAGTACTGTACATATGAGTCAACTCATGCAACCTGTCATATAATAATAATAATAATAATAATAATAATAATAATAGTTTGTACAAAGCAGTAACAAGGTTCCTTTTTAAGACTGTTTGGCTTTACTGTTCATGCATATGCCTCCAATATAGTTCCATGTTCCATTGGATATTTCCATAGAAGCAGTGTGAAACAGGACCATATAATGGTAAATTGATGCATTATACCATGGCTCAGTAGTGTGGAGTCACAAAAACTCTACATTTGGCTCCAGCTGTAAAGCTTTGGGCTGAATCCTCTGCTATCATATGTAATAGCATATTTCTTGCATGAGATTCCTTATTAGCAAAAAAAACCTTGGTTACAAAAGTTTTCGAGAGTGAGAAAGTGAAGATTTACTGTAGTTTTAGTCAAAGCTATTTTATAAATTTTAACTCAGAGATACCATATGCTTCAATATAATATAAAAAGACCTCTTGTCATATGTTTCTGTTGGTATTGTGACATTTATTTTGTATACTTATGAAAACCGCTGAAATGATTGTTGATAACACTGCACAGATGTTGGTAGATTTTACCAATAAGCAGTTAGTTTCCCTGAATAATTACTTAGACAGCATGTTCAATTATATTTGTATCAAGGGAGAACAAATGAAATTTGCTGCATGCATGTATGCATCTTGATCATATCCATTGGGCATCCATAAGAAAATATAATTGGATAATTTTTTTGTTTATCCATGAATTTTAGGCTTCAGTATGAGTTGTTTGTCAGAAAGAAAACAGAAACCTCAAAATTCTTTATCTCTATATTCTGTTCCTGCTTTATCCCAATAAAGAAGAGTTTGAAATGCAATTCTATTTTTTTCTTCTTTAAATAATAATATTAATAATTGTGTTACAAATATAAATCAATGTCAATCATAGCTGCACTCAGTGCTGGGGCCACAGATGCACAGAAAACCCAATCCATTTAAAAAGCAGTTACCCATGAAAAAAATGCAGAGAGAAAAGTCCTGCTTGTAAGGCTTTTCTCCTCGCATGTTTCAAGCGGAATGGGGAACGGAATCCCCAAATGGTCATCGAACACAGGTGTGACCATAGCCTAATTTTGCTTATTGGCAACAAATTTGCCCTTGTATAGCACCTATTATAATTGTGCCAAAAATCATAAAACTTAACGTTTAGTTATCAGATCAATAAAAACCACTTCCTCACTCCCGTCCTAGGAGAGGGGGGGAACTCTATATAGCTAATCTAACTAACTAGTTGATGGTCGCCATTACTATCCTTTTGATACTGTATAGTTGTTGTCTTTGATTAGTTTGATTGTTGTGTCTTAAATCAGGAATTGGTTCTTTTGACGGTACTGAGCGTTTTGCAGGCATCTCAAATACATAACAATTATACAATATCAATAGGATAGAAATTTTTTTTTTTTAAATTAAAACTGTAATTGTTAGATCCCCAGGGGATCTGATCACTAATGCAATGCATTGCAAAGAGCATGTTGCATAGAGCAGCCTGCAATAGTAGTAAATGCCAGACAAGCATGAAAGCCTTTAATAGGCTCCTGGCTGTCATGGCAATGGATTTCCAGGAAAAAAAAAAAATGACTGACAGCTTTGACCAAGGCATTAGGGCCTTAATGTCCGCGATCAGAGACCCCATGGCTATGGTGGCCACTCATCTCCTGAGCAAATGCCATATTTAAATACCCGAATATCTGCAGTACTATTACGGCAGATGTCAAGAAGGGGTTAAATCATGATCCTCAGTATGCTTTCCCTCTCATTCTTAGTCTCCAGCATGGTTCTTTGCATGGTTCCTTTCTTATTACTAGTCCCCAGAACACAATATACATTTGAACCTTGGTCCTGGTTCCTAGCATGGCTTTCCTCTCACTGCTAACCTTAACAATACTTGCTGACATTTCATAGGCCAAATTCCAACAATAGAGCCTACCTGGGACACCACCAACCCATATGTCCACACAGGGTTGGACTGGCCCACCGGGGAACCGGTGAATCCACCAGTGGGCCTCGAGCCCCAACTATTAGTCCTCATGTTACCAATGCAGATGCAGTGGTCAGGGGCCCGATCGGGATCCTGACCATCCCAATTGGGACTCTGACCGGGCTCAGCGGGGTATGGTTCCCGTGGCCAGCTGGAGATGGCCGGGCCCCTAACCACTATGATAGCGGTCGGGGAAAGCCTGGTTCCCCGACCGCTATACATAATGTTATTGGAAAGGGGCCCTGGCATATTGCAGGCCCCTTTCCAATAGATGGCAGGGCAGGGCACCCAGGGGAGTTGACTAAAAATAATAAATACATATTCTCACCTCTCCTGGGCACAGCGTTCTCTCCGGCGCTCTTCTGTCATGTGACTGAGGCCTGTGATTAGGCCCCAACGGTCACATGGGGCACGGCCGCGTAATGACGTCAGTGCGCCCCCACGTGACCACTGAGGCCCAATCACAGACCTCAGACCTCAGCAGCAACGTCAGAAAAGGGCCTGAAGACGCTGAAGACGGCAGGATGGAGCGAGGATGTCAAGGAAAGGTAAGGCAAGGTGAGTATAAGTGTTTGTTATTTTTAATCACCTTTCCTGGGCCTCCGATTATTATACTCTGGGGTCTGAGGAGACCCTAGAGTATAATAATAGCACCGAAACGGAGGGGGGCTGTTGGAAGCTTATAATACTGGGTGGGGGTCACTGTGGAGCTTATAATACTAGGTGGGGGCCACTGTGGAGCTTATACTCCATACAGTGGCTCCTTCACTGGTCCCCTATACTGTATGGGGATCATTGATGGGGCCATTATATTGGGGGGGGGGGCAGTGATGGAGGCCAATATCCTGGAGTACATTAAAGTACTTTCTTTCCTGTCTCCAGTGTCTCCCAACGCGGTTTGGCCTGCAGCTCTGTTTTCTTCCAGCGCAAGTACCCCTTGCATGTGACTACCTGTGACGTCACGTGACCACTGAGGCCAATCAGCAGCCTAAGGGAAGGGACCTGGGATGTCACAGCCAGTGAGGACTTCCGGCAAAAAGAAGACAGCGGAGCTGCGGGACCGGACCATGCTGGGAGGACACCGGGTACAGGTGAGTATGTTTAGTATGTTTTGTTTTTTTTCTTTTGGGAGGGGTAGGGGGGATTCACCTCCCTCAGACTAATTATAAAATAGAAAAAAATTATACTGGACAACCTCTTTAAAGTGTGGCGCATTAGGGGGCCCTGGGGGGTATATTAAAGGGGTTGTCCAGGCATAATTTGTTATGGTTTATCATCAGGATAGGCCATAGATACCTAATCTGTAGGGGGCTGTATAGAGCCACTTCTGGCCCGTCCTGTATACAATACAGGGCCAGAAGCAGAAAGCTCTGTCCACTGTATAGGGGCTGGGAACCTTCACTGCATCTCAGCACTTATTGAAGTCAGTAGGAGATGAGCTGCAGTGAAGGCGCCGGGCTGCTATACAGCGAATGGAGCTTTCTGCTTCCGGCCCTGTGTTGTGTACAGAAAGGGCGCCGGAAGTGGCTCCGAACAGCTGATGGGGCCATGTGTCAGCCCCCTACCGATCAGGTATTTATGGCCTATCCTGAGCATAGGCCATAAAAAAGATTAACCCTGGACAACTCCTTTAATATGCATCACACAGTTTAATGTCCCTCCCCCTACAGGATGCTAGCTCTCATCACTGCTCCCACACAATATAATGGCCCCATCACTATTCCCCATACAGTATGGGGGACCAATGAAGAGGCCACTATGTGGGGGGACCAGTGAAGTGACCATAGAAAAATTTGGCCCAAACAACCCCTTAAAAGAGGTTGTCCATAAACTGGAGTGACCACTGTGGCGGCCGCCAGGGAGGTGTAAAAATAAGAAAATTAAAAAAAAAAAAAAAAGCATACTCACCTGTCCCCAGCTCCCTGTTGTCCCCTGCCTGTGTCTGTTCGGTCTCATGGCGGCGCCTCATTTCTGGAAATCCTGTACCTAATTGGTCTTAGCGGTCACATGAGGTGCAGAACTCCCAGCAAGGAGCCGCCGGCATGAGACTGAATGGACACTGGCAGCAGACAACGGAGCACCGAGGACAGGTGAGTATGCTTTTTAATTTATTATTTTCTTTACACCTCCCACCAGCCACATTAAAGGATTTATCCATCTTTCTAATATTGATGGCCTGTGCTTAGGATAGGCCATCAATATTACATCTGCGATCATACAACAGCCAGGACCTCTGCAGATCAGCTTTTCCAGGACAGTGCGGCTACAGGTAAAGGTAACAATTCTAGGAGCCACGCTGTTCACTTGTTATACAAGGTGTAGCAGTAGGTTTAGGTAGTGCAGTGGTGCACATGGTATAGTGGGTGTGCAGCATGGCTCCCGACATTTTATTACCTTTGTCTCGGTACCGCTGATCTGCAGGGGTCCTGATGGTGGGCCCCTAGAAACAATTCCACTGGTGGGCCCTAGATATCCCAGTCCGACACTGTGTCCACACACAATTCAAGTAATCACCTTTGTACCGCCTAATAGATTTTTGCACCCCCCCCATCAGTTATTATAGAGCCTCCTTATTATAGTGTCCGTTTGTGTCCTTTACACCAAATCCGTCAGAAGTCCGTTTTTTTTCGCGTACAAAAAATCCTACATGCAGGACATTTTGTCTGTTTGAAAAATACGGATTCTTGACGGACAGCAAGTGTCCGTTATTTTTTTAATATTGAAGTCTATGGGTAACGGACTTATAACGGACAGTAACTGATAGCCATCAGTTACTGTCCGTTATTTTATGTCCGTTTTTTTCCTGCGCATGCTCAGAAAACAAATCCAGAAAATCATATTGTCTGATTTTTAAAGAATTTATTTGCAAATTATGATGGAAAATAAGTATTTGGTCAATAACAAAAGTTCATCTCAATACTTTGTTATATATCTTTTGTTGGCAATGACAGAGGTCAAACGTTTTTTGTAAATCTTCACAAGATTGGCACACACTGTTGCTGGTATGTTGGCCCATTCTTCCATGCAGATCTCCTCTAGAGCAGTGACGTTTTGGGGCTGTCGCTGGACAACATGGACTTTCAGTTTCCTTCAAGGGTTTTCTATGGGGATGAGATCTGGAGACTGGTTAGGCCACTCCAGGACCTTGAAATGCTTCTTACGAAGCCACTCCTTCATTGCCCTGGCGATGTGCTTGGGATCATTGTCATGCTGAAAGACCCAGCCATGTTTCATCTTCAATGCCCTTGCTGATGGAAGGAGGTTTGCACTCAAAATCTCACGATACATGGCCCCATTCATTTTTTCATGTACACGGATCAGTCGTCCTGGTCCCTTTGCAGAGAAACAGCCCTAAAGCATGATGTTGCCACCCCCATGCTTCACAGTAGGTATGGTGTTCTTTGGATGCAACTCAGTATTCACTCTCCTCCAAACATGATGAGTTGTGTTTCTACCAAACAGTTCTACTTTGGTTTCATCTGACCATATGACATTGTCTCAATACTCTTCTGGAACATCCAAATGCTCTCTAGTAAACTTCAGACGGGCCCGGATATGTACTGGCTTAAGCAGAGGGACACGTCTGGCACTGCAGGATCTGAGTCCCTGGCAGTGTAGTGTGTTACTGATGGTAGTCTTTGTTACGTTAGTCCCAGCTTTCTGCAGGTCATTCACTATGTCTCCCTGTGCGGTTCTGGGATTTTTGCTCATCATTCTTGTGATCATTTTGACCCCACGGGGTGAGATCTTGCGTGGAGCACCTGATTTGAGGGAGATTATCAGTGGTCTTGTATGTCTTCCATTTTCTAATTATTGCTCCCACAGTTGATTTCTTCACACCAAGCTGCTTGCCTATTGCAGATTCAGTCTTCCCAGCCTGGTGCAGGTCTACAATTTTGTTTCTGGTGTCCTTCTACAGCTCTTTGGTCTTCACCACAGTGGAGTTTTGAGTGTGACTGTTTGAGGTTGTGGACAGGTGTCTTTTATACTGATAACAATGTCAAACAGGTGCCATTACTACAGGTAATGAGTGGAGGACAGAGGAGCCTCTTAAAGAAGAAGTTACAGGTCTGTGAGAGCCAGAAATCTTGCTTGTTTGTAGGTGACCAAATATTTTCCACCATAATTTGCAAATAAATTCTTAAAAAATCAGACAATGTGATTTTCTAGATATGTTTTCTCATTTTGTCTCTCATAGTTGATGTCTACCTATGATGTCAATTACAGGCCTCTCTCATCTTTTTAAGTGGGAGAACTTGCACAGTTGGTGGCTGACTAAATGCTTTTTTTCCCCACTGTAGCCCCCCTCATAAATAATACTGCTCCCTTATAAATAGTCCCCCTTATTAATAGCCTTCTCATGAATAATAGTTCACCTTATAAATAATAGTCCACTTTATCAATATTAGCCCTCTTATAAATAATAGTTTCCCTTTATAAATAATAGCCCCATTAACAATACCCTCCTTATGAAGTTTCCCTCTAATAAATAAAAGCAACCACATTATAATAGTCACCTCCATATATATATAATGTCCCCCTTATTATAAGCCTATTATAAATAGTTCTTCTCTTATAAATAACAGTCCGCCTTATATGTTTCCACTTAAAATAGCCCCCCTTATATATAATAATTTCCTCCCTTATAAATAATAACCCCCTTATAAATAGTTCCTCCCTTATACATAATAGCCCCCTTATATATAATAGTCTCCTCCTTATAACAATCCTCCTTATATATAATAGTTCCTCTCCTATAATAGCCCCCTTATATGTAATAGTTTCCCCCTTATAAATAACAGTTCCCCATTTATAACAGACTCCTCCTTATATATAATAGTTCCTCCCTTATGCATAATAGCCCCTTATATTTAAGTCTCCTTCTTATAACAGCCAATCTTATATATAATAGTTCCCCCTTATAATAACCCCCTTATATATAATAGTTCCTCTCTTATAATAGCCCCCTTATTTATAACAGTCCCCCCTTATAATAGCCCTTTTTATTTATAATAGTTTCTGTACTATAGTAGCCGCCCTTATATATAACGCTCCTCCTTTATAATAGGCCCCTATATATAATAATTTCTCTCTTATAATAGCGCTCCTTATATAAAACAGTTCCTCCATTATAAATAATAGCCCCCTTATATACAGTTTGTCTCACCTTTATAACAGCCCCCCTTATATATAACTGCCCCCCCTTATAATAGTCCCCCTTGTATTTAATTCTTTTCTTATAATAGTGTCCCTAATGTATAATATTTCCTCCATTATAAATATTACCTAACTGATATATAAAAGTCTCCCCCTTATAATAGCCCTCCTTATATATAATAGTCCCCCCTTATAATAGTACTCTTATGTAAAACAGTCTCCCCATTATAATAGCTCGCCTTATATGATAGTTCCTTTCTTATAATAACTCCCTTATTTATAATAGTTCAACCTTGTAATAGTTCTCCCCTTTTAAGGGGGGCTATTATAAGGGAGTACTATTATACTATTATTTATAATGGGGGCTATTATAAGGGGGGTATTAATATACTAGTATTTATAATGGCAAACATACAGACAGAAACCTGGTATAAATGGTAATGGGCAATATGACACATCACATGAAAGATCTAAAATGCCCCAAACAAAAAGTATGACAAGCCTCCATATTTAGACGTATCCAAAATACCAATATACAATATAGAGAAAAAAAAAGTTGGAAAGGATACTCTGCATACAAAACCAAAGTATAAAAATAGTATACATTTATTTAACCATCTAAAAAACACTACATATATGACAAAAAAAGATGAAAGGACAATAAAGAAGGTGTCAGACAAAGCTGGACACCGACCTCTTATTTTTCCCTGTATACTACTATGGGTGTGTATTTCCATACAGCTAATCGGCTATTGTACTGAGTTACTTTTTAGATATCTGCACTGGCTGTCTAAATTTTGCTATTCATGTTGTTACTATAGGTATTGAATTCTACACTATACAGTAATTTGGGCCTTTATATAAGTGATTTTTCGGTAATATCCCTATAGTTTGGTACATTCATGGCCCTTTCTGTGATATGATATCATCTACGGATTTGTTATAGTATATAAAGTATGCTGTATGTAATATTTATACACAAATATTTGTATGGATACATGGTCGGTGTCCTTTGTCTGACACCTTCTTTCATGTGCTTTCATCTTTTTTTGTCATATATGTAGTATTTTTGGTTTAATAAATGTATATTATTTTTATACTTTGGTTTCGTATGCTGAGTATCCTTTCCAACTTTTTGTTTTTTCTAGTATTTATAATGGGGCTATTATAAGGGGGAACAATTTTTTTATAAAGGTGCCATTATAAGGGAGGAACTATAAATTATAAGGGGACTAATATAAGGTCATCTCTTATAATAACCCTTTATATATAACAGTTTCCCCTTATAAATAATACTTCACCCTTACAATAGCCCCCCTTATATTTAATAGTCCCTACTATAAATAATAGTTTGCTCCCTTATCAGGTAATCCCTTTCCCTTATCAGAAAACAATAAATCTTTTACTCACCTTACCGCGTTCCCACGATGAGCAGAGCAACCGAGAACTCTCCCTGTAGAAGCAGCACAGGTGGCGCAATGCAGTGATGTCATCATGCCACCTGCACCACGATGTCCTGTGCATTACCGGCGGTCCTCTATGGCAGAGCAGGGGCTTTTCAGCTCCCCGCTCTGTTATAGGATTAAGCCGTATCGGCGTGCATGACACAGCACGCCGATACAGCTGTGGAGCTCCCGAGATTCAAGCCATCAGGCTAAAAGCCTGATGCTCCGAATCCTGGGGGCCCCCTTGGAGACGGGGGCCCTGGGTATAGATAAATCCCATCCCTTTTGTGGCCCTGTTCCTGTGATTTTCGTGGCAAAATTAGAACAGTTGGTATGTATGCTGAACACCTCAGTGGCAGATTGCATTGACTATTATGTGGACCCTTTGCTCCAGTGTGACTTTGGAATCTTTCCTCTCCTGATGTCTCTTACTCTTGTTTGCTGCAGTGCAATGATTTTGCGCAGTATATGTAAGTCCAATATTTTGTTTAAAAAAGTTGTCTTTATTTAAGTAAGGGGGTGGTCTGCCTATAGTGAGGTAGTGGTGAGGTAGTGGTATAGTGAGGTATAGTGGAGTATAATGGAAAAAAAAATGGTCACTGAAAAACATTGGTCTTTAAGGGGGGAGGGGTGTCTCAAAGGAGTGATCTTCTGGAGAGGTTTCACTGTACTTTATTTTTACAAACTAGCAATTTTTAATTTTTTTTTTTTTTTTTAAAGTCTTCTTTAGACTAAGGCCCCATGTAGTGAGCCGCAGGCAAGAAGTGCTGTGGAAAAGACCGTGGCGGAAACATATCACATTTTATTCTGCAGAACTTTTCACAGAAAAGCAGCAGAGTTTTCCTCTGCGGAATTTCTGTCCCTATTATAGGGAAAACACCAGTGTTTTTGTAGGTATAATTGACATGCTGCAATTTACTAAAACGTGGCGGTTTTTGGAATCACAGCATTTCGGCATTTCTATTTTTCTGCAATGTGTGGATGGGATTAATCAGAATCCCATCCATTTTGCTGGTACTGTAAAACAACCTATGGTTGTTAACTCTGCTATATCTGTATTTGCTATGTTTCTTTCTTCAGCCAGATAATAAAGGGAGTCTTTCAGCACAAAATTGAGATATAAACTAATCACAGTACCTTGTAGGGCTGTCAGCACAGTTTACACCCATGTATTTCTTATTCAGGTTCACTGCTTCATTCTTGTAAAAATCATCCTGTTATCTTTATAGAAATGAGCAGAAAACAACTTTATAGGCATTGCTTTCCATGAATGGGCTTCACTACTGCTGCAAATTACTGCTCAGCTCCTCCCCATTAGTTGACTGACAACTCTCTCCTCGGCCTCAGCACACAGTACTAACTGTACTGTGCATGTCAGATGATGACACACTGCAGCTTTAGCTACCCCCATCTGAAGCCAGTTTTCTTCACATCCTGGTGCAGTGTTTGGTGCTATAGAAACAAATTTTTTTTTTTACCTAGTACATATCACAAATTTTCTGTTGCATTCAAATCTGTACTTATTATGTTCCCCCGATCATTTTTTTTTCAAACAGCCATTGCTATAGCCAACAATGAAATTCCTGTAAAATAAAAGAGAAACAACTATTTACTCAAAGTTAAGAATTACCAGATTGAAGGAGGATGCTGGAAAAACAAGCTTTCTGCTTGCCGCAGTTTCCAGGGCTTAGCCGCAGAATCCATGACGCAAGGTGCTCTATTGGTTAGGCTCATTCACCTGAGGAGGGAGGGCCAGAAATAGAAGAAGAATTTGAGGCAGAAATCCACTTTAAATTCCTTTTCCATGTCTGCTGTCTGACAGACCCGTGTAGAGCTGGTATCTACCACTATACGGTCACCTAATAGTGATAATATCAGTATACCTGATTTGAGGGCCCACTTAGATGTGTTCGCCCCCCTCCTCCCAATGCTGAACCCCTAGCTATGCCTCTGCGTCTGAACATACCTTAGATTCTCAAGAATTTTGCCCCATGTGTCTATTTCAAAATAATACAGTAGTAATGCTGTCTGTTATATCACATTCTTTAACATTGCTATATGACTGGAGTATATTTTAACAGCTTTCATACACCAAGCATTGCCTGAACAATAAGTCTTATACACCATTTCAGTGAGAAATTGTACACCATCATATACAAAGTCAGGAAATTGAAAGGAAATTTTAAATGCTCATTTTAGAAATAAGGACATGTATAGAAAGTTTAACTGTAAGTTTAGCCAATGGCAATTTTAACCTCTGCTGTGTTTTTCATGCAACATTAAACAGAATAACTGTACATGAACTCTGGTGGTTTGCTATGGTTTCCAATGAACGTAGATTTCATCTTCACTAATATGTGATGGTAGAATGTGTAATCTTGTGATTTAAACAAAACACCCATACACATTTCCTTCCATGGACTATTTCCATCTGTTCCTTCGAACAGAAGCATAATGTGATGAGACCAAGGAAAATTGTTTGTTGTAGCTGTGTATATTTCCCATGACTGCAAGCAAATGGTACAATACAGGGAGCAATGTGTACAATAATGTCAGATACAGAAAATCAATCATTCAGTAAATGTATTTAGGAGACTGTGGGGGTTATCAATAGTTCTGAAAGCACCATGACCTTAATTATGTAGTTGCTTACTAGCATAGCAAGACAGTATAGTTCCTGCCACAACAATTTAAAGCTACCAACACAAAACTGACAAAATGATTGAGCCCATATTCCAGCACGGAAAAAACTGTATACAAAAATCTATAAGATATAAATGAGACTCAATTTCATATATTGCAGCTAGAAAGTTTAAGAGGGTCTCATTTTATAAATAAAACATAACTTTTAATAATATAAGAAATAAAATTTAACTGAACACACACCCTAAAGTGAATTAAAAAGTCTTTGTTGTTATTTGTATATAAAGCAGGCTTATCTAATTATTCACCGCTTGAGAAAAAAAAAAATATATATATATATATTTTTATTTATTTTTCTCTCTTTCTCTTTTCCCACGCTACCACCATCTATCTATAGCGTTAGTGCTGGGATTTATGCGTAAATAATATTATCCAAAAGGAAGGGAAGAGAGGAAGGAAAGGGAAAAGAAAAGAAAAAAGAAAGATAGATAAAATATTTTTTTTTTTTTTTTTTTTCTGCCATGAGTGGTATCTGGAATCATTCAGATACCCCTCTTTAATCACAGCGGAATATTGTGCTCATTGAAACGTTTCTAAATTGCTCCCAATCCACACACAGCACTTTAGATGGTGGTAGCGTGGGAAAAGAGAAAGAGAGAAAAATAAATAAATAAAAAAAAATATATATATATATATATATATATATTTTTGTTCTCAAGCGGTGAATAATTAGATAAGCCTGCTTTATATACAAATAACAACAAAGACTTTTTAATTCACTTTAGGGTGTGTGTTCAGTTAAATTTTATTTCTTATATTATTAAAAGTTATGTTTTATTTATAAAATGTTATGAAAAGAGACCCTCTTAAACTTTCTAGCTGCAACATATTCCAGCACAGCTCTTCTGCAATAAATAAACCTAAATAAACATCATGTTTTCTCTATTTCTTACTGTTAAATAGGACCTGACACTATACCTATAGGCATACATTCATTTAGTATTCCTTCTAGAAATTTATGAATAAATTGATGTCAAATCAGTACTGACAGCGCTGGACCCTGCCAGACTGTGTAGGGACACACCCTTTTGACACAGGGAATGGAAATGTTCATATGGATTAAGAGCAGAATGGCCGAATGCAGAATTATGCAAGAAGATGCTCCACCATTGTTATTTAACTGGGAATGCAAGTATTTAATAAAACAGACAAAGCAGAATTGCCGCTGATAGGTCCTCTTTAATTCTGCAACAAAAAGCAAGACACCCACAGCTTCTACCCAGAAACTCAGCCAGAGTGGGAGGATTGCACTTGGAAACAGGAAATCTTAAAGCACACGGGGTAAGATCAAACTTGCAAAACTTTATTAAATATAACATTCCATTGTACAGTGAGTGATTAAAACTCCTACATATTTTAGACATGTCCTTACTCATGGAATAATGCAACTATATGTTTCATACATATTCTTTATACTGTGTAATAAATATAAAAGCATGAACAATATCATGTGAATCACCAAGTAATCTCATAATCCGACAACAAACAGGTCTTGGAGAGGTGTCTCTTTATGCATCATAATAAAGGCAAAGCATCGATGTATGACATGTTGAATACAATGTCATGGATAGAAATATTAAATATTTGCAAACAAACATTGGTCAGCAAATGATAAATAATAAATCAACATCTGCATCAAAAGGAAAGCGGTGAGACAATTAGTGTTCAAGGGTAAGTATTGACCCCACTAATATCAATAATACTAAATAATTTCTTTATACAAATTAAATCCCTGTTGTACTCTGTTTCCTAGATTTAATACCTAGTATGCAAGGTAATAAATAAGGCCACCACATGCTGATTTTCTGACCTTCTCCATACCTATTACCTGTAGGAATTTGGTCTCACCATTAGGCTGGGGCCCCACGTAGCGTAAAAGCGGTGTCTTACAGTCCCTGCAAAGTTGATGGGATTCTAGCAAATCCACACATTGCAGAAAAATACGGGCAGGAATTTTGCTGCTCATTTCCAAAATCATAGTGATTTATAACTACGGAATTGCCAGCAGTTTCCCTATAGGTATGATTGAAGCAGAAAGTCTGCAGAGGGGCCTTAGCATGGAAATAACATATCTGGCAAAATTTTCTTTGAATTAGGGTTACAAATATATCCCAAGTGTTCTAAAATTCTGATCTTAACTTTTCCTACATGTAATGATTTACATACTATATAACTTTTATTACATAATATGCATGTAATCATATAAACTGCATGCTGTGTATTACAGTTCATATACACCTGTTTAGGGGAAGAATATGTCTGGGTGGAATCACTTAAAGGTTTAGTGGGAACAACAAAACTAAATGTTCTACATGGGTTCAAAATGCACCTCTAAAATCCCTTCTCACAAAACTATCTATATTGTTTCCTCTCATGTGAAGTGAAAGGAATGTGCCCAGAGAGGGTAGCTTCCTATACATCACAGTTGGAATGCCATAATCACTGAACTTTATCACTAGAGATGAGCGAATCGATTCTACAGAAGTGGAATTCGATCCGAATTTCAGGAAATCTTCGTTTCACCACGATTCCGGATTTCCTGATGCTTCACGGTAACGAATATTTAGTAAGGACCTTTGTGACATCAGACGGTCACATGATGTTCTCTAGTGATGTGATTGGGTAGGCGTGTCTTTGCTTGTTAGCAGATCCTTCCACATGAATAAAACTTTTCCATGCTGGAGAGAGAGAGAGACATGACCGCGGCATCCAATTGCTTCCGCCATTTTGCCGCCCACCCACCCACCCCGGCTCTCTGCAGCCCGGAAATAGCTGTTTCATCTCTATTTATCACCCTCAGAAAGGATTGGAAAACAGTTAGTGATAATCTTAATATACAGTGCCTTGCGAAAGTATTCGGCCCCCTTGAACTTTTCAACCTTTTGCCACATTTCAGGCTTCAAACATAAGGATATAAAATTTTAAGTTTTTGGTGAAGAATCAACAACAAGTGGGACACAATTGTGAAGTGGAATGAAATTTATTGGATATTTTAAACTTTTGTAAAAAATAAAAAAACTGAAAAGTGGGGCATGCCAAATTATTCGGCCCCCTTAAGTTAATACTTTGTAGTGCCACCTTTTGCTGCGATTACAGCTGCAAGTCGCTTGGGGTATGTCTCCATCAGTTTTGCACATCGAGAGACTGAAATTTTTGCCCATTCTTCCTTGGAAAACAGCTTGAGCTCAGTGAGGTTGGATGGAGAGCGTTTGTGAACAGCAGTTTTCAGCTCTTTCCACAGATTCTCGATTTAGGTCTGGACTTTGACTTGGCCATTCTAACACCTGGATATGTTTATTTGTGAACCATTCCATTGTAGATTTTGCTTTATGTTTGGGATCATTGTCTTGTTGGAAGATAAATCTCTGTCCCAGTCTCAGGTCTTTTGCAGACTCCAACAGGTTTTCTTCCAGAATGGTCCTGTATTTGGCTCCATCCATCTTCCCATCAATTTTAACCATCTTCCCTGTCCCTACTGAAGAAAAGCAGGCCCAAACCATGATGCTGCCACCACCATATTTGACAGTGGGGATGGTGTGTTCAGGGTGATGAGCTGTGTTGCTTTTACGCCAAACATATCGTTTTGCATTGTGGCCAAAAAGTTCGATTTTGGTTTCATCTGACCAGAGCACCTTCTTCCACATGTTTGGTGTGTCTCCCAGGTGGCTTGTGGCAAACTTTAAATGAGACTTTTTATGGATATCTTTGAGAAATGGCTTTCTTCTTGCCACTCTTCCATAAAGGCCAGATTTGTGCAGTGTACGACTGATTGTTGTCCTATGGACAGACTCTCCCACCTCAGCTGTAGATCTCTGCAGTTCATCCAGAGTGATCATGGGCCTCTTGGCTGCATCTCTGATCAGTCTTCTCCTTGTTTGAGATGAAAATTTAGAGGGACGGCCGGGTCTTGGTAGATTTGCAGTGGTCTGATACGCCTTCCATTTCAATATGATCGCTTGCACAGTGCTCCTTGGGATGTTTAAAGTTTGGGAAATCTTTTTGTATCCAAATCCGGCTTTAAACTTCTCCACAACAGTATCATGGACCTGCCTGGTGTGTTCCTTGGTCTTCTTGATGCTCTCTGCGCTTTAAACAGAACCCTGAGACTATTACAGAGCAGGTGCATTTACACGGAGACTTGATTACACACAGGTGGATTATATTTATCATCATCAGTCATTTAGGACAACATTGGATCACTCAGAGATCCTCACTGAACTTCTGGAGTGAGTTTGCTGCACTGAAAGTAAAGGGGCCGAATAATATTGCACGCCCCACTTTTCAGTTTTTTATTTTTTACAAAAGTTTAAAATAACCAATAAATTTCATTCCACTTCACAATTGAGTCCCACTTGTTGTTGATTCTTCACCCAAAAAATTTAAATTTTATATCTTTATGTTTGAAGCCTGAAATGTGGCAAAAGGTTGAAAAGTTCAAGGGGGCTAAATACTTTCGCAAGGCACTGTATATCTATTAGTTGTCTATTGTAATTAGTCGAAGGCCACCACAGCACCTCATGGATTATGTTCTGCAGTAAAATTTTCCTGTCAATCTGGACATTTGATTTATTGTCCATTTATAATGGTTGAATTTTTGTTTATGTTTTCTTATAAGAAGGGGAGAGATGTGATGTTGTTATAAGTATATTCTGTATGTTCTTTGCTACTTACTCATTTTGCTTTGTCTGCCTAGCAACAGTGAGGTAGTAATGGAGGAGGAGCTGAGCTAGGAGGGGAGGGGGATGCTAGACAGGAAGCCTTGAAGAAAGCATGGAATAAAGAGTTCTGTAACAGTCTTTATCACATAGTGGACTTATTCCAGGTGACCTGCATCCTCACTACAACACTACATTCATAAGATAGCGTCTGAACCCCGGCATGAATTGGAGACCAGAGAAGACTCGGATGCTGAAAGTGCAGGAGAATATGAGCAATTGGATAGTGGATTGGTCAACATCTCCAAATCCTTTTTGCAAAAGGCTTTATTAAAAGCTCTTAACCCTGTACTGTTGGAGTTCGCTGATATTAAATCTGAAATTCAGAATGTAGGCCACTGAGTTGATAATCTATAAAATGCCTACACCACAGTAAAGTCTCACTCCATGACTATGGCCTCATAACTGGTCCATTACAAAGAATACATAGACTGGTCACTCACCTTAATTGAAGATCAAGAAAACAGGAAACTGAGAAAAAAACATTAGAATTAAGGGACTCTCAGAATCATGGTCCATTAAATCGCTTCCTAAGATGATGGACCAGCTTTTCACTGAATTGCTAGGCCCAGACCGTGCTGCCAAAGTTGTCATTGAGAGAATACACAGGGCGCTGAGACCGAAGCCAAAACAGGGCGATCTGCCCGTGATGTAATATGCGGTATCCTCTCCTACGTTGATACCTTGGCCATCCTAAAGGCAGCAAGAAACTGCAAGGTCATTACACTTGGGGACGACAAGCTTTCTATCTATCAAGACATAGCCCCATTGATATTGGCGAAAAGAAGATTATTACGGCCACTTTTAGAAGCATTTTGAGCCAGGAGCATACATTCCTTACTTTTACATACCTGCTAACTGTACCATTCTATCATTTCCCCTCCCCGCCCCATAGATCCCAGAATTCAATTCGACCAGTACAGATAGAGTCTTTAAAAAAAACCTTCATTATCTACTGGACCCATTGCCTTGCTCTTACAGATCCACGCTAACCCCTCTTGACCAGTTGTGATCATGGCATCACTGAAGGTTACTACCTTCAATGTTAATGGCTTAAATTCACCAAACACCACCGTACTCTATGCTTAATACGCAGACTTCAGTCCAAGATCCTGATGATACAGGAAACACATTTTAAATCCTCGAAAATACCTAAACTTCCCATGAACCAATTCAACCAATGGTTCTTTAGCCCTCCACCCCACATCTGCCTCCAAGGGGGTTGCTGTGGCGATACATAACACAGCTCCTTTCATCTGTCAACAACAGCACTCTGATGCGGAGGGATAGATTCTGTTTCTCAAAAGCTTAATAGCTTCTACACCAATTATAATAGCCAACATCTACGCTCCGAACCATAACCAGGTAGCCTGGCTACAACCGGCTCTTCAGGAACTAAAACTTTTTGTATCTGGCAACATCATATTAGTGGGTGACTTTAATATAGCGCTCAACCCATTACTTGACTTGTCTTCAGGTAAAACTACCATTTCGCAAAAAAAGCCCTAAGTATGCTTCATCTTAGCCTACAAGACCTTAATTTAGTTGTTGTCTGGAGACTACATCTCCCCTCAGTAAAAGACAACTTATTCTACTCTACCGCACAGAGACTGGATTATATCCTATGCTCAACTTCTCTCGCTCAAACCTTCTTAAAAACTCAATACTGATTACATTAGCATTTCAGATCATTCTACAGTCTCGGTCGATCTTCTTCTGTCTGACCCAGGCAATGGACTTGGAGGCTGAATGAATCACTTCTTGATAATAATGATGTAGCTGTTCGAAGATATAGACAGTAAACCTAAAGACTACTTCTGACTCAATATCTCGCCTGAAGTTTCTCCTTTTACAGTTTGGGAGGCACATAAGTCTTATGCACGGGATCTACTAATAGCTAAAGCATCTGCTGTTAAACGCAGAAAACAAAAAACAGATTGACTTTCTACTTACTCAAATTTCAGCTATGGAGAGAATTTATAAACTCCAAAATCGGGCTAAAGTACAAAATTACCTCATTGCTTTGAGAGACCAAACATCATTTGAGGTAGCGAAACATCACTTTTTAAATCATATTTTAAATACAGAATATATGCACATGGCGACAAAAGGGGTAAACTACTTTCCCACCTCATCAAAAAAGTGAGAGAGAAAGGGCATACAGTATATCAGCAGTCAAAAATCAGTCGGTCCTCTTGGAACGTGACACTCCAAAGATCGCAGCTGCCTTCCAAGCTTTTTATTCTGAACTTTATAATTTGTATGAACATGCTTCTGAGTCAGAGTTGAGAGAGGGTTCCTACAAGATCTCTAATTTTCTAAGCGTCCTACATCTCTCGACCCTAAGTACCAAAGAGGCAAAGACACTGCTATCCCTCACTAACTGAACTTCAACAAGTAGTCAACAGTTTCCCAAACGGAAAGAGTCAAGGCCAGTGGCGTAACAAAAGTCTTATGGGCCCCGGTGCAAACTTTTGATGGAAATTATTGACAGTGACGGTTGCGGGCGCTGCAGCGGTATCTCAGATACTTGAAAGGGATACAGCTGTATTACCCACAACTGCAGTTATCAAGAATGTGATGAGTGAGCAGCGCAGCGCCCGGCATATAAAAACAATACTGTGAGCTGCGTGCTTTGGGAAACAAATGATCTTCAGGATCGTAACAGTCTAAGAGATAAAAGAGATCAGTGGGGGTCCAAAACCTGGGGCTCCTGCTGATCAATTCTTTAAAGTTATTGTGGTGCTTTTGTGAGTGCCGTGACTCCTTCCCTATTTACATTGAACAGCATCAGTCACCAAACAATGTTATTACAGCCTGTAATAACAGTGCACGGCTGCTATAAAACAGATGGCGTGTGATGTGAATAGTAAAGGGGCCCCAAACAGTATTATATGCTCCAGAGTGACCCCCACACAGTATTATACACTCCTCAGTGGCCCCCACACAGTATTATATGCTCCACAGTGGCCCCCACACAGAATTATATGCCCAGCAGTGGTCCCCACACAGTATTATATGCTCCAGAGTGGCCCCCACACAGTATTATACGCTCCACAGTGGCTCCCACACAGTATTATATGCTCCACAGTGGCCCCCACCCAGTATTATATGCTCCACAATGGCCCCCACCCAGTATTATATTCTTCACACTGGCCACCACCCAGTATTACATGCTCCAGAGTGTCCCCCAGCCAGTATTACATGCTCCACAGTGGTCCCCACCCAATATTATATGCTCCACAGTGGCCACCACACAGTATTATATGCTCTCAACAGCTCCCTCTGCTTCGTTGCTATTATTATACTCTGGGGTCTCCTCAGACCCCAGAGTATAACAATCGGAGGCCCAGGGAAGGTGAATAAAAATAACACTGATACTCACCTTGCCTCACCTTTCCTGGGCATCCTGGCTCAGTCTGGCTGTCTTCTGGATCTTTGGCGATCTTCTGACGTCCTCAGAGGTCACATGAGGGCACACTGATGTCATTACGCCGCTGAGCCCCATGTGACTGCTGAGGCCTCATGACATTATGGAAGGGTCCCGGAAAGGATGCTGAGCCCAGGAGAGGTGAGCATAAGTATTTATTATTTTAAGTCACCTCCCCTGGGCTATCATCTATTGAAAAGGGGACTGGCAACATGCCGAGGCCCCTTTTCATTTACAATATGTATAGTGGTCGGGGAACCAGGCTTTCCCCAACCGCTATCATAGTGGTCCGGGGCCCCAGCCATCTCCAGCTGGCTGCGGGCCCTGTGCCCTGCCAGGCCCGGTCGCAGTTGCACCCCCTACGATCGCGATAATTATGCCACTGGTCTAAGCCCAGGTGGCTTTTACAAAAAATTCCAGAACACCTTACCTCCCCAACTGTCACTAATGCGTAGTGCTCTCAGGTAGGTTGAAGCATTTTTCCAAGCAAACACAAGAGGCACATATCACCTTGATAGCCAAAGAAGGCAAAGATCCTAATTTTTATAGTAGCTATTGCCCAATTTTCTTACTAATGCTATATTTAAAGATCGGGGCAAAATTACTGGTTCGTGGACTCAGACCATTAAAATCCTTGTCGGTTAATGATAAACAGGCAGGCTTTGTCAGAGATAGGGAGGGCAAAGACAATACACACAAAAGATTAAGTCCCAACTAGTCCTTCTCATCGTATATGCGGCAAAGGTATTCGATTGAGTTGACTGGGGTTTTATGAGAGCTACTTTGGGAACTTTCAGTCTGCCCAAAGCTTTCATTACGGCTATTTTCTCCCTTTATTCTGAGCCTCATGCCAGACTTAAAGTCAATGGCATTCTATCTCCTTACTTCCATATCTCAAATGGATGGGTTAATGTGATTGAGAAAGACACGGGTCCTGTACTATCTAGTGAGTAGCTTAAAGGAATTCTTTTGAGTTTTGACACACCTACAGAATTCATGGGAGCAGGACAAGATTTGCTTAATTTCATCAGGAGAGAACTTGAGTTCTAGTTTCTTTTCCCATTCACTAATATATTAGGGTTTGGTGGGGTGGGAGGGCGAAAATAAGTTTTCATATATGTTAGATACTGAGTTACTGATTGGGGTAGTTTCTCAAGTCAGTTAAGACTTCTGAATAGGAATGCAATGGAGTGGAGAAAGAATCAGCAAGAGAGGCAGAATGAAAATGAGTACAGGATATATGAGGGTGGTCTTCTTTAGGTAGAAAGGTTAGCAGGTCAGGCAGAGATGGAGTTGTCAATGAAGTGTAACTATGGACCATGAGGAGGCAAGACCAGGGAAATTGAAATTGGACTGTTTTTGTGTGCCAACTTGGAATGAGACCTAGAGGTAGGAGAGGGGAAGGGTCATCCTGTTAGGAAAGGGATGAAGTGAAATCTTGCCATACGCAAGTGGTACCTCTTGTGATGTCTCTGGGCACCAGAGGAACCAGTGGTGGGAGGTGGGCAGTAGTTTTTTTTTCTTAATTTTGACGTGGATAAGAGGGAGCCGTTGGTAGCTAAGTTTGTAGCAGTTGTAGGGGTCTGGGAGCGCCAAGCTTCCCTGCTCCTTGTGCCATGTGAGTAAAGAGAAAGGTAGTTGCAGGTGAATGTCTTGCCACAAGAACGAGATAGAAAGGCTGCAAAGCCTTTTGAAAAAGGAGGTAGGGAAATGGTGACTGTTTGCAATACGTAGAGTAACTTGGGCAGGAGGTACATTTTCAAGATGCTTTTCCTGCCCATCCAGGAAATATACGGGATGTGTATATTGGATAGTTGGCATTTAATGTCAGCTAGAAGAGCGGTGTAGTTAAGTAATCCCAAGTACTTGTTAGGGCATGTCTCTTTTAATCAAAGATTCCTAGTCACGACTAGGATCTTTTTTAGTGGCAGCTTAGAGGGTTTAGGGGGTGTCATTTTGGGGCAGTGACTTATGTTGATGATGGTTGACAATGGTAGTGCTTTGTTGAGATGCTTTATGAAGAGAAGTATCAATGTTTCCACTTCTGATGCCAGGCAGTCTCTCAGCTTGGCCTATTTGATTTTGACCATGGCATGATTGCGCAGAGTCTAAGTAGTTGCCACAGGGAGAGGAGAGGGCATTGCATGGAATATTGCATGCACATAGCCATCAAGTGGGAATAGGGTGCCTCAAATACGTAATTGCTTGTCAAGATCATGGCGTTATGTTCAGGCAGGTGAGGGAGCACCACTTGAAAAACGCAAGATGACCTGGAACAGCAAAAGGGTGGTAAAAGTTGCTTGGCAGGCAATAACGGGACTCCTGCACGACTGTTTGGGATCGGAGGCTGGTAGTTGTTCTTCTCAGCCGAAGGTAAGTACAGGCTGGGATGTGTAAGCGGGGATCGTCAATGTTAGAACAGCTAGTGGTTCAGGTATGACAGGTCTCATCGAGAGGACGCACTACTCGATTTGAAGAATGTTTAATTGTTTTATCAGTAACAGGGTGCAAAGTGTATACAGATCAGCTATGATAATAAAACTACCAAAACTACCTGGCTAGTGTTATACAGGTCCCCTTGTGCTTCAAAAATCTTTCTAACCTGTTGAAGCATGAACTCCATAAGCCCTCTAAACAGGGCCAGCGTCGGTCAGTGTGTGTACATGTTCTGTCTTTGTTTCTATGTACATGTTCTGTCTTCTATGTGTGAGTGTGTCTACATGTTCTGTCCTCTGTGTGTGTGGGCTGTATATACAGGTTTCAGAGGCACTGTATATATTTATACATCATCTGTGGGAGCTCACTCGTCATCTGCAATGAGCATTTCTCAATACAGGTGAAGGCATTCATTGCACTGTTAACCATATTAAACCCCATTCACACAATGGAATCTGGTGCTGATTTTGCAGATTTCAACCCAAAATCAGTGGCAGATTCAGCCCTCATTCATGTTGAAAAAATAAGTGTCCATCTTGATCTTGCCATGGATTTCGCAACCGATTAGATGCATTCATTCAAACTCCATTCATTTGGGCTTAATCATCAGCGGAAAGTTGGTTGGCAGAAAATGAAGAGGAATTCCATTTCATTTTCTGAAGTCTGAATGGGCCTAACACTTATATACTGCCTCTGTATTATACTTATATACAGTTCTATGTACTTCTCATCCTCTGTATTACAGTTCATTCCATCAGGTCTGCCTCCACTCAATTTTGGGTATTTTTTGCTGCAGCGCTTTTGGACGAAATGCTGCTGTCAAAATTAAGTGGGCCACAAAGGAGCCCACTGAGGCTCTATCATCCAAGGACCCGCGCAAACCTAGAGCCAGCCCTGTCTCTAAAAGTGTTTTGTTGTGTCTGGCACCAAGCAGATCCTTTAAATTATCCAAATCAAAGGGGATTGAACTTGATTTTCTTGTGCATCCCACAGATTTCGAACTGGAAAATATGAAGACCAAATTCCCTCCTCTCTTTCATGTTCCTCATACATTCCTGAACATTTTTGCAGTGTGGCAGGAAATATTATCTTGCTGATCACCAGTAATGTTTAGGTAGGTGGTACATGTCAAATTAACATCAATATTCTCAGCAGAACGTTGTCCAGAGGATTCTACTTAACTTCTTCTCATAATGCCATCTCTTCCCCTGGTGACGTACACTCACTTGGCCATCCACATGATGTACAGTAAAATAAAAAAATTCTTCTGACTAGGTCTTCTTTTTCTACTGCTTCATGGTCAAATTATAATGCTTATATACCCATCATATGTGCTTTCAGTGGTGAACAGGGGTTTGCATAGCTATTCTGACTTGTCTGGAGTGATGCTGCCTCATACATATCAAGGTGTGATGCACTGTGCCTTCTCACACTTCTACACCATAGCCAACATTAACTTTTTCAGTAACTTGTGCTAAACTAGTATTTCTGTGAGATTATACCAGACAGGGTAGTTTTTTCTCCATATGCAAAAGCTTGTAAAACTGATAAAGCCATATTTCCTTCCATGTTGCAGGTTCAAAATTTACCTTTCTTTGGGCCACTTTTGGTAGATACTGCATACTACTAATGCAACATAGTCTGATCCAATTGTCTAGTTATCACAATTTTGCCCCTGTCAAAATAGCTCAGATCCTTTGGCTTGCCAATTTTTCTTACAGATGTATGTGTACAGAGAGAGAGAGAGAGACAGAGAGAGAGACAAAGTATTTCTGCCATCTCACAGCTGCTGGTGGTCATTATTGTGGCATCCAGATAGAGAAAATACTCCTGAACATGCAGAAAAAGGCGAACATACACTGACAAGCAAAAGGGTAATAATGTTTTGAACTTTTGACTTTCAGGCTCCATACCAATTGTGCAAGTTCTCCCACTTAAAAAGATGAGGCCGGCCTGTAATTGACATCATAGGTAGACCTCAACTATGAGAGACAAAATGAGAAAACAAATCCAGAAAATCACATTGTCTGATTTTTAAAGAATTTATTTGCAAATTATGGTGGAAAATAAGTATTTGGTCAATAGCAAAAGTTCATCTCAATGCTTTGTCATACACACGTGTACAGTGTCCATATTAGGACATCCTCAGATCCTCAGATATCAGTGTCAAACATCAGATTAATAGCAGTTTACAACAGTGACACCTGACTTTGACTTTGATTCTGATAACGACTTTGACTTTGATTCTGACAACGACTTTGACTTTGATTCTGACAACTTTGACTTTGATTCTGACAACGACTTTGATTCTGACTCTGACTTTGATTCTGACTCTGACTTTGATTCTGACTCTGACTTTGATTCTGACTTTGATTCTGACTCTGACTTTGATTCTGACTTTGATTCTGACTCTGACTTTGACTCTGACTTTGATTCTGACTCTGACTTTGATTCTGACTTTGATTCTGCTCACACTTGGCAAGGCACATCAGCTCTATGTTCACAGACGGGAAAATGTAGCATATCTTGAAAAGAACACTGTCCCTACTGTGAAACATGGAGGAGGCTCTGTTATGTTCTGGCGCTGCTTTGCTGAATCTGGCACAGAGTGTCTTGAATCTGTGCAGGGTACAATGAAATCTCAAGATTATCAAGGGATTCTAGAGATACATGTGCTGTCCAGTGTCAGAAAGCTTGGTCTCAGTCGCAGGTCATAGGTCTTGCAACAGGATAATGACCCAAAATAAACAGCTAAAAACACCCAAGAATAGCTAAGAGGAAAACATTGGACTATTCTAAAGTGTCCTTCTATGAGCCCTGACCTAAATCCTATTGAGCATCTTTGGAAGGAGCTGAAACATGCCGTCTGGAAAAGGCACCCTTCAAACCCAAAACAACTGAAGCAGTTTGCTCACGAGGAGTGGGCCAAAATACCTGTTGAGAGGTGCAGAAGTCTCATTGACAGTTACAGGAATCGTTTGATTGCAGTGATTGCCTCAAAAGGTTGTGCAACAAAATATTAAGTTAAGGGTATCATCATTTCTGTCCAGGCCTGTTTCATGAGTTTTCTTTTTTTTTTTAATTCTGTTGAAGCATGGTTGAAAAGCAATGTCTGACTTTCATTTTTTCATTTCATAGCATTTTTATATATTATTACTTTTGTCAGATTCAAGTTATTTCTGTGACCATTGTGGGTTTTTCTTTCATTAAATGAGGGTGTGAAAGATCCTCAGTGCGCCAACACCACCACACCTGAGTCTTCTTTCATATAAAACCACACTCACCACCAGTGAGTGCCGGGTTCACAAGATAAATACAAGACAAGCTTTCTAAATTTTATATATTTATTAACCCCTAAATGGGTCGGTATTAACATCTAACACATGCAGTTCAGAACAGATATGCAGATATATACAAGCATTAACAGTTACTAGTTACAATATACAGTACTTAAAATAAAAGGGAATAAAGGTGAAATAATTACTTTACCACGCATCTCCTTGATGTGGCTCTATAGTCCAACACTCACACATGCTCTGTCATGTGTGAATCACCCAGTGGAGGCTTCTTGGCATGTGGCATTAACTCCTAGCATGTGGCATCACAGTATATTCCAGCCTGCATGCTCTCATCACAGTCTCTCAGTAAACTCTTGTAGTCTCAGCACAGTCTCCTCCCATTGCCTCTTACCTCATCTTTTATACCCTTTATGCCACCTCCCAGAATGAGGTCACTGGCGGCAGCAAGTCTGATTGAATAATGCACTCAAGTCCAGATTTTTTGTATAGAGCTGAGACCAAGTGGAATGATACAATGTTATCAACCAGGTCTGATCTCCCTGCACAATGCATGTTTCTTTGATCACTCAGAGCTGTGTAGGAATACAATGGAGCCCTGCTGGGATGGATACAAAGCCCTATTGTTCCAGTGTTGCTACTACTGCCAATATACACCTGGGCTTACAGCTGCACACATTATGAATAAATGCAGGTAAGAAGGGAGATACTATACCCAGAGATCAAAATACATCTCTGAGTTATAGCCATATTTAAGCAGAATCATCACACCTCCCCCTTTTAGATGGGGATTGTAGGAAGTAGGGACCTGTGTCCCTCTTCTGAGAGCACCTCCACCTCAAGCTTCTCAGGCTCTGGCCCCAAGGCTCCCTCACCTCCCCCCGGCATCCCAGCAGACTCGGGCCTTGTCAGACTCCGAGGGTGGTTGAGAGCCACGCGCCTTCAATATGTCCAGACTAGGGTCAGCTTGGACAGCATCTCTGAACTCTTGGCTGGAGTGAGACAAAAGAAAGGTGCATGTTACATAGCTGCTGGACCCTTCTGGCTCTCTAGTCTGACTAGGGACACTTCTAAGGCTCAGGCCCTAATCCACGTACACTTGGCTACCTCCTGCCTGTTCTGGGTCCGCTTTCTGAGTGCTGGCACCCTGTGGAGCCACACTCATAACCCCAAGTCTTTGGGATACCAGTTCAGAGACCCTATCCCGGCGGTCTCTCAGGGTCTCTCTCACACTAGCCGCTAGTTGGGAGAGTTCTAGGGGATTCTGCACCTCCCCCTTTTGCTTCCAAACCTAGGGGCACCTCTGGTTCTGGCACAGGTATGTTTGGACCCTGTTCCTCCTCTACTTGGGTGGGTGATGCTGATACCTTGGGCAAATGACTGAGATCATGCTTCCCCAACCCTTCCCCCCACAATACATTGACAGGTAATACATTGGACATATCCCCTTTTTGGATCACACCTCCAGTACCCCATGCCATCTGCACTTGGGCCATGGGCACTCCTGGAATAGAACTGGACCGAAGAGACGAGTATGTCTCATACCTGCCGGACTCCTCCGGCTTCAAGAGAGTGAGGCTAGTCATGGCGGTCTCAGCACCGACTCCAGGTGGTGTAGGCAACGGTTCAAGGGTCGGAGCGCCCTCCACCCTTGTAGCACTCTGGCTGCGGGCTAACACCGCACTACCAGCAGTCCGTCCCTTGCCTGGATCGGCCATGAGATCCCTATAGCCTACCTGACCACCTGGCACATGGTCAGCAGTTGGGTGCTTATCGGATGCACTGGGCGAAATAGTAGAAGTCGCATCCAGTGACTCAGAAGAGCTACCCTGTACACTTTCACAACAAGCATTGGCAATTACATTGACAGTACCTTCATTAGCAATTGTTAATTCACACCGGGCCTCAGTGAGATCTGCAGTAGACATGTTAACAAGCTGGGAGGGAGACGCCCCCGCACATGTGGGTGTGTCTACAGACAAAGTCTCATTGGCTCCTAGCACGGGGGGTGAACAAAGCATCAATAACATTTTTGCTGAGCTGGGTTGCAGGAAGCTCATTTGCATCTTCCCTGCTCTCAGCTGAAGGCAACTCATTAGCATTTACACTTACTGCCATGGGAAGTATCTCAGAGGGGGGGTTACGGGCCCTCTCTGCAGATATGACAGACACATTATCAACATTAATTATAGACAGTTTATCACAGTAAATTGGGGTGCTCCCCACCCCATATTGGGACATCATAGGTCCTAAATGAGTTCCCAACAGTACATTAGCAAGCAAATCAGTCAATAGTCCCACAGTCCGCATTCCATTTCCTGCACCCCCGTCCAGACACACAGATGGGCCACCTGCTGTGGCTTGGGAACAAAGGAAGTTCTCAGGGTGGTTGGGGCACTCCTCCTTGAAATGTCCTGTCTGGTTACAGGCATGGCCCTGCCGCACCTCCCCTTGGGGTTTGGGGAAGGTCACTAGGGTGCCCAGAGTTCTTGGGACAGGGGAGGGACCACCCGGGGCATAGTTTGTCTCACCCAACCTGACGACAGACGGCTGTGGTGAACTCCGGCCTGGCTTCTCCTTCCAACTTGAGGGTCTCTGCAGGGTTGTTGGAGTTTGCGCATGGGCGGTTTGTGCCCGCTGGGAGAGCTCCATCCTTTTGAGCTCAAGCTGATACTGCCGTTCTCGTTCTGCTGCCTCACGATCAGCCTGCCGTTCTGCTGCCTCACGATCGGCCTGCCGTTCTGCTGCCTGCCGTTCTCGTTCTTGTTCTACAGCTTCCTGAAAACGGTACAACACCTGCAGGTATGTGTTAAGGTCACTGGTGCCTACTTGCTGCAGGGTCGTTTGCCAGTATGAAACCATTCCCCCCACAAGGCTGGGGCTACTGGCCTCTCCTGGTGAAGTAATCCTTGGGACCGGGCTGCTTGCTGCACTTCCTGGCCTAGCCCCAAAATCAGGACTCTGCATAGCTGTGGCTGCCTCCATTTCAGCCATACGCTCAGGATCTCCAAAAGCTTGGTTCAGCAGTTCTGGAGATCTGCTTCTGAGCCCACTAGCCATCCACTGGTATTTGCCAAATAAAAGATAGGATAGAATACAAAGAGTAAGGGAGGGGAATAGCACTGTATCAAACTTTCACTGTATCTCAATGCTTGCTTTAATACCGAGCTTGTCTCATAGGATTACTACAATCCCCAGCGTTTGAGGGATAAAGGTCCCCAACGCACGCTGTTTATCCTAAGATCCCACTACGCTGCCACCAATGTGAAAGATCCTCAGTGCGCCAACACCGCTGTGGCCACACCTGAGTCTTCTTTCATATAAAACCACACTCACCGCCAGTGAGTGCCGGGTTCACAAGATAAATACAAGACAAGCTTTCTAAATTTTATATATTTATTAACCCCTAAATGATTCGGTATTAACATCTAACACATGCAGTTCAGAACAGATATGCAGATATATACAAGCATTAACAGTTACTAGTTACAATATACAGTACTTAAAATAAAAGGGAATAAAGGTGAAATAATTACTTTACCAAGCATCTCCTTGATGTGGCTCTATAGTCCAACACTCACACATGCTCTGTCATGTGTGAATCACCCAGTGGAGGCTTCTTGGCATGTGGCATTAACTCCTAGCATGTGGCATCACAGTATATTCCAGCCTGCATGCTCTCATCACAGTCTCTCAGTAAACTCTTGTAGTCTCAGCACAGTCTCCTCCCATTGCCTCTTACCTCATCTTTTATACCCTTTATGCCACCTCCCAGAATGAGGTCACTGGCGGCAGCAAGTCTGATTGAATAATGCACTCAAGTCCAGATTTTTTGTATAGAGCTGAGACCAAGTGGAATGATACAATGTTATCAACCAGGTCTGATCTCCCTGCACAATGCATGTTTCTTTGATCACTCAGAGCTGTGTAGGAATACAATGGAGTCCTGCTGGAATGGATACAAAGCTCTATTGTTCCAGTGTTGCTACTACTGCCAATATACACCTAGGCTTATAGCTGCGCACATTATGAATAAATGCAGGTAAGAAGGGAGATACTATACCCAGAGATCAAAATACATCTCTGAGTTATAGCCATATTTAAGCAGAATCATTACAGAGGGATACCAACAATTTTGTCCATGTCTGTATATCCTTTGTTGGCAATGACAGAGGTCAAACGTTTTCTGTAAATCTTCATAAGGTTGGCACACACTGTTGCTGGTATGTTGGCCCATTCCTCCATACAGATCTCCTCTAGATCAGTGATGTTTTGGGGCTGTCGCTGGACAACACGGACTTTCAACTCCCTCAAAAGGTTTTCTATGGGGTTGAGATCTGGAGACTGGCTAGGCCACTGCAGGACCTTGAAATGCTTCTTACGAAGCCACTCCTTCGTTGCCCTGGTGGTGTGCTTGGTATCATTGTCATGCTGAAAGACCCAGCCACATTTTATCTTCAATGTTCTTGCTGATGGAAGGAGGTTTGCACTCAAAATCTCACAATACATGGCCCCATTCATTCTTTCATGTACACTGACCAGTCGTCCTGGTCCATTTGCAGAGAAACAGCCCCAAAGCATGATGTTGCCACCCCCATGCTTCACAGTAGGCATGGTGTTCTTTGGATGAAACTCAGCATTCACTCTCCTCCAAACACGACGAGTTGTGTTTCTACCAAACAGTTCTACTTTGATTCCATCTGACTATATGACATTCTTCCAATACTCTTCTGGAACATCCAAATGCTCTCTAGCAAACTTCAGACGGGCCTGGATATGTACTGGCTTAAGCAGGGGGACATGTCTGGCACTGCAGGATCTGAGTCCCTGGCGGCGTAGTATGTTACGGACGGTAGCCTTTGTTACGTTAGTCCCAGCTTTCTGCAAGTCATTCACTATGTCCCCCCGTGTGGTTCTGGGATTTTTGCTCACCGTTCTTGTAATCATTTTGACCCCACGGGGTGAGATCTTGCATGGAGCCCCTGATCGAGGGATATTATCAGTGGTCTTATATGTCTTTCATTTTCTAACTATTGCTCCCACAATTGATTTCTTCACACCAAGCTGCTTGCCTATTGCAGATTCAGTCTTTCCAGCCTGGTGCAGGTTTACAATTTTGTTTCTGGTGTCCTTCCACAGCTCTTTGGTCTTCACCATAGTGGAGTTTGGAGTGTGACTGTTTGAGGTTGTGGACAGGTGTCTTTTATACTGATAACAATTTCAAACAGGTGCCATTACTACAGGTAATGAGTGGAGGACAGAGGAGCCTCTTAAAGAAGAAGTTACAGGTATGTGAGAGCCAGAAATCTTGCTTGTTTGTAGGTGACCAAATACTTATTTTCCACCATAATTTGCAAATAAATTCTTAAAAAAATCAGACAATGTGATTTTCTAGATATGTTTTCTCATTTTGTTTCTCATAGTTGAGGTCTACCTATGATGTCAATTACAGGCCTCTCTCATCTTTTTAAGAGGGAGAACTTGCACAATTGGTGGCTGACTAAATACTTTTTTTTCCCCACTGTATCTCACCGTCCACTACAGCTTTGAACTTGAGACTACCGTCATTTTACAGACAATAATCTTGGCTATCTCATACATAAATTTGATTTGAAACTATTTAGCATATGATTAGTTATGCAGATTCTTGTCATGTAACTGCATTGTTACTGTTTTGCTCCTGGTGGTGGAAAAATCTTTTTCTTCTTTTATACTACAAATTACAACCTGTTCTCACATTGCCTAATAGCTCAGTGTGTTATTAGGTTAATTCTCAAGCAAAAGGTCACTGGTTCAAATCAAAGATCAGCCATGAAGAAGATTTCCCAAGAAAAGAGAAAAAGCATCATCCAGCTCATAGATGGCGGTCTCTTGGCCAAGTAAATTGCCAAACTGCATCATGTGAGTGCTATGACAATTGGAAGAATACAAAATGAAGTCCATCCATCTATTCAAAATCCAAGAGGTGAAGGTCCAGGCAAAATATCAGAGTAATCTTATTACAAGGTCTATCAGTTCTGGCACGACAAACACGCCAATGGAGGTGGCTTGTATGCTTAGTAATAGTGAGATCACAGACATCCATGCAAGCACCGTGTGATTCCTGTTACGCAAGTCTGGAATGGTGGCCCAAAAAAGGTGAAGAAGCAGCGACTTCAATATCGTCATAAGAAGCATTGGCTCGAGTTTGCAAAAAAGTAAAGAAAAGTCGACAGTAGAAGATTGGAAATGGTTTATTTGGAGCGATGAGACAAAAGTCAATAGACTGGGCTCTGATTGGTGCAAATGGGTCTGAAAGAAACAAGGGGAAATGGGGCTAACCGATTGAGAAATTGAAGGAACTTCATCAGGAAGCCTGATGATATGAGGTTGTTTCACAACCAAAGGCGTTGGATGCTTGACCAGGATCGATGGTGGTCTCAGTGCTGAGCTATATGTGAGTATCCTACAAAACAAGTAACTTCATACACTCTAGTACTATGGGTATGAAAAGGACAACATAATGTTCCAGCAGGACAACAATTTAAAGCATAGATCAAGATTAGTGAAGAAATGGTTTAATGACAATAAAGTAGAGGTGCTGGATTGGCCCCTACAGTCCCCAGACCTCAACCCAATTGAACACTGTGGGTAGAGTTCAAGAAAAAGCTGAAAAGTGAGACGACCAATATATACCAACATTGGCAATGTGTAAGAGACCTGGGATCAGATTTAGATCGAGAGCATGCCTAGAAGGATTCAGGCAGTATTGAAAGCCAAGGGTGGATTTACAAAATACTAACAAAAATAAAACTTAGATTTTTAGGAGCAAAACAGTATCAATGCAGTTACATGACAAGAATCTAATCAAACTAATCATATGCTAAATAGTTGCAAGTCAAATTTATGTATGAGATAGCCAAGAGGATTGTTTATAAAATGATGGTAGTCTCATGTTCGAAGCTGTAGTGGATGGTGAGATAAAGAACCTAAAAGTTCAAAACATTGTTACCCTTTTGCTCATCAGTGTAAATCTTGAGTCTGCTTTGTTTTAATAAAGAAGATCTATTGCACACAATAATAGTAACTTTTTTTTTGACTGTATGGTTTGAGTCATGTTTCTTTTAATGGGAATAACAAGAACTGACTGTCTGATTTTTGCAGCCTGTTTCAACAAACATTCGAAATAGGATATTAAAATAAGAAAGCGCAAAAAAGTAAACTGAAAATGGTTTTCTTTTATAGTGTGTTATATATGAAATGCTTTAGTTATCCCAAAGATAAGAGAATGTCCCATACAAATACAGTATTATTGCTGCACACTATTTTTCATTTTAATATTAGTTATACAATGGTGTTATCTAATATAGAATTCTGTTTATCCTGATATATTTTCTTTATTTTTATCATGACATCATTTAACAATGCAGTTTTGTTAGCTTATATCAAATTGATATCAATCTACAATAACAGATGATTCTATAAAAATAAATGAATAAATAAATAAATAACAGCTTTTTTGCTTAAAGGTGCACTTTCTGGAAATCCATCTAAATAACTTCAGTTAACATAATCAGTTTTTAGTTTGATGATGAGTATATTTCTAAATTTTGAAGAGTTTAGTACTGGTAGATTTAAAGTGTAGAACTTTTCAACATTTTTTATTTTCTGACACCCTTTGTATCATTAATACATTTTGTAGAGCTGTTCTCTGCTTTCACTAGGAGTATGACCATGGGTTCTTGTGTAATGCAGGGAAGCTGAGGCTGGGGGGGGGGGCTAAGTTCAAATAGTTATATTTCGGGTAATATAAAGCTGATATTCTCATTCATTTCATATTACACCAAGATCTCAGTTATGTATTATACCAGAGATATCACCAACTAAGAACACAGTCAGGTTTGGGGGCAGCTACAGTGGGTGTATGTGTGTGTGTGTGTGTGTGTGTGTATATATATATATATATATATATATATATATATATATATATTGTGAGGGTGTGAACCTAGATGGCGCTGGTGAGTGACCCAAATACAGGATTGAAAAGGACCTTGACCACACCCATACCTGGGGCTTCACTCTAGAGGGAGTACACACAGCAGGAGAGTGCTGCTGGTGACCTGCAGGGAGCAGGTAGATGGTGGACCAGTCGGAGACAGACAGGTGGTCTGTCCCAAGAGGACTGGATTCCACAAACAGACTTGGTTAAGCACAGTGTGAGTCAGACTGCTGAGGAGAAACCTCAGCAAAGCTTCTTGCCCCCAGAAGTTAGTCAGGGCTCAAGAAGTGAGGTATTGCCCTGTGTGTGGGCTAGGCTGTTTTGTTATTTTTGTTCCTGTTTACTTTTACAAGCTGAATAAATCCATTTCTTTTGGATTGCCATTGCCTGATATGCTGTTTATTTGGCACCCAGTGCCACAAACACCTCTGTAAAGTCCAGGAAGCTGCTACCTTTGAAGCTAAACTACCCCCAATTGTCACTATATATATATATATATATATATATATATATATATATATATATATATATATATATATATATATATATATATATATATATATATATATATGCACTTGGCACTTGCGCATACAAAGAATGTTAGTGTGTGTGTGTGTGTGTGTATACAGTCATAAGAAAATCAAAGTACACCCTCTTAGAATTCTGTGCTTTCACATCAGGTATAACTAAAACAAAAATGGTCCTTAGAGGGTTTAATACAACCTCAGATGAACAACAAGACACAAAAGATTTCACAGTGGCATTATTTATTTAATAAAAATACATGCGTAAACAACCCAGGATTCAATAGCTTGTAAAAACACCTTTAGCAGCAATAACTTAAAGTAATTGTTTTCTATCAATCTCTCATATAATTCTAGAAGTTCTAGAATTCTACAACATTGCTTCAGTTCATGGAGGTTTGTAGGCATTTGTTTATGTTTAGCTATATTAAGGTCTTGCCACAGCATTTCAAGTCTACTGAGGTCTGCGCTTTCACAGTCTGGCACTGTCCTATTTTTAATACGAATAACAGCATAGTGTTATAGCAAAATATACTCATAGATGTATCAAAGGGAATACCTGGTCTTCTTTAAAGTGATTTTCATTTTACAAAATTTCTTAGGAATAAATTTATGCACAGCTAGTGTACAATGAGTTAAGGTATTTTTAAAATAACGTTTTTCAGTGCCACTTAAGATAATGAGGACATTAATTTAATAATCTTTTCTGGCTGTTGTTCTCACCAGGCACTGACAGCATGCCACAAATTTTTCTTGAAATTCTTTAAATTGTCACTTTGCCAATGTTATGTTACTTTGGCATTTGCATAAATGGCAGGGATAACTGGAAGGATAATCCATGCTCTCTTCTGTCTCCCAAGCACTGTTCTCATGATTAGTGAATCTTTTCCATTTTAGAAGATATTCAAGCTGGCAGACAAGGCCACAGTTTTTTCTTGAAATTCTGTATTTTCCTCCATCTCCTCCCATAAGGGGATAATTATTGGCAACTTGTTTACGCCATAATTTTTTCTTCAAAATATGTAGTTTCCAAACAGTATTGTCATAATAACAACAAAATAAAAAAAAACAAAAAAAAAAACACCACTGCTTCTTCCAATATCTACAGCATGTTTGTGCAGCATTCTGTCCCTGTAAAGGGATAATTTTGGTCAACTCATTTTTTCTGTAAAGCCAATTCTTCATCACTTTTCAACCAGGCACATTGGCACAATTTTTTATTCAAAATAACAAGCCTGTTGCACTTAGATTTCCCCAAAATGGGCTAGTTTTTGTATAGAACCATTGGTTTTTCCAATATAACTGCTGTTTATGAAAAAATACACAGGCAACTATCTTCCCCCAAAACAGGCTATTTTTAGAGCATGTTAACTGCTAAAGAGTGTAAAAGATAGGGAAAAAGCTTGTCATGTTGACAAAATTCCGGCTATGTTTGCCTTAGTGAGGTAGAAATCGGATGGATGGGAGCCCTGACAGTGTCATACATTATGTTTTAAGCCAATGTAAACTCTGGTTTATGACAAAATTATTTTACCTAAAACAAATCGCTAGAGACAGTAAAAATACCAAAAGGTTAAAAAGTACATACCCCCACTTACTGGACACACATAGACACATTTAGGATATTTAGCATACTACTTTGTGATAGTGTATCAAAAAAATCATGTTTCTTTAGAGAGGCTACTTGTGATGTACATATTTGGAGATGTCCAGCCAAAAATGCTGCAAAGTAGTTAACTGAATGAATAAAAAAGAAATCTAAATCAAATCAATATTTGGTGTGACCACCCTTTGGAGGAATCCTGGAAGTGACCTGATCTCAACATTGGTGAGTCTGTTTGGGATTACATAAAGAGGCAGAAGGATATGACCAAGCCGACATCCACAGAGGATCTGTGGTTAGTTCTCCAATTGGAACAACCTCCCTGCTGAGTTAAAAAAAGGGTGCAAGTGTACCTAGAGGAAATGAGCCTCAAGGCAAAGGGCTACTACTAAAGGATGACTGCTTTATTGATACATATCACTGCATGTTTGCACGTTTTTGCATTATTTTCTACTGATTATCATTGGCTTTTTGCACTTATCAGTTTTATGCTGGACAGTTAGGAGTTATTAGGTCATTTCTGTGTTGCTGTGCAAGCAAGAGTAGCTTATACTCTAGCTTTTCTAGAAGGTGGGAAGAGATTAGTGGTTGCTATGTAAGCCGTATACCGGGGTGGGCTCCCCAGGATAAAGCGAAGTCACAAACAAAGGAAGCAACTCCAAATCAATATAGTAAAAAACAAGATTTTGCATTGTGTTGAAACACCTCTTTACCAAAAAAAATACTCCCAACTATTTACAAACACTCAGCCAGTAAGCTGAGGCCCTGGTGTTGTACAGAGCGGTGCCCTCTCATGTGCATCTCCAAAACACTCCAAGCTTTTACCTATCTGCAGGCTGCTACTAACCAGCCGCTTGTTACCTTTTTATCACCCTAGTCACAGGAACAATTCAGTAAGTGTGATAGGGACACTGGCAGTACAACACAAGAGCTTACAAACTTATCAAAATACCCCTATAATAGAAGGTCAGCTTGCAAGCAAAAGAAATGTGACAATGTATAAAATGTCGCTTCTAGACTTCCTCAGAAGCTCCTCTCTGGGAGTTACAAGTCTATAGAATTCTCTGAGTCTTAGTCCTTACTACCGAATAGGTAGATAATTCACCAGTAGTGTGAACAGCTGGAAGCGGGGCTCATCCAGAAAACATGCGGTCTCACTGACGGGGCCACTTCTCAGCCAGGTCCTTGATAGCAATCTTCAACTTAGGATGCTGTCTGAATAAACCCTGGAACAGTCTCTGCTTCAGCACCCCCTTGTTATATATCTGATCCCTTAGGAATCTTTTTCCTCTCACTTCAGTGCTTCTTCTTCTAAAAGCTCAAAAGCACACTCCTAAGATGGCTGCCACACACACTCTGCTCCTTCTTAATCCTCCTCTGCAGAACAGGGTCTCCACGTCACTACTCCAGGGAATTACAGAATTACAGTCCTTCCCCTTTCTGAGGTAACAGTGGCCTCTTGTGGTCAAACAAACAAATATCAGTTTATAAAAAAAAACAAAAAAAAACTTATTCACAGAAACAGGTACATTCATAACATGAAGTCTGTTTCCCCATCTTACAACTATAAGCCCCCATCTTTAACTAGGAAGTCACTTTTTGTTCGCCTTAGACAGTAGTTAGCATCAGATTGGCGAAGTATGTTTCAACTCTGAAGGTTAGTTAATGGCAGATAGCGTTCACAGGCAGTCCCATGTCACCTGGCCTCAGGCTCCCAGAATCAAGACTTTGTGAATCTACATATTATTGGACACCACTACTTCTAAATAGTGCAGAAACTTAGATATCTATGGCAGAGACGTGCCCTGAATTTCCCCAGTGGGGGCTGAAAAGGTAGCCTAGATCAGGGCATCTAACATCAAGCGTACTCCAAAATGTCATCACATGGGAGACAAGAAACATGAAGTCCCCTGGGGGACCCTACACCATCATCTCAGTGCAACCCCCTCATCACTGTGCCTGCCTAGGGGCTGTAAAAGGACTTGTTGTCAAAAGTCAATGTGAGAAGCGAGGCTGCCATCTTGGGCTTGCTCCTGACTATACCATCTCCACACTGTTGAGCCCCAGGTTGCTGCATATTTTGGTGTCACAAACAGGATTAACCTCTTTGCTTTCAAGCAAGATAAAGCAACTAGTGACACATAGCAGCTGAATTCAAGTAAAGCCGAGCCAGAGTGCTTTCCCAAGCCACCAGCAAGAAAACACCTCAGCTGGATCAAACACTTGGAATTATGGAAATCAAAGGATTGATAGACATGTGTATGATATGCAAATTATAAAAAATGAAAACAAAATATTCAAACCATCTAAATTTATTGAGTTTTAAGTTTGAGCCCCTAAAACAGAAATACACACACTTACACATCTGCTATCAATGAGGTTATTAATGTTTGCCTTAGGAATGACACAACATACTGAACACATTTGAACACGAAAACAATCAAAATTGGCTGCTGGCAGCTTCCTTTGCAAATGCCAGCCAATGATGCCTCAGATGTGCTTGATTGAAAACAAATTCAGAGATCGTGCAGATCATAGCAGCACATTTTGGTCATGTAGGATACTCACAGTAGCACGAGCAACATGCAGCCTGGCATTATTCCGTTGAAAAACGACTCTTAGGACACTTTGGAGAATGGCTGTACCACTGGTTCTATGACCAAATGAATGTAACTCAGTGCTGAACTGAAGACTAGAGGGGTTTGGCTACCATACTTTATGCCACCCATCACCAAAATCCCAGAATTAGGACAGCTGTGATGTTCCCTTGTGAAGGATTCTTCATGGTGTTGCTGACATGGTGACCAGACCAATCTCTGGCTATCATTGGATCTGAGACAAAAGTATGACTTATCAGTGAAGGGTTTCATCCTCCATTGCTGTCTTGCTATGTACCATGACAGCTTTTGAGAGTGGTGGCATGAGGTCAAAGTCTGGCTCATAGCCCAGTGTCATTCAAATTCCTTGTGATGCTTTGTGTTAATACTGTTTGCTGCCCTATAATTGGGATGTGATGTCCATTTTTACTTGCAGCACACCCTGGAGCACTACATGTCATTCTTCCAATCAGTTTGTGCAGAGGTTTGCATGAACCTCTTGCTGTCATTACAGTTCTTTGTTCTCTCAACCACTGGGAAACACACATTGAATAGTGCTGACATCTTTTCCTAAGTGCAAAGCAAGTGATAAACCATGGTCTCTCAGTTCAAGAATTCTGTCCCTCCAAGTTTTCAATTGGCATGGTGACGAGCAGGAGACATCGCACAATCACCCCACACCCAATCCAATATTTTTCAGATTTCATGTGGCTAAAAACTTTGCTTTTAATCTGGCTTTAATTCCCCTCCCAAATGTTACACATTGGAACTAGATCCTTGAAAATTTGATCATTTGCAGATCTTAGTGACTTAGTGATCTTGTTACTTCGTCAATTTGCATAATGGCTTTTTCATCTTGGTGTTACAATTTCAATGTTGAGTATATATACAGTTTAAGTGTTTTATAAACTGAATCAATAGTTACTCACATGAGGTTTTGAGATCAACTGTGCTTCTATGATGCAGTAACCAATTGCTCTCGGTGTTTTGTGTTTTTTTCTTTGCTTATGAATTAATGAAACGGTCTACTATTTGGTAATTTTCTGCATGATAAATCATGCAATTTCTTGAAAATATCACAAAGTAATAAAATCGCCAGGATTCAGATTATAAAGCAATCCTCCTACTGGTGAATCTACAAAATCATAACTCTTAATATAGCAAAATTTCTATCCGGACAGCTTGCATTATTTCATGTATGTATTTAGTCAACTGAAGTATAAATTAAAATTGTTTTACGATGAAAAATGTATAAATTGTAGTAATTTCTAGCTGTATAAGGTTTCTATACCAATAATAAATATATTGATAATTAAAACTTAGAAGTCCCTAGTTTTAATATTTATTGAAAATGTTAGCAAATTAGCACCTCACATTGGTTAATTTATCAAAGTATCATAACTAAAAAATTATATAAGACCCCGTTCCCATTTTATGTTTTTATGTGGTTATTACATGCATTTGTTTTTTTTCAAAACCATGTATGTATCCAAATGAGGAGCGGCGTAATGATCTTGTGCATACAAAAAGTTCAGGAACTGCATTAAACTACAAAGTACAAAACTAAGATTAGTGGGTCCAAAAATAGTTACAGCGAGCTGAGCTTGATCAATCAAGCAGTTGTTACTATTGTTTTTTAAGCTGCTTAGATAATCTGATATAAATGCTTTTGTTGTCCTATGTCATGGGAATGTTAGACTAGGTGCTAGGCTGTGCTAGGCTCTCTGTTGTTTGGGTTCACAGTAAGACCCAAACGACTGAGAGCCAGACCGCTAAAACATCGGTTACATGTGGACAGCGGCGGACACCATTGAGTATAATGGGGTCAGCCAGGTGTCCACCATTTTATACTGAAAGTGGCAGTGAGAATAGACACCTGAGCAGGACTTTTCTGTCCACCGATTTCACCATGTAACAATTTTCAAAAAAATATTTCTTCCCAGTTGTTAAGTGTGTTTTCCTTTTTGTTTGTACCTTAAATGAATAGAAAAAAGTTATTATTCCCTGTAAACTTTGCTTTTGTGGTCAGCACAATGATATTTTGAAATTGATCTATTTTTAAGGATATTCGCAATATTTCAAGATACGTAAGAAGTTTCTGGAATTGTGAGAACTATCAAGAACTTTCTAGAACTGCCCAGAATTATCTAGAACTTTCTGGGACTGTACAGAATTGTAGGTAGCTGTATAACTACAGTTATATAGGGCCACTATAGCCCTTCCTGAGAGACGGAGAGACAGGATCTAATTGATTGGGATTGCATAGTAAGTGGGCAATGGCCATCACAGACAAAGGGGAATTGACCTAGACAGACAGGTGTGAATTCAATATCTATTCAGATTCTGATAACGACAGTATTCACACTTCACCCCACACAAATTAAAGGAGGAGCTTAGGAATGTAAATGTAAATATTGTGTGTTACTCTGGTACCGGGTGATCAATCTTGCTCTGCTGAATCCTCAGTACACTCTTGAACTTTAATACTGCATGGAATAAAGACCATTTTTATCAAGTTTGGAGAGACATCCTTTTTCTTTACAGTTCACAGCAACTTAATCAATTTAGATGACATCAAGAGGTTGCATACATCCAGCAGACGCATTTTGCTACGTATGTGGCCAGTTTATAAAGACAAGAGCGAAAAAGTACTCTGTGGAAGCATCTGCTTTGAGGCCTACAAAGAGTACTTCGGCATGCCTGTTGGTGACCAAGACAAACCATGGGCTCCTCATTTCACATGTGAGCACTGCAAGAAAACTCTTGAAGGTAAGTGGATAAATGCTACTCTCTTAAATAGCAGATTACCTGTGTTAATATTGTAAATATCACTAGTCATTAGTGTGAAATAGGCCTAAATCAAATTCTCAATCCAAATATTATTTTGTTTGCTTATAGGTTGGTACAGGGGAGAGAAGAGAGCCATGCATTTTGCTATCCCAAGAATTTGGCGTGAACCGACTGATCACTCAACAAATTGCTATTTCTGCATGGTGGACCCTTCCAAACGTCGCACTGGCAAAAATGCACCGCCTGTAACGTATCCTGACATTCCGTCATCTATTGCCCCAGTACCACACTGCCCTGAACTTCCTGTACCAACACCTCCAGACAGAGCTACACCACCTTCAAAAGAAAGCAGCAGGTCAGACATCGAGGAAGACATTGAAGATCACGATTTCTCTTCATATGCAGATGAGGAGCGGAAGCCATACTACCCTAACCAAAAAGACCTCAACGATCTGATCAGAGACCTTGGTCTCACCAAGTCCAACGCTGAGCTTCTGACATCAAGGCTCAAGCAATGGAACTTATTAGATGAAAGCGTCCATGTCACAGATCAGAGGAAGCGTCACCAAGTTTTTTCCATTTTCTTCAGTCATCAAGATGGACTGTGCTTCTGCAACAATGTGGCCGGTCTATTCGAGGCTATAGGTATCACCTGTAACCCGAATGAGTGGCGCCTCTTCATAGACAGCTCATGCAAGAGCCTCAAAGCCGTGCTGCTTCACAATGGGAACAAGTATCCGTCTCTTCCTGTAGCTCACTCGGTGCACCTGAAAGAGGACTACACCAGTGTCAAGATGTTGCTAGGTGCCTTGAAGTATGATGAGTATGGCTGGGAAGTTATCGGAGATTTCAAAATGGTGTCATTCCTGATGGGCCTCCAAGGTGGTTTTACTAAGTATCCTTGCTTTATTTGCCTTTGGGACAGCCGGGATACTGAAGCGCACTACCACAGGCGGGACTGGCCTCAGCGGACAGAGTTCACTGTGGGGAAGAACAATGTAAAGTGCTGATGCCACCACTATACATCAAGTTGGGGCTCATAAAACAATTTGTCAGAGCTCTAGATAAGGAGTCAAGAGCTTTTAATTACCTCCAAGATCTTTTACCTAAGCTGTCTGAAGCAAAGATCAAAGCTGGTGTCTTCGTCGGACCACAAATCAAGAAGATCATAGAGTGCAGTGAATTTCCCAAGAAGCTGAATAGGAAGGAGAGAGCAGCTTGGAACAGTTTTGTCGCAGTGGTTCACGGCTTCCTAGGCAATCATAAAGATGAAAACTATGTATAACTGGTTCAGACTCTGATAAAGAACTATGCTGCAATGGGCTGCAGGATGTTACTCAAAATCCATATCCTTGATGCTCATCTTGCTAAGTTCAAAGAGAACATGGGAGCTTATTCAGAGGAGCAAGGCGAGCGCTTTCACCAGGACATTATGAACTTTGAACGCCGTTACCAAGGACAATATAACGAAAACATGATGGGTGACTATATATGGGGATTGATTGGTGAAACTGATTTGCAGTATAGTCGTAAATCTCGGAAAACCGCACACTTCTGAACAGTTTTTGGTAATCTGTGTAAATTTGCAATGCATATAGTGTTCTTAGTCTGACTGTATAAATGAGAAGATGCAAAATCGTCTGTTTCTACAGTAAAAATGCATAATTTTCGTTGCCGTGGTCACAAAAGCGAAGTTTATGATGAATGTAAGCAATTTTTAATTTTTTTTAGACATAAGCAATTGGAATATAACATTTAAAAGCTGGGAACAAAATTTGTGTTACATTTTTGGCAGTTTCTATGGTGGAGTCTCCATCGAAGACTCCGGTGTAGATGTGAACCCAGCCTTAGAAGTAGGTATGTTAAACTCTATTATCCATATGTATCAAGCTCAATGTTTCAATTTGTGGTGGAAAGTATCCTATTTGTAGAGGGCGAAAGGCAATTAAAATCTCTACACACCTTCACTGGTGCTCTCCTCAATGTGAGAGATTCTTGTCCCTAACCCACTCATTGCCTCCCACTAAGCCAGCCAATTCACTTTGCTCTGTACTGATGAAGGACAACAATCCGGAAACAGTGCTGTATGCAGATAAGTGAAATTGGCTTGGCTAAGATCCCTTTTGCTGTCTCAAGGCTCGGTGAGTCAAAAGCAAATTGAGCATCTGTTACATCCAATAGAGGGCGCATGAGCTCCCCAGCTCTTTTCCCATAATGCCTTGTGATATGTAGATGCTAAGTAGAGGGCGAAAGGCAATTAAAATCTCTACACACCTTCACTGGTACTCTCCTCAATGTGAGAGATTCTTGTCCCTAACCCACTCATTGCCTCCCACTAAGCCAGCCAATTCACTTTGCTCTGTACTGATGAAGGACAACAATCCGGAAACAGCGCTGTATGCAGATAAGTGAAATTGGCTTGGCTAAGATCCCTTTTGCTGTCTCAAGGCTCGGTGAGTCAAAAGCAAATTGAGGATCTGTTACATCCAATAGAGGGTGCATGAGCTCCCCAGCTCCTTTCCCATAATGCCTTGTGATATGTAGATGCTAAGTAGAGGGCGAAAGGCAATTAAAATCTCTACACACCTTCACTGGTGCTCTCCTCAATGTGAGAGATTCTTGTCAGTATCCTATTTGTGTCTATATGTGACCACCCACTAGGGAAAGGAGGTATGATTTGTAACTTTTCAAGGTTTTTGTTATCATGTTGTGGTATTGCATTGACATGATTTCATGAAAAACTAAAATCTTTTACAAAATTAGAGATCAGATAAGTAAGAATATATCTGTATAATGCATGCCTTTTGATTTATAAAGAATTATTATTTGCTCAGAAGAAGGTTCTTTGCAATTCATGCTAACCAAGTGGACATGATTATGGGCAGGGTTACTATTTATGTATTAAATATGAAAAGTTGCAAAAAAATGATATACCATCAACAAGCTGGCTTTAAGTGTAAGCCACAAAACTTAACTAAAATAGCCTCACCTTTTCCAATATAGAATCTGAAAACTTGTTTGCCATATGTATGTCATTAGATAAAAATATAATGTGGCAAAAATTTTAAAGAGTTAATAGAGATGTGTGAACCTCTCAAACTTAAATTAGCTTAAAACATAGTGTAGAACTCTTTTAGGGCTTCTATGAACCTATCTATTCAATTTTTAGCTCTCTAAGACAAACACAGCCGAAGTTATGTCAAAGTAAAAGTGATATGTATGTCTATGGAAAAAGGAATGGTAAACAGTTGAGAAAAATTCCGACTATAACCATACACTGCACTGACACTTGCTTTTACACATGCTAGGTGTAGATGGGACCTGCCAACAAGGAAGGTCACGAGGAGGAGGAAGAGAACAGCCTTGTTCACTTCCTCTGCCAGTGCCACTGTCAAGTCTATTTTTCCGAATAAGAGAATGATGTCTTTTCAAAGAGCTGTTGCTCTTCCATTTGTTCCTGCACAGCCACGGCTAAGTTGCTGCTTGCATATCTTGTACATAACCATTGATTTAATGTTTTGCCATGTACAAAAAAAATTTCCACATGGGTGATCACTATGTGTAGTTGCTGCCACCAGCAGCAGTGGAAACATATCTGCCGCTACCACCACCAGTGCCAGCAACCCTACCCAAGGTTCCCTTAGGTCTGGCCCAGGAAGGATTTTGGATGTTGGGCCTGCGGAATGGCTGGAATCGTTACCACATAACCATCCCCACTACCCCAACCCTCTTCATCTGATGCCACCTTGTCACCCTAACCCAGTTACCAGGTCCAATCTGCAAAAGAATCACCATCAGCAATGACATCATCCTCTTCCCTGCTTTCCTCATGGCCATGTACACCCTCAGAATTTCCACCTCCAGATACATGCATACTTTAGTGTGCACTTAGGTTTAGGCTGAGTTTACATGATTCTTTTTTGCACTAAAGACTAGCACATGTTATTATGTATTTCATCTGTATTTTAATGACCATTACATTTCAAAACTTAGGTTCACTGGCATAGTAGAAACATGCTACTCAAAACTGCATGTAAAATATGTATGCAGATGTTTAGCAAAAAAGTCCAGTATAAATCCAGAGTTAAGCAGATGCACATTCTAATAATACACCAGATAACATTCAGGCTAGGTTCTCACAAGGGCATGCTGTTTGCCTTTTTCTGATGTTTTGGAAATGCATGTGAAAAAGCAGTTGTAAAAACACATGCATTTTTAATAGAAAAAAATGCATAAACAAAGCGGTAGCACACAATGCCACATATAGAATGCCAATTCTGTTAGCTAACCAAGTCATGTATTTCTTCCTTCCATCCTTTCTTACTTGATCTATTCCTCACTGCCTTTCTTCCTTTTTCACTTAAAAGCATTCTCCATTATTATTACTATGGCTGCACCTCTATGTCGCTAAAAGTTCTAGTCATTAGACCCTTGGTAAAAAAGGTATTAGGACCACAATTGTGATTGTATAATAAGGCCATATTAAAGCCATCTAAATTAGTATATTGGCTGCACCTCTACTCTCTTCCCATCCCCAAAACCACCCTCAATCCCAAAATCCACAAAGCAGCCTGTCATTTTATATGACAAGCTTCTTTACAGTGCACCTTATCCCTTCCCCCTCCTACCTAAGCCAGACCTAAGCCAGGTTCCTACCTGAGCCAGAAGTCAAAATGAAAAAAATAAATCTAAATCAAATTCCCTTTGAGCTTAACCTTAAAAAAGAGATTTTTCCTCTTACATCAATCTAAGTTTAGCAGGAAATAACTCAATAATGTCTGAATAATCAGGATATAAATATATTTTTGGACCATTAAATTGTAAATCTTGTCTCTTCCAAGCCATGTGAGTTAGCCTTAGAAACCAATTCCCTTAACTCTTACAATCTGGAGGTATCCCCTCCACTTCTCCCACTTCAACTGGCCACAACTGAGTATTTTACGGAAAAGCAACTAACAGTAGAGTTAAGATTTAAGTGAAAAACCTTGGTGCTTGATATACAATAGAATAAAGAAATAAAGTTTCATCCACACAAGATTTTACCCAGGTGCCTCCAGAGATCATCTGAAGCTTGCAAAATACAAAGGTATGCTGGCCATACACTTTACAGGTAGATAGAATGATCATTTGACAGCCAGCTATCTTGCCTGAGTGGCAAATGTGTCCTGGATGGGAGATAGGATAAAATCACTGCGAAAGATTTCCCTTTGAACAAAATTCAACAGCTTCTTTCTTGTCTCCTTCAAAATGTGCCATCAAGGGAGAGTCAGAAGGATCCTATACACATTAGATGGTTGTCCTGTCCCTACAAAGTTAGCCAAAAACTGTGTATGGTCAACCTTAGTCAACACCTTCTATTAAAGGGAAATAAATAGGCATGTGCAGATCTGCTGTTACTGCAATGGAAGAGAAACAATAACAAGGCTGATGTAGCACTCTGCTGTTGTGAAAATGCGTGCAGATATGTATTATTTTTAGTATTTTAAATTGCATTACTGCTTAGAAATTTGAGTTTTTGTGCATATTTAAGTTTTGTGCATACTTGGATAGTAGTCTTGCTCCTAATGTCATAACTTTATAGCATTACATTCCTGGATAAAGTTATAGAATGCACAAATATTTTGTTTAGATTTTTTTACTTTATGATTTTTTAATTGAATAGCCACTAATAGATATACTCATATATTAGTAAATAGTATAATAGTTACATAGGTTGAAAAGAGACACAGGATCAGCAAATTCAATCGTTCTCAATCAATTATGTATCAGTATTATTCATTGCTCTATTATTTATAAGCCTCAAAGGCATTAGTTATTAAATAAACGTATGGTACAAGATATAGTAATTTTTATTTGGTATTGTGCCAACCGGGGGTGTAGTTAGAACCTGTGATGCTGGCGTGCTATTGACGTATTATTTTTTTAATTTTACTTTAATTTTTTATTTTTTACTTTTCTATTTATTTATTTTACATAAGGTAAAATAATGGTCATAATAGACCTTTGGGGGCATTTTAATAGTATTTTTTTTGGTGGGGTGGGCCAACATACCAGCAACAGTGTGTGCCAACCTTGTGAAGACTTACAGAAAACGTTTGACCTCTGTCATTGCCAACAAAGAATATATAGCAAAGTATTGAGATGAACTTTTGTTATTGACCAAATACTTATTTTCTATCATAATTTGCAAATAGATTCTTTAAAAATCAGGCAATGTGATTTTCTGGATTTGTTTTCTAATTTTGTCTCTCATAGTTGAGGTCTACCTATGATGACAATTACAGGCATCTGTCATCTTTTTAAGTGGGAGAACTTGCACAAATGGTTGCTGACTAAATACTTTTTTTCCCCACTGTATATGTCATATGTGTTTGAGTTCAGTTTTATTTTCATGTAGCGATTGGATAGAAAAAATAGGATGACAATATAGGAGTGGGATCAGCTATAGGCCCATCAGTGCACTGGTAAATACAGACTTTTGACTAGCCGTATATATGGCCCAACCAAAGAAGATCACTTATTTACAAGAAATAGTTCATATTGAGATTCAACTTCAAAGATTTTCTCCAACTGGGTTTGATTGATTGAGTAACTGGGAATAGTATTTTTCAAATCCATTTTTCATATTGTTTATATGTTATAAATTGCTCTTTTTGAGAATCCTACATGTTCTCCAAACACACTGTTTGTGCCAGAAACATTGTATGTCCGGTTAGATTGATTTGTTGTCGATACTAATGTTTGCATCCTTCATATAACCTACAGTCATGGCCAAAAGTTTTGAGAATGATACAAATATTAATTTTTACAAAGTCTACTGCTTCAGTTTTTCTAATGGCAATTTGCATATACTCCAGAATGTTATAAAGAGTGATCAGCTTAACAGCAATTACTTGCAAAGTCAATATTTGCCTAGAAAATGAACTTCATCCCCCAAAACACATTTCAACATCATTGCAGCCCTGCCTTAAAAGGACCACCTAACATCGTTTCAGTGATTGCTCCATTAACACAGGTGTGGGTGTTGATGAGGACAGGGCTGGAGATCAATCTGTCATGATTAAGTAAGAATGACACCACTGGACACTTTAAAAGGAGGCTGGTGCTTGCCATCATTGTTTCTCTTCTGTTAACCATGGTTATCTCTAAAGAAACACGTGCAGTCATCATTGCACTGCACAAAAATGGCCTAACTGGGAAGAGTATTGCAGCTAGAAAGATTGCACCTCAGTCAACAATCTATCGCATCATCAAGAACTTCAAGGAGAGAGTTTCCATTGGTGCCAAAAAGGCTCCAGGGCGCCCAAGAAAGACCAGCAAGCGGCAGGACCGTCTCTTAAAAGTGTTTCAGCTGCGGGATCGGGCTACCAGCAGTGCAGAGCTTGCTGAGGAATGGCAGCAGGCAGGTGTGAGTGCATCTGCATGCACTGTGAGGCGGAGACTCTTGGAGCAAGGCCTGGTCTCAAGGAGGGCAGCAAAGAAGCCACTTCTCTCCAGAAAAAACATCAGGGACAGACTGATATTCTGCAAAAGGTACAGGGAGTGGACTGCTGAGGACTGGGGTAAAGTCATTTTCTCTGATGAATCCCCTTTTCGATTGTTTGGAACATCTGGAAAACAGCTTATTCGGAGAAGAAGAGGTGAGCGCTACCACCAGTCTTGTCTCATGCCAACTGTAAAGCATCCTGAAACCATTCATGTGTGGGGTTGCTTCTCAGCCAAGGGAATCGGCTCTCTCACAGTCTTGCCTAAAAACACAGCCATGAATAAAGAATGGTACCAGAATGTCCTCCAACAGCAACTTCTCCCAACCGTCCAAGAGCAGTTTGGCGCTCAACAATGCCTTTTCCAGCATGATGGAGCACCTTGCCATAAAGCAAAGGTGATAACTAAATGGCTCAGGGAACAAAACATAGAGATTTTGGGTCCATGGCCTGGAAACTCCCCAGATCTTAATCCCATTGAGAACTTGTGGTCAATCATCAAGAGACAGGTGGACAAACAAAAACCAACAAATTCAGACAAAATTAAAGCATTGATTCTGCAAGAATGGACTGCTATCAGTCAGGATTTGGTCCAGAAGTTGATTGAGAGCATGCCAGGGAGAATTGCAGAGGTCCTGAAGAAGAAGGGTCAACACTGCAAATATTGACTTGCTGCATTAACTCATTCTAACTGTCAATATAAGCTTCTGTTACTCATAATATGAATGCAATTATATTTCTGTATGTGATAAAAACATCTGACAAACACACATAAAAACCAGAGGGCAGCAGATCATGTGAAAATATAATATTTGTGTCATTCTCAAAACTTTTGGCCATGACTGTAGTATGGCTACAATTTGTACATCTTTTACATTTAAATAACCCTTTTAAGTCTAGCCATGTATGTGATCTTTTAACTGACGTTGGTTCCCTGATGATAGGTGCCACTTGTATACTTAGACTGCCAATGTTTTCTCAAAATTTCATCTATTTCTCTATTTTGCTTTAAATGGATGGATCAGCTCAGTTGTATCTCTTACTTCTACTTCCTGTCTATGTTCTCTTAAGGACCTGAATCTATCTAGTTCTCTAGCTTTTTTTTCTGACCTCCTTCAAAAACTTTTTTGCATATTCCTTTTTCTTGGAATTGTGTTAATACTTTTGCCTCATTTCCATAATCTTCTAGTTGTATTCAATTCCATTTTAATATTCTATATTGCACAAAAGGGACATTGAGCAGCCATCATAATAAGTGATAACTAGTGTGTAAAATGTAGCCATTTCTCGCTAGTTGTTTACAGTATGTGCTAAAGTTAAAATGACCATTGTCTATGGTGGCTAGTAGATTACTGAATGTATGCTGATGTATGGTGAAAATTGTAGACTTTATATATATATTGTGACAATTTGGGGGGATTAATCTCAATGGCGGCAGACTCCTGGATCCGACAGCGGTGGTTGTGGTACTGAGCGCCGGAGAAGCAGCGTTCAGACAGTGCCAATTCTAAAGTAAATGGCTTTTATTTCAGCTTTGAGAGTGGAACATAAACAAAAACAATAAACAGCCTGGGCCACATTTAGGGTACTATCTCACTCCTTGACCCCTATCTAGCCTCTGGGGCAACAAGCAGCCTGGCTCAGTAAGTCCTCTCAGGACCCCAGCCCTCTGGGAACAGACCGCCTTGTCTGTCTTTGGCTGGGTCCCTGACTTCCTGCTTCCTGCAGGTTTCCCCAGCCCTCTCTCTGGCTGCAGACACTCCGTCTGGAGTTGGTGCCCCACCCATAGGTGTGGCTGAGGACCTTTTCAGGCCTGGCCCTGGGTCGCTCAATAGCGCCCTCTGGGTTCACACACTCACAATAAATAATGGGAGGTCCAGAAATGGTGTGGAAAAATAATAAACAGTCATATGCAGCTTCCCTTACCTCTCGTGGGATCCCTGTGCCAAATCACATTTCTATTATTGCATTGATTTAAAAAGTATATATCTATATTTAAAGGATCCACACTGGAAAGTTGTATAGCACTTGAATATAATTAAGGTATCCAGATAATTTTTAGATTGCTCTCCCTATTACTGTCAGAGGTAATTCACACCAAGTCTCTGGTTTGTTTTTTCAGCAACTGAGATCAAAAGCCAAAAGTTGCTGTTGTGTCCTTAATATCCCAAGTAACGGATGCCTTCCATTTTGAGGGTTAACTTTGTACCTATAGTACAAACACCTAACATGGTTCACAACTTTCTCTACAGGTCAAAGACCTCCAGTACCGAGATGATTAGGTACAGTTTGTCTTCATCGATGGTATCATACTTTTATTAGCGGTTAATCGTCTTCTCATTCGCTTCACCACTGCAAGAAGGATTTTATTATACTCACTGTAGGTAGGCAGAGGGAAATATTGTGGAGGGAAGATACCTCCTATTAAGGTGGCTACTCTCCACTAGGTAATGGAGGACTGGAATCTATGTCCAGGGTTTTGGGTGTGATTACAGACCCGGGCTCAAAGCTCTAGTCCTGGGTTTTGTTAGAGCCAAGTTGAAGCCTTAACACTGACCAGGTAGGATGGTGTGTCTCTCTCTCTCCCCCTCTTTTGATGGTGGCTCTGAGAGACAAACACACTGCCTGTGTGGAGGACAGAAATTGGAGACAAAACTGCTAACTTGGTGAGCCTGCTGGACTGTTTTCTGTCTTAAAGACTGTTTTTGTATTGCTGGACTTTCTACCACTTGGCTAAGACAAGCTGTTCTGTTTTGTGTTGCCTTATGCTGCTGAAAGCCATTTATGTTATGGACTCTGTGAAACTCCTCCTACTAAAGCACCAGTATGAACTTGCACACACTCTTCCAGTATCTTCCTTGCCTGGTAACCAGCCCCTGGAAGGTCCTGTATTGACATCACAATAAGCATTAAAAACAAAACTCATCCCAATAAAATCATACCGTACCTCTTCCTGACACAGGGTTTCGTCCATTCAGTTTCTTATGCAGTTTCCACTTTTGTAGCCGTCACTGTATTATGTGCACTGGTGTTTCTGGCCTCACCAACATATGACCCACATCACCGGACAATGCAAGCAAGGCCAGAAAAAGCATGGGTAGATGAGTGTGATTGTTTAGTATTTTTCCACACAATTCCATATTAAATGGAGGTGTGCAGCAAAACCAAAAAGTATGGAAGACTAGCTGTCCCTAACACATGGATTTATCATTTTGTCTTTACAGCTACAATACTGAACAGGGTGGGCAATTGAGAAAAAAAATTAATTCTGCTTTTGATTTATAACATTTTACGGGTTCAGAATAAACCTTTTATGGCTTATAAATTTAAAATTAGTTTCTGAGGCCTACCTACCGTATGTCTGATGAAAGATAAAAGATATCCTAACATTAAAGATCTTTCACCATATATAGTACATACATCTGGGACACTCCTTAACTAATGGACTTGAAGTATCTAGAAGGTATTACTAATTGACTAGAAAATAACTAGAGCTGAGATGCCAAGCACATTGATATATATATATATATATAAATGTGTGTGTATATATATATATATATATATATATATATATATATATATATATATAGTGCAAGGATTAGATTTTTAAAATCATTTACTTAGCTTCAGTCTGAAAGTGGACTACCTCACTTACAGCTTTATAAATACTTAGAGTGGAGCTATGAGATGCAATCATAGCAGAGAGTATGATGCAAGGTGTGTACAGTATGAGATTAATAATCGAGCAATGGCTGTAATCAATCATATCGGCTCATCACAAGGAAATATTTCTTTAATATATACAGATTTCGATCTCTTTAGCTTGCATCTGATAGCATACTGCAGTGTGATAACTTACAACAAAAGCCATTCAAACAATTCACAAAAGTCAAGCTAAAGGGAGTTGCAGCTTCTTATTTAACTTGTTAGAAAGGGCTATATCTGTAAGTTGCTACTGTCTAAATATTTACAATGATTCCACTCTTTCTAAAAAAAAAAATGTAAGGAGGCCCTGGGAGCAATCGAAGAACAACTGAAATATGTACTACAAACTCTTCCTAAAATCTTAATTAGTGAATCAGACAGACTTTCCCTCCTATATCTTATTCATAGTGTACACATAGCCTCACAATTCTCATTTAATATTGTAGAGATAATTTAATGTGTAATAGATGTATCCAGATACCTGGAATTGAACCTATATTGGAAAAAAATTCCTTCAAATCATTAATGCTATTTACCAAGTATGATTATCCTTCACTCCATTTATATGTGTATTGGGATATCTAAACTAGGCTTGACTTGTATGCTATATACTGTATGTCACATAAACTCATTGGACAGCACTGGTTGGATAAACTACCACCATCTATACATTAATTCATTAGTAAAATACATAATTGGTTCATTATGCTTGAAAAAGTGACTTTCACTAAATTTGAAAATATGGCACACTTGGATAGATCACTGAGCATGTGCTTACTGGTATTGACTAGAGATGGACAACCTCATGAGATTCATTTTGACAAGTATTTGTAAGGACTGCCCTCCAGTTCATTTCAAACTTGTTTAGCACGACCTGAAAGTGCTATTATTATTGTACTCTAGGGTCTCCTCAGTGGAGGCCCCAGGGGAGTCCAGGTGGAGTGAGTAAAAATAACAAACAGTTATACTCACCTTGAGTCACCTCTCCTGGGTATCCTTGCAGCATCTGGTGGTCCCTCAGACCACTTTCAAACTCTGTCTGACTTCACGAGCCCCGGGGTCACTGCTGTGACCCTGGGGTGCATTATGTCAGCCAGAGACCTGAAGAGGATGCCCAGGAACTGCCAGATGCCCAGAAGAGATGAGGCAAGGTGAGTATAACTATTTGTTACTCCCCAGGGCCACCACTTATTATACTGACGGGTCTGAGGAAAACCCAGTGTATGAAATTTTGGTTTGGGTCGAATCCAAACTTTTGGAAAATTTGGGTTGAATCCAGTTCTATCCAAATCTGTTCGCTTATCCCTAGTACTGGCCAGGGGACACAATAATGGGGGCTACATTGTAGGATGATAATCCATTTGCTCTATTATGGGTCTTGTATGGTTTTTTAATGTACACTTTATGAGGCAGATGTGTCCATACTTGACTGATCTCCAATTTTTTGAAAATTTCCAATTTTAACAAAAAAAAAATGTGAAAGGCTGCAATTCATCTGCCCCCACCCCACTGGATGGTCACACTTTGAAGACACAGATAGAATAGTTAGCATGTCACATGGTGGTACATGTGGTACAGTTCCATTTTGCAAATTGCCTTAACTAATGAAACACATATGAACGTATGCGCAGCCAAGAGAACAGATAAGTAAGGACATATCATCTGTAGGTGATTGCAAATAATAATCAATAATCCATGACAAACGAAACCACTAGATTTCCATAGTGTATAGGAGAAACTGCGAGGCGCTTGGAGCTTTATGTCCCTAAATGAACCCTGTACTCTTAGTGGGTAACATCACGTTGTGGCCATCTTTGCTTTTAGCACATGTGGAGTGCTGTAGCATAACCATTGGTCTTTTCAATCTCTAGTGTGAAACTAAATAGGATACCAGTGAGTCTGGAAACTCAGAGTGCAACATATATCAATTAAAATTATCTATGGACTACTACATGTGAACTATGGCCATGGATGGATAGAATATAACAAAAAGTGCTGGGCGAAACTCAACAAGATTTGTTTCGAATTTTTGAGGTTTGGCCCTTCAACTTGTTTGACATGAGCCATAAGTGCTATAATTATACTCTGGAGTCTGCTCACACCCTAGAGTATAATAAGTATACGCCCAGGGAAGGTGAGTAAAAATGACAAACAGTTATACTCATCTTACTTCACCTCTTCCCATGTCATAACGTAGGCAAAACCTGAAAAGGACACAGGGGGACACTTGGATGCGATGAGGAGAGGTGAAGCGAGGTGAGTATAACTGTTATTTATACTCCATTTATACTCTAGGGTCCGTGGACACCCCAGAGCATAACAGTGTTTTGTGGGTTAGAAACCCCAAAACTATTGGAAAATTCGGGACGAATCCCATTTGATCTGAATCAGTTCACTTATCCCTAATAGCAAACAGATCAGTTATGATATAGATCAAAATTTATGTAAGCATTGGCTCCTAATAAGGAAAAATATAGGGCAGCAATATAAATAAGGAGTTTTGGATGTCATGTTTATGTTTGCTTTGTGTTTGTTATCCAGTAAGGGAATCTTTATTGAAGTATTTTTGAGTGCTGTGATGAAGTGTGTTGTTTATCTATATCTTTAACTTTGGGATACAGGATTCACAATCTTTTCATTGGTAAGGAGCCCCTCTATACACACCATATTTCACCAAATGGTGATTGTAAAGTATTTGGGGGTATTCTTTTATTAGTGAGGTGATACTTCATTGCGTCTAAGCTGCAAATAGTAAAGCGATTTTTATTTGAATTTTGTAAAATTATTTGTAACTAAAAAGTTAAGTAAAATATATGTTTTAAAAAAACCTAGGTCTATCAATATTTTTAGACCATTTATATGAAGATGTTGCTGTTTTAGTGGCAGAATAGATAATTCGTATGAAAGCTTTTCAAGCTCTAGATAATATATCTGGGCTATAGTTTTCTGTACATACCATAGATGAAAGCTGAGTAATAGAGTACATTTACATGTTATAATTCAAGAACAGGCCGAAATCAAAAACTCTCCTTCAAAGTCTGTTTTATTTTCACTTTTTATATATTCCTTTTCAGATATAGAAAGTAAGTTACAAGTTGAATGCTAATTATACTGCTTTATGCAAGATTAATGTGTAGCTTTACATTTAATAAGTTAGATCATCAATACTTTCTCATGACAAATTCTACATTCATAATCTTGCTTTGCTTCTTAGGACTATGAAACTCTTGGTACTGTATGCAAATAAATTGTTCCTTTTTATTAACAGACTTTAAACCTTGTGTATAAGTTACAGGTATGCTTCAGTATTAATTCATGTGGATTGGAAAGATGTTATAACAAAAATTCACAAGTTGTAATTGACAACACAGAGCCTCAGAGGCTGGCACCATTCCCTAGCAGCACAGAACGCATAGGCTTAAAATGAATTTATCGGTTTTCCTGGCATTTCTGTTTTAATAAATGTTATACTTGCCTTTATCAAAAAATAGTTCTGCCCAACACTGGCCCTGATCGATAGCATGCTCCATACTACTGTGCATAGGGAGAAAACTATCCATGAGCTGGAGACGACAAGGAGCCCAGGGGAGGTTGGGGGAAGTAGTTTATAGATATGGAAGACTCCTTCCTCACAGTGCCATGTGAACACCGCAAGTAATAAACTATTTTTTTCAAACATTTAAAATTCATTGAATTCCATCCATTCTGTGAAAAATTACAGACAACATTTAATGCAGTAAATTGCCGGACACTATGGCAGAACCCCTATAGAGTCCATTATAGTCTGTATAGTCAGGCATTTGTATTTCACAGCAGAACATAAGAAGATGAACAATTTCACGATGAATATTTCACATTGAAATAATTCTGCTAAAAAATTATAGCTGGTATTTATCACTCACTGCAACAACAAAAATGTAATACATTGATTCATTGCCCGATATAGGATTAACTCTTGTGTTAAGTGGACCTGTGTGACACTCATGAGAAGAGTGGAGAAATTTCACTTCATTATAAAACAAATTAATGAGATTTCCAGTCAAAAACAATTTATTACAGTATACAGGCTTAAACCTATGGTTCAGAGGTCGGCACCTTCAAGTGTAAGTGAATAAACTGAAGCAGGGTTGGTAACAGTTAAGTGGAGACAAAAGACTAACGGGAATTTTAGCACTGGGGAATAGATGAGGTGGACAAGGTTGAATACACTCAACTTAGTACGGTGGTGGGTGGCGTACAGATACATTTTTGAGCTGGGTAGAGAAACATCATTTGGAAAGAACAAAAGAGAATGGGAGAAAGAGGAGATGTATATCTGTGGGAATAACCAGCATATATCCAGATGAATAACAGTTTATTTTTTTTTTTCTATAAAGAGTCATTGCAAACTTTTTTTTTTTTTTTTTTTGCTTTTCCTGCATTATCTCACTCAATAAATATCAATGGAAGTTAATAGTACACAAATGTAGGTATAAAAGAGGTTTTCCCATATACCTGTTTCAGCAGCTTTGCCTGCTGTCTCTCCTTCTCACTTCCTGTATTCCTTACCAGTCAAAGCCACCTCCTCCCAGCTTGCGGAACAGGACACTATGAAGTATCAAAATACTTATTATGATTGCTAGAAATCTAATATAAATGCAGATCAAATAATATGCACATGCTTCTAGAGAATGGACTCAGTGTTACCTGTGTGTTTACACAAAGAGATAATAGACACGACTTTATCAGCCAAATCTAAAATAAATTTTTATAAAGTTTAAATTAAATAGTCCATTGTTCCTGGAACAAGGGGAAAAGAAATGTAGAGATGCCGTATGTGGTAAAGATAATCACTGAGTTTGTATGGTAAAGACTTACACAACCTTTCTTTATTTCTTTTCTATTAAACATACTGTATTACTATTAAGTACTTTGTACTATTAAATAAATACTATTAAGTAAGCAGTACTGATTACTTATAATATTACTATTATTATATTATTACCATTGTTTTATAGGAGATGATTTTCTCTTCTTTCTCTCTATAACCAGTGCGGCTATTGTTTACTGTACACTACTAACTGGAAGCAGCATTGCACTAATCATTTTTTCATTATAACAATTTTTATTATTGCAATATAGTATGCTTAGTAGTTTCTTAGTAGCACAGTATGCTTAGAAATATGCACAAATATTTTTCAAAGGTTTGCTAAAAATGAACTGAAATAAAAAGATGTGATAATCTATACAAATAAAATAAAATATTTTCCAGAATATCATAACAATGAACACTTTATGACAGAGCAGAACATGTTGGCACTATCAAATAACGGTAATAAAACATTTCAATTCAGAGACATTAGAGGAGACATTAGACTGTAAAAGTGAAATCTGCTATCAGCAGCTGTTATTTTATGTCAAGGTCTGGAAGTAAGATCAGAGTATTATGAAGTAAGAATAGTAAAGTATTTCTCCAAGCTTGGTGTACAAATTATAATATATAATTATCAGCAACATTTTGGAGAATAAAGAAGCACAATACTAGACAACAAGCCAGCACAATAATTTGGTGATCTGAAAGTGGTAGGACATACAGTTAGGTCCATAAATATTTGGACAGAGACAACGTTTTTCTAGTTTTGGTTCTGTACATTACCACAATGAATTTTGAACAAAACAATTCAGATGCAGTTGAAGTTGAGACTTTCAGCTTTAATTCAGTGGGTTGAACAAAATGATTGCATAAAAATGTGAGGAACTATAAAGCATTTATTACACACAATCCCTTCATTTCAGGGGCTCAAAAATAATTGGACAAATTAAATAATTGTAAATAAAATGTTAATTTCTAATACTTGGTTGAAAACCCTTTGTTGGCAATGACTGCCTGAAGTCTTGAACTCATGGACATCACCAGATGCCGCTGTGTTTCCTCCTTTTTAATGCTCTGCCAGGTCTTTACTGCAGCGGTTTTCAGTTGCTGTTTGTTTGTGGGCCTTTCTGTCTGAAGTTTAGTCTTTAACAAGTGAAATGCAGGCTCAATTGGGTTGAGATCAGGTGACTGACTTGGCCATTCAAGGATATTCCACTTCTTTGCTTTAATAAACTCCTAGGTTGCTTTGGCTTTATGTTTTGGGTCATTGTCCGTCTGTATTATGAAATGCTGACCAATCAGTTTGGCTGGATTTGAGCACACAGTATGTCTCTGAAAACCTCAGAATTCATCCGGCTGCTTCTGTCCTGTGTCACATCATCAATAACCACTAGTGACCCAGTGCCACTGGCAGTCAAGCATGCCCAAGCCATCACACTGTCTCCACCGTGTTTTACAGATGATGTGGTATGCTTTGGATCATGGGCTGTACCACGCCTTTGCCATACTTTTTTCTTGCCATCATTCTGGTAGAGGTTGATCTTGGTTTCATCTGTCCAAAGAAAGTTCTTCCAGAACTGTGCTGACTTTTTTAGATGTTTTTTTTTAGCAAAGTCCAATCTAGCCTTCTTATTCTTGAGGCTTATGAGTGGCTTGCACTGTGCAGTGAACCCTCTGTATTTACTTTCATGCAGTCTTCTCTTTATGGTAGATTTGGATATTGATACGCCTACATCCTGGAGAGTGTTGTTCTCTTGGTTGGCTGTTGTGAAGAGGTTTCTCTTCATTATGGAAATTATTCTGCGATCATCTACCACTGTTGTCTTCCGTGGGAGTCCAGATCTTTTTGCATTGATGAGTTCACCAGTGCTTTCTTTCTTTCTCATGATGTACCAATCTGTAGATTTTGCCATTCCTAATATTGTAACAATTTCTCGGATGGGTTTTTTCTTTTTTCACAGCTTAAGGATGGCTTGTTTCACCTGCATGGAGAGCTCCTTTGACTGCATGTTTTCTTCACAGCAAAATCTTGCAAATGCAAATACCACACCTCAAATTGACTCTGGGCCTTTTATCTGCTTAATTGAGAATGACATAACGAAGGAATTACCCACACCTGCCCATGAAACAGCCTTTGAGTCAATTGTCCAATTACTTTTGGTCCCTTTAAAAACAGGGTGGCACATGTGAAGGAGCTGAAACTCCTAAACCCTTCATCCAATTTTAATGTGGATACCCTCAAATGAAAGCTGAAAGTCTGGATTTTATGTCCATGTCCAATATATAACACTAACTTGAATGTGTTTCAGTAAACAGGTAAAAAGAACAAAATTTGTGTCAGTGTCCAAATATATATGGACATGACTATATAATAGATTAGTGAATGTGACCAAACAGCCTAAGGATTCAAGGGCAAAGACTCAAATAGTTTTACATTTGTGCCTTAAAGAGAAAGTACCAGAAGTCCTATGTAGGGCAATCTATAAGGTTTCCAAACATATCTGTGTGAGATTTTGCAACAGAGCCATGATGATGGCTACACAGGGTACAGACATGATTATGCTGAAGAGGCAGTGTTGGCAACAGAGTGGATGCATTTAGAACTAAAAATGGATGCACCAGGAGGCAGGACCTGGTGCTGCATTTAGCTCATTTACATATAGAATAAAACTATTTTGTCTGCGGATTGCAAGATTGATCAGGAAAAGTACAGGTATAATTTGGAAACCTGCTATTCGTTGAATAAGGATAAATGTGCTTATAGGCTCACTTTAACACCCAATAGAACAGAACATTTTCTTCTCACATATAAGTCAATGCAAAGCAGCTGTCAGAACTTTTGAAATTATTGGTTGCTGATTATTACTATTTATGTACTATATGGTGATATTTTAGCGATTTTTTATGGGAGTCTTTGGTCACCATAGGGTAATTTTTTGCATTACTGTTTGCTATTGAATAGTGAACAAAATGAAGGTTTCCATATAAAGAAGTCTTACTAAACCAATTTAAACCTTGTACTTACTGAACATAATAAGTCTTGTATTGCATCTTTATCTAAGAGCTTATACTCATTGATTTTATGCAAAACAATATATTTATATACAGTCATGGCCAAAAGTTTTGAGAATGACACAAATATTATATTTTCACATGATCTGCTGCCCTCTGGTTTTTATGTGTGTTTGTCAGATGTTTTTATCACATACAGAAATATAATTGCATTCATATTATGAGTAACAGAAGCTTATATTGACAGTTAGAATGAGTTAATGCAGCAAGTCAATATTTGCAGTGTTGACCCTTCTTCTTCAGGACCTCTGCAATTCTCCCTGGCATGCTCTCAATCAACTTCTGGACCAAATCCTGACTGATAGCAGTCCATTCTTGCAGAATCAATGCTTTAATTTTGTCTGAATTTGTTGGTTTTTGTTTGTCCACCCGTCTCTTGATGATTGACCACAAGTTCTCAATGGGATTAAGATCTGGGGAGTTTCCAGGCCATGGACCCAAAATCTCTATGTTTTGTTCCCTGAGCCATTTAGTTATCACCTTTGCTTTATGGCAAGGTCCTCCATCATGCTGGAAAAGGCATTGTTGAGCGCCAAACTGCTCTTGGACGGTTGGGAGAAGTTGCTGTTGGAGGACATTCTGGTACCATTCTTTATTCATGGCTGTGTTTTTAGGCAAGACTGTGAGAGAGCCGATTCCCTTGGCTGAGAAGCAACCCCACACATGAATGGTTTCAGGATGCTTTACAGTTGGCATGAGACAAGACTGGTGGTAGCGCTCACCTCTTCTTCTCCGAATAAGCTGTTTTCCAGATGTTCCAAACAATCGAAAAGGGGATTCATCAGAGAAAATGACTTTACCCCAGTCCTCAGCAGTCCACTCCCTGTACCTTTTGCAGAATATCAGTCTGTCCCTGATGTTTTTTCTGGAGAGAAGTGGCTTCTTTGCTGCCCTCCTTGAGACCAGGCCTTGCTCCAAGAGTCTCCGCCTCACAGTGCGTGCAGATGCACTCACACCTGCCTGCTGCCATTCCTCAGCAAGCTCTGCACTGCTGGTAGCCCGATCCCGCAGCTGAAACACTTTTAAGAGGCGGTCCTGCCGCTTGCTGGTCTTTCTTGGGCGCCCTGGAGCCTTTTTGGCAACAATGGAACCTCTCTCCTTGAAGTTCTTGATGATGCAATAGATTGTTGACTGAGGTGCAATCTTTCTAGCTGCAATACTCTTCCCAGTTAGGCCATTTTTGTGCAGTGCAATGATGACTGCACGTGTTTCTTTAGAGATAACCATGGTTAACAGAAGAGAAACAATGATGGCAAGCACCAGCCTCCTTTTAAAGTGTCCAGTGGTGTCATTCTTACTTAATCATGACAGATTGATCTCCAGCCCTGTCCTCATCAACACCTACACCTGTGTTAATGGAGCAATCACTGAAACGATGTTAGGTGGTCCTTTTAAGGCAGGGCAGCAATGATGTTGAAATGTGTTTTGGGGGATAAAGTTCATTTTCTAGGCAAATATTGACTTTGCAAGTAATTGCTGTTAAGCTGATCACTCTTTATAACATTCTGGAGTATATGCAAATTGCCATTAGAAAAACTGAAGCAGTAGACTTTGTAAACATTAATATTTGTATCATTCTCAAAACTTTTGGCCATGACTGTATAGTACCGAAAACAGGATCAAATCAGGTGCAAATGTGTCCATTCATAACGTAGCTCTAATTTGGTTAAGAAATTCAATTTCTCATTAAACCAAAACAATACAATACTGTGCCATGATAACAACTCTTGAAAATCTGCAATTCACAACACAACCACTGGGTAACCACACATCAACCCAAATAGGATAGACAGCATATCACTTTGTGGTTGTGTAGACTGCTTGTCTTACTAAGGAATAATATGTGCTATGTGCTATGTGATGAGGAATGTCTATCCCACATTAAGCAGGATTATCTAATAGAAAATTGGATTTCATATGTACAGAGCCATGGAATAAGAATAATGAGGAGAAGATGGAGAAGTTTGTTGTTTTGATTCATCCACAAACAAAAAGAAAGAAGAAAACTGGTTACATATATTTCAGCATTATCTAAAAAACTGAAGCATTCTACTCTGTGATTGTATTACTGCTAATTAATATAAATATCCTGGATATTTTAATTATATATTCCTTTGGGAAACAGAAAATATATATAACAATAAATTAATGGTAAAGCAATATTAAGACATAGGGGACATCTTAAGACGTAAAATATGTTTAGGCTAGCATAATTGTGCGCTATTGTATCTATTTGCATATATTATTTAGTCAAATTAGATGCTTTGGGAGGCATATACATGTGCCACATATATGAGGCAGGTACCTCAGGGCATCAGACTGAAAAAGGCAAGCTTTAATTAAAATAAGAAAGATATAGATATAATTAAAAGTGAAAATTAAAGAGAAAGAGGCATGGGAGTTGAGCTATGTTTACTGGTGCAAATGATCACTGAAAGCTACACCAGCTAGAAATGAGGCAGCTCTTCTGCCAGTGCCGGGAACATGAAGACTGGCATTGAATGGGAAATGGAGGCAATGCTCTGCCCTGTTGCTGTTGGGGATGAGGACATAGACATGTTTGTGAAGAAGTAATCGAAGTGAACATATAGACACCATCTGGTCTTGGAAGACTCCAACACAAATGTGGAGGTGTCATTACTAGTACCTGGCCTTGAGTAGGTGGTGCATTGTCGCCACTGCCATTCAAAACAGTAACCTATTGGGCCATGAGAGACATGTTCTGTGCTTGCCCATAATTCCTGCTGCATATGTTGAGAGTGGTGTGCACATTGATGCACAGTGAAAATTGCAAGGAGTATCCCGCATTGTTTTCCATATGAGAGCATAAGGCCTTTTGTAGAGAAATAATAGTATTCTCCACTGAAGCTGAGTGCAAGCCATTAGCTGCCAACAAGCAGTGGAATCCCTTAAATTGAATGTCAGCATCCACACCAGCAACTTAGATAGGTGTGAGTTCAGTTGATGAACATGTGAATGACTGGGCTTGTATTCTTTTCTTAAATTGTAATCCTTTCAGCTATCGAGGATTATGGATAATGCAACTGAGTAGTAGTAGGAGGACTACATGAAGCAGAAAGCAGACAGTGATGAGGATGGCAGTCTTACAAACATGTACTAGTCATGGTTATGGTGGCCTTGCTACAAGAATAACCATGGTCAGGAGAAGGAGGACAGCCTTATTCACATTGCTTGTGATGCCTATGCCTGCCACGTCCATTTTGTTTTTCCTTTATGACCTTGTGATACAGAAACATGTGCCAATGGACATAACCACAGCTTACTTTGTGCCTGTAAATCTGGCACACTTTAACAGATTTGTCATGTAGCAATGTAGAGGAAAATTCCATTTGGGAGATTTCCACTGGCACAGGTGTTTCTTTTTCTTACATTACCCTTACTTATTTGGGTACCTTTATGTCGGTGTAGTGTAATTAAATATAAGGGCAATCAGTTTTGCTGTTGTTTGGAAAAGGAAACAGACAATCTCAACTATTCAACAAGAAACTCAACTATAAGACAAAGGAACACTCACATAATTAGTGTTGGTGTGGCTAGAGTATAACTTCACTATGTATTGGGATTTTTGTGTTTATCAATGAAAAAAACAGCCACTTTTTAATTAATATTAAATTTTGAAGCAAAAACTGAATTAAAATACAAAGGAACACTGACCATACTAGTATTAATGTAAAAACTGTATCACTATCCATAGGAGTTTTGTAACTTGTATGTTAATAACCTCTTCCCGCCATAGCCATTTTTTGATTTTTGCTAATTATTCACTATAACTTTTTTATTTTTCCATTCACAAAGCTGTATGAGGGCTTAATTTTTGCGGGACAAATTGTACTTTATAATGGTACCATTAGTGTAGCCAGTGTATAGTAAAAACTCACTATCCCAGGGGGGTTTTGTAACTTATTTGTGACTAATATTTTATCAATGGAAGAAGCAGGCCAATTTTTAATGAACAAGAAAGACTTTTATAAGAAAGAAATTGTTAATGTTGTTTCTTCACAGATTTTTTATTGCCTTTTGGCAAGGAAAAATAATAGTCAAATTATGCAGAAAGGTACAAAAAGAGTGTGCTTCACATGACTAAATTTTCTGTTCCTGGTCTTCTTGGACACTGTCACATACACATTGCAGATTGAGTTTATTTCACTCATTGATTCATGCAGGTACTGCATGGTGCAGTACAGTAACACACTAAGTACAGATTGGATTTGAAGTGGATGCTGAGAATTTCTGATTGATTGATGCAGCAACTACTGCTTGAAGTGGTAAAGAATTGACTTTGTAAAAAAGCCACCAAATATTATCCCTTTAAGGCAGCAGATGCAGCACCAATGAGTGACAATTACAAGATTTCAAAAATATCAGCGTGGCTCTCTTGCCAGCTGTAAAAATCTAGAATATATTATAAAAGATTGTATGACCATCAAAACAACACTTGGGAGGCAGAAAAGAACCTGGATTATCATGCAGGTTATCCCTGCATAGGACCAAATGTCGCATCAACTTCATGTTGGCAGAGTGACAAATTACAGAATTTCAAGAAAAATTTGGAGCACACTATCAGCATGCCTGGCCTGCCAGCTGAAAGAGCTAGAATATGTTCTGAAATGGAAAGGATTCTATGACCCTGAGAACCTTGATTATCCTGCCAGTTTGCCAGTATCATGCTTGCCCTGGTGAAGTTGGGGGTGGGAAATGATCCAGTGTGGAGGAACTGGAGGAGGTGGATTGGTCTCTCCTGGTGTTGAAACTGTGCCTGTCCTGCGCACATGAGGTGATATCAGTAGCAGTACTAGAAAGCATCAGGCCTTGCTGCTTTTCAAGACTGTGACCTCTGATGCACAAAACACTGATCCAGTGGGCCATGGGCCTTGACACAACTATGTATTGTCACTGCCCATAAGTGCTGTTCCATGTACTGATGGGTGGTATGCACCTTTTCCCACATGGACACTGACAAGGAGAGGCCCACATGGGTATATCAAGCACAGACAACTTTCCTTGACAAATAATGGTGGCTAAGTATTCTACATTGAGACTGTGAGCTGCCATCAGTTGGCGAAACACAGTGGATTCCACCTGGAGCAGCGACTGCCCCACCAGTACCTTGGCATGATGGGAGTTAAAGGTGCAGACCTTGTGACTGGGTGCAGATTGCTGGTTTACTGGACACACATTCCTTTGTGGATGATGACTGATGTTGACGTTAAGGTGGAGGAGTAAAAGCAGATGGAGATGATAATTAATGATAATGATGAAGACCATGTGTTAGGTTTGGATGTGGCCTGTCTACAAAAATGATCATGTCAAGAAGGAGTAGAATGGTCTTGCTCACTTGGTGCCACTGGATATTACATTTTGCCAAATGAGCTGGTGATGCCTTTTCATGTGAGTGTAGAGAGACACAGTTCCTACACATGTGCCTGCACGTCCATAGCTAATTATCTTCTTGTACATCTTGCACCTTGCCATCGATTTTTCATTTGTTAATGCATAAAAAATTCCTATACAGGAGATGACTGCACCCTGTCATACAAATGCCAATATTTTGCAATGCATTGCAATGCAATAGCATTGTAACGCATTGCATTACTGATCAAGACCCCTAGGGGGGGTCTAATAAATTCCATAAAAAAGTTTTAAAAAAGTACAAAAAAAAACTAAAAGTGCAAATCACTCCCCTTTTCCTAAAATACATATAAAAGTTAAAAATTACTGTGAAAAACATACACAATGCCGTTGTGGGAAAAAAAATAAAAAATGTCAAACCACTGTTTTTTCACCTCTGATAAAAATTTGAAAAAAGTGATCAAAGCAATAGACATTCCCCAACATGGTACAATTAAAAAGTATACCTGGCCCTGCAATAAAAAAAGTTATGGGTGTCAGAATATGGTGACTTTTAGAAAAAAACATTTTTTGCAAAGTTTTAGATTTTTGTTAAGGGGTTAAAATGTAAATAAATCTATATAAATTTGCTATCCCTGGAATCATACTGAAACATAGAATACAGGTGACATGTCACTTTGGCTGCAAAGTGAACGCTGTAAAAATGAAGCCCGTAAGAAAGTCGCACAAATGCACTTTTTCTCAAATTCCACCCAATTCTGAATTTTTTTCCAGCTTCCCAGTATATTGTACAGAATAATAAATGGTACCATTATGAAGAACAATTATGAAGAAAAATTTAAAAATGTCGCTGGCGGGAAGGGGTTAAGAATGATGCCTAGTGTAAGAGTGGCATAGCTTCATAAAGTAAGATGAAGGGAAAGAAAGAAAATAGCTAGAAAAAGAAGAGGTTAGGACACACATAGAATTTCCTTTACATCTGCTGCTTTCAATAAAAATGTTGTTTATTCTATGGGGAAGCATTTCAGATCATGAGTTAATTTTGGATCATGACAGGTGTATAACATGGCTCACATATCAGCCTTTAATCAATCAGAAAACTGCACTTAACAGTATGCAAAACCAAATTACATTATTGTGTACCTCAGATTTAACAAAAAAAAACTTGCCATAATGTTTTAGAGTCTAATAAAGTACATTGTGTTTAATATAATAGTGTTTTGATCAGTTTTTGGGGTGGAAAAAATAGAATATTGTGGTTACAGGGCTTTAAGGTTAAGCGACTTTCTTAGTTTTTTTTTCCATCTCCACATTCTTAACTTTTTTTAAAGGGCTTATTCTGTGCATGAGAAGTTGTATTTTAGGTGGTACCATTTTTGGGTACATATAATTTTTTTATCTTTTGTTAATTTTTGGTGAGGACTACATGAAGAAAAATATTTTTCGTTATTTTTTTTATGACTACATTGTAATTTTTTTCAGGTGGGGCATATATAGTACATTATTACAGATTTGCATTAGGTCGTTTGTCTAGCAAGGTCTAATACACTTACAGAGTTACAGACATAGCCAGGAGGACAACAATAGAGCTTCTGACTGCCAAGTCATCCCCTCAGATCCAAGCAGTCTCATCTTGTCGGGAGAGGGTTGAGGAGGTGAGAAGGGTGCACCTCCTCTGTAACCACTATTGAGTTATAGCATTTAAGGGGTTAATTTGCCAGTATAGGGTTATTTTCTGAGGCAGGCAGTGTATGCTGGGTTCCAGCTTTATAATACACACAGGATGCCAGCAACTATGAAACACTATTACAGCCCTGAGCATTAACTATTTGCTTAGTATGACTAATAGCATGATGCTGTGCAATAACAGGGTAAATTACTTTTACATTTTTTTAGTCAGTGTTCCTGTAAAATACCTGTTTTGCTAAACATACAGTCTGTGAATGGAAAAAGGTCATATTTGTATGTGGCATGTCATTCTTGACAGATCTAGTGAAATGGTGAAATGCTGAGTAGTTCGAAAATTCTCACTTCACATCACAACATGTCATAGTAGCCGAAGTTAGAGCATCATTATCAGAGCAGTCATGCTGTGAAAATTTCTGCTGACATCTTCAAAAAGAGTGGTTTTAACTGCTGAATTGGAATTTATTATTAGCCCCTGATTAATCCGTTGGAGGAAACGCGTTGGAAAAGCTATTGTCTAAGCAGGATAGTCAGTTTATAACTACAGTTGCAGTATTGACACAATTATTGCCTTTTCTGGGGAACCTGTGGTCTTCTGAGTCCTGTTGGTGTGGCAATAGGCCAGTATCCTTTGGGATATAGGAGTACACAGTATTCCTTAAGTCATTATAGTAAATGTATTTTGGGCAATTGTTTCAATCTGCATACTGTTCTGTGTATGGAGGCAGTTTAGTTAGACTTATTCTTATACTATCAGCATAGAGCTATTTGTTACATGATTGAATGAATGGTCTTATGTGTATTGAAGCATGGATCTGCACCATACAATTGTTAGTATATTTATCTAGTCGCTCTGAGAGAGTGGTGTGAGTGGATTTTTCTCTTTTTTTTTTTATCTAAATCCCAATTGGGTATATAGGGTCCTTTTGATATTTCATTTTTTTTAAAAATAACTTTAATAGAAGTGAAGTTTTATGGATTAGATGTCTCTGATATATGTTTCTCTGAATTGGTCTATGTATGGGGAGACAGATTATATCTTTTGTGGTCAGTGAATTCTGCTAAAATACTTGTGGCCCTAAACTGGAAGAACATACATCCTCCTACTGGCCCTGCCCTAGTGGCGCGTGTCAAGGACGTGCGCATTCTTGAGTATCTTACTGCTACGCTTAACAACTCAACAAATGTCTTCCAATCTGTCTGGTCTCCATGGGACGCATATTGCACACTCCATGGTTTCCCTTCCTCATTTCCTCATCCTGTGTACGTGGTGTTTTGTGTTCTGTATGTCCTCATTTATATTATTTCTTTGGTCGTACACTTTGCAAGTTGATTATTCTCAAAGTTGTTGTGCATGGTTTGCACTGCCTCTCTGTTTGTACTTTTAATTTATTGTGAAAATTCAATAAAGATTACAGTTTAAAAAAAATAGCTTGTTCTACTGCTCTCTGTTGTCAGCCAGTTTCTGCAATTTCTAATTGCTTCAGAGGTGCTATCATAACAAAACACATCCTTTCTTGTAGGTACAGAACTTCAACAAATTTTTGCAGTAAATACAATACATACACATTGTAATAAGTTATCAGTATCAAGTTAAATTTTGCTACATCTGTGCGCAAGAGCATGTAAGGTAGATCTGGAGTACTATAATTTAATTTTGAAATATGTGGTATAATAGCAATATAGCTTACATTGCATCTGAGACCAACACATATAGCAGGACACGATATACAGTTGCATGAGTGTATATTAGAGAGCATTGTATTTGAGGTTCTATAGGTACAGTAGAATTACTATTTTACTGTAAGTTGCCAGTGATCCCTAAACTTGAGCAGGATAATGCACCCCGGGACACTGCAAACACTGTATTTAGGAATGGTTTAAGGAACACGATAATGAAAATTCCTCAGTTCTCAATCCAATTGAGTTTGACTAAAAAGTCTTACCAGGGGGTCCTACTTTGCAGCTTACAGTTCAAGGATCTCCTGACAACATTTTGGTGTCAGATAATGCAGGACACTTTCCGACGTCTTGTAGAGTCCCTTTCTCAATGAGTCAGAAGGATTTTGGAGGCATAGATGGACTTACATAATAACTTCCAGTTAGCATTATTATGACATATCGCTGATAAAGGCCATACTTACCCAATTATTCCCAAATATCACAAGGCCTGCCAGCATCCTAGAAAAAGTATATTAGGTATTAGTTAATATTTTGGTCTAAATACCCAGGTGGTTTTAATATTCTGGCTGATTGTTGTACATAAGGCTATAAGAAGGATGCACCAACTACTTTCTCTATACTGGGCATCCTATAGATTCCATAGAATTAAAAACTCTAGCTACTGATAAATAAAACAAATGTTTTGAAATGTTTTATACTGGGCTGCTGTGGCTTTAAAAATGTAAAAATGTAGGGAAATAAAGCAAATTAGCTATGTTAAAAAAATAAATAAAAATGTGATTATACAAATAGCACATACGTAGTTCAATTTTATATCTCCAAGAAGCACACTTGGAAACACCATCTCCATAGAAACAGAACAGAAAAAAGTAAATAATAAGATCAAAAGGTGAATGACCTTTATAGATTATATTTAGAAATCCAAATACATCAAAATGAATTTCATTCAATTGTTTTGTATTAGCTATTTGAGTGAAAGATTTTATGGACGCGGATATGGTACCACTTACTAGCTTCTATCACTGTATGTTTGGAATAGTCATTTTCCTTCCTTTTGCAATCCACACAGATCCTTTATTCAGGGAATAATGGTCAATTTCGGGAACATCATCAGCAAGATGTCAGGCTTTAAATATAAACAAATATCAAGACTAAATAGAAATAGCATGTTGCCATAGCTACAAATGAAATGATACTGTTTCAATAATTGAGTGTGCCCTACTAGTATAGCGTCTGGAATATAAATCCAATTTTTCAATTAGGAGTAAATATGTTATACTACATTAGATACGGGCAGAAGTCGGTTTTATTGTACATGAAAAAAATGAACACTATTACTACCTTTCAATGCCGTACAGAAAAATGTTCCAGTGAAACATCTAGAAATCTATTATTATTTCTTGTATGGAGGTGACTATATTGCTGTCTGAGATTCTTAAAAGCTCTTGTTTTATTTGTAAAGGTTACTTCTTCATAGTTAAAGATGTTTTCAACATTGCATTTCATATTTCAAGAACTCCATCATGCATTTATGAAATCTGAGAGCAAAAATTAAACCACATACCATAGATATTACTAGTCATGTTGAGAAGAACATAAAATGTTCACAAATAAACCATGAAAATTATTTTTGCTAGTACATCCTTATTCTAGGTTGCCAACATGCAAATAAAGATGTATTTTATTATAAAGTGAATTAAATAGATTTTATAACAGTAATAATAACAGAATACATTTTCTCTTTAATTTCTCAGATGCTAAAATGTGTTTCTATGTAATATCTAAGGAACAAAATATTTTATGAAATATTGTACTAGATTAGAAGTGCAAACCAGAAACAGTGGCACTTGTGTCTATGGGCAGTTTCTAGTATTGCAGCTTATTTACATCTGCTTGATAGTGATTTGACTGCTATACTTGCTCATTGACATGAATTGCAGTGTTAACAGGCAAAACAGATTCTAGTTTCACGTACCCATGACAATGAAGTATATTCAACAAATTGCTTAGACTTATTTCATTTTTATGTCATTTTCAAGAAACATTTCCAAGAATGGATTGGTAAAAAATAAAGGATACCATCAGGTATGAACATAACTTTATTTTAAGGTCTAAAACTAAAGGTTTTCTCCCTTGGATGTCATCCTGGCTTGGCAAGTTATTTTGCTTGACTCAAGACAACATGGTTTTGTGACAAGATACCACAAAGCGAAACTATCCAATGGCATAATATGATGGATTGTGCCACAGGAAATGTCTGGCTGAATGCTTACAGTGGTAGTAGTGTGGCAACATGTGTGGCAGTGCATCAGGGCATAAGATGATAGATGGGGCCACAGGACATGTCTGGCTGAGTGTTGGCAGTGGTGGTAGTTGTTTGGGAGGAGCAGGCAGCATCAGCAGCAGTACAGTAAATGGAGCATAATGATAAAGAGAGAGGGTGACACCATTATTCAGAGGAATCAGCTAGAGGTATTTGAAAATCTTCAATTATCCATGTCTGATTCATTTTGTCAAATGTAATTTTTTCCACGCTAGGGGTGGACAGTTTCATCCTTTTAGATGTTACAATACCAGCAGCAGCACTGAACACCCTCTTGGCGGCAGACAAGATAAAACCATGGCAAACTGAATCGCCATTTATTCTGTTTCGCTTAAAACTGAACAATTTGAAATATTCTGGTCGATTTTAGTTTGTGATGAAGTGGTTAACCCATCTCTATTGTTAACATGGAAAGTGTAAATTTAAACCTTGCTATATCAGTACAGGAGAATATACAATTATGCATTAGTTTATACTGTATTGGAAAAAAAATTATCTTATTTCATAAAATAAAAATATTTTAACAAGGAAACATGTTAGCTGTAATATATTTGCAAGTGCGTAATGGTCATAGGGTGTGCAACCATAACTGGGCCCGGAGGGTTAGGAGGCCGGCATCCATCTGGAGAGGGCTTGGGCTCTGCAGAATCATGAAGGTAACAGTTATACTCACCTCCAGGGGTCACCCAGCATTCTTTTCAATCCTTTTCTGGTCTCTAGGTAACGTCAAGGAGCCTCAGGGTCAGCACTGAGGCCTGTAATTAGGTGACCCAGCATCATGTCGTTGGTGCACCCCATGTGACCTCTAAAGCCAAATCACAGGCCTCAGCAATGACATTAGCCAGAGGTCAAAAGATACTTGAGGATGACACTAGGAGATTGCTGGACACCCAGGATTAGTGAGGCAAGGTGAGTATAACTGTTTGTTATTTTCTCCTACTTCCCCTAGGCCTTCACTTATTATACTGGGGTCTGGGTATTGGTGAAATATCATATGAAACCAATTCTACACTATATTGTGACTTGCAAGCAAAACCCTTGACAGGCTGCAATTCACAACAAAACCACTGGTTGACCACACATAGACACATATAGAATATCACTTACAGTTGTTTTGAAAACCTGGTCATCTTGAGAAGCAGATACAGAGGTAGCAAAGTTTAGCTTTTGGCTACAGTTTTGACATAATATTTTTGAAGCTTACTGTATATGTATGGAAAGTCAAAGTCTTGTGTAGGATGGAAATTCTAAATACAAAAGAAGTAACAAAGGAAATAATATATTCATTGGTATGAAATGACGAGAGAGAAAATTGCAGAAGCAGCCATTACCTGGAATTGAGAACAATTTACATTGATTGTAATATATTTCCTTTCTTAAGAATTGCTGAATTTGTCTCAGTCTCTTGAGCTTGGTGGCTGCAATGTGCCTATTTATCCACACAATCTAAAATTGAGTGTGTTCTCCTGTTTTATTTATGAGGACTTAAAACATAATGCATCTGATATATAACCTAGATATTGTTGCACAAGCAGTGAAGAACAGATCGAAAAGTACAGTTTTAGAAATTAAAGGGGTTGTCCTGTTTGAAACAAAATCCCAAAACAGAGAGAATTGTGTAAAATAACAAAAGAATGAATAAGGCCCGCTGTCATGGCGGTGGCAGTAGGCGAGGAACGACAAATGTGTGGAGGGGCCACAAACACATAGAATGATTTGGGCACATTGGTTGTTTTGACACATAACAACCAGGTTAGGATGATGATGAACTAGGCCGCAACTAAGACAAATGACCAGGACAAAACGAAACCTACCACCCACTGCAAGATGACACCAATGGCCTTGGTGCCAGAGGTGAGACACCAGGTTTGCTGATGCCTGTCCAAGCTTTAAAAGAGTAGTCCATGCATCTTCCTTCAGATTGCCACAGTTCTGAGTGGTGGACAATGTTGTTCACAGAAAATGACCCTAGGTCTATCACTTCAGAGGTCAACACCCTTCTATCAGAGAGGTTTTTCCTGAGAAGACAGGTCTTGGTGTCTATTTGGAAAGAACTTTATGGTCTGAAAAGTAAGAGATGGACTTTCTCCTGTATTTTCTGTATTATTGCTGACTGTTTTCCCCTTCCAAAAGATTTAGGGCAGGTTTATTAAGAGCTGTGCTTTCTGCACTGGTCTTAGCCCATTTGTGCACTATCATGAGATGAACTAGAATTGATAAGATGCCAGTGCCTCTTAAAAATTCTGTCACATCTCTGCAAGTTCTGTAGAACTATAGATACCAGCTTTCTGGCGCATTTATAGTAATTCTGTAGGGTTACCTGTGGGACGTTGTAACTGAGCAAGTCATGGAATTCAGTTGGATTTTAAGTATGTGAGTAGTCACACAAACTCACAGCTCTGGTTTAGTTTATATAAACAATGTGAGGATGAGAATCAATGACTTGATAAAAAGTTCGAAAGAACTTGATAAATTTCAAAAGAAGTTGAGAAATGTTTTTACAAATGGTTAGAGTATACAACCAATTAGTCATGGTGGAAAGACACAAACAGGGTATGTGTAAACACTAAAAGCATACATAGTACTGACATAGACAGTAGAGGAAGATTATAGTGACTGTCTCAATTGTGAGGTACTAACACAGCTCATACAAGATTTAGAGGATCAAATTGAGACTCAGACACAACTAGTGTCAAAATTACGCAATGATATAAGAAATATTGCTGTTGTTACAAAAAGTGGCAAAGATACTAGCTCTTCCTATGTTCCAGAAACCAGCCAAGGTGACATAGAAAAATTAGGGGAGGCAGCTAAACTAACTCTAAAAATCCATGCCCAGTTAATGAAAATAGTGAAAGATATTCCAGTTTATAACAATAAATTGGATGCTTTTCACAATGCAGATATTTTTGAGTCAAATACAGATAAATTCAATCTTTCAGATGGACAGAAATATAAAATATTCAGAGTATAGTTACCCTCTCACATGGCTAAAGGGTTAATGTCAATGCCTAGACTCAACGATGAGGAGGAACCTCTGCATAGTACTGAGTCAGACAGACTGAGACAGTATTATTTATATTGATATTTTTTACAACTGGGAAATATGATCCGACCGTAGATATTCTTGACACACTCAAGCCAACTTTGAATGACAATACTTTTGTATTCTTCATGAAAATTGAGGAAGCATATAGGATGGTCATGGGTATAGATGAGGATGAGGAACCAGCATCTATGATAAAGTCATTTGTAAAAAAAAAGAAAAAAAAAAAGAAATGTAAATAGTTAAATCCTGTTTCATCACAAATTGTCTTTGAAAAACTGGCCTTTACAGGATGCAGCAATGTCCATTGATCATATTAGAAGATCAATTAAATAAACTGGGACATTTAAATCGGCACATTTAAAATGGCAGTGTAGGAAATTCCTTAGAGAAACACAGACTCTCAAGAAAAGATAATGGTTTAGTGCCCAACGCCCTCCTCCTCCAGAGCAAGATCAGTCAAAGTCATTTTATGCACTGCTAATCTGGCAAGTTAGAGAATTTTCTATGCATAGCTCAAATTATAAAAGAAAATTATATGTTGCCATGATTGACAGAGAGGATCTGCATCACTAGAGAAAAATTAACTTAATATCCTTTGGAGTTTGAGGCACCAGTGTCATTGGGTCAGTGTGGTAGACCTTACATAACAGGATATCTCCAAGGTGAAAAGATCACATTTCTTATTGACACAGGAGCTCATCTGTGACTAATCAACATTATCTCCAACCAAACATGCACCTGTTTGTACAATTGTGGGTTTCAATGGTCTAACATTGATATCTGGCACTGTTCTAATTCTGAAAACATCTTAGGAACAGATGTGATGAACAGACGAGGTTGGATTATTGACTTAAGATATAAAGTGATGTGGAAAGATGTTGATGGCTCTAAACCTGTACTCATTGATCCTAACAAACAATAAAGTTGGAACCATTTGCTTAACAGACATGGTTTCTTCTGAACATGTGTGGCCTGATATTGCTGGTGATGAAGACTTAAAAGAAATTTTGCAACTTAATCTTTCCTTGTGAGCTCAACACAGAAATGAAGTGGGTACAATGAAGGATGTGCTTGTGAATATGTAAGGGATAGATCCACCTCCTCAAAAACAATACAAATTACCACCAGAATCAGTAGGCCCAATATCCAAGATCATTCAGGAGTAGCTTCAGCAAGGTTTCATACGAAAACTAATTTGTGACAAACAATCCACTATGGTGTGTTTTGAAATCTTTTGTATTTAAGACAGTTGAACAAGTATACACCTAATGTTGCACTCATTGTTCCTGATACACACGATTTTTTGGGTCAATTGAATGCTAAGGCTAAGTTTTTTCTGTATTGGACTTCGGTAATAGCTTTTTCAGTATTCCTCTTCCAAAAAGTTGTTAGTACAAGTTTGCTTTTACATTTTTGGATGAGCAATATGTATTCTGTAGATTGCCACAAGGTGTACACTTGTCACCTAGTATATTTCATCCAGCAGTAGCAAAAGCACTAGATATTTTTTCAAATAAGGAATGTATTAAACAATTTTGTGGATGATATTTTAGTGGCTATGGAGGATAGAGAAATGCATTTGAATATTTTAGCTAAATTGTTCATCTTAGTGCAGGCCTAGAGCTAAATATGGAAAAAATGCAAGCTTCTGCAGAGTGAGGTGAGATATCTGGGTAATTCTAATTACCCCAGAGAAAAGAATGCCCCTCCAAGATAGGGTTGCAGCTGTTGTTTCTCTTCCTATACCAACATAACATAAAAATCTAAGATAATTCTTGGGTCTTGCCAATTTCTCCAGAGACTTCATTGAAGGGTTTGCAGAGAAGGCTAAGCCTCTATATGATCTCTTGGCAATTAATGATGATGACTATTTTGGTCCATGGACAGAAAAAGAGCAGAAAGCTTTTGAACAATTGAAAATAGCTTTATAAATAGCTCCATCCTTATCAACTGTGGAAACATCAGCATCATTTACTTTACAAGTGCATATTTCAGAGACAATTGTGTCATTAGTGTTGCTACAATTACAAGGAGGGAAATAGAGGATTCTAGTATATTTCTTTAAGTGTCTCACTACTGTGGAGAAAGTGTTTGAAACTTGTGTGAGACATTTGATGGAAGTGAATTTTGCAGTAAACGCTATTGAATATTCTTAGCTTTAACAAAATAATCTACTCTCCGCATTAAAACTTCTTGAGAAAAACATCGCAGGTGTGTCCCATCAGACATTTGCATATTGGTTGTTGTCTCCATCACCAAAGGAAATTGAGATAAACCACAAAGTCAAGTATGTACTTCCCCAGCTGATGCATTATCAGGCGCACAAGTGCTTACGCACATTTCAGACGTACTCGTTTCTCTTCAGGAGAAATGCAGACAAATTTGACAAAGCCGTGTTTGTTGATGGATCGCAATTCTATTCAGCAGGACAGTGTTCAGGATATGCAATACTACACAAATTGTCAGGGCACTTAGAGACTAGAGAATTTTATAAATTGATGAAAATGAGAACAGAAGTCCTTTGGTTATATACAGTGACAGTTCATATATCGTCCGATTCTTAACAGATTACCTACCATTGTGCAAGAAGTGAGATTTTGTTGACTCTAACAAAATGTTAGTACACAGTGATACAATTAACAAAATTGTTGAGCTAGCTTCTTAAAATCCTAATGGATATGCAATTGTCAAAGTCCCAGCTCATAAGAAAGTAAAACACTGAGTTAGCTGTTAGAAATACTACTGCAAACACATTAGCAAAATAAGCTGCATTAACAAGAGCAAAAGTGACTGAACTGGAACAGTTGAAGGCTTTACCAGCTAGGAAAACAGACATTTACTTTTTTTGCAGAGGAACAAGCAATGGATCCATCCCCTGCTTCTTCTTTGGTTGATTCAAAATCCCCCTTTGTTTGTGAAAACAGGATTTTGTATCATGACATTAATGGGAAATTGTGTCCTTTTGTACCAAAACGTTTATAAATCAATTACAATACTAAGTGCTAAAGGTGGACCTAAAACTAAACTGACCCAATTACAGGGAACTTATACACACGATCATATAACAGGTTCATGGGAATATAAATCAACAGATGTGTTATTTATAAGGTAATGAATCTTTTGAGTGGTAATGTGATATTACCAATGACATGATAGTAAAAGGAAGATCTAAAAATGAAATCTGGTTTCACACCCAAGATTATGGAAACATTTTAGACATTGTATATCTTCCCATTGCTGGTAGGGATAATGAAGACTGGGTCAAAACTTGGAACTTTCAAATAGCAGTAGAGCTTTTTAGAGTATGAATATCAATTTACTTCGGTCACTTAAATTATACCTGAAATAATAGTTATTCCACAAGTAGTAAAAATTTCAGAGGAAAGAGATCCATTAACATTAGAATGTAACACAAGATTAGAATTACCACCTGAATCATGTGGATTAAAGGGGGGACTATTTTTGGGAAGCTTCTCCAATGGTCCAACAAACGTGATTCATAGAGGTTAGATAAGAAAGTAGTTAAAAGAATAAATCTCTCAAGGATTCAAGGGTATATCAGAGTTATATAATAAGTATTAATAATAAGAAGCAATGTGGAACAGTAACGCTATAGCCCCATGTAGCTAGCCGCAGCCAAAAAGTGCTGCAGGAAAAACCACAGTGGAAATACATTCCGTTTTTTCCCATAGCGCTTCTCACAGAAAGGTGAACTCTGCAGACTTTCTGCTTCAGTTATACCTATATGGTAAGTGTTTCCGTAGGTATAATAAAACGAAACAGTTTTTGAAATTGCAGCATGTCCACTTTGGATATTTTTCTGCAATATGTGGATAGGATTAGCAATAATCCCATTCACTTTGCAGGTACTGTAAAACACTGTGGCTTTTGCCGTGGCGTTTTTAGCACAGCAAAATCACTGTGTTTATGCTACGTGGGGTCCCGGTCCTAATGTTAGTACAGGTGCATCTCAATAAATTAGAATATATTTGAAATGTTCATTCATTTCAGTAATTCAGTAATACAAGTCATAATCAGCGTCTTCCATGATTGTGTGTCCTACTGAACCAGACTGAGGGACCATTTAAAGGCTTAGGAAACCTTGGCAGGTGACACACTGAATTTACAATACTGAACTTTTTCACAATATTCTAATTTACTTAGATTTGGGTTTTCATTACCTGTAATCCATAATCAGCATTTACAGAAATAAAACACTTGAAATAGAACACTCAGTGTGTAAAGAATCTAGAAAATATAGGAGGTCACTTTTTTAATTTAATTACTGAAATAAATAAACGTTTCAAAGATATTCTAATTTATTGAGATGCACCTGCATTTAGTCAGCAATAGATAGAGTCTACATAGGTGTAACGTCTCTGCCTGTTTAGGTCTCTGCACCACCTTCTGCTTGCACGCTGCAGCGCAGGAGGCGTGTTCAGCTTTATTCCTTGCTTAAGGTTCTTGTTGCAGCAGTAGTACTACTACTATGTAATTGAATTTCAGCCACACCCATCTCCTGCACCTTGTTTCTCTCTGCTCCTCAGATAGTTAATCTTAGCCTTGCCTGTGTGATTGACAGCCTGTCTACCAATCAAGTCTGGGGCTGGTCCTGGATTTGCTATAAACAGGTCATCAGATCATTCATGGTCGCTGGCTATTGTACTCTGTCCTGTGACTTTGTCCTTGCTAGCTTCCTACTTTCTTACTGTAATATTTCTGTCCTCTGACCTTTGGCTTCCCTTGACTACTCCTTTGCATTATGATCTGGTTCTGCTTTGTCTCTCTGGCTGTGACCCTTGACTTGCTGACTTCTCTTCTGTGTTGTGTTGTTTTGTCTTGTTCTGTGTGACACTTATTTCTAGGAAGGGTTTTGCTGCCCAGTTGCTCCTGTCATTAGGACAGTGTGGTAAGTAGGCAGGGACAGGGGCTGGGTCGAGTTTAGGGCACACTGTCTCTGTTATTCCCTTCCTCCCAGGTTTCTGCAGCAGCACTGGGGAATTGCTCAACTGGCAATTCCCTTACAACAGGTGTCAAATTCAATCCATCTAGTCCACTCCAGATTAATCATTTTCAATCTAAGCCTCTTTTGGGAATAGTACATTTATTTTCTCAAAATATCCTCAGTGTAAACAACACTTTTTTAATATGGAAAAAGGTATAGACCAGTGGTTTAGTAAAATTATTTCAAAGCCAGTAAGATAGTAATAGGGTGTTGTGGAAGGTATTTAGGAGGAATTGAGTCTGTCTGTTGGGTCTGGGAAGTTTAATCAGTGCTATGAATATTAACTCTCTAAGGCTAAGGGCCCCACTTTGTGAAAACGTAGCATTTTTGTTGCAGATTTTTCTGCATATTTTTTTTTTTAAGCCAAGGTCAGGAGTGTATTTAACAGAAGGGGAACATTTAAGAGTTTCCTTTATATTTCCCATTTCTATTCAAGCCACTCCTGACTTGAGCTAAAAAAACCCACAGCAAAATCTGCACCAAAAAACACTGCATTTCCGTTATTTAGGGGGAAAAAGGAGTAAAAGTCTAAAAGAATTTACATCAACTTCTGGAAAAGATGGTTGTAAAGTCTGTTACTGTATTAGGATCTTCTATTTCACATATTCTGGGTACCACATTAGCATTGATAGAGTGAACAGGAATCACAGGTAGATGCCTATCTTAAACTAAATTTAATTCAAGTAAAATGTATCAAATTTATTGAGAGGCGCATAATTTTTACATCAAAATACTATTGCAAATAGAATGTTAAATTCCCTAAGAGTGTCTCCAAGGCCAAATCTTTACCATAATTAAAAAAAATCTATACTAGTATATTTTAATGCTAAAATATTCTCAAGATAAATCAAAATAATTTTTGTAATTACATCTCTTTCTCCGCTTCTTTACTCTAGGGGATGTGTGATATGATGATATGAAGTATTGACCTTTTGATGTATTCAAAATGTGAACAAAATGTTCCAGGACATAATCTTAATTTTCATAAAGACTACTTTAGCTTTATTATATAGATGCACAATTTTGCATAGTTTCAGATGCCTTTGAATTATAGCATCTGCTTAGATATACTTAGTGAACTGTGTCCCTAATTAATCTGGGGTAGGCATGATTAACAAAGCAAATTTGTAAATTAACACTAATTATATTTTATAGAATATAAATAATGTGATAGATAATGATATTCAAAAGCAAAGAACATTTAACTATGTTTTTTTTCCTTAATGACAAAATAACATTCCAAATAAAGAATTATGTATTACAGCACTATAATTCAGCAAACATCTGGTGTTCTTCCAAACACAATATCATGGGTGGTTTTGAAAAGAGTAGCAAACATTTCTCAATGCTCCAGTGCATTATGTTACAGTTAACAGTCACATTATGTTAAATTGAAAGAGCTGCTTTCAAGGCGAGGAAAGTACAGTGATACTGCATTACAATTATACAGTATAAAACTAATATCACAATTCAATGCTAAAATAGTACCAGGCTCGGACTGGCTCACTGGAGAATCGCCCTAGTGGGCCCCTGAGCCATATAGGCCTCCAGCCCCTTTACCCCCCGCATGAGTGCTGTATTATTCACTGTACACTCACTGTCCTACATACAGATAGGCAGTAAACAGCATGTTAGCCAGTCTATGCATCCATATAATTAATTGGGTAGATTACCTACCTAGTTTATTATTATATAGACACTAAGTTGACATCTAGGCACTAGTATGTTCCCTTCTTGGTCACAATTGGTCCTTGTCTATATTGCTGCAGGGGACAGTCAGCAATCTACTGAGAGGGCTTACAGGACAGAAACAGTCTGAGGTGAGGACTAGACAGCAAGTTACTACTGAAGCAAAATCAGTGATGGCTCAGTTTTAGGAATTTGCAAATAGGTGTCGGCAGTATTAAAGGGGTTTTCTGGGCCAAAAAAATCTTTTTTTAAGAAAGGTCTTTTAGTGCTATTAATGGGTTAATAAGTGCACTCAAATACCTTTAGCAGTGTTTTGAGTGATTTCTGGTTTTCTCTGGGAGTTCCTGTCAACCTCTGCATTTGTTTACATGGGTAGCTTCCTGTTCTTTTATCCTACAACTACCATGATGCATTGCTCTTCACTCAGATCCCCTTCTCACTCCATCCCCCTCCCTCTTTCACTCCCTGACACCTGCTCCCTGTTTCCCTAGCTACTAGCCCTACCTAACTAACTCAGTCCACCCTTCCACCCCCAACCCATCATACTTACCTGTCTTCCTGTCCGGATCTTCTGGGCATGGGAGATCACTTCCTTCTGTCCTTCTCCTCTTCACGTCTGCCGGCACTCCGGCACTATTGTGCCGGAGTGGGAGGCTGGCAGAGGAGGAGCTGGCCCCCCTGGAAGAAGTGATGTTTCATGCCCAGAAGATCTGGACTTGAAGACAGATAAGTATGGGTTGGGGGTGTAGTATTGGTAATCAGAAAATGTGCCTGGGGTGGTCACATGACTGCCCCAGTAATATGGGTAAATAAAGCAAGTAAATAAAGCAAGTAAGTTAGAAGTTAACAAGGGGAAGGGTGTTTAGTTTAGTGTTAAAGTATCATTTTATCCCGGACAATCCCTTTCACATCTATAGTAGATGTACTTGGAGCCTCCAGAATAAGCTTCACTGTTGGGCCCTAGACACCCCTGTCCAACAATGAATAGTAATGTTTCACTTAGTTGTTAATATCAGTGACCAGTGGTCAATACCATGCCAAAAGACACTAGCATATAGTGTTCGTACAGATGTGTCATTCCTTACCCTCCTCTAGGCATGTCCAGATATTTATGCTAAGAGATGTGCAGTTTTTCAAGAAATTGGCATTAGAAAGTGATAAGCTACATGTGTTCATCCAGCGGTTGTGTTGTGAATTGTAGGATTTCAAGGGTTTTGCTGACATCTCAAGATATTGTATTGAATTGGTATCATGAAATATTGGAACACTTAAAAAAAATTCAAGCTAAGTTAAAGAGGACCTGTCACTAAGCACACAATGCTAAATGACATAACTAATTTCATCAACTTTCCATTAGTTTTTTTTTTAAACCAGTCCATACATTCAAAATGTATAGTCCTTGGAAGGTTATATGTAAGATTGCCCTTGTTCTCCCAGTGGGGGGTAACCTTTTATGTCCTCAGAGAAAATAAAAGATTACCACCCTTTTGGAGAACAAGAGCTAATTTATATACTGTACGTATAATTGCCAGGGGCCATATTTTTTTAACAAATGCCAAATTGAACAAAGGCTCAATGACAATCAAACGAGGTATGTCATTTAGCATTGTGTACTTGGTGACCGCTCCTCTTTATGGGAGGACACATCTGTATGTTACTTCCATAACATGCCATACAATGCCTAAATAATACAACAATACAGTGCAATAGTAAGAAAAATCTTAAATTATAACAGAATCAGTTTAAGTTTAATTTGATACTTAGAGGACCTGTCACCAAGTAAATAATGCTATATGCCATATATTATTAGATTGGAGCTGCACTCCTGAACAAATTGGTGTTTTTTTTGTAAATAGGTTCACCTGTTCAACAGATATGGCCCCTGGAAGGTTACATGTAAGCTAGTTCTTTTACACCAAGTGGGTAGTAACCTTTTATTTTTCTCACAGAAAGTGAAAGTTTATCACCCACTTGGTAAATATGAGATCATTTGCATATAACCTTCCAAGGGCCACATCTTTTGAATAGGTGGAGTGATTTAAAAAAAAAAGATAAAAACATTTTTTTCAGGAGTAGAGTGGCAATCAAATCATGTATGTCTTTTAGCATTTTATACGGTGACAGGTCCGAGATAGGGAACTCTCATTGTGGATGATATTCTGCTCATCCTTTCTAATCTCCACACCACCTTGCTCAATCTTCATGACTTTCTACTGGGGTATGGTCATCTCTCAGGTGATTGTAACGTATCTGTCTGTTCGGGTCTCTGTGCCACCCTCTGCTCGCACGCTGCGGCGCAGCAGGCGTGTTCAGTTTAATTCCTTGCTTAGGGTTCTTGTTGCTCAGTCTAAACACTGCTCTACTACCTCTTTTTTGTAATTGAATTTCAGCCACACCCGTCTCCTGCACCTTTGTTTCTCTCCACTCCTCAAACTGTTAATCTTAGCTTTGCCTGTGTGATTGACAGCCTGTCTACCAATCAAGTCTAGGACTAATTCTGGACTTCTTATAAATAAGTCATCTGTTCACACATGGTTGCTGGCTATTGTGACTCTGTCCTGTGACCTTGTCCTTGCTAAACTGTTCCCTTGCTATTGTATTGTATTCTAACCTCTGACCTTTGGCTTCCCTTGTGACTACTCTTTAGGAATTCAATTTGGTGCTGCCTTGTCTTTCTGGTTTTGACCCTTGACTTGCTTACTCCTCTTCTGTGTAGTTTGTCTTGTCTTGTTTTGTGTTCTGTGTAACTTATTCAGAGAAGGGATCGCCACCAAGTTGTCAGCTATTGCCTAGGAAAGTTCAGGCAATTAGGTAGGGACAGGGGCTGGATCGAGTTTAGCGCTCACTGTCTCTGTCTTTCCCTTCGTCCCTTGCACAACTAGCAATTCCCTTACAGCGATAAAGTAAATACCTCTAAAAAGGAGGTACTTCCCCTTAAAATACCCCCACCACATTGCCATTGCAATAACCATACTGGTGGAGGGATATTTCCCTAACATACCTGGGGATCCAGATTACTACTGCATACACCTCTCTTTATTCTTACAATGCCACCCATCCTTATATGATCTAAAGCCCCTTCTAATTAAATAGAAACCCCTCAAGAGTTCCAGAAGGAGCTCATTGCTGCGATTAATATGACTCTCCTCCCTAAATTGTTCAGTTACTTTGAAACACTCCCAGCCCCACTATTAGAAAAGTAACTACAACCTCACCATCTCCATGAGTTTAACTGCACCAGTGGTCTGTATTTTGCATCATTTGGTCTCTTCCATGTGACCAAAATTGTGGATGATAGGACTCTGGAACTTTGTCCCCTTTGAATATTCGATATATAGCTACAAAGAAATATGTTACAGCAGTGTCTTGAGAAAACAATTTCAGTGCTAATCAAATTTATTACAAATTTCAAAAAAATGTGAGATTTCAGAGAGTCCAAAACTTTTGGGATTAGTCCGAAACTCAGAACAGTGTCTATGATTTTACAAATATGAGTAAGATAGGCATTAGTCTGGTGGGATTCCCCATAGTGCACTTGCATAGAGCACTTCCTGTAGCACTCTAGTCATGAGTGACTATAGTTGTGAGTCATAGTCACTGTGAAACAGCTTAACCAATAAATTATGCTGACATGATGTTTCACATGGAATGAGAGATAGTAAAGCACAAAATACAGATAGATAGTGGTGTTAGTAAGTGTGTTTCATAGTGAGAAGAGAATAGATAGAGTTACAATAAATAGATATATTTTCAAGAGAGATAAGGGTCAGTCAGTTTTGATTTGTTTTTTAAATAGGCACAGACAGCCATTGCTGTGAGTGCTGCTGTAGCTATACAATTCTTACTTATTAACTTATTATTATTACTTATTATTATTATTATTATTATTATTACTTATTATTATTATTATTATTATTATTACAATTCTTAACTCTTATGAATTACTAATAATCTTCACCTCATCTTCTTCAACAACATTGATTCTTGAGCTGAGGGTGCATTTTGAAACAGATATCACTCTTAAGTCTTTTAATCTACAAAATGTCTGCAATACCCTGGCTTTGGGGTGCAGAACAAAAAGGGTTGCCCTGTCTGACCTGTGGCTAATAAGTAACCCATGAAATGCAGGAAATGTACCAGGTGCCTGGCAGGGAAAATGGGCATAGATTGCAGGGATCAATGCTAAGGCACAAAGTATTTTATTATTATTATTATTATTATTATTAGTAGTAGTAGTAGTAGTAGTAGCAGGGGCGTAACTACCGGGGTAGCAGTGGTAGCGACTGCCACAGGGCCCGGAACATTACGGGGCCCGGAGCCCTATGGCAGTCGCTACCGCGAACCCCACAATCACTGCTATCATTATACTCCGGGGTCTTTTGAGACCCCAGAGTATAACGATCGGGGGCCCAGGGGAGGTGAGCGAACATAAAAAACACCGTAACTCACCTCTCCGCCGCTCCGCAGGCTTCGGGCCTGTTTGGTGACGTCCCAGACGTCAGCCGACGTCATTATGCTTCGCGACACCGGCCTGGTCCGACATTGAAGATGGCCGAAGTAGCGCACGGGAGTGCACCGGAGCGAGGAAGAGGTAAGTTGGATTGTTTTCTATGTTTCTATCCTCCCCTGGGTCTCCGATCATTATACTCTGGGGTCTGAAAAGACCCCAGAGTATAATAATCGTTCATGGGTGGTCCACTATGGGGCATAATACTCTGTGCAGGGGCCACTATGGGGCAAACTACTGTGTACAGGGGCCACTATGGGGCAAACTACTGTGTGCAGGGGCCACTATGGGGCGAACTACTGTGTGCAGGGGCCACTATGGGGCAAACTACTGTGTGCAGGGGCTACTATAGGGCAAACTACTGTGTGCAGGGGCCACTATGGGGCAAACTACTGTGTGCAGGGGCCACTATGGGGCAAACTACTGTGTGCAGGGGCCACTATGGGGCAAACTACTGTGTGCAGGGGCCACTATGGGGCAAACTACTGTGTGGCGGGGCCACTATGGGGCAAACTACTGTGTGCTGGGGCCACTATGGGGCATAATAGTGTTCGCAGGAATGCGGTTTGTGTGGGGGGGGGGGTTGGGGGCGGCGGTTTGGGGGGGTTGGGGGCGGTGGCTTGGGGGGGGTTGGGGGTGGCGGCTTGGGGGGGCCCCATGTCAAATGTTCGCCTTGGGGCCCAGCCATTCCTAGTTACGCCTCTGAGTAGTAGTATTTATAGAGCACCATTTATTCCATTGTGTTGTACATTTGAGGGTTGAGGGTTTACATACAATACACAAAATACACAAAACAAGTACAATACTACCAGGGACCACTGGAATAGTGGGACAGAGGGCCCTGCCCGCAAAGGCTTACAATCTATGAGGGAAAGAGGATAGAGACAGTAGGTGTGGGTTGAATCTGTTCAGAGTATGGGGATGCACACGAGAAGTCTTGGAGGCAGTTGTGTGAAAAGCGGATAAGAACAGAGTGGAATAGGAGTTCTTGAGAGGATTGCAGATTACGTGTTGGCAGGTAGCAGGAGATTAGGTCAGAAATGTATGGAGGGGGCAGGTTTTGGATGGCTTTGTATGTCAGTGTTAATATTTTAAACTCATCGCTAGACAATAGGTAACCAGTGAAGGGATTGGCAGAGGGGATCAGTTGATGAAAAACTGGCGGAGAGGAGGATTAAGCGAGTGGAAGAATTTAAGGTGGACTGGAGGGGGGCAAGAGCATTTGCTGTGAGGTGATTTAATGGCTGTTGAGTTGGAGGCAGCAGGAGGTATTGAGGGCTTGGATGTGTGGCTTGAAGGACAGGTCAGAGTCAAGGGTTATTTCAAGGCAGTGGACCTATGGGACTTGGGTAACTGTGCTCCCATTAATTTTGATACATAGGTCAGGTAGGGAAACCGTGCAAGGTGGGGCAAAGATGATGAACTCAGTTTTCTCCATGTTGAGTTTGGGAAAGCATGCAAGAAGTTTATGGGTGTGAGACATTTTGAGACTCTGGATAACAGAGCAGTAGAGTCTGGTCCAGGGAAATATATTTGAGTGTCATTGGCATAGCAATGGTATGGAAAACTGTGGGATTCTATAAGTTGGTCAAGGCCAAGAGTGTAGATGGGGAACAGGAGGAGTCCAATGACAGAGCCTTGGGGGGCACATACAGAAAGAGGGCATGGTGAAGAGATGGTGTGCGAATGTGTGAGACGCTGAATGTTGATGAGGTGTGAGGAGATCCAGGAGAGGGCTAAGTCTGTGATGGTAAGGGATGAGAAAGTTTCTAACAAGAGGGAGTGTTTGACTGTGTTGAAGGTGGAGGAAAGTTCAAGGAGGAGGAGAACAGAGTAGTGCCGCTTGGCTTTGGCAGTTAGTTTGTCATTTGTGCATTTAGTTAGAGTGGTTTCAGTGGAGTGATGTGGTCGAAAGTCTGGCTATAGTCTGTCACAGAGCAGGTTGGATGAGAGATAGGAGGATAGTTCAAAATGGACAAGTTGTTCAAGTGGTTTTGAGGCATACGAGAGTAGTGATATAGGGCAATAGTTGGCTGGAGAGGATAGGTTGAGGGATGGTTTCTTAAGAATGGGTGACAGCGTGTTTGAAGGCAAAAGGGAAGGTACTTCTAGTTAGAGATAGATTGAAGAGGTGGGTTAGAGGTGGGATTTTGAAAATAAGGTGGAGAGCTTTCCTTGGTGATGGTGGAGAAGTAGGTTAAATATAAAACGCACCAAACAGTTGGATAGAGTAGTAATTGGTGTAGGTTGAGGCTCTGTCCGATAGTGTCAATTTTGTTTTTTATGTAAGAGGCGAAGTCTTCATTGAGATAAGTGATGTAGAAGGAGGCACCTAAGAACAGAGAAGGGAGTTGAAGGTATTGAATAATTGTTTGGGGTTGTGGGATAGGGAAGATATGAACGTGATGAAATAGACCTGTTTTACAGAGGTGAGGGCATTCTAGTAACAGGGCACAGGATGGCTCTCGTGATCATGCCGCTGGGGGGTGGGGAGGCGTCCCATTACCAAATATGATAGGGAAAGGGAAAGCAACCACTCAGATGACGTGGTCGCATTTGACCACAGCATCTGAGTGGTTAAATACTCATGATCAGAGTCATCTCTGATCACGGGCAATGCTGCTGGATCCTTGCTGTGTGAAATGGCAAAAATGGCAGTTTGTTTGGTCACTCTACTTCAGAGTGGCTGCCATACTTAGTCACATGCACCAGGACATACATGTACATCCTGGTATGGATATGAGTTAAACAGTGAACCTATTTTTAATATTTTGGGGCATTGAATGACCCAATGAAAGCCCATGAGGTAGAAAGTTCACCTGGACCAGTTGTGTGAAGATACTACTATAGAAGCATCAATATTGAGGAATACAGCGTTCACTGGGAAACTGCTCTTGGAATCTCCAAGGCTGTGTGGCAGCAGGTTGCAATATGAGCTCTGTAGCTCAGACAAAAACATCCAGGCTCCGCGCTCCTCAGGGTATATTTCCTTCATCAGATGAATAGATATATAATAAAATGGCAGTGCACTGCTGGTTAAAATAGCCCACCCAATTAATCAATATCAAGGTTATTGGTCATGGGCTCAAAGTCCCAAGGCTAAAATTAACATAATATCATAATAATATCAAATTCATTATCAAATTTATATCACATCCATTCATATCCCATATCATTTTATAACATATGCAAATTAATCCAATAGCACAAAAATGAAAAAACAAAAATATAACTTTTATTAATATAAACTAAAAGGTCCAGGTCACACCAGAAACACACATTAAAATAGATGATAGTATACAGTGGGTACGTAAAGTACTCAGACCCCTGTAAATTTTTCACTCTTTGTTTCATTGCAGCCATTTGCTAAAAGCAAAAAAGTTCATTTTATTTCTCATTAATGTACACTCAGCACCCCATCTTGACAGAAAAAAACAGAAATGTAGATATTTTTGCAAATTTATTAAAAAAGAAAAACTGAAATATCACATGGTCATAAGTATTCAGACCCTTTGCTCAGTATTGAGTAGAATCACCCTTTTGAGCTAGTATAGCCATGAGTCTTCTTGGAAATGATGCAACAAGTTTTTCACATCTGGATTTGGGGATCCTCTGCCATTCTTCCTTGCAGATCCTCTCCAGTTCCGTCAAGTTTGATGGTGAACGTTGGTGGACAACAATTTTCAGGTCTCTCCAGAGATGCTCAATTGGGTTGAGGTCAGGGATCTGGCTGGGCCAGTCAAGAATGGTTACAGAGTTGTTCATAAGCCACTCCTTTGTTATTTTAGCTGTGTGCTTAGGGTCATTGTCTTGTTGGAAGGTGAACCTTCGGCCCAGCCTGAGGTCCAGAGCACTCTGTAAGAGGTTTTCTTCCAGGATATCTCTGTACTTGGTCGCATTCATCTTTCCTTCAATTGCAACCAGTCGTCCTGTCCCTGCAGCTGTAAAACACCCCCATAACATGATGCTGCCACCACCATGTTTCACTGTTGGGATTGTATTGAGCAGGTGATGAGCAGTGCCTGGTTTTCTCCACACATACCGCTTAGAATTAATGCCAAAAAGTTCAATCTTCGTCTCATCAGACCAGAGAATCTTATCCTTATTCTTATTAATCTCATAGTCTGGGAGTCCTTCATGTGTTTTTTGGCAAACTCTATGCGGGCTTTCATATGTTACCGAGGAGAGGGTTCCTTCGGGCCACTCTGCCATAAAGCCCCGACTGGTGGAGGGCTGCAGTGATAGTTGACTCCCATCTCCCTACTGCATCTCTTGAGATCAGCCACAGTGATCTTTGGGTTCTTCTTTACCTCTCTCACCAAGGCTCTTCTCCCACGATCTGTGCCTCGCTACAATTCTGTCTCTGAGCTCCTTGGGCAGTTCCTTTGACCTCATGATTCTCATTTGCTCTGACATGCACTGTGAGCTGTGAGGTGTTATATAGACAGGTGTGTGCCTTTCCTAATCAAGTCCAATCAGTTTAATTAAACACAGCTGGACTCCAATGAAGGAGTTGATCCATCTCAAGGAGGATCAGAAGGAAATGGACAGCATGTGAGTTAAATATGAGTGTCACAGCAAATGGTCTGAATACTTATGACCATGTGATATTTCAGTTTTTCTTTTTTAATAAATTTGCTAAAATATCTACATTTCTGTTTTTTTCTGTCAAGATGGGGTGCTGAGTGTACATTAATGAGAAATAAAATGAACTTTTTTGCTTTTAGCAAATGGCTGCAATGAAACAAAGAGTAAAAAATTTAAAGGGGTCTGAATACTTTCCGTACCCACTGTATACTATCATCTATTTGAATGTGTGTTTCTGGTGTGACCTGGACCTTTTAGTTTATATTAATAAAAGTTATATTTTAGTTTTTTCATTTTTGTGCTATTGGGTTTACTTTCTAAATATGAGCACTTGATTCATGCCCTAATTTTTTGATATGCCAATTAATATACAAAATACATGTAGAGAATAAAGAAGCCAAAAAACACTATATTTCCTATTTTGAAGTTCATAATAAATAATTAAATGCATAACCAAAACCATATATTTTATGTTTCATAAGAGGTTCTATTTGGCCAAATGGATTTACTGTAAATCTTGTCTGTAAATCTGGAAGAAGGACATCTGTAAATGTCTTAGTTACTTAGTTACAATGCCAGCGGGGAGTTGTGCACAAGGAGGCCTGCTCATACTGATGAATGTTAAAACTAGCACATGTGCGTCCGATGTACTAGCCCCATTGCCAACAATAATGGCCGTGTATTAAATTACCGCACATGTGCAGTTAGTGCGCGGACAGCCGGCCAACTGTCAACATATAGAATAATATATATAAATATAGAGATTCCCTTATTTGAAAAAATGTTTTAGTTAAAAGGATTAGACCTTTCATAATATACATCATAAATATATGTATTTAAATACATCATAATATATGTATTTATTGAACAACCCAATCTTAAATAAGGGTAATGTTATAAAGCTCATAAGAATCAATCAAGGGGTTTTTGGATATAGACCCCAACCAAGGATTACATTTATATTGGACACACACTTTTGGTGTTTTCTATAGTTGCAAATGATATATAAAACATAATTAATATGAAAGGATTGATAAAAATAAAAATATAGTGAGAAAATAATAAATATAATAGCAATAATAAAAAAAAAAGAAATTATTTATAAAATTCTACCATATGGATAATACAAGGTTCTAGAAGAGAGAGTTCTTCCATTCATTCAACTTGGGATATTTTCCTAAGTAGGTGGGGGACCTAAGGAAATGACGTTTTTTTCTACGGAGAATAACTGAAGCCATAGTTGTTTGGGAAATTCTTTAGGGAGTGTAGGCCAGAGATTAGGAAAAATGATAGATGCTGAGAGACATATGTTGTGGCCACAAATCAGATAAAAGATACTTTAAACCAAATATGAAGGTATATGCCTTCATAAAGGGGATGCTTCAGGGCAGTATTTATGTATCAATGCCGGGGTCCTATTTATCTGGTAGTTAGTTTGCATGTCAATTCCTGGAGACGTACACACCTGAAAGGTCCTAGAGAGTGTTTGAATATAGATTTAATATTCTCTAGTGATAGGAAGATCTGTAACTCTGATTCCCATGCTTTAAGGTAGGCGGGAGGGGATGTCCCCTGCTCTAGGAACAAGTTGGCATAAAACAAGAATGTAGGTTTTTTTAGGTGGAGGCATTTGGAGAAAGAGTTTTTCAGTAGATTCTGACTTCAGCGCTCCCAGGTAAATACCTCTAATAGATTGGTATGTTAAAAAGTGCATGGATACAAATTCAGGTCTAGATTTGCGCTCAGAGTAGGAAGGGAAGGCTCAGTCAGTCAGTATGGTGTCAGACGGCAGATACTTAGCAGCTGTCGGAAGAGCTATGTGGGAGTCAGGGGATAGATATCATTGAAAAAAGCATGAGATCCTGGGTAGAGTCAGTGTCTGGTAAACTAATCTGGGGAGGGAATTTTGCAGATGTATATAGAGAAAAGTTTCTTTAAGTAGGCAAAAAAAGACATAGAGTTTGAAAAAGATCTAGAATTTTTCGAAGGTTTAACATTTTTAAAAGATTAGACCTGCCTATCCATGAAATATATTGTTTGTGCCAGGAGGCTATAAGCGCCTCAATTTGTGTTAAGAGAGGGACGTACAGTCACACCAACGGTCTGGAGAAGACATAAGAGTTAAACCTAAGTATCTGTTGAAGTCTCTGCAGAGTAGGAAAGGTGATACCCCATTGAGGGAGGTCTTCAGAGAGAGCCAAAATAGTGTAATAGTTCAGCTATACGTGGGAAGAAAGTTAAGGGATTGGTGATGATAAGGAGGAAATCATCTGCAAATGCGTCAGTTTTATGAGTTGTGCCACTAATTGTAATTCCCTCTAAACGCTGGTCTTGTCTCAGATACTGAATTGAGGTCTCGATCGTCAGGACAAATAATAAGGGGCAGCCTGTCTAATGGTGAATGCCTCAGATAGAGAGTCATTGACTCTAACTTTAGCACTAAGTTGTGAGTATAAGAACATTATCTTGTGAAGAAAAACTGTAGGAAGTCCAAATCTTTCAAAAGTTAGAGACATGTATATCCAGTCTACTCAGTCAAAGGCCTTTTCCACGAGTGTTGAAAGAAGTATTAAAGCAGGATCCTTCAACCAGGCACACTAGATCAGGTGCAGGATATGTAATGTTTTATGTTTCCCCTCCCAACCCGGAACAAAGCACGTCTGTTCGGGGTTTACCAGTTCTAGAAGGATGATTTTTATCTGTTTGCTAATAGTTTGGCGTACAGTTTAACATCTACATTGAACAGTGAAATTGGTCAGTAGCTCCCACATTTGGTCGGGTCTTTACCCTCTTTAGGGATTATTGAGATGTATGCTTCTAATGCTTGGTGGGAGATGTGTGGTTTGCATCTAAAGAGTTGCAAACGTGTAGGAATTGAGGGATAGAGCTAAATTGCTTATAGTAGGAAGCCAGAAGGCCGTCAGGCACGGGGAATTTCCCTAGTGGTGTTTCAGATCCAAATAATTTTTACCTATTGTTTGGCACTTTTAAGAGTCTAGTATACAGGAAACCTGAAAAATGGCAGTTTGTTTTAAGTGAAAAACAAATCCTAAGCAATTATTTGGCAAATTAATCAAATATCAAATTTGGTGTGAAGCTGTTTACTTTCATAAGATGTGAATACAACAGATATCAATTACTATAACACCATTTTATTCATTTCATCTTTCTCTGGGAAATGATTATCTAGTATTTCTGTATTCAGAATATGTAAATGTACTTTTGATTTGAAAAAGGCATTAAATTGAGTACTTGTCAAAACATGTCAGTGTTTATGCTGTCGTACAATACTAGGAGAGGATATTTTCTGACCCTGCTTTCACTCGTTTATTTATAGATTACATAGATAGACAGGCAGATGAGATTGTTGACAAAGTTACAAAATGCATATTTCTTCTCTTCTCTTGACATGTCTTTGTTTGCCTTACCTATGGATTAACCTGGTATACAAAACAATCTCTCATTTATAGTCACTGCCAATGCTATAAATGCTCCTGTATTTTATTGACTGGTTACACAATATTTAAAGTGAATGTGGTTTACCCACAGTATTGAAACAGTTACAAGCAAACAAAACAATTGTGGCACAATAGCATCGCATTAGGAAATGCATATAATCATTTATATGGGTGTAACCTTATTGATTTATTTTCTTATTGGTGCCAAAATATCTCTGGGAAAGCTTTCTAAAAGATTTTGGAGTGTGTCTCTGTGGAAATTTTTGCATGTTCATCCAGAAGAACAATTGTTCAGACATTGATGTTCGATAAGAGGGTCTGGCTCATCCAAATGTGTTCAATGGGGTTGAGGTCAGAGCTTTCTGTAGTGTCCCACTTGGAGCACTATAATATATTTACATTTTATTTTTGCCTTGCATAACTTGTTTTCACTGTTATGAACTGCATTATTTATCTCTATAATAGGCTGAAACACTGAATAGGCTGAAAAGAGTAGGATACCAGAAGTCTTCCCCTGTCCTCTGAAGTAAGAGGAAGTAGGGAGTATGAGGAGAGACTGAGTCAGAGCCCAAGCTAGCCTGCAGAATCTTCAGCTAGACCAGTCCAGTGTCATTCCAGCTTCATTCCAGCAGTCAGGAGATGGGAATAATTCTGCTCAGCTTGAAAAGTGTTCCAGATGCGAATCTGAGGAAAAGTGTTATAGAGGCCTTAGAGCTACAACCCTTCCTGCACCTCAGGGCAGACAGCTACTGATCTACTGATCTACATCCCACAGAGGAAACCTGTATGGACTTTGTGATACAGTATTGCACACCATTTGCCCCAGCAATGGAGACATTGGCTACAAAAAGGATGTATCATCTGCCAGTTCAGCCTCAGCTTCCAGTTGTAATGCCATAAGCACTGTACCTTCAGAAATTGGATTCTAGTTTATCCTGTTCTACTTCAAGTAAAGACTGTGAGTTACCCTGTTCTGCAAACATCTTGTCTCCTGAATGGTATTCCTGCACGACCAACATGGACACTCCAACCTCCATCAGGCTCAGGAAGACTAGTAACAATTTGGACTTGTCTTGGGGGAAACACTACCACCACAAACAGGTACTCTGCAGGTCCCCTCAGCACTGTACCAACCAAGGAGGAGAGCTGGATTTGTTGGTCAAGTTCTTAGCCACCCTGACCATTGCAAGAACTACTGTTTCCAACCTCTGGGCCTCCCCCAACATTTTGTAGCATTTGTGTGGGCCATTAAAGTTCTTCTACAGTACCTCAGTATACAGTTGTCCAAAATGTATTGGCATGTTAAAGCATTAAGATTCCCCTTCACAGAAGCTAAATGTCCTAGGTCATCCCCTTGCAGGAGGTAAATAAAAAAAATCTTAAAAATGCAGAGGGGAAAAAACGAAAAAAAAAACAAAACAAGTAACAGTTAACCATCTCAGCGAATGAGCGTAATATCAAAGATATTGATACTCCATAGATGATTATATCTGAGTAGGCATCTGATACGATGTTACAGAGAGATATAATATAACATATTTAATGATGAGTGACAGGAGGATAGCCATGGTTGCCACACCTTGCTGTTATAACTTTATTTGGTAGATAGGACTACTCTAAGCAGTACCAGTCTCCATTTAGATGCAATATGAATTTGGGTTTTCTACAGTATATAAACATATAGAGTTAGTTTAACTCCCTAACATTCACAATAAAATTGCAAAAAACCTCCTTAAATTGTCACTTTTTTTATTGCAGATTTTGAATTGATGGCTGAAGCAAATATTACTGGCACATAACTCTGGTGCTTTATGTGTATTTTAAGCCTTTAGCGATCCAACATTTAAGCCTCAAAATAGAAACATTTTATCCCTCTCTGCATTCCCGAGTTCATAACTGTTTACATTTTATTTCATTGTAGCTTCAAAGGGAGTCTATTATTCAGAAAACACATTTTTCACTAACCTTACGTTGGAATAGCCTTTATAAAGGTTATTCTAGTCCTACCTTTATTTCTGTTTTCCAGGCAATGGTTTTTGTGTAAATTCGTTTTTTGCAGATATGCAAATGAAGAGCACGGAGCACCCCAGTGCACCAAGCATGGCAGCGTCATAGCCTTCAGTGTGTTCGCTCCCTCCTCCTGGCTGATGTATTCACGCCCTCTCCGATGATGAGCTCCCTTGTTCTGCCTCCTCTTCTGCTGCGTCATCAGCAGCATCAGTCTTCAGTGATATCGCAGTCTCGCGCATGCGCTGTCAGCTCTGCCACTTCGAGTTGTGCATGCTCTGTCGGCCATCTTGGTTTTCATCCTCCATGAACGTACTGCGTCGCAGTATGCTTGTGTAGTTCTAAGGAGAACCAAGATGGCCGACAGAGCATGCACTGTCAGCTATGCCCGAACCCGAAGTGTTGACAAGAATGCTTCTGATTGATAACAGTGGGGGTAATTTCATGAACAAAAGTCCATGGTACTCCCTCCCCTGGGGTCATCTGAATAATGATTACATTGATTAATGTGAAAGTGCGAGTATATGCACCTCTGCTTTAACCAGTGGTAATTCAAAATCTGTGTGGGCTACAAACATGATCTTTGTCTTATTTTTCTTGGCTTTAAAACAAGACCAATATTGCGGCTCTAGCCCCTGCTGCTCCAGAGTTAGAGCTGGTTAAAGTTACAGTGTCAATGAATGTGTTCTACTTGAGGTGAACTGTAATGCACTTTGCTCAAGCCTCAAGTACTGCAAATTCAGAACTGTAGTGGGGGTTAAAGAAGGCATGATGCAGTTCTGTAGCCTTGTCTGCTAGTAGTACTTTCACTAGGACTAGGGTTGAACAAGCCAACGACCCAAAGTTAAGATGTAGTAACAAGTTTTTTATTAAGGAGAAAGTGATGTGTTGTGCTATGCCAATGAGTTAACCATTAGATGAAAAGCTGGGTTCTCCAAAAAGGAGTCAGTAGGTAAGCAGCAGATGCCACATTATTGGAAATAAACGGCCCTCCATAGAAGTAGTGAGCACTGCTGGGCAATTCCTTAAGGGTTGTCTCACGAATATTTGTGATGTTCACTTGGCTGTTTATTTTGTACCGAACTTGTCCAATCTGAACCAAAACCTATTAATATTATACTCTGGGGTCTCTTCAGACTCCAGAGTATAATAAGTGGAGTCCCTGATTTGTATATGAAAGACCCAATTAATGTTTAAAGTTTTTAAAGTGTGTGTCTCTGCTGATACGAGCTGGACATGACATACTGGGCACTAACAAGGTGCATTTGCTGAAAAATTGCAATATAACTTTTTACGTATCAGCTGTGTATTCATTTCTGATAAATAACTTAACTTTCACTTGAGGAGTAAAAATGCTTGCTATGCCCCTTTATAAATTCTTTTTCTGGTGTTTTTTCCAAAATGGGGTCATTTTGAAATGCATCATGGCTTCCAAAAACCAGTCCCTTTAAAAATGCTCTCCAAAAGCCAAAACGTGCAGGACCCTTCGCTTCTGAGCCATCCTGTGTGCTCAAACACTAGTTTATGCCCACATATAGAAATTTTTGGTACCCTGGATAACTCAGTTTAAAGTTTTAGGAGTGTATATCTCTGTGGGAACAAAGCGGGCACAACATATATTGCACTTAAATAGCCTTTTTTAAATTAATTTTCATTTTCCACATTAATTTTTGGGAAGCACTCCTCAAAATGATCAATATACCCATTGAGAAATTCCTTAAGGGGTGTATTTTCCAAAATGGCATCATATTTCCAGGAATTATTTTTTTTATTTGACCTCAAAGCCTCTTTAATTGTCCTTCAATGCTGTGGAAATAACCAAATTAGGTCTCGAATGCTTATGGTGCTGTATCACTTTTGAGCTCTGTCATATTTTCAAGCAAAAGATTAGGACTGCATGTAGGGACAGAGCATATTTATTAGAGAGCTGACTTTTCACAGTGCCACAAGTGGGCATAACATTTTGGGCACTGAAATAGAATATATGTGGGAAAATTGTAACTTTTATTTTGCACAATCTGATTTTTTTTTTTTAGAAAGAATCACTGGGCCCAAATAATCATTATACCCTTTGCTCATTGTTTGAGGGGGGGGGCAGTTTACAAAATCAGGTCATGTTTTGGTATTCTCCACTGCACTGGCACCTTAGTGGCTATGCATATGCATTATAGTACCTGAAAATGATTCTGCCTTAGCATTTGCCTTTTGGAGGGCTCTTCTGAACCCTGCCTTATGCGCAAACATCAGTTTTCATCCACATGTGGGATGTAGTTTCCAAAATATTGTCACTTCTTGGGGTTTTCCATTGAGCTGGTACTTTAGTGGCTCTGCAAATGTGACATGGCACTTGAAAACTATTCTGCTCTCCAAGAACCAAATAGTGCCCTTTCCCTCCCAAATCTTGCCTCGTGCCCAAACAAGTATATATTATGTCCTTAGATAATTTTGAGTCTGCTCGGCTGCAGGAGTAAGGAGTAAAAGGGCAGAAAATGTGGAGTTAAGAAGGGATTTTGATTCAAGTCAGACAGGCTTCCTTTAACATAGATCAACAGACTTCTTGGTGAGGGGGAAAGGATTGGGGTTAAATGTATTCCTAGTCAGTGTTGAATGGCACTCCTCCAAGAAAGAAGATGTACTAGTGGTTTACAGGCAGTTGGAAGAAGGGGTATAAGGGTAGGATGGAATTAACATATCGGATGACACAAGTAAATTTAAAGTGAAAACTCTACACAATGCAATAGTGATATAAACAGCTCAACATCAAATGGTATTCTGTTAAGTAGTAATAATCAGGTACTCTAAAAAGTAGATCAAAACTATATATGGTAAATGGTCAACTCTAATGACTTTATTTTGTGGAAAGGTGCATGCCTGTGGTTTTTTAGACACACATGGCATTATATTGCAAAACGCAATGGTTTTGTAGAAAAAATCAAAAACCAGTTTTGATGACTTGTAAGTGCTACAGGCTTGTTGTTACTTGGGAGACACATTTATGGCTGTGAGACACTTGAAAGTTACCAAAATTATCCCTTTATGTGAGCAAATGTGAAAATTAAAAAGGTTTTGGTTTATTTAATGCCATTGTGGTACCAACAGTGTTTTAAAGTATAGATATATTGTAAGCAGATTGTCACTGAATTTTTCAGCATTTCTTTTTTTACTGAAGCAATGCAGTGTCCAGTGAATGGTAGTTTATGAATAGCCCTACATACATTGTGCAAAAATAATAAAGACTGACATATCGTATGCCAGTCTTAATAAATGGCCCAACTGGTGCACATTTGTGTTGTTTAACCACTTCTGGACTGCCCATTGGGTATATACATCCGTAGAGTGGTTGTCTTGTTTCAGATGCCCTCAAAGGTCTATTATGACCTTATGGGGACACAATGTAAAAAATAACTAAATAAAGAAAGTAAAAAATAAAAATTAAACTGAAATAATTTAAAAAATAACTAAAATAATATGCCAATAAGACGTCCTTATCACAGGTTCTAGCCCCACCCCTGATGATACACTACAAAATATAAATTACCGTAACAGAGAGTAAAAACGATTTTATAAAAATGAAAATCGAAAAACAGACATGTTTTCCATCCTGTTTTGTTTATATTTTCCCGGATATAAATTTTTTTTTAAAAACATGCAAAAATAAAAACATAAAAATAAATCCCTATGTGTCACCGAAAAAATATGCAGAAATTAGTTGAACAACCCAAATGATAAAATTGTTATAGCCCTCAAAACCGCACATACAAAAAACCCAAAAAAGTGTCTGGTCTTGAACCAGAAATTGGCCCAGGACTGAAGTGGTTAAGAAGGAAACATATTTTTTCTAAAACTCTTGGAAAACCATATGCTGAAGTCATGTCTAGAGAGTTTGTAGGGAAATAGTGAAGAAAAAACACAACTATAAGTAGTTTGACTTTGCTTTATGAAAACTCTAAGTTGCACTCATTAGTAAGACTTTTGCTTGCACTAAAGCGTGCTATACTACTTTCCAGTTCTAATTGGAAACTCTAGTATATATCTGCTAAGCAATATATTTTATAGGTGATTGATAAAAGAGATGATAAAATTGCTGCAGTGTGAAGCATAACAAGTGCATGTCAGAAAGCAAGAAGGTCTCTTGATAACAGGTTTATTTCTTTCATTATCTACTGGGCATGGGTGATAAAATGTTAATAAGTTGAAGGCTGAAAAAAGAACTAATAGTAAAGAAAGCATTTTGCTGTAGGTATAAAACAGAATGAAAGAATAGTCTGCCTTTTTGGTATTGTAACTAAGATTCACTATATTAGATAATACACTAATATTTAAAGCATACATGTCATTTTAGTTGACTTTTTGAAATAGGCAGTCATATGTGTACAGGAGAAGGAGATGTTTTCTCACGGTCGCTTATGTTCACACTTAACTGATCTCCAATTTAGTTAGGGATACCGATTTCTCATGAAGTCAATTAAACACAATATCACAACATGTTAACAATGTCCTTGAAATGCTTCAATTCACATATCCACACTGTGTCGCAGCAAATAGACAATAGACATAATAAATACAGTAAATAAACTTTGTGTATTTATTCTAATGTTGTTTTAAGAAAACTGTTTAACTTGTGGCACACATAACTGGGCAGGTCCAGCCAAGAATACAGGTAATACAGTGGCACTGGCAGGGGAAGCAAGCAAGACCGTCCTAATCCTTCTACATGATCTTCCTTGTAGGCAGATCACATCTAGCAAATGGTCTTCATTATCATCATCATCACCAACTGTTTCTCCTACTCTTCCTCTTCCACGCCAACGTCAGTCATCCATAAGGGAATGTATGTCAAGAAAACAGCAATATACACCCAGTCATCTGGGGGTTCTACAAAGTTCCTATTACTCTGTTTTCCCAAAAATAAGACCTAGACCGAAAAAAAGCCCTAGCATGATTTTTCAGGATTTTTGGAGTATGCTTGAACTATAAGCCCTACTCAAAAATGAAAGCCCTAGTTGCAAATCATTAAAAATAGTGTCCAGGCAGCTATACATGTAAAATAGTAAACAGTATACAGCATGACTGACACAGTGGACTCCTCATTAAAAGAAGCAGACACCATCAAAAGAAAGCAGGTACCCCCAAAAGAATCTGACATTGACCTTAAGGGTGTTATCTGTACAAGATGGCACTAATGAGAGTTCACTACAACTATAAGGCTTGACTACAGGTAGTGACAGGCTCTCACACACAGATCGAGTAGTCCCACTGGCATCACTCCACTCCTGAGCCCAAGTGTTGTGGCTGCTTTCGGTCACCAGGGGGAGTCAACCGCTACACTAGGCTGCAGTGGAACGCTGCTGCAGGGAGACTTTGTCCATACACCCGCACTCAATGCAGCATGTACATACCTACATAGTTACAAAGTTGATGAGGTTGAATGAAGACACAGGTCCATCAAGTCCAACCTTTAACCCTACAGTTTTGATCCAGAGGAAGTAAAAAAAAAACCCTGTGAGGCATATGTCAAAATCTAAAACTCATAACCAGTAATATTTTTCAGTTCAATAAAGCCTTCCAGGCCTTCTTTGAACTTGCTCAATGAATCCACCATCACCACAATCTGTGGCAGTGAGTTGCAAAGCCTTACTTCTATTATAATAAAACATCCCCTTTTCACTATCACAGGCCTAGGAGTAAAAAGACATTTAGAAAGTTCTTTGTGCTGTCCCTTAATGTATTTATACATTATTATTACTCCTCATTTTGGATTGCCCTACAGAGTTTAGTATCATCCTGCTCTGTAAACCCTCTACCAGATCATTAATAAATATATAAAAAGGAGAGGACCCAATACTGACCCCTGTGGCACCCCACTGGTGACTGTGACCCAGTCTGAGTATTTACCATTAACAAGCACCCTCTGTTTCCAATCATTTATTTTGTATGCCAACCTCTTATGTGGCACAGTATCAAAAGCCTTTGAAAAGTCCAGATACACCATGTCCACTGCATTACCCATGTTCATAGAATCTACACATTAGTTTGACAGGACTGATTCCTCTTAAACCCATGCTGATTAAGTTACTCCAGGATAGCATCTCTTAGAAAACCATCAAATATCTTGTCCACCATAGGGGTAAAACTTATTGATCACCTTTTTGAATATTGGCACCACCATTATGAGCTATTCCTGTGGATTAGACCCAGTCACTAGTGAATCCTTAAATATTAGAAATAAGTGTCTGTCTATCAGTAAAATGAACCTTTGCCCTGAGTGATGGAAAGCCTACCTACAGCTATGCTTATACAGAATCATATTTGTACATGAAATTGTCTTCATGCTTGCATAATCTGAATTTGAGCTTCAATTGAATCTTACGGAAAAGCAAATCATTCAAAATAGAGAAACAGAGACTGTTGGTAGAGAACGGGATTATAGACTGTCTTCTCTCACATTCACACATATCTCTCAATTCCAACAGAAGAGGACATTTTTTTTTCTTCTTTTTTAGTTTTTATTGCTTGGCCAGTCAGACATACAGTGTCACTAAATGTTTTCACTGGTAGTTAACCCCTTCCCTTCTCCTGATATAGTATGACACATAAACTGTGTCTGCTACATTGTTACTGGGGGCCAACTGCTTTATACAGCCAGCACCCAACTCTCAGAGATAGTAGTTAACTCAGATTCTCCCATTTTAACCCCTTAGATACTGTGACATGTTTTGATCATGTAACGGTGGCTTCCAGGTTGTTATGTCACCTATTTTACCTTTTCCCATATAAATAAAACAAACACAAAAAAAAATTATACATGTTTTAATCCTGATGCATGTTTAACCCTTTAAGGACACAGGGTACTTTTTTCACATTTTCCTTCTCTGCTTTCCAAAATTAATGTTTTTTTTAATTTTTCTGTTGACATAGCTAAGTAAGGGCTTATTCTTTGCATGACGAGTTGTACTTTCCTTTTGCACCATTTGGGGAACATATAATGTTTTGATTAGCTTTTATTAACGTTTTATGGGGTCCATGTGAAAAAAAAAACACAATTCTATCATAATTTTTTGCATTTTGCTTTTACGGCGTTACTCTGCATTAAAAGTATCGTTGCAACTTTGTCTGGTGGGTCATTACGATTACAGAAATACCATTTTTATATTGGTTTTAGTATGTTTTACCGCTTTTACAAATAAAACGTGACTTTTTGAAAATGAACGATTTTCCTGGGGTCACCATATTTTGACGCCTATTACTTTTTTTAATGTTTTGTTGACGGAGAAAAGTAAGGGCTCTTTATTTGCAGGGTAAGTTGTACTTTTTATTGTTACCAATGTTTTGTATGTGTAACTTGTTATTTCAATTTTTTGTGGAAAGTGAGGTGACCAAAATACGTTATTTTGTATACTGCGATATATTTTTTTTTCCGGTCTTCCCCCGTATGGGATAAATAACGTTATGTGCTTACATTACGTTTTTACATTTTTTTGTTATGTGCTTACATTATGTATTTTTTAACCCCTTGCTGTATTATACAGCAGAGACCCAATGCTAATGCTTGCAATCAGTGCCGATCAAAGCTGGCCGAGGCGTAATTTTCCCAGCAGTGGGTGGGATTACTTGCACCTGGAACAGGTCGGTATTCCATTGCCATGACAGCCAGGAGCCTATTGCTTTATGCAGCCTGTCATACAAATGATGGTATTTTGCAATGCATTGCAATGCATTAGCACCTGACTCTTCACCCCCAAGTGCTCACTCACCCCCACTTGCTAGCTAACAACTGTACAGTATGCTGTTATCACCCTCAGAACAACTTTCTGTGTGTGTGCGTCCCTTTTGTAGAAATGACCAGTGATTGGTAGGAAAGTTTCTTCTTATATTTGCATATTCTTAGATGTCTATAGGGGCATGTAAATGCAGAGCAGGCTGACCTCCATGACCCAGACATGTCTTTCTGTGACTTCATTAAAGTAAACTGCAAGAACCCACCTTAAAACCTTCACTAATCCCAGATTCCCAATAGCTACCTGGCGACACCATGCTTTAGGCATTTCTTGACTCAAGAGCATATTTCCCTATCTCCATTAGTCATGATATTACCACATACTGACACATTGATGTGGCCTATCATCTGTCAGATGCATAAGTATATCTTTGCGGCATGTCAGTTTCATAGCTGTTGCAAAGCTATCACATTACATCAATGTTACATAATTACAATACCAAACCTTTCAATAAAGGGGGCTTGCTTCCCTAAGTGGCTGCAGTCTAAGTGGAGTTAAAAATTAAAGTTAAAGAGCAGGAGTGAATATACCTGTAAGTAACTTACTTTATTAAACTGAAAATGGCTGTCCACCAACGTTCACCATCCAATCTGACGGAACTGGAGAGGATCTGCAAGGAAGAATGGCAGAGAATCCCCAAATCCAGATGTGAAAAACTTGTTGCATCACTCCCATGAAGACTCATGGCTGTACTAGCTCAAAAGGGTGCTTCTACTCAATACTGAACAAAGGGTCTGAATACTTATGACCATGTGATATTTCAGTTTTTCTTTTTTAATACATTTGCAAAAATATCTACATTTCTGTTTTTTTTTCTGTCAAGATGGGGTACTGAGTGTACATTAATGAGAAATAAAATTTAACTTTTTTGCTTTTAGCAAATGGCTGCAATGAAACAAAGAGTTAAAAATTTAAAGAGGTCCGAATACTTTCCGTACCCACCGTACATACAAACTCCACCACCAGTTCGGCACTTTTGTAGACCGGGCATATTCAGACACAGGGCTACCTAATGTTTATGTATTTCACAGTAATTTTCTACTTTTATATGTATTTTAGGGAAAGGGGGTGATTTAGAACTTTTAGGTTTTTTTTTGGGGTTTTTTTTTTACTATTTTATTAGCCCCCCCACAGGGAGATTGAACCTGCAATCATTTTATTGCAAGTCCCATAGATTGCAATACAACTGTATTGCAGTCTATGAGAGATTCTGTACTCGCCGCATGGAAGTCAGCCTGAAACTTCAAAGGTACAGAGCTAGTGGGGACCGGCCCCGGGGGCTACTTTTTCACTTTAGGGGCAGCTTTGAAGTAGTACAGAGCGTCTGCCATCATCTTTACAGATCCAGCATCCGCCGTAATATCACGACGGATGCCCGGATGGGTTCACTGGGGCACCTGCTCCTCCAATCCTAGGGCCCGTACATCACCCCACTCCTGCCGCTGGAGTGAGGCGATGCTGCGACCCCCGCTCCTCCGACCCCCTCAATACCCACATTCGGACTATAAGATGCACCCCCCCATTTTCCTCCCAAATTTGGGGGAAAAAAAGTGCATCTTATAGTCCGAAAAATACGGTAATACATAACCCCCAAAAAATGATTTAAATATATAAATGCAAAAAAAACAAGGTCAGAACAAATAGGTCCCCTAAATAATGGTAATGGAGAGTTGGTCACCGGCGATAAAAAAAAAAGCAGAGCTACCAAATGGGTTCTTTAGCTCTGTATATACAGAATATCAGGCAGTAGCTGATGTAGGTTTCACCAATACTGGTAATACATAGATTAATATACTAAACTGAATAAACATTGAAATGGTCCAAGCCAAGCTAAGCAAACTAAACATGAGCAAGGATTCGGGTCCAGATGGATTACTTTCACAAGTACTTAAAGAACTCAGTCACTTATAATATTATGTACAGTCACATACTCCTGTATAAAGTCACTTAAGAGCTCCTCAAAAGGACCTGGATATACTTGTAGATCATATATTAAATAACAGCATGCAATGTAAGTCAGCTGCTTCTAAGCAGGATTTTGTCATGTATTAAAAGGGGTATGGACTCACAGAACAGGGATGTAATATTACCACTTTATAAGTAATTGGTGTGGCCCCATCTGGAATATGCAGTTCAGTAGTTCTAAACATCAGTTCATAGAAAGGATGTTCTAGAAATGGTTCAATGGAGGGACACAAATCTGATAAAGGCCATGGAGGACCTCAGTTATGAGGAGAGAATAAAGGAGTTAAATCTGTTTAGTCTGGTGGCATTTGAGGGGAGATATGAGAAACCTGTATAAATATATAAATGGCTCAAGAAACATGGGGAAAAGCTGTTCCATGTAAAAAAAAAAAAAAAAAAAAAAAAAAAAAAAAAGGCACTCTCTCCGTCTGGAGAAAGAAAGGTTTAATCTCAAGAGCTGACAAGGCTTCTTCATTATGGGAAAGACTGTAAATCTGTGGAATAGGCTACCATGCATCTCATATCACATCTCTGGGTGCCCTTTGAGGGAAGAAGGGGCCATCAGCAGGAGCAGGGATCGGTAAGTAAGGCCGTGGGCCCTTGGCAAGAGTCTTTGTTGAGCAATCCCCAACAAATACTGCTATTATTATACTTGGGGGTCTCCGAATATAATGATCGGAGGACCAGGGGAGGTGAGCAAACATAAAAACCTGTGTTACTCACCTCTGTCTGTCTTCTGGCCTTTGTAGTGACGTCACAGATGTCACATGGATCAGGCCGGCGTCGCAACGCATACTAATGCATGTTTAACCCACATCTTTGACGGCATTGAAGAGGACCGAAAACAGCATGGAGTTGCGGCGGATTGCAGAAAAGGTGAGTAACACTGGTTTTTATGTTTGTCATTTCCCCTTGGCATCCAATCATTATACTGTGAAAAATGGGTATTAAAAAAAATGCCGAGCATAATAATAGTTCATGGTTGGTGTAACCCAAAAATTTGGGTTCTGTGGAGGGGTCAATATGGGACATAATACTTTGTGGAGGGGCCACTATGGGACATTATAATGTGTGCAGGGGCCACTATGGGACATTATACTGTGTGGAGGGGCCACTATGTGACATTATACTCTGTGCAGGGGCTGCTATGGGACAATATACTGTATGGAGGGGCCCATGTGAGACCTTATACTGTGTTGAGGGTCTGTTATGGTACATTATACTGTGTGTGGGGTCCACTATATTACATTATACTGTGTGGAGGGGTCACTATGGGACATTATACTGTGTGCAGGGGCTGCTACATGACATACTATGTAGAGGGGCCACTATGTGACATTATACTGTGTGCAGGGGCCACTATGGGGCATAATACTGTGTGGAGAAGCCACAATTGGACATAACACTATGTGCAGGGGCCGATATGGAACATTATACTGTGTGTAGGGTCCGCTTTATGACATTATACTGTGTAGACAGGCCCTATGGAACATAATACTGTGTGCAGGGGCCGCAATGGGACATTATATTGTGAGAATGGGCCATTATGGGATATTATACTGTGTGGAGTCCACTTTGGGACATTATAGTGTGTGTAAATGGGGGCTATACTGTGTGGGGGCCTGGGAAGGGGGCACTAAGCCGTGGGGGGTCCAATCAAAACTTTGCTATGGGATCCAGTCTTGTCTAGTTATATCCACTAGTCCTAACTATATTGAATAGCATCAGCTAGTAATAGATCTATGCTGTTTGTAAGCAGCACATATTGTATACATGTTCTGCAGCTTGTTAAAACATTACATGATACATTACATGTATAATACAATCACTCAGTTAACCAGGTGGCATTTTCACTGCAACACGGTGAAACACAGTAAGCATAGTAACAACAAAAATTCAGATGTTCTATGCCAAACAGTGCGATCATATCAGGCAGATGTTCAAGAGAGTGGCAGATGCATTTTCAACCCTCAACAAGAGATCATATATTTAACTGTATCTGTACTCTGAAAGTGTGTATACAGGTGAAATTAGCAGCGCACAGGGGATCTTTTTAGTGTAAAGCAGTAGGATTCAGCAACTACATGAGGCCAAATGCTGATTTTTAAATTTACATCACAAATTTGAAAGCAATACATTCATGTTATCTGCAAACTTGTGACCTCTCTTAGTTAAGGTCCAAAACATAAATTGCACATTTTTTTGGAAAATTTATTTAATAGTCATGGCTGGTAATTGATTAGCAAAAAAAAAAAAAAAAAAAATTCCTGTCTACATATATGATGAATAATACAAGGAATATCTGTGTTTTATATTAAAGCATAGTTATTTTTTTGTATGAGATATTTATTTATTTCTTAAAATGGAAAATGCAATTGGAAAAAATAGATTTTCAGTTAGTAGATGGTAAAGATCTACTAGATAGAGAATAGAGCATTGCTTTCAAAGTACAACTGTAATCTAAGTTCTTCAGTTTTCCAAATCTTCAGAAGCAAAGGCAAACTGAGTGCCATGGGCTCAACAGAGATTCTAAAGGCTCTCCCTCTAAGGAGTCTACTGTCCTGGGTCCTATTCCTTTTACCAGTTTTGCAGAGGACATAGGAGAAGGTTTGGTATGTAAGTTTTATTTGTGTATCAATGACAAAAAATAGGGTCATAGGAATGATACTCCTGGAGGGGTTTGTAACATGGATAAAGATAGCTTTACTGAATAAATGGTCCAAATAATAGAAACCGGAGTTCAAGATAATGCACTTGGGGGGAGAAAATCCTCTGAGTATTGTATTGGCAGTTGTGTCTTAGCCAGGGCTTCAGAAGAGAACAATCAAATGGTTCTGATATCAGACAATCTCAAAATGAGTGCACAGTGTAGTCAGGCAGCAGGGGAGAAAAGTAGGATGCTCAGCTGCTTAGCAAAAGGAATAACCAGTAAGAAAAGAGAGATTGTGATCCCATTGTATACAGTGCTGGGGAGACCAAATCTGGAATATTTTGTCCAGCTGAGGAAACCTCACCTACATAAAAGCATACATAAAATAGAACAGGTGCAAAGGCGGGCTACAACAATGGTGGAGTGTGTAAAGCATAAAACATTTCAGGAGAGGCTTAAAGAACTTAATCTGTATAGCTTTGAGGAAAGAAGGGAAAGGAGAGACATGATTAAAACCTTTAAAAATGTTAAAGGTATAAAAAAATTTCAGGAGGGAAGTGTTTTTAATAAAAAGCTAAACACAAGAACAAGGGGACACAAAATGAAATTCGGGGTAAGGTCAGAAGCAATGTCATGAAATATTATTTCACTGAAAGTGTTGTTGTGGCTTGGAACAGCAGATGTGTGGAAAATCTACAGTCAGTGAATTTAAGCATATCCTAAAATAAAATCAAAATAATTTAAGAGCAAACTAGTTGGACCATGTGATATTTTTCTGCTTTTAATAGATGATTTGTGAACAAACCTACTTTCAACTTTAAATTAGGTTGTCTTCTACTGGAAATTAGGATCCCTGTAGTATGAGGGGTTCTTTATTGTGTCAGAGCCTGGGCTTAATGTCCACTGGTACTCTTCTGAGCCAGTGTGTCCCTATTTGGAGCTTTAGCAATGTTCCTGTGACATAATTCATACCTTAAATTGTAACTTTCATTTCAGTTTTCCATAGATATGTAGTAATTTTCTGAATTTACCAATATAATTTATTAACAAAGTCATTTAATGATAAAATAGCATCTAAAGTGTCCTCAATCCATAGCCATTGCTAAGGAAAATCAGTTATTAGCATGTAGATGCTGAATACGACTACCATATATGTTAAGGCAAAACTTCTGCTCAGCCTACCTGCTCTCTCCTTCTGTTATAACCAATGTCACAATGATTCAGGTACTTCTTTTTTGATTGAATAAAGCTTTTATTACAACCAAGTCTCAAGCAAAAATTACAAAGGTACTGCGACGCAGCGTAACTGAGTTACAATACCACAATTCAGGCTAAATCTTTCATCCTTAAGGGATGCGGCGCAACATACGGCGAGAGGAAATACATCCTAACACTACATGCTGTACTACAAACCTATCTGACATACATTTTGGTCAAATCAACAGAGACAGTCAAGTGACAAATACAGAGGGGGAAGGGGGGGGGAGTCACAGGCCCGGAGCTTTATTGATTGACCACAACACACATGAGGGAAGGACAGGTACAATACAGGAAATAATATACTCCCTATACTACCACTACTTCCTACCCTAGCAATAAACAATGAGCTGAAAAACAAAAGTTAAACAATATATAAGCATCAAGACAAGTGATGGGATGGGGGAGAGGAGAGAGGGAGAGGGGAGGGGGGTAATCACAAGGCCCGAAGCTTTATTGAGTAACACAAGAGACATGAAGGGAGAACAGGGAAGGAAAAAGCAGACGTCGCCGAAGACTCAGTCCTCCTCTTCCTCCTCTTCTCCGGCCAGGCTATCCAGAATGGCATAGTCCCGCTGCAAGCTGTGGATAAGCCTGCAACAATCCTGGTAGGTGATGTTTTCTCTTCGCAAACTGAGTCTCTTTCTGGCAAACCAGATAGCGTCCTTGAAACAGTTCACAAGTCGCCAGGCCTCCAGAATGTCGCTCTCTCTGTGAGTTCCCTGAAATAGCCCATACAACACCACGTGGTGTGTCAGGACCCTCCTGGGGACACAGTCCTCAAAGTCTTCTACTGTAGATGACTCTGCCCCTGTACTTCATTGCCAGGGCCTTCTCTGAACACAGACACTCCCTTTCCTAGTCAATAAGCATGTTGAGAAGGTGAAGGTGATCTGTTTATATTAAACCTAACTTAGCATGTCTTGGTTGATTATGTTTCTTTATCTGCATTAGAGGGAACAAGGGTCTTTGTTTCAGTTTTTGCCTCCAGAAAAAAAAACATTGACTAACCATTCTAAATTCAGTGCCAATAATGAATATTCCAATTGTTTGCTGCAGGCAACTCAAAATATCTGATTACACAGCATTTATAATGCAACATCACAAGAAGTGAGAAACTGCGTTATTCACCTCTTCTATTGATTGACAATTTCATGATTATCCACATGGATATTTTATTCATGGAAATCACTGTTAACCTAAGTGAAAATCAATCAAGTGATTTACAAAGTCTAGTTAAAAAGAGTTTGAAATGAAGAAAAAGTAATCAATAGAAGGAGCTTCGAGGAGACGGGTTTCTGTGAGCAGTAAGAAATTCACACTATTGTATCAAGCTGTTTTCTTTATCTGTATTGTTTTTATTTGTATTATAATACAGAAATAAAATATATGTAACGCCAGACATGCATTGGGGTTCTGAAGTATGCATAAGTAAGTGTGTTTTAAAAAACTTGATAAAAAATTCTTTATTTTTTCTGTTTTCTGTGTTCTTTATCAGGCCATAAATAATCAAACATCTTCCCTCATGGAAAAACAGTTTTCAAAAGCAGCTTTCAGTACATATTTCAAGCATTTGCTAGAATCCCTACAGCTTAGCATGTCAGTGTGGATACACACAGTATTATTTGCATTCCCCCTCTGATATGCTATATGATATACTGCACCGGAGTGAGAAAATTTATTATGCACAGCCTTCCAAGGAGAAAATTAACACTTTAATGGAAAAATTGAGGCCGTGACACAAAAGGGCTTGCATAATTACTATGTGGCGGCACTTACGGGATCGGAGTGATGGAAAACTTGTGTGGTGCACAGATATGTTATGAACATGTCCTTATGGCAGTCTAGGCTCATATAGAGAAGGGAAGAGGAATGGAAATGCTGCTAAAATGTACAGATGGTAGTGGCTGACAGTCATGAGAGGCAGGTGCTAAGTAGGGTCCAAGCAGTGTTTTCACTCCATGGCCTATGAGCCTTTTGTTACGCCTCTGGCATCCATCCTTACTTTATATTCAATTTGATTAACAGCTTCAATTTCTCATAAAGCTAATTCAATATACAGTTGTGCTAAAAAGTTTACATACACCCAGCAGATTTTTTGTTTTTTTGGCCTTTTTTCAGAGAATATGAATGATAACACAAAATCTTTAGCTCCACTCAGGGTTAGTGGCTGGTTGAAGCCATTTATTGTCAAACTTCTGTGTTTTCTCTTTTTAAATCATAATTACAACCAAAAACATCAAAATGACTATGTTCAAAAGTTCACATACCCTGGTGATTTTGGCCTGATAACATGCCCAGAAGTTGACACAAAGGGGTTTGAATGGCTACTAAAGGTAACATCCTCACATGTGACCTGTTTGCTTGCAGTGTGTGTGCATAAAAGCTGAGTGAGTTTCTGGGATCCAGACAGACTGTTGCATCTTTCCTCCAGCCACTGACGCTTCTGGATTGTGAGTCATGGGGAAAGCAAAAGAATTGTCCACGGATCTACGGGAAAAGGTAGTTGAACTGTCTAAAGCAGATAAGGCATACAAAAAGATATCCAAGAAATTGATAATGCTAGTCAGCAGTGTTCAAACTGTGATTAACAAATGGAAACTCAGGGGCTCTGTAAAAACCAAACCATGGTCAGGTAGACCAACCAAAATTTCGGCCACAACTGCCCGGAAAATTGCTTTGGATGCAAAGAAAAACCCACACATAACATCAGTTGAAATACAGGACTCTCTGAAAACTATCAGTGTGGCTGTTTCAAGATACACAATAAGGAGGCACTTGAAGAAAAATGGGCTGCATGGTCGAGTTGCCAGAAGAAAGCGATTACTGCACAAATGCCACTAAGAATCTCACCTTCAATACGCCAAACAGCACAGAGACAAGCCTCAAAACTTCTGGAAGAAGGTAATTTGGAGTGATGAGACAAAAATCGAACTTTTTTTCCACAGCCATAAACGTTACATTTGGAGAGGTGTCAACAAGGCCTATGATGAAAGGAACACCTGTAAAGCACGGAGGTGAATCACTGATAACGTGGGGATCGGTGAGCTTCAAAGGCACAGGAAACTTGGTCAAAGTTGAAGGAAAGATGAATGCAGCATGTTATCAGCAAATACTGGAGGCAAATTTGCACTCATCAGCCAGGAAGCTGTGCATGGGACGTACTTGGATGTTCCAACATGACAACGATCTAAAACACAAGGCCAAGTCGACAGCAGAAGAAAGTGAAGGTTCTGGAGTGGCCATCTCAGCCTCCTGACCTCAATATCATTGAGCCACTCTGGGGAGATCTCAAGTGCGCAGTACATGCAAGACAGCCCAGGAATTTACAGGAACTGGAGACTTTTTGCCAAGAAGAATGGGCAGTTTTACCATCTGAGAAAATAAAGAGCTTCATCCACAACTACCACAAAAGACTTCAAGCTGTCATTGATGTTAGAGGGGGCAATACATGGTATTAAGATCTGGGGTATGTGAACTTTTGAACAGGTGTAACGTCTCTGCCTGTTCGGGTCTCTGCGCCACCCTCTGCTCGCACGCTGCGGCGAAGGAGGCGTGTTCAGTTTGGTTCCTTGTGTAGGTTTCTTGTTGCTGAGTCTGAACATGGTCCTAGACAATGTAATGGATTTCTGGCCACACCCGTGTTCTGAGCATTTCTCTCTGGACTGCATAGAGTTAATCTCTTCCTGGCCTGTGTGATTGACAGCCTGTGTACCTATCAGGTCTGGGGCTGGGCCCAGACTTTCTATATACAGAATGTCACTTTCTCAGCAAGTTGCCAGTTATTGCTCTGACTTTGCCTGCTCTGTTTGTGCCCTTGATATTTACTGTACTATTTCTCTGACCTTTGGCTTGCCTTGAGACTATTCTCTTGGATTGTGATTTTGTACTGCATTGCTCGTTTGTTACCGACCCCTTGGCTTGCTCACTCTGCTTCTGTGTTGTTTTGTCTTGTCCTGTTCTGTGTGTCACTTACTCAGTATAGGGCTCATCTTCAGGTTGTCCTTTTACCGTTTAGGGTAACTGAGGCAATAGGAAGGGACAGTGGCTGGGGTGAGATTAGGGCTCACTTGTCTCTGTCCTTCCTGCCAGACCGCTGCAGTAGTGTAGGGTATTGCTACATCTGGCAAGACCCCAACAGAATAACCGTCCACCATACATTCTGCCATTGCTTCCCATAGGGTCAGCATGGATCCTATTCAGGGCCTTGCGGCCAAGTTGGAAGGTTTGGCAGGCCTGGTAGCTGAGCTTGCTAAACAGGTGCAGACCCTTACTGATGCTGCTGCTGCAACCCCAGTTGTTTCTGCCCCTTTTAGGGTTAAGATGCTACTCGACCGTTTCTCGGGGGACCGAGAAAAATTTGAGACTTTCCGGGAGTCTTGTCGCTTGTATTTCCAGATTAATCCACATGCATCCCAGGCCCAAATGGTGGGAGTAGTTATATCCCTCCTACAGGGGGATCCACAAGCTTGGGCCCTTAAACTCCCTCCAGGGGCTGAGGAGTGGACTGACTTTGAAAAAATTCTTTGGGGTCTATATATGCTGAGCCAGACCACATTGGGCTTGCGGAATCACAACTCCTCACTATGCGGCAGGGCAAACGCTCTGCTGAGGAATATTGCGCAGAATTCCGCAAGTGCAGTGTAACTGCAGGTTGGTGTGAGTCAGCTCTAAAGGCCCACTTTAAACAAGGCCTATGTGACCGTGTTAAGGAGGTCTGGGTTGGTCACCCAGATCCCCCTACTCTTAAGCAGGCTATGACATTGGCTGTCCATATTGACCGTAGGATCCGGGAAAATATTAAAGAGAGAATAGGGTCTGTTTCTTCCAAGTTTTCTGTCTCTCCCTCTCTCTCTCCTGAAAAACCTGTTATTTCTCCCATGACTCCTGGTGAGGAACCCATGCAACTGGGAGCTATGGACGCCAAGACTCGACGAGAGCATCGTCTCCGGAACAACCTCTGCCTGTACTGTGGTACTTCAGGGCATATCATACGAGACTGCTCCATCAGACCCCTCACACCAGGGGAAAATCTTCAGTGCCTGAGTGGTAGTCGGAAGAACCACTCAGGCAACCAGGTATTTGTCAGTAATAACAATAAGATGTTGTTATCTGTGTCTCTGTCCTCTGGGGACAGATCTGTTTCTGGCCAGGCCTTAGTTGACTCTGGGTTTGCGGCAAACTTTGTCACATTCTCATTTGTCTCAGCTTTAGGCATTGAGCTTTTGCCACTTGACACTCCTCTGGCGGTTACTGGAGCGGATTTTGCCCCACTGGCCAGGGGTAGGGTCCGATTCAAAAACCCCTTAATCACGTTGCAAGTAGGTTCTGCTCATTCAGAGGTCATGAGCTTTTTTGTTATGGAGCATCTGTCTTATGATATTATTTTGGGGCTCCCCTGGTTGAACCTCCATAACCCTATTTTTGATTGGGGTAAAAGGGAGTTGGTAAAATGGGGAGATCAGTGCTCACCCCATTGTATTGTTTTGCACTCCTTAGATTGTGTCAATAAGGAGACGGTCTCAGCTCTAAAGGTTGGAAATGCCAGGTGAATAAAAAAATGTTTGCCTGTTCCTCCAGTGCCTGTTGTTGTTGTTCAGGGAGATCTGGAATTGAAGGCAGAGAAAATACTGGGTCCTATTAAAACTGGTTTATCTTTTGAGGGTCCGGTGGCCCCTCATAAAGGGGGGGTACTGTAACGTCTCTGCCTGTTCGGGTCTCTGCGCCACCCCTTCGCTCGCACGCTGCGGCAAAGGAGGCGTGTTCAGTTTGGTTCCTTGTGTAGGTTTCTTGTTGCTCAGTCTGAACATGGTCCTAGACAATGTAATGGATTTCTGGCCACACCCGTGTTCTGAGCATTTCTCTCTGAACTGCATAGAGTTAATCTCTTCCTGGCCTGTGTGATTGACAGCCTGTGTACCTATCAGGTATGGGGTTGGGCCCAGACTTTCTATATACAGGATGTCACTTTCTCAGCAAGTTGCCGGTTATTGCTCTGACTTTGCCTGCTCTCTTTCTGCCCTTGATATTTACTGTACTATTTCTCTGACCTTTGGCTTGCCTTGAGACTATTCTCTTGGATTGTGATTTTGTACTGCATTGCTCGTTTGTTACCGACCCCTTGGCTTGCTCACTCTGCTTCTGTGTTGTTTTGTCTTTTCCTGTTCTGTGTGTCACTTACTCAGTATAGGGCTCGTCTTCAGGTTGTCCTTTTACCGTTTAGGGTAACTGAGGCAATAGGAAGGGACAGTGGCTGAGGTGAGATTAGGGCTCACTTGTCTCTGTCCTTCCTGCCAGACCGCTGCAGTGGTGTAGGGTATTGCTACGTCTGGCAAGACCCCAACAACAGGGTCATTTTGATGTTCATGGTTGTCATCATTATGATTTAAAAAGAGAAAACACAGAAGTTTGACAATAAATGGCTTCAACCAACCACTAACCTTGATTGGAGAAAAAGTTTGTGTTATCATTCATATTTTCTGAAAAAAGGCCAAAAAAACAAAAAGTCTGTCGGGATATGTAAACTTTTTAGCACAACTGTACACAGAGGAGTACCTCTGTCCGCTTGGATCATAAATAAATCGTTTATGTCTTTTCTCTGTTCATATAGTCGAACCAACAACTGTAATATCATCATGCTAGTAACACCTATGACAATATGTAATTTACAAAAGAATCACTGGGCAAGCCTGTGTCACAAATCATGACCATTATAACCAATCATGTCGTTTTGAAAAATTGGTTATCTTGTGACATATTTCATCCATGCTTCAGGGATGCCTTACGTAGCCCTTTTCAAAGCCATGCCACAGCATTTCAGCAGGGTTAGGTTATCTTCACATGGAGTTTTTGCAAGCTGAAAAAATTTGCTTCAGGAATTAGGAAACTTGTTTTGATGTGTTTTTTTTTTACATGATGCGGTTTTAGTTGCGGTTTTTGATGTGGTTTTTTGCTCTAGCACACCTTATGGACCTGGAAACTTCTCTTTAAAAAAACGCTAACGGTTTTTGAAGTGTTTTTTTTTTTTTTAAACTGCATCAAAAACTGTCAAAAAACACGTTGCTTGTTTTCCTCCTCCCATTGATTTCAATGGGTTTCTCAAGGTAGAAACCGCCTGAAGATAGGACATGTCGCTTTTTTTCCCTCTAGCTGAAAAAAAATCAGTTAGAGCAGAACTGGGCATTGTACGGCCTTCGAGCCACATCCGTCCCTCTAACTATCTCTGACCGGCCCGCGTGGTGACAGGTGACACGCATCGGCAGCCACATATTGTGTTATTGCAATAAGAAGCTGCCGATACTCTTTTACTCACCTGTCCACGCTCCTCTTCTGGCCGCCTTCTGCTGCCTCCTCTAGGCAGCGCTACACTGACGTCACAACGCTGAAGAACACCATGACGCTACGTACAGCATCCCGATCTTCAGCGTCGGCAACAGCACACCATGGAGGCGGCAGCGGAGGACGTCCAGGACTTGAGCATGGACAGGTGAATAAAAAGTATCGGCCACTACTCTGTGTGCGGGTGGTGGGATAACAGGGGGTCATATACTGTGGGTGGGCTTTAAAAAAGGGGTCATATACTGTGTGGGAGTATAAAATGTGCCATTACCTGTGTGGGGGCCATAAATAGGGGGATCATATGCTGTGTGGGGGGGTATAAAATGTGCCATAAACTGTGTGGGGGCCATAAATAGGGGGATCATATGCTGTGTGGGGAGGTATAAAATGTGCCATAAACTGTGTGGGGGCCATAAATAGGGGGATCATATGCTGTGTGGGGGGGTATAAAATGTGCCATAAACTGTGTGGGGGCCATAAATAGGGGGATCATATGCTGTGTGGGGAGGTATAAAATGTGCCATAAACTGTGTGGGGGCCATAAATAGGGGGATCATATGCTGTGTGGGGAGGTATAAAATGTGCCATAAACTGTGTGGGGGCCATAAATAGGGGGATCATATGCTGTGTGGGGGGTATAAAATGTGCCATAAACTGTGTGGGGGCCATAAATAGGGGGATCATATGCCTTGTGGGGAGGTATAAAATGTGCCATAAACTGTGTGGGGGCCATAAATAGGGGGATCATATGCTGTGTGGGGAGATATAAAATGTGCCATAAACTGTGTGGGGGCCATAAATAGGGGAATAATATGCTGTGTGGGGGCTAAAAAAAGGGGGTTGTATGCTGTGTGATTAGCCAGAAAAAGGGGGTCATATACCGTGTGATGGGCCAGGAAAAAGGCGGTCATATACCGTGTGATGGTCCAAAAATGGGGGTCATATACTGTGTGATGGGCCAGAAATACATATAATACAAATACATATATCAAAAATATAACTTTTTTTTTTTTACTAGAGCTACAAATATCACAAACTTATGGATATTTCTGGATGTGACAAGCCACCTGAGTTAAGCTAGGTTTTTTTTTTTTACAAATTTTGACACATTGAGCTTAAAAGCCATCACTGCTCTAGATGTTTAGGCTGAAGGGAAGAGGAGGGAGGAGTAGTGGTAGCTTGCACAGCAAATCTCTGTACAGGGAACTGACAGTTCCCCATATCATGCGCAGGCACACTGCCACTCTTTCTTCCTGATCCCAGTGTGCAGCCGAAACCTATCAGCTCTTCGGTGTTTTTGGAAGTAGCGATGTGCAAGTACTATCGCAGGGTGCTAAAGAGCTGATTCAACGACGTGGAAGCCGCTTAGGTTAGATCCAGCTGGGGAACCCATGAAAAGCGTGGATTCAGGCAGAGGACTTCTTTATCCAACGGCTTTGGCCGATAGAACAGGGTTAGGGTTTTTTTTTAGATGATCTCGCAGGTGTAGGCGGGCAGGAGTTCAGTAGTTGGGATGGATTGGTAGCTGTATATAGCCCATGTGAGGGTCTTACCAGATTGGAGCAATGCTGGCAGACATGTGCACTGGCTGGAGGCCAGGTTGAGACTCCATTTGCAACAACCTCTCCCTGTGCAGACAGGGGCTGGACCAGGGACTTGTCTCGGTTTGCCCCAGAAGCAGTGTTTGCTTCTATAGGCCGAGAGCAAAACATGTGACTGAAGCAGCACGAGACTAGACATGTGAGTTTTCAGAGCTAAGACAAGGTGCAAAGCTAGTTAACCCTTACACTGTTGCAGACAATCCTCAGTGTATGCTAAGTAATGCAGTACAATACAATATACAGCACACATGAGAAATTACCACCTGACAAAATACAAGATGTTATGGCAGCATAATGACGATTTGAACAGAACGTTAACATCCCGTTCTGGGACACTGCATAGGAGAGGTGAGTTATAGTGTTTTTTATGTTCCCTCACCTCTCCTGGGCCCCCGTTCGTTATACTCCGGGGTCTTTCCAGATCCCGGAGTATAATGATAGCAGTATTTGTGGCGTTTGCGGTAGCGGCTGCCACAGGGCTACCGCTGCTACCCCGATCTTTATGCCCCTGCATGGCAGCTAGGAGCCTTCTGAAGGCTCCCAGGCCTGCCATGGTAATGTAAACTTCTGAAGTCTGCCTGCAGCAGGCTTTGATAGTTACATAGGGAATCTGCCATATTCTGCAATACAGTTGTATTGCAGTCTATGGCACAAATGATCTGAAGATTGCATGTTGAAGCCCCTAGAGCCGTGATGGCGAACCTATGGCACGCGTGCCAGAGAGGGCACGCAGAGCCCTCTGAGTTGGCACGCGCGCCATCGCCATGATCGCTCACTAACCGGGAATCCGGTCTAGGATTCCCGGTTAGTGAGCGATCGTTTCTTTCAGCTGTATGTGAAAATGTACATACAGCTGAAAGCTGTCACTGTAGGCCACAGTCCGCGTAGCCGCGGCCTACACTGACTGCAGAGTGTGACCTCCGCCCCGACGCAGGTGCGATGACGTCATTCATCAGCGCCTGTGAACAGAAGAAGGAGGAGGACGCTCTTCGTGGGACTGCAGATCTTCGTGGGACAAGGTAAGTAACATAAACTACTGTGTGGGGGGACACTGAAGCATCTAATACTGTGTGTGGGGGGGGACACTGAAGCATCTAATATTGTGTGTGTGGGGGGGGACACTGAAGCATCTAATACTGTGTGTGGGGGGGACACTGAAGCATCTAATATTGTGTGGGGGGACACACTGAAGCATCTAATACTGTGTGGGGGGGGACACTGAAGCAATTAATACTGTGAGTGTGTGGGGGGGACACTGAAGCATCTAATACTGTGTGTGTGTGGGGGGGGCACTGAAGCATCTAATATTGTGTGTGTGGGGGGACACACTGAAGCATCTAATATTGTGTGTGGGGGGGACACTGAAGCATCTAATACTGTGTGTGGCGGGGACACTGAAGCATCTAATACTGTGTGTGTGTGGGGGGGTGGGGGGGACACTGAAGCATCTAATACTGTGTGTGTGGGGGGACACTGAAGCATCTAATACTGTGTGTGGGGGGGGACACTGAAGCAATTAATACTGTGAGTGTGTGGGGGGGACACTGAAGCATCTAATACTGTGTGTGGGGGGAACACACTGAAGCATCTAATACTGTGTGTGGGGGGGGACACTGAAGCATCTAATACTGTGTGGGGGGGGACACTGAAGCATCTATTACTGTGTGTGGGGGGGGACACTGAAGCATCTAATACTGTGTGTGGGGGGGACACTGAAGCATCTAATACTGTGTGTGTGGGGGGACACTGAAGCATCTAATACTGTGTGTGGGGGGGACACTGAAGCATCTAATACTGTGTGTGGGGGGGGACACTGAAGCATCTAATACTGTGTGTGGGGGGGACACTGAAGCATCTAATTCTGTGTGTGGGGGGAACACTGAAGCATCTAATACTGTGTGGGGGACACTGAAGCATCTACTATTGTGTGGGGGACACTGAAGCATCTAATACTGTATGGGGGACACTGAAGCATCTACTACTGTGTGGGGGATACTGAAGCATCTAATACTGTATGGGGTCACTGAAGCATATACTACTGTGTGGGGGGGACACTGAAGCATCTAATACTGTGTGGGGGGAGGACACTGAAGCATCTAATACTGTGTGTGGGGGACGCTGAAGCATCTAATACTGTATGGGGGACACCGTGAAGCATAAACTACTGTGTGGGGCCCCACTGTGAAGCATATATTACTGTGTGGGGGCCCACTGTGAAGCATATACTACTGTGTGGGGGGGGCTTATTGTGAAGCATATAATGTGGGTGGGGGCCCAAAGTGGAGCATATAATACTGTGCGGGGGCCTCTGTGGAGCATATAATACTGAGTGGGGGCCACTCTGAAGCATATAATACTGTGTGGGGGCCATTCTGGAGCATATAATATTGTCTGGAGGCCACTTCAGAGCACATTGTACTGTCTGGGGCCCTTCACTATTTATATCACACAGTATCTGTTTTATAGCAGACATGTGATATTATTACAGGCTGTAATAACATTGCACGGTCACTATAAAATAGATTCTGGTTAATTTAAGGTTAATTTGCCGTTTTGGCACTTTGCGATAATTTAGTGGGTTTTGGGTTGCAGTTTGGGCACTCGGTCTCTAAAAGGTTCACCATCACTGCCATAGAGGGCTAAAAATAAGTAAAAAATGTTTTTAAAAATGTAAAAAAAAAATTTTTTTAAAAACCTAACTGTTTAAATATCCCCCCTTTCCCTAGATCACATATAAATATAAATGAAAAAAGTAAACATAAACACATTGGGCACCCTAAGTCCAAAAATGCCCAAACTATTAAAATAAAAAAAAAACATTTGTGACATTCAGTAAACGCTGTAGCAGAAAAAAACTCAAAATGGCTGTATTGCCATGTTCAGTTACTTAAAGGGGTATTCCCATGAACATAATCATATCTATATTTGTAGCTAATTAAAAGATAAAACATTTTTGCAAATATAAGTAGTTAAAAATTCTGCAGCGTTTTAAAGATTTTCTCTAACCATCTTAGTGGTGACAGTCTGTTGTCTTGATTGGTTGCCAATGGATACGGCCACAAATGCAGAAACATTATATGGTCTGGGACTTGTCAAAAACCCAGCCATGATTTTCTTATTGTAGCTGGGTTATCAGGCAGGGGCACTACATGTATGAGAAGATATCCCGGCCACGATAAGGAAACCATAGCTTATTTTCTGACCTTAGAAAGATCCTGCATTCATGGTCGTATCCATTGGCAACCAATCAAGACAACAACTTGTGACCACAAGATATTTAGAGAAAGTCTTTAAAACTCTTAAAAATGTTTAATTAATTATATTTGCAAAAATGTTTAACTTTTAATTATCTACAAATTTAAAAATGCTTATGTTCGTGGGAATACCCCTTTAATGTTGTAACTGTGATGTAGCAATAATGACAATAATCCATGTCATTAGCTCATGGTTTGGACTCTGGTTGTAGCTATTTTGTTGCTAGAGATTGGTGAATGGGTTTGTAACAAACTGGATTCAACCCGAATATTCCAAATTTATTATTTTTTAATATAACCAAATACATGGTGATTCACTATCAGATGCTATGAATAAATAAAATAAAAAAGTTATGGGGTTTGGAAGGTGGGGAGTCAAATTTGAAAATTGAAAAATGTCACTGGTGGGAAGGGGTTAATGATGATGAAGATGGGATTAATACCACTTTCTCTACCTTTGCAGATGACACCAAGCTATGTAGTATGGTGCAGTCTATAGAGGATGTACGTAGACTATGAGCAGACTTGGACTGATAGTGTTTGGGCATCCACATGGCAAATGAGGTTCAAAGTTATACAACATAGATCTGCGTAAGAATAATCTGCAATGTAACATATGTCCTAGGGAGAGTAAAGCTGGGAGACTCACTGGTAGAGAAGGACCTGGGAATACTTGTAGCTCATAGAATAAATTACAGCATGCAATGTCAATCAGCTGCTTCTCAGGCCAGCAGGATTTTGTCATGTATTAAAAGGGGTATGGACTCACAGACAGGGATGTAATATTACTACTTTATAAATCATTGGTGCTGCTCCATCTGAAATATGCAATTCACTTCTGGGTACTAGTTAATAGAAAGGATGTGGTAAGGCTTCTTCACTGTAAGGATTGTGAATCTGTGGAATACCTTATCCCAGGAGCTGGTCACAGCTTACAACTTTAAAAAGGGATTGGATGCCTTTTTCGAGAAAAATAGCATTGATGAAAATGTATAGAATGTCATGCCCTTTCCCATCCCCTAGTTGAACTTGAGGGACAAATGTGTTTTTTCAACCATACTAACTGTAACTATGTCAAACTCGGGTTGAATCCAGATTGTTCTGAATTTACTCATCCCCAGTCACCAGCATTGTAGTGTATGGACCGTGAGAGACAACGTTTTTGAGAGGAGCCATAGCAAAGTGGGAAGCCAAGCCAGTCACTTTGGGCGCAACCAAAGTCAAAGATCATTCAGTGATTTGTTCCTGTTATCAAAAGTGTTATGGGATAGTTCAGCATATTGTCTCATTGATTGGGAACTGTAATGAACAAGCACCAATGTTGTGAAAAAGAAGTAAACTGGGGGGTGGTAAGGGACTGCTGTGGCAGTAGAGGGGACGAAGTGGAAGTTTTATTATCTTTTATTTTTTTTATTTACTATTTTACCATTCTCTACTACCATTTGCTTTATGTATAGGTGCATTGCATACTTCATTGGTCTCTAACTTTTCAGGCAATTTAGTCTCATTTAATAAGAATATGTGATTCTAGACCAAAATGTTTTGTACTTTAATGTATTTTAAAATGTTGCTGTTTTCTGCCTGGAAAAAACTCTCTGAAGTTCCTGCCACTGGGAGTCTTCCTCTTTGCTAATTTGCTGATTACTCTCTGCTACTAGGGAAGGTCCATTTAATTTATTATTTTATTAGTTATATAGCACCATCAAGTGAATTGAAGGTCTGTCTTCCCAGCTTCTGTGTATTTACACACAGACCTATTGGTCTGTGCTCCCTGCCTGTATTCTGCTCAAAGATACAGTAAGTATGCAATTTGTCACAGCTCACAGTAAGTGGAAGGAGAGTCTATATCAGGGATAGGCAACCTTTTTTGTTTGGCGTGCCGATTTCGATTAAAAAAATCAAAGTTGAGGTACTCGGAGTGCCGATCAATAATTGTAAGTCTGACGACCCCTGCACACGGTATTATATCCCATAGTGGTCCCTGCACATGGTATTATGTCCCATAACGGGTCCTGTACATGGTATTATGTCCCACAGCGCCCCTGCACACGGTATTTTGTCTCATAACGGCCCCTGCACACGATATTATATCCCATAGCAGCCCCTGCACACGGTATTATGTCCCATTGTGGCCCCTGCACACGGTATTAGGTCCCATAGCGGCCCCTGCACACAGTATTATGTCCCATAGCGGCCCCTGCACACGGTATTATGTCCCATAGCGGCCCCTGCACACGGTATTATGTCCCATAGCGGCCCCTGCAAACAGTATAATATTCTAACTTTTATAATATTCCAATTGTCGCCACTCACTAGCTATTATTATACTGTGGGATCTCTTCAGACCCCAGAGTATAATAAGTGGAAGGCCAAGAGAGATGACAAACATAAAAAACAATGTTAACTCACTTTTCCCTCTGCTCCGCAGCAGCTCTGTGCTCTTCGGGCGCTTCTCCCTGTAGTCAGCGACCGCTGATTGAGTCTCAGGGGTCACGTCGCGTCATTAAAGGGGCTATACATTATTTTTTTTCTCAAACACAATGACTATTTTCTTCAAATATTAGTGCCACATGTTTACAGAATGTGTATAGTATTACAGCTCATTCCCATATGCTTCTATGAAACTATGGACAACTGTGGCACTGTTATTAGGAGAAAGCATATTTTTCTAAATCTTGACTACTCATGTAACTAGGGTCTGTTATTTTGCTTCTGTATAATCTATTTTTAAATAGAAATACATATTTCTAAAGTGATGTAACAGCTCAAACGCGCAGTTAGTTGTTATCCATAGATAGCCATTATTTATGTCACACCAGGTAATGTCTAACTATTAACTATTTTTTTGTGTAGATAGAGCAAACTACCGCTTTTGATTACTACTCTCATCCACAGTTATTTTCCATTGGAAATTTGAAATATGATTTTTTTTTCCAGATCTGTGTAAGTGCTTTGCAGCTTTCTTAAAATTGCATTGAAAATATGCTTAAAAAGCCTATGTTTTATCAATAGTATTCTAGCTGAATCATATGACAAACAATGAATATTTGCTTTCAACTAGATTTGTTCTATTATTATCCTCATTCATTTCTAACTCTCATTTAGAAGCTTGCAATTCTTACTAATCATTTATAGGTACTGAAAACTAATATTCCATTAATATACATCATCTGATGGATTTATTAATATTTTCCCAATTTTCCCCTTTTTTTCATCTGCTTGCTAAAGTGCAGTAGATATAAACACTCACATCTGTGTATAACAAACTTCACAATTCCAGATGACATTAAAAGCAAACTTGGCACATAAAATAAATTTGTTACCTACAAAAGTTTATTTTTCCTTTGATATTTGTATTATAGAGGAATGTTTCTACCCTTAACCTAGCTCATATTTAACTAAGGGCTTCCTGTTTTTCTCATGAAACAAATTCAATATAATATCGCAACATGCTATGAAAAACTTTAACAGCCTGCAGTTCACATCATATCCATGCATTGACTCATATAGTATAGATAGCTTGTTATGAAATAATTTGTTGTTTTATTATTATTATTATTATTTTTATTTATTTTTTTAAAGCTGGTCATCTTATACCATACAGTCCAGAATATTTGAGTCAAGAGAAAAATACTAGAGGACAGTCAGCAGCTACTGCTCAGCCAAGATGTGGAGGAGACATCTGCCACTTCCTGTGGTAGGTGGGCAAGTAGTGATGAGGAGAGTGGCCTGGGAGCTGGTGTTGAGGAGGACATCAGTGACCTGCAGACAGTAGTGGATGACGATGTAGTCGATCGTAATTGGGAGCCGAGTGATGAAGGGGCCTCATTGTCATTAGGAGAAGAGGGTTGCAGCTTGCACATGAGGTAGCGGGGAAGTCAGCAGGGTGGCAGCTGTTCTGTCTTCTTACACATTCTCTCAGTGTGCAGTCTGACATACAGCATAAACCTTCTCTGTCTTCCAAATAAACAGACTGTTTTTTCTGTAGTCTAACAATTTATTGGTCAACAGGTTGTAAATATGGCAATGTGATGATGATATTGATGTGATATGATATATGATTTTGATATGTTGATATGTTCTGGTAAAACTATAAGAATACAAAAGTATAGGTATAAGTATTGAGCATGAATACATGGCCATGACACTTAAAATCAACAGTGACAGCACATGGTAAGATGGCAGCCTATACATATACACATATAACTAACAGTAATACATCCTGATTAAGCTATACATGGCTCACTAACAGTCCTGAACACTACATACATTCACATAGGAATAAGACAATTCCTACCAGATATGCTTGCACAAGGATAATGGAGCTCAAGTGTGGAGTAGTGCAAGAGATGGCATCCCAATGTCTTGTGGGCAGGTTTCTTGCTCCCAGAATGCCTTGCTTTACCCAGAGTGCATTGTAGCTCCCATAATGCAATAGCTTCATAAAGAGAATTCAACAGGTAATGTAACTGAAAGACCGCTACATGGTGCTATAACCTAATTAGACTATACATTAACACAAGTATGTAAAATGAGATTATACACTTTCAACATCAGATTCTGATCCATTGGGCAGAACAGCAGCAGTGTGAGGTCAGGAGCTAAAGTGCCCGGGGTAGATCAACCGCTTCGCAGCAGCCTACCTGCCCAGAAAGCAGTGGTGCAGGGGTTCACGGAGGCAGTGGCAGTAGCAGTCAGTTATTGTGGAGTGTTGGAGTAAAATCACCTACTCGGCGGTGTGGCAGTTTTTTGTAAAGCCGCCGGGGGAGATGAACATGGCCATATGTTCAATCTGTGGGCAAAAGGTGAGGCGTGTCCAGGGTGCCAATGTTGGCACCACAGCCCTGCACCAACATATGCAGCATCACCATAAAGTGACCTGGGAGAGCCATGGCTCCAATGTGGTGGTCCAGCCTGCCGCAGCAACCGCTGCAGGACCTAGTGGCACGCACCCCATTTCAGGCAGTCAAGGCTCCACCACCTCAGCTGAAGGAAGCTGTGTGTCCTTCCCATTATCTGCTGGTCATGATGCTCCTGCTCCTCCTTCTCCTCCTAGTCAGTCATTGCGTCAGCAATCGATCACAGAATCTATATCTAAGAGACAATAGTATGCGTGTAATCATCCAACAGTGCAGAAGCTGAACATGCTCCTGTCCAAGTTTCTGGTGCTGCAGTTACTCCCTTTCCACTTGGTGGACTCTGCACCTTTCAGAGAACTGATGGCTTGCACCGAGCTGAGGTGGAGAGTCCCAAGCCTTCATTTCTTTGCCAAGAAGGCAGTACCAGCCCTGCACAAATATGTAGATGAGAAGGTGGGCCAGTCCTTGAGTCTGTCGGTGTCTGCCACAGTGCACAGCAGTGTTGACGTTTGGAGCTGTAACTACGGTCAAGGACAATATATGTCATTTACGGCCCACTGGGTTAATGTAGTGTTTGCCCAGACACACCAGCAACTTGGACTGGTGACACAGCTTCTGCCTCCACGTTCTCATGCCGTTGGTCCTGCAACAATGTCTGCCTCATCCTCCACTGCAGGGACAATTCCCAGTGCTCCTCCAGCATACCACATGTGCAGGGCACAGCGGTGTCACGCTGTTCTACACCTCATTTGCCTGGGCGAACAAAGTCATACAGGGGAGGAACTGCTCCGTGTCCTCAATCAAGAAATTGAATCCTGGCTTTCTCCAAGAGAACTTAAAATCGGAACAATGGTGACCGACAACGGGAAGAACATGGTGTTGGCCCTGCGTCAAGGAGGGCTGAGCCATGCGCCCTGCAATAGATTATGAATGCACAAATACATATATTGCTTTGCATATTTTTCATATTTGAAACTTTAGCCTTTAGTTTTGGCTTTAATCTTTCATATTTTTATGTAAAATGTAAAGGGCATTGAGAATAAAAAAATACATTACAAAGGGCAAGTATGGTATTTTGTACTTTTGTTCACTGAATACACTTTATTTCAAGCAATATACTGTATGTAATGCTAGTGGTAAGCATTATTTGGCTCTACAATATACAAGTGGAGATAATTCTGATCAGGCGCAGTCAGAGGCAGAGTCAACAATTACATTCAGTGACTTACAGGTAATGCTTTCTCTGCTTGGAGTTGTTCTTTTACTATTATAGTTCTACATTTGACCCAACCCTCCATAATGACATTGTTCCCTACAGAGATTATCATTCAGACATCTTTGGCTCATCACTTTTGCCACAAATCCTTACCCTTTATAGTACCATAAATCCTCTAGCCTGATGCTGCTTCAGATACTGTACCTATTATCAATTCTGTGTCCCATTGTAGCACCACCAAAATTGATGCTAGATGTATATGTAGTATAGTGGCACCAAAACTCCTGTATGTCCCCAAGATATACTGTATTGACATACAGTATGTGTCTCTAGAGTACATACAAGCCTCTAAATACTACACAGGCCAGACCCCAAATAAATTCGGACCTCTGACCTCTCAAACTAATTCAGACAATAGTCCACCAATTTAATTTAGATATATTTAAAATGACAATAACCTTTGAAAATACAGCTCAAAAACAAACTTTCATATGGTTATGTGAATAAACAATTTAAAAAAAGGGAAATGTATCAATCCCAAGGCCCTTTCTTGTGCCAAATGTGCACTACCCCTGTTCTGTGCCATGCTTGCAACATTTTGCATATGAAATGACAGTCTTAAATTTGCCCTATTGTGTCTTGGAAAGCAGGAAGGAAAAAATGAAAGAAAAAAACCCAGAAAATAGCTTTGTCATGAAGAGGTTAATTAAATCAGGCTGACAATGTTTGATTCCAATCCATCTCAAATGAAAGCTACATAAAATGATCATCTCCCTGTTACATGAAGTGCATAACATCACTCAGGACTCAGTCCCTTCAGAACATTGCAACCTATGATGCCTCCATTTAATGTCATGAGCATCCAACAGTAACATAGACTAGAGGCGACTGCTAGCATCCTACAGTATGAATATCACTGCTAATAGTGATCTGTGAAGTGCATGAAGAGGAAGGCTAGGATAATACAGATGATGTTATCTGAACTACCTCCAGGCTTAAAAAAAAACAAAAAAACTTATAGAATAATAATACTACAGATGAATTATATATTTATTATAAATAATACAAATCAAATTTAAAGCCAGTGAAATATATTTTTTTTTAATTTTATAATGATTAAATATAACTTTTTTCAACCTTAACCTCTATTTGCTTTTATCCCTACAATACATATTGCATATATCATATAAAGACACAGGAAGTGCTTTAGAAAAAGAAATTAACAATGATCAACACTTAACATGCATACATGTCACATTGTCGGGTTGAGTGTATGAAGCAGGCTCACATGCTGACTCCAAAGAAACCTGCTGACAGTTTCTGGCATAATGATTTGTACTGATTCTGTAAGTTTAGCTTGTCAGATGTGGCCATCAATAGTGACTGCAGCATCGAACAGTTACATAGAGGGAGGCTCCCTCTGTCCAACATCAGGCAAGGTGTATTATAAGTTGCAAATCAACAGAAAATACATTGTAATATTAAAGTATTGCAGTGTTTTGTACAAGCAATCAAATATTCTAGTCCACTATTTTTTAGATAAAAATTTAAATCACCCACATATTTCAATTTTACATATAAAAGTAGGCAAACAATAAGAAATAAAAAACATTAGGGATCACAACATCTAAAGATATCCAAACTAATTATCAAATTACTTATACCACACAATGAATGCCATAAAAAGTGGACCAGTCCAATGCACCTGTCATGTTGATCACATAGGTACAGTACGCAACTTGGCAGAGTTATAGTATGCTAAGCAGTGCTTTATCTTTTAAAGATCTTTGTGTTCATCACATGATCAGGACACATTTTTATCCATTGGAGGTAAACAAAGCAGGTTTCTATTGAGTGGCAGCAAGGAAAGATCTGAAAAGCTGCAGGAACCAAAAGCATCTTGGAAAACTACAACTTTCTTGTTCTATAAAAAGTTATATACCACCACCATGCCCGTCAACTCTGATTTGCTGTCTGAGAGGTGGGCAGGTGAAGAATTTTGAAATTCTGCGTCTTTGCTGGAGAAAAAAAACCTTATATCTTAATGTAATATTTTTATCTGGTAAAATAGCATGTTGTTTCACCTATTCATATGACTTGAAGGCAAATATACTTTTATGAACATTTTCTTTAAATAAAACTAATAAGATTTCAGTTCTAGTGCCAGGAGCAAGAGGTGAGAAGGTACTTACAAGTAGATACAGTATATTGCTTTTCACTGAAGTTGCTTTATTGTTTTCACAATATGCTTGAATGGGTGGTAGCTATCATGTTAAAAATTATGAAATAACACTTTAAAGGAAAGACATCTAATAATATTGAAAAATTACATCAACATTATAAGACCAAATATTAAACTTTTTACATTTTTATTGAAACAATATAGAGTAGTGATCTAAAAACTAAGTCATTATTTGTGCATCAGTTTTTTTTTATTCTTTGACTTCAGTCTTAATGAAGAGGCGCTGCTCACTGCTTTGCACCAGTATTAAATCTATGCAAGTCAGGAACTGATGTAAATTTCAGGTATGACTCACACCAGCTTCCTGGAGAGACTTATAGTAAATGAGTCCAGTGAATGTTTAAAGATATATTAAGTTAGGGGATGAGTGACTGAAGCAGTGACTATTGAATGTGTACGTAAATTAATATACTATAAATACTCTATCTACAATAAAACTACCAAATGCTACCAATTTGCTACCATGCTATATTTAAGTAGAGATCCCTACTATGCCAAAGTATTATTGCTATGAAGTATCTACATAATTATACTGTATAGTGCCATTTATATTGGTGATGTGGGAGGGGGGTTCTTAGAATAGAGCAGCACAGCCTCCTTGCACTGCTTTCAATCAGCCCCTCTTTCTCCTGCATCTGTATGATAATACTAACTGATAGAGCCTGTGTGGCAATGATGTTAAAGCCATGCTGTTCTCTTTATTGTTGGTAACATTGGTCAGTGTACTGCTCTTGATAACCCTGTATATCACAAGGCATTATGGGAAAGGAGCTGGGCAGCTCATGCGCCCTCTGTTAGATGTAACAGATCCTCAATTTGCTTTTAACTCACCGAGCCTTGAGACAGCAAAAGGGATTTTAGCCAAGCCAATTTCACTTATCTGCATACAGCGCTGTTTCCGGATTGTTGTCCTTCATCAGTACAGAGCAAAGTGAATAGGCTGGCTTAGTAGGAGGCAATGAGTGGGTTAGGGAAAAGAATCTCTCACATTGAGGAGAGCACCAGTGAAGGTGTGTAGAGATTTTAATTGCCTTTTGCCCTCTACTTAGCATCTACATATCACAAGGCATTATGGGAAAGGAGCTGGGGAGCTCATGCGCCCTCTGTTGGATGTAACAGATCCTCAATTTGCTTTTGACTCACCGAGCCTTGAGACAGCAAAAGGGATTTTAGCCAAGCCAATTTCACTTATCTCACTTATGCAGATAAGTGAAATTGGCTTGGCTAAAATCCCCTTTGCTGTCTCAAGGCTCGGTGAGTCAAAAGCAAATTGAGGATCTGTTACATCCAACAGAGGGCGCATGAGCTCCCCAGCTCCTTTCCCATAATGCCTTGTGATATGTAGATGCTAAGTAGAGGGCAAAAGGCAATTAAAATCTCTACACACCTTCACTGGTGCTCTCCTCAATGTGAGAGATTCTTAATAACCCTGGTCAGTCTTCTCTTGATAACCCTGTTCTCAGAAGTCCTTTTAGGTACTATAACAAGGCCCTAAGCAATTTCCCAGGATACCACCCATTAACTCCTAGACATGGTTAATCTGTCTATTTATGTCACTTTATATGATGCCTGGTGCTGCAGTCACGTTAATTAAAGTCAAACACATGTGATTTACAAGTGCTCCTGTACAAGTGATAAGAGTCGGCATCTCCATGCTGAATGTATTGTCAGGGAGTTACACTGTGATAAGGGAAGCTTTTAGGACTTTTATCAACAAAATTTAACTCTTTATGGTGACCAAAGTAAAGTGAAATAGCCTGTTCATTCACATTGTGCTAACAGAACTCGCTCCCCTTCACCTTCTTCCCCTTAGTCTGCTATCTCAGCAGGGAGCCTAGCTAGAGATAACAGAAGCAGTTTACAACCCTCTACTATATTAAACTACTGGATAATTTACACATGGGCCAGGGGTCTAGAAAATAAGCCATGCTGGATAAAAAACCATATAAAACCTAATTTTTAGTTGAAAAAACTATATAAATGTGTAGCCCCTGTAATCAGAACTAGAAAATAAAATTCTAATATGTTTATGTGCAATAATATATACATAAATGCAATTTTGTATTAGGTAAAGGAAGCAAAATGTAATTTTTTTCACATTTTATACCATTTTTCTACTTCTAGCTAAAAAAAAAAAAATATTCAACTTATTTAACAAATAAGGCTACTTATTTCAAGCCTTATGTCTCCTGAAAAAACATGGTAAACATAGTTGAGATATGCAAAGCCATTAAAAAGATATCGCTGTGTAAAGCAATGCATACTAAAGTGCTACATTTGGGCTTAGCATTGGGGCATCACCAGCGCTTGGTCCTGAAATGGTTAATATAAATCTTGGTTTGATGCTTGAATCATGCGTTTAAAACATGATTTATAACTTGTTCAGAAGTTGTGAGCATGCAGCTTTCTATGCACATCCTGAACAGAGATGGGTTGAATTGATTCATTGCAACCCGAATATTCCAAATTGATTGGTTTGGTTTTAAAAAAAAAAAAACTACTTTGTGAATCATCTTGAGCAAACTAAAATGGCTGCAGTGACATGCATTGCGCAGTAGAAATACAGAGGATGCATGAGTGTGATGTTCTGCCATCACCTAACCCTGTCTCTCAGCCAGTAATGAGTGGTAGGTGGAGACCTTATAGTGCCTATGCCACAGACAGAATATAATGTATTTTGCATTAGGAGAAGAGGAGAAAGAGAAGAGCCATTCTGTGATACTCAAGCTAAAGGACAGATGTGTTTTTTATCACTGCATCCAAAGCAATTGCTCTATTTTTTACTAGAAAACAGCAGAAGTCAGTTATGTTAGTGAAAAATCTTTTTCATTAAATACATACAAAACAATATACTAATGGCAAAAAACACAAACATAGCTTATGGTAGTCAGAAAAATCTCTAATATACACACGTTGTAATGGCAAAAAAAAAAACTGATGCAGCCTGAAAAATCTGTTTGTTAACTTTTTTTTTTTTAACTAACATATATAGAAACTGGCATTGTAACGGAAAAACACTGACACATCTGAAAAATCTCTTTAAGGGTTTTTTTTTTCTTAACCAGTATACATACAAATTGCCATTGTAGCAAAAAAAAAAAAAAAGAAAAAAAAAAGCTGAGTGTCTCATTGTGTTAATACTCCCTAACCAGGTCACCCTTTTAGTGCCTTTAGTGTGCTGCTATTTTAATTAAAATAGTTTTATGTAAAAAAAAAATAAAAAATTGTCAGAATTGTTGACAATCACTATTTTAATTAAGCAGTGTGCAGTAAACTTACTGGAAAAAACAGGGCAGGGGTCAGGCTAAGGGATGGGGAGGGAGGAAACACTCATTCAACTACTAACAATAAGAATGTGGGTGGCAACAGCAACATTTAGTTTTGGTGGCACTGGCAGTAGCCACAGAATTGTTGTACTTCCAGAGAATGAAAATTAAGTCTTTGATTATTTAGCTGGCTCATCTCAGTCACAGAAGATATTGCATCTGAGAATATGATCTTGAGTCAGGCTTCTGTGTGTTCCTCCTTTAATTTTGAAACTTCAGTTTTATTGTTCTCTCTTTATAAAACAAAATGACTTATTTAATGAACAAATTTGAGTAACTCAAATAACTCCTAAAGGGATAAATGAAAACAGATAATAAAACCCACCAACATCAACTTATCAGAGCGACATTAAAGGAGAAACTATGCAGTTGTCTGATGCAGGTCCATACTTCTGCATTTTTTTAATGGGCCAATAATGCTGCCAAACTACGACCTATTATATAAGAAAGCTGACTTAACTGCCTCATATCAAAAACCAAATACACATAATGAAGCACTTTACAATAGATGTATTAAATATCAAACTCATAGAAACCTCACCCCCTCCTTGAATCTGAGACTACTGGGCAGTTATTGTATGAAGTATACAACTTTTGAAGCACTGTTGATGGGAGCCTTATCTCCTCTGAATCCTGTTGGCGTGGCACTAGGCCAGTAGTCTCAGGTTCAAAGAGGGGGTGAGGTTTGACATTTAACACATGTATTGGGAAAGTGCTTCAATTTGTGTGTTTGGTTTTTGATATGAGGTCTAATGGGTTAGAGCAGTGGAAGAGGCTGGACAAGTTTGCCATGGGAGTTTGTTCAGCCTAAAGCGTAATGGCTGAGAAGGTGTTCAGTGTTGCCGGTGACATTGTAACACCTTGAAAGACCAAACTGTCCACCTTTAGCATGGAAAAAATTACTTTTGTCAAAACGAACTAGGCATGGATCCATGAGGATTTTTATACATCTCTGGCTGATCTGCCACTGTCTCCCTGCCTGCTACTCCTAAACAGTCATTATCTCTTGCGGCTCGGTCCATCACATTATTCCATGCTGTAATGCCATCCATGTTGCCATAGCTACCACCACTGCCACCATTCAGCCAGATATGTCATGGGGCCTCTTTCATCTTATTATTCCATGTCATACTGTCACTCATGTTGCGAAAACAATCACCACTTCCACAACTCAGACAGACATGACATGTGGCCTGGTCCATCATATTATTCCATAATGTACTGCCTGCCACTCGTGTTGCTACAGCTACCACTGCCATCACTCAGCCAGACATGTTCTGCGGATTGGTCCTTCACATTCTACTAAACCACACTGTTGGTGCCACAGTGCTGGCTTAAAAAAAAACCCTCAAAGTTATATTTGGAAAAAGGTCCCTACATCAAAAAACTGTTTCATTGCATCTTTCGTTGCCTTTACCATTTAGATTTTATATCTGCTCTCATGAAGGGATAATTTTTGTTTTGAAAAGCCAGTTTTTCTTCATCACTTTTCAACTAGGCACACAGCCACAAACATCTCTCCAAAATAACAAGCCTGTAGCACTTAATTCATCAAAAACAGCTAAATTTTATTTAAATAATATAAATATTATTTAAATATTTTAAATATAACCACCATGTATGTATAGAAAACACAGATTCAGTGAATTGATATTTTTAGAAACCTCCCATAAATTACCACATTTTCAAAACTACATCCCTCAGACCATATTAAACCACATTTAGGAAGTTTGTTAACCCGATAAACATTTGACGGGAATTAAAACAAAATGATAAGCAATAACATTTGGAACATTTCAATAATTTATGCATTCACTAAGGGTTAAAGAAAAATGCACCACAGAAGTTGTTTTGAAAGTTCTCCCAAGTAAGAAAATATGCTGCAAAACTGCTGTTTGGGAACATGATAGGGTACAGACAGTAAGGAGTGACATTCGACTTTTGGAGAGAAAATTATGCTGAAATTATTTTTTAGGTACCATGATGCATTTGCAGAACTCCTGATATACCAGAACAGCGGAAACCCCATATAAGTGACCACATTATGGGAACTACACCCCTCAACTTTCAAGAGGTGTAGATTGCTTTTTGACCCCACAGGTGTTCCCAAAATTTATTAATTTAAGGCCATGAAAATGACATTTTTTTTTTTTTTTAAATAAAAAGTTTTTTTTTTAGCCCCAAATTTATAATTTCCACAAGAGGTTAAATATATTTATATATCTTATCGGCTGATCTATTAAAGTTACATTTTAATTTCTATTTGTATTTAATTCTATTTCTATTTCATTTCTAGACCTTTTACACATTCAGAACTGAAGTGATCCCTAAAAACTTTTTTTTTCCCCAGAATCCCTTGAAACATTGAAAAATGGAGCTGTGTCCTAAAGGTGTTTTTTTGGTCATGTGCTTGAGGGAGATAAGTGAAAAAATGCCATTTGATATTAGTGTACTGTCCTTTACATGGAATGCAAAAGCCTCTGTGACTCAAATTTCACCCTTGTGAGCATAAAATCATCCTACAAACTGGAATTTATTTTATTTCACTTTTTTCGCTCAGCCATGTAATCTGCAATCAACAACTCATCCAAATTCCCCACTTGGCTGGAGAATACAGTACTTGTAATAATTCCACAAAGGCCATCCCTTGGCTCACAAATGTATGGATTATGCCAAAAGCATAATGAAATTAATGCATCGACTGTGTAATTTAGGGAACTTTCTTGACAACTGGCAAAGTAAACAACAATAAAGAAGAAAAATATGCCAAATAGATCATGTACTGGAAGGCCTGATATAATGCAAGTCAATAATAGAGACTTTAGAGAACCAGGATATAATAATTCAGACAGTTTATAATTAGGCAAATATTATTTTTATGGCATGTGTGCTCTAAAATTATCAAAAAATGTAACATTCAATTTCATATCTGCAGTGGTCCTTCAAGTTACAATATTTATTGGTATCGGGACAATCTTTGTCAGTCCAAATGAACTCTATGGAAAACTATCAGTAATGCCAATAAGCCTTATTGGGCCTGTGGACAACACCCTGATATTTAAGGGCCACTTAGGCTTTGAGAGGTAGTGGGAACTTACCTATACATTTATGCTATATAGTGTGAAGGAGTTGATGCACTAATCCTGCAAGTAGTGAATTGGTGATAAGTCTTGGAGGGAATTTCCCGGGGGTACAAACAGGTGGCATTACTGATCGTTTTATATTAGTAGACGTCCGCCTCATATTTTAATAGATATATATAAAAGTTAAATTTTAATTATAAGTTATTACACCATTCAGTTTCTGTGATACGTTTTAATTGTTGATGGTAGAGAACCCTCTGTGAGAATTTACTAGTAATTGTTTCCGCAGCTCCCAAAATGGCACCAAAATATGAAAAAAAGGAAGATTTGAGAAGAACCATGAGATAACTAATATAGATATAACAAATAATTACACATACAAGTCAGACAGAGCTTCTAGAAGCTGTAAAGATCTTTTTCAGAGTCCTGAGAAGTATATACAGTGCGCCTAAAAAAATATCATGGATTCACTCTTGCAACATACCAGTGGACACCGCTAAATCAATAGTGTACTTTCTATTGTACACTTATTTTGTTTATATGCAATTTCTATATAGTTTATATATACAAATGTGTTATCGCTCCTTTAATGGGCTGTTCTACAGGGGATGTAAGAATACAGAGTGATGGTATAGTCTAGCCAGCAAGGTTCTGGAAATGGAAGATGAGACTGAGTCTTCACATCGCTTCCAAAGTGTTAGCAAGTATCCCAGTCAGCACCTTCATCTGTCAGGAGAAGACTGGAAAGTTTAGGTGCCATTTAGTACAGTCTAAGGACAGTTACAACACAGGCCTTAGAGTACAGACTAGAGATGAGCGAATCGATTCTGCAGAAGTGGAATTCGATCCGAATTTCAGGAAATCTTTGATTCGCCACGATTCCGGATTTCCTCCCGCTTCGATGCATCGAATCGCCTTTTTAAAAAAAAAAATTTTTTAAATGGCTGCTGCACATGTAGGACAAGGGGGAAGGGACTCTGGGAGCCCTGGATCACCCACAATGCCAAGCGTGCAGCTAATCAGCAGCCAGCAGGACCTGTGATGTCACAGCCCTATAAAAACCCTCGGCCATTTTAGGTACAGTCATTCCACATCGCTCTTACTGTAGGGACAGACATTGGCAGGAGCTAGGGAAAGACTTAGAAAACATATAGAAGTTCAGGGAAAGAGGCTGAGCCTTAGAACTGTAGGGAAAGCATAGGGAGGAATTGAGAGAAGAATTTGGGGTGGTTGCAGGCTCATTTACAGCAAGAATTTTCAGAATAATTCACATTGCAGCACTCACTGCCATTATACTGCTGCTCATTACTCATATCTGTATCATCAAGGTGGAACACAACAAGCCTTTTGCAGTGCAGTACAGCAAAAAAAATTTAAATATCATACACTAATATCTGTACATATCTGTAAAAAAAGCCTTTTTAAAGGTGTTTATTATAAGGGAATTATTCACTGTTCTTACAAGGCATAACATTATTCAGTACTATTGTGCCAAAGAAAACTGAATTATCATCCAATAATATCTGCGCTTATCTGTAATAAAGGCCTTTAACGTGGGGAAAGACATAACGACCACATTCGCTATTTTGTTACCAGTATAAAGTTGCAGGCAATATTTTAAAACAGGATTGTCAATAAAAATTCAATAATTCAATCATTCTTAGCGGTTATCACTTATTTAAAGGTGTTTATTAGTGTCAAAACACATAAAAAGGACCATATTTGCCATTTTGTTACCAGTATAAAGTTGCTGGCCATTTATTAATAGCATTGTCAATAATTCAATAATTCTGAGCCACAAATCTCTGCCTTTATCAAACTTTTTTTTTATTGGTGTTCATTAGTGGGTGAAGAAATAAGGGGCATGTTTGCCGTTCTCTTCAAAGTAGAAAATAACAACTTTTTGCCCTTTACAACTTTACAACTTTTTGCCCTTTACAATTAAGTTTTTTCATCGAACAGTATGTCAGACAGAGAAGCGAGAGGCCATGCACAGGGGAGGGCCACAGGCCTAAATGTTTCTGGCACAGGCACAGGTCGCAGCAGAGTAAGGGGGCGTGGTAGCAGGGGTCAGTTACAGAGGCCTGAGCTCCCAGTGTCAAGTAGTGGTCGTGTCTTGACCAGTAACCCAACGGTTGTAGACTGGTTGACTCGGTCATCCAATTCATCCCAAGTCACATCAAACACCCCCAGCCAAGAGTCGGTGGGTTCGTCAGACACAACCCTTAGTTGGCATGGCCCGGCAGCAGGCCCTGTGCCCTCACCTGTGCTCAACCTGCCTCTGTCCTTTTCTGTTCCTTCAACTAGAGAACTACTCTATGCTGTGGGCTCAGATCCACTGTACAGTGAGGAGGAGGTACTAGAGGACAGTCAGCAGCTACTGCTCAGCCAAGATGTGGAGGAGACATACGCCGCTTCCTGCGGTAGGTGGGCAAGTAGTGATGAGGAGAGTGGCATGGGAGCTGGTGTTGAGGAGGACATTAGTGACCTGCAGACAGTAGTGGGTGACGATGTAGCCGATCGTAATTGGGAGCCGGGTGACAAAGGGGCCTCATCGTCATCAGGAGAAGAGGGTTGCAGCTTGCGCATGAGGCAGCGGGGGAGTCAGCAGGGTGGCAGCAGTGTGAGGTCGGGAGCCAAACGTGCCCAGGGTAGAACACCCGCTTCGCAGCAGCCTACCTGCCTGGAAAGCAGTGGTGCAGGGGTTCACGGAGGCAGTGGTGGTAGCAGTCAGTTATTGTGGAGTGTTGGGGGTAAAATCACCTACTCAGCATTGTGGCAGTTTTTTGTAAAGCCGCCGGGGAAGTGAACATGGCCATATGTTCAATCTGTGGGCAGAAGGCGAAGCGTGTCCAGGGTGCCAATGTTGGCACCACAGCCCTGCGCCAACATATGCAGCATCACCATAAAGTGGCCTGGAGAGCCGTGGATCCAATGTGGTGGTCCAGCCTGTTGCAGCAACCGCTGCAGCACCCAGTGGCACGCACCCCATTTCAGGCAGTTAAGGCTCCACCACCTCAGCTTAAGGAAGCTGTGTGTCCTTCCCATCATCTGCTGGTCGTGATTCTCCTGCTCCTCCTCCTCCTCCTAGTCAGTTATTGCGTCAGCAATGCGATCACAGAATCTATATCTAAGAGACAACAGTATGCGTACAATCATCCAACAGTACAGAAGCTGAACGTGCTCCTGTCCAAGTTGCTGGTGCTGCAGTCACTCCCTTTCCACTTGGTGGACTCTGCACCTTTAGCAAACTGATGGCTTGTGCTGAGCCGAGGTGGAGAGTCCCAAGCCATCATTTCTTTGCCAAGAAGGCAGTACCAGCCCTGCACAAATATGTAGAAAAGAAGGTGGGCCAGTCCTTGAGCCTGTCGGTGTCTGCCAAAGTGCACGGCAGCGCCGACGTGTGCAGCTGTAACTACGGTCAAGGACAATATATGTCATTTACGGCCAACTGGGTTAATGTGGTGCCTGCCCAGACATACAAGCAACTTGGACAGGTGACGCAGCTTCTGCCTCCACATTCTCACGCCGTTGGTCCTGCAATAATGTCCGCCTCATCCTCCATTGTCACCTCAGCCTCCACTGCAGGAACAATTCCCAGTGCTCCTCCAGCATACCACATGTGCAGGGCACAGCGGTGTCACGCTGTTCTATACCTCGTTTGCCTGGGCGAACGAAGTCCCACAGTGGAGGAACTGCTCCATGTCCTCAATCAAGAAATCGAATCCTGGCTTTCTCCAAGAGAACTTAAAATTGGAACAATGGTGACCGACAATGAGAAGAACATGGTGTCGGCCCTGTGTCAAGGAGAGCTGAGCCATGCGCCCTGCATGGCGCACGTGTTCAATCTAGTTGTCAAGCATTTCCTCAAGTGTTCCACCCATCTGCAAGACATAATAAAAATGTCAAGGAAACTTTGCATGCACTTCAGCCACTCGTACACCGCCAAGCACACCCTCCTTGAGCTGCAGCGGCAGAACAGCCTCCCACAGCATAGGCTGATATGCGATGTTTCCACCCGTTGGAAATCAACCCTCCATATGTTGGATTGACTATATGAACAGAGAAAAGCCATAAACGATCCAAGCGGACAGAGGTACTCCCCTGTGTAACTTTAACGTTAGCCAGTGGCAGCTCATGCGTGACACCTGCCGTTTGTTAGTTCCCTTTGAGGAGGTCACTTTGTTAGTCAGTCGCCAGGACTACGGGATGAACAACGTCATTCCACTGATTCACATCCTGGAAAAGATGCTTATCAATCTGGCTGGTCAGGGGACTGGAGATGTGGCATCTACATCTCAAGGCCACATGATCCCTGTGGGGGCTGAACTGGAGGAGGAGGAGGATGAGGATGAAGAGGACATTGGAGCACAAACAATGTGTAGTCAAATGGGTGGAGAGGAGGAGCAGGAGCAACCAAAACAGCCAAATGGAGATGAGGAGGATGAGGCAGATGTCCCAGACACACCGTGGCAGTATGCAGTGGAGATGGATGCAGGGAGTCCCTCGGAGTCACTTGTGCAAATGGCCCGATGCATGCTGACTTTCTTGCGCAGTGACAGACGAATTGTCACCATTCAGCAGAGGGATGACTACTGGCTCTCCACCATGTTAGACCCTCGCTACCGGGGAAAAATGGGGGCCTTTTTTTACACCCGCTGAGAGGGAGGACAAACTGAACTACTATAGAGACATGCTATGTAGCAAGTTGGCCGCTGCCTACCTGCGCCATCGTCTATCCTCTCCCATGTCCGACTGGGGGGGCCCTGAGCGCTCAACTTGCACTGGCATAGCAGCTGTGGGAGGGAGTGGGGGTGGCAGGAGCAGTATCGGCTCCATCAGCAGCAGCCTGAGCCTAGAGTTGCTGATGAGCAGCTTTCTTCAGCTGCATAGTGAAGTAGCTGCTCATCAGCAGCTAGACACAGAGCAGAAGTTGAACCATCAGGTGGTGACATACTTAGAGTGCACCCTGCCACCCATCATCGAAGATCCGCTGGACTACAGGTCAGCCAAACTGGATTTGTGGCCGCAACTGGTAAAGCTGTCCTGCCCGGCCAGTAGTGTGGCATCAGAGCGGGTGTTTAGTGCGGCGGGGGCCATAGTTACCCCAAGGAGAACTCGCCTGTCCACCCAAAATTTGGAGAGACTGACCTTTGTGAAGATGAATCAGGCATGGATCTGCCAGGACTTCCACCCACCAATGCCTGATGCAGCAGATTAAATGATCCATGCTGCCTTACCACACTCTGCCACTGGTTCACTGTTCACCTCCTAAGGCTGTTGCTACCTACACATTATATAACCTTGCCATTCTGTGGCCGGCTCACTCTACTGCCACCTCTGCACTCTGCCACTGGGTGACTGTATGGCCTCCTCACACTGCTGGCACCTCCTCACTCTGCCACTGGGTCACTGTATGGCCTCCTCATGCTGCTTCCACTGGGTCACTGTATGCCCTCCTCATGCTGCTGCCGCTGGGTCGCTGTATGGTCTCCTCATGCCACTTCCACTGGGTCACTCTATGTACTCCTCATGCCACTGCCACTGGGTCAATGTATGCCCTCCTCATGTTGCTGCCACTTGGTCACTGTATGGCCTCCTCATGCCGCTGCCACTTGGTCACTGTATGCCCTCCTCATGCTGCTGCCAACTTCACATTGTCACCTTGTCACCAGCAACTTGGCCAGATGGCGCCGCTTCCGCTTCCACGTTCTGACACCACTGGTCCTGCAACAATGTCCACCTCATCCTCCACTCTTTCCTAAGCCTCCACTGCAGGGACAATTCACAGTGCTCCTCCAGCATACCACATGTGTAGGGGACAACGGTGTCACACTGTTCTACACCTCATTTGCAAAGTCACACAAGGGAGGAACTGGGTCACTGTATGTACTCCTCATGCCGCTGCCACAGGGTCACTGTATGCCCTCCTCATGCTGCTGCCACTGGTTCACTGTATGCCCTCCTCATGCCACTGCCACCGGGTCACTGTATGCCCTCCTCATGCCGCAGCCACCGGGTCACTGTATGCCCTCCTCATGCCGCAGCCACCAGGTCACTGTATGCCCTCCTCATGCCGCTGCCACTGGGTCACTGTATGGCCTCCTCATGCCGCAGCCACTGGATCACTGTATGGCAGCCTCATGCCACAGCCATTGGGTCACTGTATGCCTTCCTCATGCCGCAGCCACTGAGTCACTGTATGCCCTCCTCATGCCGCAGCCACTGGGTCACTGTATGCCCTCCTAAGGCTGCTACTACCTCTACCACTGGGTCACTGTATGCCCTCATCATGCCACAGTCACTGCTGGGTCACTGTATGTCCTCCTAATGCCGCTACCACTGGGTCACTGTATGGCCTCCTCATGCTGCTGCCACCTCCACATTATGTCGCCTTGCCACTCTGTAGACATATATGTGGAATCGACAGACAACGGTGTAAAAGGAGTGCGCTCTTTCACTCTACAGTAGGATGTTGGGTCTCTGCACGGTTCTTTCTACCCGGCACTAACATGGACCTGTAAGGCTGGGTTCACACTTGAATTATTGTAGATGGTCAGTTTCGGCCCCGTAACTGTCCAAATAAGTGAAGTGTGCATCAATTCTAAGAGCGACGCCTGTCATGTGCGTGTCATTCGGACTCACAGTATTGTTTGACTACAACAGTATACAGGCTCTCTGAAGCTAGGAAGTAGGTATTTTTTAGCGATATTCGCCGCAAAGTAATTCGGATAAAAGCTAATGTTTTTGGAACTTCAAATAGAAGTGCCGAATCGAACTTTTGAGAAATTCGCTCATCTCTAGTACAGACTCTGTTGTGCCACAGGACATATAGAGCAATACTGGGTAGAGAAACAATGGAGATTCTTGAACGTGTTTCTGGGGTGAAGACTACCACCACCATCGGGTACCATGCAGGCCCCATCAGCTTTGCACCAGTTCAGGAGGAAAGCTGGAGGAAGTGGTTGAGTCACCATGACAAGTTCTGTTTCATCTATTACCACTGCCAGTCTCTGGGTTCCCTCCAACAGGTTGCTGTATTCTTACTCTGTGTTCAAAGGAGCAGCTCATTCTTGCACAGTTAAAGGAAAGTACTGAACATGTAGTACTGCACTTTACTGTAGAGAGGCAATACTAGTCAGCCAGACATTTTACTAATGCAGGAGCTTTTACAGTGAAATGATCATTCTGATTTTCTGGAACCTCCATCCAAGCATTGCATGTTGAATCTGGTGTCAACAAACTATAGTCCAGACCGTGGTATGTTGAAAATATTTTAGTCCTTAATGGAGGACTTTTCCCTCTGCCGATTTCAGTATAAAAATGGCGGAAACCCAATAAACACCCAACAGACTCCACTATAGTCTATGGGGACCGAGGGTGTCCGCAGGTAACCACTGTTTTAGCGGATGAGCAGCCCAGCGCAAGTGTGAATTTAGCTTTACTGAAAATCATGTCACTCTCGGATATAATATCCATCTGTGACTGAAGTGAGCCAGCTAATTAAACAGAAAAAGTTCATCTTCATTCTCAGAAAGTACAACAATTCTGCAGCTACTGTCAGCGTCCCCAAAACCAGAAGTAGTGTAGTGTTGCTGTTGTCACCCACATTCCTCTTATTAGTAATGATGCTTCCTCCCCTTCTTTTTTTCTTTTCAAATATCTTTCTACTGGTTTTACAAGTCAATTAAACAATGAATATATACAATGCATCACAACCTCCACTCCTTTCCCCTGCCCTGTTTTTTTCCAGTCATGTTTTTCACTGCACACAATGCTTAATTATATTGATTGATTGGCAATTTGGCAACAATACTGGCACTGTGGGCTTCTTTTTTTTTGGGGGGGGGGGAGGAGGGCTGCTGTTTATTTTTACAAACAAGTATTTCAAGAAAAGTCAGCTTTAAACAGAGATTTTTTTTTTTCAGATTAGCGTAAACTAAACTCTATATTGGGTAAACACACACAACAAAAAACACATACATAACAGAGATTTTTTTTTAGATTAGCAGAGGCTGCCAAAAAAAAAAATAAAATCTTAAGCAATGAATATTTTTTTCAGATTAACTCCGTTACACTGTGTATTTGGTGGCCAGAGCATTAAAAAACCCCATGAATTTACAAGTTTTTTTTTTCAGATTATCAAAATCTAGATGGTATGTTCGGTGAACACGCCAAGAAAAATGCTTAATTAATGGATATTCTGCAATACAGAGATTATAGACACACTTGAGCAGCGAAAAAAATGCTTAAGCAATGAATATTTTTTTAAGCCAAAAATAACTGATTGATAGGGGGCTGACACCCAGCCCTTAGACCAATTAGCTGCACAAAGCTGCTTCCGACGTCTGTCCTGTGAACAATACTGTATAGCGGCCCGGCGCCTTCACTGACTTAAATGGGAGTTGAGCTGCAGCGAAGGTGTTGGACCATGAACAACGAACTTTCTGCTTGTAATGTGCACTGGATGGGTTCCATACACTGTGCTGACACTCACTCTTACACATTTTAACATTTAAAACAATCCAAAAAATTTGGGCGGAAAAGATGCTATCCTGTGGTTATCTTAGTCACATGTGGCAGTTATATTGCAAAAAACAATGGTTTTATAAAAAAAATTAGCCTGTTTTGATGGCTTGTAAGTGCCACAGACTTATTGTTATTTGGGAGACAAATTTGCTGCTGTGAACCAAGTTCAAAAGTGATGAAAATTAAAATTTATCCTGTGATGGAAGCATATGTGAAATCATTTTTTTTTTTATACCAACATTGGGTCACCATCAGTGTGGGTGTGGTATAGTGGAATGTGATGGTGGACAAGGCCGCAGGATATGTCTGGCTGAATGGTGGCAGTGGTGGTAGGCAGTAGGCAGCAGTGGAATGCAAAATATGATAGACCAGGTGTGTGCAGGTAGGTAATAGGCATCTGTAGCAACATGTGTGGCAGTGCAGCAGGGCATAATGAGATGGACCAGGCCACAGGACATGTCTGCCTGAGTGGTGGTTGTGGTGGTAGGCACTAGGTAGCTGTGGCAATATGTGTGGTAGTGCAGCAGGGCATAATATGATGGACCAGGCCACAGGACATGTCTGTCTTATGTGATAGTGGTGGTAGCTGTTTTGGAGTAGCAGGTAGCATCAGCAGCAGTACAATAAATGGAAGATGATGATAAAGGGAGATGTGCTTTGGCTACCAACTGAAAAAGCTAGAATATTTTCTGAAATGAAAAGGATTCTGTGATGACAGAAGGCTCAGATATGGGTTTATGGTATTAATACCGGTCTATATTATTACACAGTGGGGGTTGATGCCTAGGATCAAAAATAGTGGGGCAGCTGGAATGCAGTCAGTCTACTCTATAGACAAGGCCTATTGTCCTGTCCCTGAAACAATTAGCATACATATGCTAGCCTTATTATCGCCACAGGGGGGACATGCTAAAGAAGTGTATTGGAAGGCTGTAAGTAAACTCAACCCAGACTCCTGGTTTGCAGACAGCTTTACTTCAAAGGGATTATGGTTTTATGACAATATCTGGCCTGGGAAACATCTTACAGTCGCCCCGATAAATTCCCCAGATGCGTCAGGTCAAGGCACACGCTCAGAATACACACAAGTCACAGTTCAAAGCCCAGAAAAGATCCAGGCACTGATCTCCTTACCCAAAAGAAATTGGGGTGTCAACCTTGGAGTCTGCATGTTGGGGATCCTATCATACCACCGGCCCGACTCTATAGTCATCGGGCGAGGAATTATAAAGGAAAATGACTCTGAGAGATGTAGAGAGAGGGCAGGGCTCCTCCTCCTGGTGACCTCACTTAGGGAGGAGACCAGGGGAGGTAAAAGGTCTCAGACAAGGTTGAGATGGTCTCTTTTGTCTTATGTCCTTTGTGATGAGCTGTTCCTGGAGGAGAGGTGTGGGGGAGGTCAAGTTGGAGACTTCCACCATGTGCTCGACCATGTGGCCTAGCATTGAGGCCTGAGACCCTTTGTTAACCTGGAAGAGATGTAACAGCATGTAGGAAACGCATGCTCTGTACCTTTCTTAAGAAGGAATCCTGATGCCTACCCCATGGGCTCAGAGAAAAGGAACTTGTCTTTTGTTCTGCCGAAAGAGACCCGGATAGCATGCCCGGACGCATGCATTTGGACTTTTGAAGTATGTGCCCTGAGCTCATCATCGTCATCTGGAGCCAGAGAATCAATCACAGGCTTGTGTTGGTAATATGTTCTTTTCCTTCTGTTATTCCCATCTTTATTTTATGCACCGTGTCAAGTTGCTTTTAACTTGTATTTGCTTGCTAATCGCTACATGTATTCTCTGTATGTGTTAAGTGTCTAGTACCATCCTGTTAGGGGTTAATAAATATATAAAATTTAGAAAGCTTGGCTTTGTATTATCCTATCGGCCCAGAACACTCACTGGAGGTGGGTGTGAGGTAATTGAAGTGATCTCAGGTGTGCCGGAGGCGGCTTCGGTAGGACGAGATCCTTCACAGTGGTGGCAGCAGTGGGATATAGGCTAAACAGCGTTTGTGTGTGTGGTATCACTCAGATGGTGGGGATTTGTGGCAAAATCGTACGAAGCGAGCTCAGTACTAGGGCAGGCTACAAGATACAGTGAAAGTTTGATACGGTGCAGTCCCTTTCCCTTTCTCTTTGTTTTTCTATTCTGTCTTTTATTTGGCAATGGCTTCCAGTGGATGGCTAGTGGGCTCAGAAGCAGAACCAGAGGACTGCAGCCACTGGCTTTTTGTGAACTCCAGGAAATGGCTGATATGGAAGCTGCCACAACCATGCAGGAGGTGGGGCAAAGTCCTGAGGTGTTGGGACAAGAAAACATTGCCAGGGGAGAGGGTGCAGCAACTAGCCCGGTCCAGATCACTACGCCTAGTACCAGTAGCCCCAGTCCTGTGGTGGGATTGAACTTCTATTTGCAACTGGCCTTACAGCAACTGAACCCCAGTGACTCTAACACTCACCTACAGTTGATCCTCTAATTTCAGCAAGCCGAGAGGGAATTTAAATTCGCTATGGCCCGGCTGGAGAGGATGAGCAGCTCTTCCCAGAACCCAGTCCAGGATGTCCACCAGTTCGTGTGTGACCGTGAACGCAAGACAGCAGACTGAGCTGCGCAGATCGCTGACTCATATGCGGCCAACAGGATACCTGAGACCAAGGGAAGAGCAATGCTGCAAAGGTCCCCAAGTTGGAAGGAGAGGCCAGGCCGGAGTTCACCACAGCCATCTGTCTTCAGGTTGGGTGAGACAAACTATGCCCCGGGTGGTCCTTCCCCTGTCCCAAGAACTCTGGGCACCCTGGCGACCTACCGCAAGCCCCAAGGGGAGGTTCGGTGGTGCCATGCCTGTAACCAGCTAGGACATGTCAAGGCAGAGTGCCCAAACCACCCTGAGAACCCCCCTGCTTCCCAGGTCACTTCAGCTGTCCATCTGTGTATTTGAGTAGGAGGGCGGGTCATGACCCAAAGCCCACTGCCAGCCGGTCATTGTGGGGATAAAGTGGTCATGGGACTTCGCAACACTGAGGCGAATGTTACTCTGGTTCAACCTGATTTGATCCCTCTGGACAGTATTATCCCCAGGAAAACTCTAACCCTGAGCGGAATTGCACAGGAACGCTTCACTGTACCCATGGCTTGTATCCATCTGGACTGGGGTGCAGGAAAAGGAATGCGGGATGTGGTGCTAATGACTGATCTGCCCGCTAACCTACTGTTGGGAACATATTTAGGGCCCATGGTGTAACAATATGAGGTGGGGAGCACCCCAACTTACTGTGATAAACTGTCTATGAATAATGATGATAATTTTGAGAACTGGTCCCAACCTGTCATATCTGCAGAGGGGTCCCCTAACTCCCCCTCTGAGATGCTTCCAATGGCAGTCAGTGTAAATGCTAATGAGCTGCTGTCAGCTGAGAACAGGGAAAATGCTAATGCACTGCCTGCAGCCCAGCTCAGCTAAAATGCTAACGATGCTTTGTTTACTCCTGTGCCAGGAGCTAGTGAGACCTGGTCTGTAGACATGCCCACATCTGCGGGGGGCCTCTCCCTCCCAGCTTGTGACCCTGTCTTCCCCAGACCTCACGGAAGCTCGGTGTGAATTAACAAAAGATAATGAATGTACTGTCAACGTAATTGTCAATGCTTGTTGTGAAAATGTACAGGGTAGCTCCTCTGAGATGCTGGATGCGACAACCACTTTACCCAGTGCCTCAGATCAGCGCCCAACTGCTGACTATGTGCCAGGTGGTCAGGTAGGCCACTGGGATCTCAAGGCCGATCCAGGTGAGAGACAAACTGCTGGTATTACGGTGTTAACTGGCAGACAGAGTGCTAAAAGGGTGGAGGGCGTTCTGACCCGTGAGCCGTTCCCTATATCACCCGGAGTCGGTACTGAGACCGTCGTGACTAGCCTCATCACATTGAAGCTGAAGGAGTCTGGAGGGTATGAGACATGCACGTCTCTTCTGTCTAGTGCTATTCCAGGAGTACCCGTGGCCCAAGTGTATAAGGCCTGGGGTGCTGGGTGTGGGATCCAAGAAGAGGGGATGGTTTGGGGGAACATGATCTCTGTCATTTGCCCAAGGTATCACCATCACCCACCCAAGTACAGGAGGAAAGGGGTGTAGGCCCAGGGGGACAATGTCTCTGGGAGGGAGGACAGAGACCGGTTAGACCTGTGCCAGAACCAGAGGTGTCCCCATGTGATGAGGCTCAGGGGAAGGTGAGGAACCCCCTGGACCTAAGGGGTGTAGGCCCATGGGGACAATGTGTCAGAGAGGGAGGACAGGGTCCAGTTAGACCTGTGCCAGAACCAGAGTTGTCCCCAGGTAAGGAAGCAAAGGGGGAGGTGTGGAATCCCCCTAGAACTCTCCCAGCTAGCGGCTAGTGTGGGAGAGAGCCTGAGAGGCTGCCAGGGTGGGGTCTCTGAACTGGTACCTCAAAGACCTGGGGTTGTGAGTATGGATCCTTCACAGATTCTATGACCTTGAGAACAACACTTTTGAGTCAGAAAACCACCTGGATGATCCTGCCAGTTATCCCAGTTGATATTCTGTCATATCAAAATCATGTTAGTGGAGTGACAAGTATTTTCAGAAAAGTTTGGGGTACATTATTAGCATACCTGGCCTTGAAAAATCAGGGCTTTCTTCTGAAAGTGATCATTGTGGTGTGCTGCATGCAGTAATCATATACTGCTGCTCAAACTGATGCGGCATATGCAGCAGTGCTAGTCAATATGTGCTTCACCTTACAAACATGAAACGAGGGGGGAGGAGTGGAACTAATGCCTTGCTTTGGTGAAGTGCAGGGTGGGAAATGGTCCAGTGTATAGGAACTGGAGGAGAAGATGGGTTCTGCCTGGTGTTGAAACTGTGCCTCAAGTCAATCAAGACTGTGTATTCTATCCAGCATTGGCATCTGTTCTTATTGGTTATTATACTTAATTTCCATCTTGGATTACTGTTATGTATGACCAGTGTTCTATGTCTTTCCTCCTTCGTTATATTTGTCCTTATTTTAACTTTATTGAATAAACATGTATTTTACTATTATTTTTCATTTGGGGTATTACTTTATATATGTATCATGACTAAAGATGGGCGAACCTTTGAAGATTTGTTATGTCCTGTGTTCTGACGAAACAATCCCCGAGTTCAGTTCGGTCCAAACTTGTCTGGATAGAATCAGAAGTGAAATTATTATACTCTGTTGTGTCTTCAGAGCTCAGAGTATAATGGAGATGTGGGGGAGTTGACAAAAATAAAAAAACATTTATACTCCCCTTCTGTTACCTCTTCTGGGCCTTCTCTTGGCACCGGCGCTCTGCCTCTGTCTCCTCGCAGCATTCATAATAAAGGTAAAAGTGTGTGTACACAGATACCCACAATGGCGCCTCCGAAATCTGCAATACAAACCCGCGGTGGGGTATTAGCGATAGCCTAGGAGGTAACTGAAATGTTCCTTGTGGTGGGTGTCATAAGCTGCAGCTCGCCCCAGGACCACTTGACCGAAAGTCAGTGGTAAAAGTACATATACACGTAGGGTTGAAAAGGATAGGGGACTAATTGAGTGCTGCTGTACCCAGATGGAATATGCAGAAACTGCAATAATGAGTAGAAGAACAGTCGTGGTTCCAATAGCTTTTATTCCAGTAAAAAGGCAACACGTTTCGACACTAATAATGTGGCTTCATCAGGCCAACTGAGTAATAAATGACAGAGACATACATATAAATAAATTAATAAATACATAATTACATAAATATAGGTATATAAATAGAAGCATAAACATAAAATCCAGTAGCCGAATAAATAAGTCAATGGATATAAAACAAATGTAAAATACAAAATATGGTCGTCATATATTGGTGTGACATAAAATGTCTACAGAAATTATTAGTTAATTAATGAGGGACTTATGCATAATCAGTCATGTGAGATGGTAATACATGAAGGTTATAGTACAGCTACCAGCTATGATTCGGGGGATAAATATGCGAAGACAAGCAGCATACTTCTCATTTCTCTGTACTTCCCTCCCTCTCCCCCCTTGTTTCCTATTTCTTTCTCTTTTTCTCCACTTTTTCCACTCCCTCTCCCCCTTACACACACACACACACACACTGTTCTGATCACTGCAACAAGACATGTGCAGCCCCCTGCTGCTGCTCACTAATGACTTATTGCGCACACCTGAGTGGACACAGCTTCTGCATCTGCACATGCTCAGCACTTACCTCTAGTCTGAAATTCTGTCCCACACAGCTCCATTTTCAAGGTAAGTGACCTTCCATTTTCTACATGTTTGGACACATTCTATATGTTTGGATGCATTATACTAGCTATTTATCATGCCTACACCACTCTTGTTTTACAACATCATCCTTGCATCACTCCATTATATCATTTGCATTTCCACCATACAGAATCCCACATATTCATGTACATGTTCATCCCATCATATTCATACACACCCATTTTACCCCACATTGGTTCACATTTACCATTCAGCACTCAATCTCCAACTATCATCCCTTGTACAGCATCAATCTCTTTTTTTTTAATGTAACTACGTCATTATTATTATTTTGATCGCTATTGTTATCACTACTCTATAAGAAATATCACTTTCTTACCCCATCTGATCATTACCACTACCACAGTTGCTCTACTCTATCCCTCTTAACCTATCACTGCTTGTCTTCTCATATGTATCCCCCGAATCATAGCTGATAGCTGTACTATAACCTTCATGTATTACCATCTCACATGACTGATTATGCATAAGTCCCTCATTAATTAATTACTCATTTCTGTAGACATTTTATGTCAAACCAATATATGGCGATCATATTTTGTATTTTATATTTGTTTTATATCCATTGACTTACTTATTCGGCTACTGGATTTTATGTTTTATGTACTTTTTACATACTCATATTTATGTATTTATTAATTTATCTATATGTATGTCTCTGTCATTTATTACTCAGTTGGCCTGATGAAGATACACTGTTAGTGTCCAAACGCGTTGCCTTTTTACTGGAATAAAAGCTATTGGAACCACGACTGTTCTTCTACTCATTATTGCAGTTTCTGCATATCCCATCTGGGTACAGCAGCGCTCAATTAGTCCCGTACCCTTTTCAATCCTCGCAGCATTCAGCGTTCTTCTGTGACATCATTCACTCGAGATCACCACTGTGGCCTGGGATTGGTTCACAGCGGTGACATAGGCATACTGAGCATCATGACATCATGCTACTTTCCTTTCATACGCAGAATCTTTTTTTTCTCTCCCTTTATTTCTACTTTATGAGAATGTTTTTCCTATTTACAGAATGATTATGGGCTTTTTACCCTAGTGCACATGTCTGACATATGCACTCTACGTTTTTGGACCATTCATATGACCTGACTTTAGTACAGATTCACAATGTCCACTGCACATGTGACACATGCACACTTGAGTTTCGGAACATTCGATACTATGCATGTGTCTGCAGGCATGTCTGGTGTGTATTACTTAAGGTGCCGACATGCCGGTGTGCATATACCATTCGGCTGTCCTCTTTACTCCAGCAATTCATACAGATTTGTTTCTCGGCCACCTGGACCTTTTCTGATTCTTATTTTTTGTTTTGTAGCCTCATTTATTTTGGTCTCCTTGTTGATCTTATCCCCTTCATCCACTTTTTTTCATTGCTACATACTCCTTTTTAACCCCCTTTTTTGTCACACTATATGGCTGTTTTTCTTTGATATTGCGTATTGCATGTTTTGCCTGTTGTTTCTTTATATATATTTACTATACTTTTGTCCTCTTACATGTTGATATTTTCAACATATCTGTCATATTATATGTCTTATTCATCACATATTATTTTTATACAGATCACACTTAATAAAGGTAATTTACTGACCAAAACATTGTGTCTTTAATTGATCTGTTACATCGAATTTCTTTAAAACTGCTTATTGGATGGATATATGTATAATTACAAGATTTGTTCATTAGTATATTCTTTGATAAACTACATTTGATTCAAGCCAGAACAAATTTATGTCGTGGTTTTCTTCTATTCTGGGTATATGGCTTACCAGTGCTACTAAAAGGTATTATGTATTTAGAGATCAGAGCACTAAAAATCCATAAAATACAGTATGTATTTAATGAAAGAATGTAAACTCTTCTAAAAAAAATGTCTTTAACAAAATACTTTTCACTAATAGGATTGTATCATAAATCATAGGACCAACAATAAATAAAACTTTTACTCAATAGTGTCTAAAATAATGTCTTAAATAGAGAAAGTATGAAAATATAGTACATAGTGCACTCATCAAAACCATGCTTGTATATAAAGGTACCACCTTACCGGACCCTGAAGAGAGAACAAGGAACTTGGTAAGTGGGGACAGAGTGGAGTTGACCCTGCACAAATTGACTCCTGTCCTGACAAGGACAGTCCTACTCCCTAACAAAAACACTCCATTTACAAACGCATTTTATGTCCAGCAAGAGAAAGGACAATCTTCAGGGGATCTAGGAGCAAAACAGACAAAAATATGTACTACAGTGTTTTTGATGACTCATATTACAAGAGTGTATTATCCCAAAGTAGATGAAATAACCAGTTAATTGTTATTTGCTGGCTAAATCTAACATATGCAGTGCACAACAGGTCACTTCACCCACCCTGGGATATTGCTTAACACCTTAATATGCACGGATTTACAAATATAAGACTCGCTATTTAGTGTCTTCTCAGTGGAGAAATCAATTGGACTAGTGCTCAAACCCAGTGTAATGTTACTAATAGGATTGCCTCATCTGTAAAAAATATGTTTAAAAACTGTGTATATAGATGAAACTGCTCTATTGCACAACAGACAAAATTAGATTATTGTTAATGAAAGGGTTAACTTTCCTGTCTGTGTAATTCTATACTTAAAGCAGGAATGTAGCAACAGCCCCTCACTATTATTCTATTCTATCTATTGATTTCTAGCACTAATCTCCCTATGTAATTGCTTGATTCTTATTATGTTCTTCTAGTCTTCTAACTATTGCTTTAATTCCTATTCCTTTTCCAGAACTGTGCTCTGTATGATGCAGTGAGAAGGATCATAATTGTATTTGTATGTCCACAATTACATCAACTAAAGGATGATCACAAGTGCACAACCTTATATAGTGCATATGACATCAGCACTGTAAGGTATCCACCTACCACTGTTTATTGGTTGTCAGGTGGTGCTACAATGTCACAGTTTCTGAGTCATACACACGTGTCTCCTCTGTATTTCCTAGTCAAACACGTGGTTGCAGCCATTTTTGTTTGTCCGAGAAAAATTACCATTTGTTTGGTTTTGCTAAAAACCAAACGATTTGGAATAATCGGGACAAACTCGACTCATTACGAAACTGTTCACCCATCTCTAACTCATATAGGTACTGTGTCATAATCCTAACTATTAATGTCCCCAATATAGCAGGCAAGTATTGATAAATGGAAGGTAAAGAATTGTGGGGAAAACAGGGTTCATGTTAAGCATATGTAAATTTGTAAGTCTGTGTTTCATGTGTGTTTGATGGGGTTGATAAGGCACAGATGTGTCAACCCTTCAATTAGCTTGAGTTTGATTAAGAGCTCCAATTTCACATCACCAGATTTGATCTTGGGAAATGCCTTATTTACACATTTGTATATCACATAGGTATGGCATCTGTGTGGTGTTTTATTTCTGTGTTTTATTGCAGACATCATTCAAAAGAGATATACAAAATATAGAAAATGAAACTTAAAAAAACAAAACGTAAAAAGTAGAGCTATCATGGACAGCACCCCTCCCATAGGTTGTGGTGCTGTCTGTGAATAGCATAGACAATGTCAGATTGAAGTGCCTAGGGCCCACCCAATAGCTTCCTGGTAATAGCCTGCATCACTGCTTCTTCATTGAAATCTTGTATATGTACTGACTGCACAACAATAAGCACTGCACATTACTGAATATTCCCCCTGTATTGTCATTCTCAATAGTACTGTGCATGCCCCATAGCTCCATGCCCAGTTCATGCACAATACTGTATGGGGAAGGAAATGGCCATATTGCACTCCACACATGCGCAAGATTTTAACGAGGGAGCTGTGATGCAGGCATAGCACACAGGGCCATCAGGAATTTGTGGATCTCCCTCGTCGCGATGTATCTTACAGTTTCCTGTCTTCTTACAGTATAATGCACCACAACCCCCCCCACAGTATAATGCTCAACAGTGTCCCCACAAAGTATAAAATGCTTCCCATAGTCTCCACAAAGTGTAATGCTCTATAGTGGAATCACACACTATAGTTACATAGTAGATGAGGTTGGATGAAGACATCAGTCCATCAAGTCCAACCTATAGCCTTACAGTCCCCTACACTGTTGATCCAGAGGAAGGCAAAAAAAAAACCCCATGAGGCTTATGCCAATTGCCCCATTTCATGGGAAAAAATTCCTTCCCGACTCCAATCTGGCAATCAGTATAAAACCCTGGATCAAAGTGCACTTAAAATCTAGAACCCATAACCCGTAATGTTGTTCTGTTCGAGAAAGGCATCCAAGCCCTCTTTAAACTTGTTCAATGAATCCACCATCATCACTTCCTGAGGCAGAGAGTTCCATAGCCTCGCTGTTCTTGCTGTAAAGAATCCTCTTCTATGTTGCTGGTGAAACTTTCTCTCATCCAGTCGTAGAGGATTTCCCCTTGTCACTGTCACTGGCCTAGGGGTAAAAAGATCATTAGAAAGTTCTTTGTGCTGTCCCTTCATGTATTTGTACATTGTTATTAGATCTCCCCGTAGACGTCTTTTCTCTAAACTGAATAACCCCAAATTTGTTAATCTACCATTGTACTCTAATCCACCCATTGCCCTTCTTTGCACTCTTTCTAGTTTGATTATGTCTTTCTTGTATACTGGGGCCCAAAATTGTACATAATAGTCTAAGTGTGGCCGTACCAGTGATTTGTATAGAGGAATAAATATGTTCTTGTCATGAGAATCTATACCTCTTTTCATGCATCCCATAATTTTATTTGCCTTGGCAGCAGCTGCCTGGCACTGGTCACTAAAGGTAAAATTACTGTCCACCACAATCCCCAAGTCTTTTTCATTGGCAGGCTTACCCAGTAATTTACTATTAAGTACATAATCATACAATTTATTTTGTCGACCAAAATGCATAACCTTACATTTGCCAATATTAAACTTCATTTGCCAAGTCTCGGCCCATGCTTCCAGCTTCCTTAGATCCCCTTGTAATATCCTATTATTCTCCTCATTTTTGATTACCTTACAAAGTTTAGTATCATCTGCAAATATGGACACCCTGCTTTGCAAACCGTCTACCAGGTCATTAATAAAGATATTAAACAGGAGAGGACCCAATACTGAACCCTGTGGCACCCCACTGGTGACTGTGATCCAGTATGAATATTTACCATTAATAAGTACACTCTGTTTCCTATCAGTGAGCCAGGTGCGAACCCAAATGCATATGTTTTCCCCCAGTCCCAACTTTCTCATTTTGCATACCAACCTTTTATGTGGTGCAGTATCAAAAGCCTTTGAAAAGTCCAGATACACCATGTCCGCTGCATTACCCATCTCCAGTCTTAAACTGACCTCTTCATAGAAGCTGATCAGATTAGTCTGAGAGGACCAGTTCCTCATAAACCCATGCTGATTGGGTGTTATAAGATTATTTACATTGAGGTACTCCAGGATAGCATCTCTTAGAAAGCCCTCAAATATCTTACCCACCACAGAAGTCAAACTTTCTGGCCTATAGTTTCCAGGCTCACTTTTAGACCCCTTTTTGAAAATTGGCCCCACATTTGCTATGCGCCAATCAAGTGGAACAGACCCATTCATTACCGAATCCTTAAATATTAGATATAAGGGTCTGTCTATCACCATGCATAATTGCCTCAGAACTCGGGGTTGTATGCCATCTGGACCTGACGATTTCTCCATTTTAGTGTTTTGAAGGTGGCACCGCACTTCTTCCTGGGTAAAACAGGTGACATTTAATTGAGAGTTAACATTACCCCTAATCATGTTGCTGGCCATTGGATTTTCTTGTGTAAACACCGTAGAGAAGAAGTCATTTAACCCCTTAATGACCGGGCCATTTTTTGTTTTTGCATTTTCGTTTTTCCCTCCCCACATTCCAAGAGCCATAACTTTTTCATTTTTCAGTTCACAGAGTCACATGATGGCTTATTGTTTGCGAAACAAATTGTACTTTGTAATGTCACTATTCAATATTCTGCGCTTTGTACTGGAAAGCTGGAAAAAAATTCAGAATGAGGTGCAATTGGAGAAAAACTGCATTTGCGCCAAATTCATATGGGTTTAATTTTTACACCATTCACTGTGTGGTAAAAATGACATGTTAACTGTATTCTGTGGGTCAGTACGAACACGGCGATACCAAATTTATATAGTATTTGTAATGTTTTGATACCTTTTAAAAAATTAAAAACTTTGCTAAATAGAAAAAAAAATTTTGCATCGCCATATTGTGTCACCTGTAACTTTTTCATATTTACATGTATGGAGCTGGGTAAGACGTCTTTTTATGCGGGACAACATGACGCTTTTATTGATACCACTTGGGGAAAGATCTGATGGTTTGATCACTTTTTATTAAATTTTTTATAGGAGACAAAGTGTTGAAAAAAACGCTATTTGGCCATTTTGATTTTTTTCCCCGCTACGCCGTTCACCGTATGGGATAAATATTTGAATATTTTAATAGTTCGGGCATTTTGGAGCGCGGGGATACCTAATGTGTTTATGTTTACTTTTGTTTATTTACTTTTATATCTGATCTAGGGAAAGGGGGGTGATTTGAACTTTTGTGTTTTTTTTTTTTTATTTTTACATACTTTTAAAAACTTTTTTTTTTTATACTTTTACTTGTATGATCAGACTCCCTAGGGACCTTGAAACCTAGGGAGTCTGATCGATCGTACTATTCACTGCGATACTACTGTATCGCAGTGAATAGCAAAATGCCTTCACTGCTATTAGACGATGCCTCTGGCATCGTGTAATAGCTATACTGAAATGACAGGCCTGGGAGCCTTCAATGACGTTATGGAGGGCGTCGATGAGGTAAAAATGGCGGCGCCCTTGTCGGCTCCGCAATTTAGACGCCGCGGTCGTGTTTGACCGCGGCATCTAAAGGGTTAACAGCCGTGATCGGTGCAGGCACCGATCGCTGCTGTTAGCTGCGGGTCCTGGCTTTATTATACTCTCTATACATCGTCATGCGACGCAGGACGTACTATTACGCCCTGCGTCGTTAAGGGGTTAATAGTTGTGCTTTTTCCTTATCCTCCTCCACCATTACACCCAGATTATTTTTGAGAGGGCCCACATTGTCAGTTTTTATTCTCTTGTTATTTATGTAATTGAAGAATAATTTTGGATTATTTTTACTTTCCTTGGCAATTATTCTCTCAGCCTCGATCTTCGCCTCCTTTATTTGTCTTTTACACAATTTATATTTCTCTTTATAGTTTTTTTAATGCTGTGTCACAAAATTCTTTTTTAGCACTTTAAATGCTTCCTTTTTATCCCTCATTGCACTCCTTACCATTTTAGTTAGCCATATTGGTTTTCTATGATTTCTGGCCCGCTTATTCCCCTAAGGTATATGTTTTTTAGTGGTCCTATTTAGAAGGCTTTTGAAAATGTCCCATTTTGTTTGTGTTCCAGTCACTTTGAGGACATTGTCCCAGTTTATGCTGCTAAGCTCCTCTCTCAGCTGGTTAAAATTGGCCTTCCTGAAGTTTAGTGTTTTTGTTCCCCCTCTACTGAACATTTTTCACTATTACCTAGATGACCCCCAACCTCCACTTTTGATGTGTCAGGTTCATTTGTTAAAATTAGATCTAAAAGTGCCTCACCTCTAGGTAATTGTCTTTTATTACTGACAAAAACCTGTTCCCTTTGTTGGACCTGCAGGTTTCTGCCTCCCGGTTGATATCTGGGTAGTTGAAATCCCCCATAATAATGACTTTATTATGCTTTGCGGCCTCATCTATTTGTCTTATTAGTACATTTTCCGCTTTTTCCATTATATTTGGAGATTTATAACAAATCCCTATCAGTATTTTATTATTCTGTGTTACTCCCTTAATTTCCACCCATAAGGACTCCACATATTCATTTTCTTCCCAGATGTCCTCGCGCAGGTCTGGTTTAAGGCAGAATTTTACATATAAACAGACCCCTCCCCCTTGGTATGCTCCTTTCTAAACATACTGTACCCCTGTATATTTACAGCCCAGTCATAGCTAGAGTCCAGCCATGTCTCACTTATCCCCACCATGTCATATTTCTCTTCCAACAAATTATCACTTCTAGTTCCTCCATCTTGTTAGTGAGACTTCTGGCATTAGTATACATAAATTTGAAGGATTTGTCATTATCCCTACTCTTCCACTGCCTACTGACTGTTCTAACCCCACCCCCGCTCCACCCCAGTTACATTATTTAGCCCTCTTTCATTTCTACACTATCTTGCCCTCTACATCTGTTAATCTCTCCCCAGTCCCTAGTTTAAACACTCCTCCAACCGTCTAGCCATCTCTCCCCCAGCACAGCTGCACCCTCCCCATTGAGATGCAGCCCATCCCTACCATAGAACCTGTAGCCCACAGCAAAGTTGGCCCAGTTCTCCAGGAACCCAAACCCCTCCTTCCTACACCAGCTCTTGAGCCACTTGTTTACCTCCCTAATCTCCCGCTGCCTTTCCTGTGTTGCTCGCTGTACAGGTAGTATTTCTGAAAATACTACCTTTGAGGTCCTTGACTTCATCTTTCTCCCTAGATCCCTGAATTCATTTTTAAGGACCTTCCACCTACCGCTAGCTTTGTCATTTGTGCCAGCGTGCACCATTAGAGTATAAAATGCTCCATATTGGACCGAAACGGTATAATGTTCCACAGCGGCCCCACACAGTATAAAATGCAACCCTGACCCCCCCCCCCCACACAGCATAATGCTCCACAGTGGTCCCACACAGTAAGATATGCTTCCCAGAGGCCCCTCCACAGTATAGTACTCCCCAGTGACCTCACAACTTGTAATATGCTTTCCAAAGACCCCCCATAGTATAATACTCCACAGTGGCCCCACACCATATAATATGCTTCTCAGTGCCCCCCCCCCACCATATAATACTCCACAGTGGTCCCACAAATTATAATATGCTTCCCAGAGGCCCCTCCACAGTATAATGCTTCTTAGGCCCCACACAATATTGACCTCATGATTGACTTCAGGGCACGTGACATTAGCCAGAGGCTGCAAGAGACCTAAAGAGGATGTTGAGGGACCACTGAATGCACAGGAGAGGTGAGTATAAGTATTTGTTGTTTTTGACTCATCTTCCCTGGGCCTTTACTTACTGAGATCTGAAGAAATCCTGATATTTTTGGATAATTTGGCTCAAGTCAGTGCTGTCCCCTCATTAGTATCCACTGACACTGCCGTCCGGACCTCACACGTCCTCGGATACAGATGTGTTCATGAGGCCTAAGGACTTATTCACACATCCAATTTGTAGAGACATTTGATGTCTGTATTAATGATGGACAGCACACAATCTCGATTATTTTCAGGTCATCTGGTGTCCATGGTTAATCTGTTCTATACATCAGTAAAAAGCCTAAAACTTAAAAAAAATATATATATAATATACTGTTCTATGTCCCTGGGTTTGTGAAAAATGCATCCATGTGCTGTTATGCTATTCAGGAACTCATAAGCATCCTGGTTCAAAAAATAGACCAAAACACAGTATGTGTCTGTGGTCCGTGGAAAATAACTAATGTCTGCATGCGTCTATTATAATTAATGTATGTGCATGTATAAAACGGAAGTGTAAATGAGACCTTAGGGTGGAAAAAACTGTAACTGACTACCATAGTGACTTTATTAGATTAATGTATCATGAACTCACACTTTCCTTGGATTTAGTGATGTTCATCATTTATGCTCAGCTAAAACTAATAAAGTTTCCACGATAACTTTATAAATGGTCTCTGCGAAAGATATTCATTTTATGTCAAAATGCAATCAGAATCAAGAGATAGGCTTCACATTGTTCACACCGGAGCACTGCTGATAGCGCCTTCATTCTACTGCAGTATTTTATTATTATACTATTCACTGGTATTTAACAGTTTCCTTTTGATACCCAGTATAGATGTGTACTTGTTTTATTTCATTCTGATAAAATATTTACCCCACAGGAATATGTGCTTGGCAGGGTTTTAACCTCGTTATAAACAAAGAACTTTGTTCCAAATGTTGTAATTCTGTACTTTCCTGCCATCCACATAATTTTCAATGCCAAAACTAAACCTATTCCATAGAAAGAAAAAACTAATTAGAACATATTGTAAAGTACCAAAACAAACTGATATCCTGTAATGATTTATTATATATATTATTTATTATTTATTATGCTTACTTATATAGCGCCATCATATTCCACAGCGCTTTACAGACATTGACCATACAAATCAGATCCAGTTCTTCAGCCTACTACAGTTCCTCTTGCATGTAAGAATGTTTGTGTAGATCCCACTCCAGGGTGGTGCTGGTGACCAAGAGGTAACTGTTGCATGAGTGTGTGTCCTGAAATATATAGATTAAATCACTAATGCTTCAGTTTTTCTACAGACAGATTTATTGGCCTCCTTAACCCCTTCACACATTCTCACGCATATGTACGTGGGAGAATGTGGTTAGTTACCGCATCCCCACGTACAGGTACGTGACAGTGATCGAGCGGGCTCAGAAGCAGAGCCCGTGCGATCACCACGGGAGCCCGGCTGTATTTGACCAAGAAAAAGCCTCCATATAAACTTGACCGCAAACATCAATGAGCCAAACAAAAAAGAACAGGTCAAGAAAAACAAAAAAATCTCAAAAAATATATAAAAATATATATTTATTGATAAAATTATAATAAATAGTACAATTAGAAAAACATGTATCAAAAACAATAATACAGGTGACACAGACAAAGAATGAGACACAACACAAGACACATGTGTCACATAAAAAGGCTCAAAAATATACAAAAAGTATAAAGATGACAGTATATATATATAATGGCTTACAATATATATTCAATATTAGATATACAAAATTATGCAAGTCATATATAAAAATATATCTAGATATAGAATTTAAACCCAAAAAATAATGAAACATGCCACATGAATAGAATAGTATATGGAATTGCAAAATGCAAGACACTATCCAAATATAGCTGACATATATTAAAGGGTAATAAGTAATGAAACATGCCACATGGGCACAAGAAATATATATGGAAATGCAAAATTAGAGACACTATCCATATGTAGCTAACATATATTGCTAAGTATTGGTAAATGCCATATATGGAAGAAAGCAATAATGGATAGAGACCATATCAAATAAGCAACAAGATAAACACAAAAGAATTACCTGCAGCCATTATAAAGATAAATTTGAGCCCAGTGAGCACAAAGGTATTCGTGGAAACGCACCTCAACGCGTTTCGCTAAAAAAAGCTTCCTCAGGAGGTGTAGTATCCAACTCAAAAGAGAGGTATATATAGGGATCCCCCAACCATGTGTAACCAGCTGTAGATAGTAGCGCATGATGCCGTGATGACCGTAGCGAAAATCAGTTTCGCGCATTCGCAATAGCGGGCAGTCGCGTCCAATGACGCTCAACTCCCATGCACGTAGTAGCGCTGGACTGATCTCGCGAGGTCAGCGCACCAACGTCATGCGCTCCACGCTGGAACGCATGGAAAGGTAAGTGTAACTACAATGATAGAAGATATATGTATAATCAAACGGAATCAACAATAGAGCAGCCACAAGCAGTTTGAGCATAATATCTTATATATCTGCATATTGAGCGATAATAATATCATGCAGAGTGTATAAAGTAGCGGAATACCAGTCTGGAATCAACAGACTCCGAAATCAACAATTAAGCTAATCATAAAGTAGCCACACGCAGCTTGAACATAATATCTTATATATCTGTATATTAAACGATAATAATAACATGCAGAGTGTATAAAATAGCGGAATACCAGTATGGAATCAACGGACTACGAAATCAACAATTAAGCCAATCATAGAACAACCACAAGCAGATTATCTTATATATCTGCATATTAGACGATAATAATATCATGCAAAATATATAAAGTAGCGAAATACCAGTATACCATACTGTATATACCAAGGTATATATAAAGGTATAAATCTCTTATACATAATGTATTATATATCCGAATGTTCCAAAATGATATTATACAGAGATCTATTAAACTACCATAAAAGGCATGTAAATGTCTAAAACATAATATCCTGCATATCAGAATATTGATATACAGAAATTTGCGTATAATGATAGTTCGCTAAAAAAAAAAAAAAAAAAAAAAATTATAATTAATTTACAACTTAGATGTTGATCTGGTTAATTTTATTGTGGATTTATTACAATTTGTTTTGACACATAATTATTTTTTATTTAAAGACCGTCTGTTCCTACAGCTCCAGAGCACAGCTATGGGGGCGTCTTTTGCGCCCTCGTATGCTAATTTGTTCCTGGGGCTGTGGGAATGTGAGGTCGTTCACATGTGGAGGGTTTTGATGCCGTGCTCCATTGGTCAAGATATATTGATGACATTTTTTTCATCTGGCAGGGCTCGGCGTCTTACCTTGAGAGCTTTCTATCATCCCTAAATGCAAATGATCTTAACATTCACCTTACTTGGCATTATAGTAGAGTGAAGATTGAATTTTTGGACATTTTAATTGAACGTGATTTTGATGGCATGATATCTACTGATGTATTTAGAAAAGAAACTGCCACAAACTCATTTCTTCATGCAAGTTCTTCTCACTACTACAAAGTTTAAGATGCTATTCCGGTCGGCCAATTTTTGCGGGTCCGACGTATCTGCTCCAACAACTCCAATTTTGAAAAACAAGCCTTGGATCTCCCCACACGTTTCAAACAAAGAGGTTATAATAAGAAATCCATCAATTCTGGATATCTTCGTGCAAAAAACACACCACGCAAATCTTTGTTGGTAAGTCGGGGTTCTACTAAAAAAGTTGATCCATCTCAAATCAGGTTTATTACTAATTATAATTCTAGGTGGCGAGATATTCGTGAAGTGCTCCAAAAACATTGGTCAGTTTTATTGACGGACTCAGATATAGCTCCACACTTAAAAGATTTTCCCAGTATTACATGGAGACGTTCTAAAAACTTACGAGATATTCTTACTAATAGTCACTATATCTCTAGACCACTGACCAATGTTTTTGGTAGTAGAGGGCCGAAGTTTGGTTTCTATCCTTGTGGCAAATGTAGTATGTGTTGTTATATGCTGAGGACCTTGGAATTTAGTGATTCTACTAACCATAGGTGTTATAAAATTCGCCATAATATCACATGTACAACTTCTGTGGTGATTTATTATGCTACATGCCCATGTGGATTCATCTATATTGGTATGACAACTAGAGCCCTTAAGACTAGAATATCTGAACACGTTAGTAAGATACAATCTGCTGCATCTGCCCTGATTTTGAAAAGTTACAACCCATCCCCAGACATTTTAGAGAATGTCATGGATGTAATCCGAAAGGCTTTAAAGCCTTTGGCATTGATCGTGTCCAACTGGGTTCCCGTGGTGGGGATATCAAGAATGCATTATTACGTAAAGAAGTACGATGGATAGTTAATCTCAAGACAGCATCACCTTTGGGTTTAATCGAGGCTGTCAGCTTCAGACCTTTTTTATAAAGGTATGTTTTTGTTTTTATTTGTTTATTGTTTATTTACTGTATTATTGTTTGTTTTCTTTAAAGATTGGATGAGGTATAATTCTTGAAATCCTTGAAGATATATTCGCTCCTTGATGGATTTGCAGCATTCATCTATATCTGCATACATATTTAAAATATTTTTATTATATAATTTTTTTTTGTTTTGTTTTGTTTTTTTTGTTTTGTATTATGTATTTTTGTATTGTAGTTTACTTATGTTTCACTTATTTACACTATAATTTTGCACCATGTACTTCGTACTGTTTTACTCATGTTTCACTTATTTATATTGCAATTTTGTATTATGTACTTTGTACTATGTTTTATTTATGTTTCACTTATTTATACTACAATTTTGTATTATGTACTTTGTACTATGTTTTCACTTGTTTTATATATTTATATCAATCTTTGTGATCTATATATTTTTTGGTTCACTTATGCTATTTCACATATTGACTTCATTGTGTTTTGCTATTATTTTCACTTCTTCCACTTATATTTATATTATTATTGATATAGATCATTCATTTGTTCATTTATGCAATTATAAATTTTTTTTTTTTTTTTTAGCGAACTATCATTATATGCAAATTTCTGTATATCAATATTCTGATATGCAGTATATTATGTTTTAGACATTTACATGCCTTTTATGGTAGTTTAATAGATCTCTGTATAATATCATTTTGGAACATTCGGATATATAATACATTATGTATAAGAGATTTATACCTTTATATATACCTTGGTATATACAGTATGGTATACTGGTATTTCGCTACTTTATATATTTTGCATGATATTATTATCGTCTAATATGCAGATATATAAGATAAGCTGCTTGTGGTTGTTCTATGATTGGCTTAATTGTTGATTTCGTAGTCCGTTGATTCCATACTGGTATTCCGCTATTTTATACACTCTGCATGTTATTATTATCGTTTAATAATAATCTGCTTGTGGCTGCTCTATTGTTGATTCCGTTTGATTATACATATATCTTCTATCATTGTAGTTACACTTACCTTTCCATGCGTTCCAGCGTGGAGCGCATGACGTTGGTGCGCTGACCTCGCGAGATCAGTCCAGTGCTACTACGTGCATGGGAGTTGAGCGTCATTGGACGCGACTGCCCGCTATTGCGCATGCGCGGAACTGATTTTCGCTACGGTCATCACGGCATCATGCGCTACTATCTACAGCTGGTTACACATGGTTGGGGGGGTCCCTATATATACCTCTCTTTTGAGTTGGATACTACACCTCCTGAGGAAGCTTTTTTTAGCGAAACGTGTTGAGGTGCGTTTCCACGAATACCTTTGTGCTCACTGGGCTCAAATTTATCTTTATAATGGCTGCAGGTAATTCTTTTGTGTTTATCTTGTTGCTTATTTGATATGGTCTCTATCCATTATTGCTTTCTTCCATATATGGCATTTACCAATACTTAGCAATATATGTTAGCTACATATGGATAGTGTCTCTAATTTTGCATTTCCATATATATTTCTTGTGCCCATGTGGCATGTTTCATTACTTATTACCCTTTAATATATGTCAGCTATATTTGGATAGTGTCTTGCATTTTGCAATTCCATATACTATTCTATCCATGTGGCATGTTTCATTATTTTTTGGGTTTAAATTCTATATCTAGATATATTTTTATATATGACTTGCATAATTTTGTATATCTAATATTGAATATATATTGTAAGCCATTATATATATATATATATATATATATATATATACTGTCATCTTTATACTTTTTGTATATTTTTGAGCCTTTTTATGTGACACATGTGTCTTGTGTTGTGTCTCATTCTTTGTTTGTGTCACCTGTATTATTGTTTTTGATACATGTTTTTCTAATTGTACTATTTATTATAATTTTATCAATAAATATATATTTTTATATATTTTTTGAGATTTTTTTGTTTTTCTTGACCTGTTCTTTTTTGTTTGGATCAGTGACCCCAGGCTGCCTGAAGCCCCCACTACCTGGTTGATCCTGCCGGGACCTCTGGAAATAAGCCTATGTCTACATAGGCTGAATTCCTGTATAGACTGCAATACACGTGTATTGCAGTCTATAGTGCTGAATCAGCGATTAGAGTATTGTTGGTTCAGGTGTCCTAGTGGGACATATAAAAAAAAGATAATATTTCTTAACTTATTTGGGTTGTATGACTATCTGTTTGAAAAGTAGAGCATTTCACATTTTGAAAATTGTGATTTTTTTTCCAAATTTCCATCAAATTTCCTATTTTTTTTATAAATAAATACAAAAATATTGATCATTGTTTACCACTAACATGAAGTACAATGTCTCACGAAAAAACAGTCTCAAAATCAAGTTAAAGCGCAAGTTAGTGCAAGTTAAAGCGTCTTAAAGTTATTGCCATATAAAGTGACATATGTCAGTTTTGAAAAATGAGGCCTGGTCTTTAACGCACTTTTGGGCTCAGACCTGAAGGGGTTAACAAGGGGATTCACTTCCCTCATGAGCCTCCAATTTCAGATTTCAAAATGATAAATTGGAGGATATGTATAAAGAAAAATACCCCAGAATTCTCTCTAACGTGGTGTGAGTCACATTTATCAAGTGTTTTAGACACTTTCTAGACACTTTTCCAACTTGTGCAAAAAAGGGGGAGTGTCCTCATGGGAAAGAGACATGGCCTAAGTTGTGCATTTCTGCACCAAAAATGCACTAAAACTCCACCATCTCCAGCAACCAAATTCACCAGGGCATGCCATTGCTTATACGACCGCTCCCTCATTTCATGGTTGTAAAATGGTTGCATCAAGCTCAACGCTGAAAAGAAACAAACCCTAGCTACATGTATCTTTAATCTTTCCGATTATGTCTTGAGTGATTCTGAAACCAGCTTACTCAGTAAAGGGTTGTCATTCTGCCCAAGACAAAATCACAATGATTTTCAATTATACCTAGATCTAAATTGGTTTATCAGAAAATTAACCCTTAGAAGACATTTTGCTATCACTAACACTAATACCAACAAAGATTCTATCCCTAAAGCCAATGATCATACAGTCCACTATACGAACAGTCCCAATAACTCCAATAATGAGACCCTAAACCAAGTAAACACTAATGACTTACAAACCATCCCTATAAATCTTAAACCCAAAACTTCTTTCAATCCTATATACAATAGAGGTAGCCACATTGAAACATTGTTTTCCTTAGTTGCAGAAGATTTTAGACACCTCTCCAAATCCCACTATTCTAAAAATTAACCCAACTTGACAAAAAATGAATCAAAATGAATCCGCACCCTTATGAACAATAAAGACATTGTCATAAGGAGTGCGGATAAAGGTAAAGGCATAGTGATTCAAAACAGAACAGCCTATTTCCATGAGGCCTATAATATTCTATCCGATAAAAACTACTATACACTCTTACCATCGGATCCTTACAACAAATACCTATCAAATTACAACTCATTAATCTCAAAGGCCTTTTGTAATGGCATAATCAGTAAAAATGAGAGATATTTTCTTACTATTACTCACCCATCAATAGCATTATTTTATCATTTGCCTAAAATCCATAAGCATCCCACTAACCCCCACGGCCGTCCAATAATTTCAGGCATTCAATCTCTCATATGCCATTTATCAGAATTCATCGATACACACCTACAGAGATATGTTTGTAAACTGCCCACTCATCTTAAGGACTCAGCTAATGTCATAAGAGATTTGTTAAATATAACATGGAAATCTAGCTATATTTTGGCTACTTTAGATGTTGACTCGTTATATATCAATATCCCCCATGCCCATGGTATCGCTGCTATTTCAACAGTTTTGACAAATGATTCTACTATGCCTGACCAACAGAGAGAGTTTTTACTCAATGGTATTGAATTGATATTGAAACATAATGTCTTTGAATTTGATGAAAAAATCTACCTCCAGAATAGGGGACGGCTATGGGGACCAAATTTGCTCCGTTATGCCAATCTTTATATGGGGAGTTTTGAGGATGAATTTATCCACAAAAATAAAGATTGGTCACAGCATATCATCTACTTTAAGAGATTTATTGATGATTTACTATTCATATGGTGGTAGGAGAACCAATGGAGATAGCCGCGCAAATCCACAGTCTTGATAAAAACCTTTATTTCCAAAATGAACAAATAGCACACGATGCGTTTCGGGGTAAACAATCCCCTTTATCAAGTGTATAGAAGTAACTAAGGTGATAGAAGCAATTTCAGACAGACAGATCACTTCTGGAATACACAGGCAACTGAAGTTTAAGACCAGGCTGGTCTTAAACTTCAGTTGCCTGGGCTGGTCTTAAACTTCAGATGCCTGTGTATTCCAGAAGTGATCTGTCTGCCTGAAATTGCTGCTATCATCTTAGTTACTTCTATACACTTGATAAAGGGGATTGTTTACCCCACAACCCATCGTGTACTATCTGTTCATTTTGGAAATAAAGGTTTTTATCAAGACTGTGGATTTGCGTGGCTATCTCCATTGGTCCTCCTACCACCATTCTACCTACACCTTTCTAGGTGTTTGATCAGTTCCACTGCAATCCTGATACTTGTTTACGGTTGTTTCTGTTGATGACAGTGGGTTGTGACTTACACAACCTTAAAAGGTGAGAAGCTAATCTTCACCATTACCTTACGCTTTATTTAAAGTGATAACGCACTATGTTTTGCTTGGTGCATATATTTTGTTGTTTTACATTACTATTCATATGGGATGGCTCTCCAGACGAGTTTGCCAATTTCTCTCAATACCTAAACAACAATAACTGGGGACTAAATTTTTTTGGGAAAACAGAAACCAATGAAATAGAATTTTTGGACCTAGTTCTGATGGGATCCACTGAGGGCATTACTACTCGAACATATTTTTAAAAAGTAGATTGTAACAGCCTTCTTGATTTCAATAGTGAACACTATTATAAATGGAAACACAACGTACCATATGGGCAATTTAAGCGTATCAGACGGAATTGTACCAGTGATGAAGATTACACCCTCTAAAGTAATATTCTAAAAGAAAGATTCATGGAAAAAAACTATCCACAAGGAATAGTGAAGGCAGCTGAAACTAGAGCCAGCAAACTATCCCAGGCCCAATGCCTAGCTCCTAGGAAAGAAAATAAAGAAAAATTCAACTATGCTTTCAAAAGTAACTTCATTACGACTTATATTGGTGCTCATGACAATATCCGCACCATACTACAGAAACACTGGCATATACTTAGAAATGATCACTAGCTCAAAAAAAGCCTACCAACACAACCTGGAATTACATTTAGGTGTGCTAAAACATTAAAAAATCTGATTGCCCCTAGTCACCTACGTGATAATTCCAATACTATACAGTACAATCCCGAAACACAGAAATCTCAGGAATTTCAGCAGGCAGTTATAAATGTGGACACAGAAAGTGTAAGTGTTGTCTTAATATAAAACACAATACAACTACAATCACTAGTAATGCCACCAATGAAACATTTCAACTCTCACACAGATTGGACTGCTCTACCTCCTATGTAATTTACATAGTGCCCGTGTGGCCTCCAATACATAGGAAGAACTATAATGTGCCTACGTGAGAGAATCAACAAGCATCGTTCAAATGCAACTGATGGGTTACAAAAACATAGTGTGTCCCGTCATGCCTCTCTCAAACATAAGAATGATTTTAAGGGTTTTATGATAACTCCAATTGATCATGTAAATACGAAAAATTCCAGCAGATTCAATACTTTAAAACAGAGAGAGATGTTCTGGATATTTAAAATGAAAACTCTGGCCCCTGAAGGGCTCAATGAAGTCTTGGAAGATATAACGGGATTCTAGCAGTGTTAATTATAATATCTTAAAAGAACGGAGCACATTTAATATGTTAAACCCAATAAGATATGATCAATGTGGTTCTGTATACTAATATATATAATTTTTCTATTGTATTTCAACAACATTTATTTGTATTCATGTCTATTTATATGAAGATTTTTTTTTTTTTTACCTGACATTTTATTTTATGTTGCCTCTTAGGAGTTATTTTATATGGGTGTAATTATGGGATCCTTGTATATATATTGCTAATATTACTGTCCACTAATTATGTATGTATTCTACAGATAATCCGACATAAGGAAATCAAAGAAACTCCCTATCCCTTCATATATTTGTGGGAGCCTCTCATTCTCTTATTCTTTTATCATCTATTAAATTAATTCAGTAATCCCCTCAAACATCTTCTATATTAGCCCCTCATCATTCCTAAATTTAAAATATCCATTTGGTGTATGAATTTCTGAATAATGAGCGATCTTACCGCTCACTTCATAAGTCCGGATACATGAAGTAACTGGGCATGCGTGTATATACACCTTGCGCATGCCCAATACACCTTTTGAAGCCATCTACACACTGGCCTCAATGAGCTCACACACATTGGCGCTTTGCGCATGCGCAATACAAATCTCAGAACGTTTCTTATATTCTGATGCCGTGGCACTTCAAACCTAATCCGCTCTGTTGAAATCTCAAACTCCTCTTGGAAGGAGGTAAGTTTATGCAAATTCTATACTATTCACTTGACAGGGGCGCACAATTGCATTCCAATGCTGTTTCAAGCAATCTATCATTGTATATCAATGTTGCTTTATGTAATTAACCTGCCTTTGAGCCTATTTCTATCAACTGGACTCACAAAAGAAGTTTATTTTACACTATTAATTTGCTGTTTAAACCTACTTGCTGGAATTTTTGCTATTGTTAATGGATCTTTTAGAACCACTGAGTACAAATTCTTATTTATTTATTTATTTAATTTAATTTATATACTCTTTATGCCTTTAAATCATACTTGTTGAATACTTCCATAATGGCTTTCGGTACCATCATTTTTATTTATTTATTTTACATATTTTCGATTGGTATTTATGGATTTTATTGTTGTTTGATGTTTTATTGTAGTGTGGTAGACTTGACAAAGGGACTTGCAGTTACCGAAACGCGTTGTGTGCTAACCTTACCATACCCTGGGAAATAAATCATTTTTGCTAGTATCTTTGGATTTGCGCAGTCCGTGTATATTGGTCCAAATACCTACAATGGAGTACATAACTGTGACAGGAGTAAGAACAGCAACTTCTGCCTTTTGATCACTTTTGGAAAATATTCTAGCTTTTTCAGTTGGCAAGCTAGGCACCCTGACAGTGTACCTGAAAAATTCTTAAAAGTCTGTAAATTGTTACTAATTGGTGCTACATGTGCACCCATAAAGGTATCTTTTTGGTGAGATTTTTCTACACTCTTTATTAATTCTTCATTGCTTTTTAAAATGGCAGATACATCGATGGTGTGCCACCAATTTTCCTTTAAATTCTATAAATTGCCACTCCTCCAACATGACGTTGATGCTGCACTTGGTCTCATTCAGGAATAACCGGCAGAATAATCCGGGTTATTTTCTGGCTCCCAAGTGCTTCTCTGATAGTCATTAAAATCATTAAAATATACTGTAGATAAAAATCTATCTTTTTCAACTGGCAGGCCAGGCACTCTGATAGTGTGTCCCAATTTTTTCTTAAAACTCTGTAAATTGTCAGTCAGCCAACATGATGCTGATGTGGCATGTGCTCCCATACAGGCATAACCAGCAGGATAATGCATGGCTTCTTCTTCCTCCCAAGTGATGTTCTCAGTGCATAGAATCCGTTTCATGTCAAAATATATTCTAACTTTTTCAGATGGCAGGCTAGGCATGCTAATAGCATGGCCCAAATTTTTCTTCAAATCTTGTAATAGGCACTCATTTGTCCTGCATCTATCCCCATAAAGGTGCTTTTTTATGAGGTAATTTCTTTATCACTTCTGTTTTCAAGTGGCAGGCTCGCTAACGGTGGGCCACAAATGTTTCTCCAAATTCTATAGCCAGTGGCATTCTGCTCTCATAAAGAAATCATTTTTGGTGGCTTTTTTTTTTTTTTTTTTTGTAAAGCCAACTCTTTATCACTTTTCAACAAGGCACACAGCTACAAATTTCTCCCCCAAATAACAACATGCCTGTAACACTTATAAGTCGTCATTAAATTGACTAATTTGTTTATAAAAAACATTGCTTTTTGCAATATACCTGACATGTGTGTCTAAAAAACACGGCAAGTGCCTTTCTTCAAAAAAAAGGGTAATTTTTGGAGCATTGTAAATGTTAAAATGTGTAAACACAAGTGGCAGCGCAGTGTATGGTTAAAATCAGAGTTTGTATCCTCTGCTTGCCATCCGTTTTTTCCAAAGACATGCATGTCATTTTCACTTTTTCATAACTTTCGCCTTATTTGCCTTAGAGAGCTAGAAATTGGATAGATAGTTTCCTAGGAGCCCTGACATTGTTCGACCCGAAATGAATCTGGGGCCTGAGCCACCTGAAATAAATCTTGAGAGGTTCACTAATCTCTAGCTCTGTTGTTTTTTTTCGGTGAAAGTGCAGCAGGGTGTTCATAGCTACATAAGAATTTCTGAAATATGCAATGAGCATCATCTTCTGGCAATGAGCATCATCTTTTTTTAGTTTCAATATTTTTTATTGATATATTACATAAGAAAAACAACAGTAGTAAACTCTTATGGTCAAAATGAGCAGCATACTATAAGAATCACTTCCCAATCAATGCCTCAATACAATGAGCGTATGCCGATATTACAGAGTATAAAATGTGAGTCAAAATAATAAAAATAAGTAACAGGGCAATAGGAGGCACGGGGTGAGAAGCTGCTAGGTAAAAACTACATTTTTAGGCTGCAGGCCTGGCACGGAGACATCAAGCATATCAAGAAAACAGTACTGCAAATTACATTCAGCTCAGATTTTAAAGAGGTCAACTCTCCGCTGGATACAGCGAAGGAGATATATATTTGAAACAAGGTCTATATAAACAAATTTACAATAGAAATCTGGACTGAATCCACCTCTCCCAGATGTGCGCAAAGGAGTGGTATGAGTGATTACCCGAAGCAATGACCTTTTCATAGGCGAAGGTGGCATTGACAATATTTATCAGAGCTGAAATGGGAGGGGAAGCTATGGATTTCCATCTTTGTACCAATATAAGTTTGGCCATGGTCAGAATTTTACTAAGAAGCTGCTTATAAGGGCACAAAGCACAAGGGATTCTGAGTAGCAAAATAGCTAAATGTGGAGTGCACGGAAGTTGGAGAGCAAACAGCTCTGAGAACATGTCAAACACCTCTGTCCAATATGAGGAAATAATAGTGCACTGCCATAAAATATGAAATATCATCATCTTTTTAAATGTACTGTATTCTTTTAGAAAGTGGCACACCACCAAATATAGCACGTGCCATGCAAGGAGAAATCCAGCAGGATATTTACAGCTCCTCCATTGTGTGATCTCTCTGATCCAGGCTCATTAGTTGTAAAACTGCATGGCAGCACTTCACCTTACACCTATGAAAGGAAGGAGGGTGGAAGCTTGTAGTAATGAAATTGGAGGTCATGAAGTGGTCCTGTGTGAAGGAACTAAAGAATGTGAATAGGTGCCTACTGTTGTCAGAACTGGGTCTGTTGCATTTGTGGACTGTCAACCCCGCAACTCAAAATATTGACCCAGTGTGCCATGAAAGTTATGAATTGTCCCTGTCCTTAATTGATGGTCCACATATAAACAGCGGTGGGCACCTTTCCCCACAATGATATATCAAAAGGGCAGGCCGCATTCTCTGACAAATGGCAATATAAGGCAGAGCGAGCTTCCTAGAGAAATAATGGTGACTAGGTATCCTCTGTCAATGCTCATTGCACACCATCCGTTGGTGAAACAAAGTGGAATCCACTAAGTTGTACGGCAGTGACTGCATCACCAGCAACTTGACCAAATGTGAGTGAAATTGATGAACTATCAGATGACTGGGTGCGTATTGCTGTTTCCTGGATACCCATTTCCTTATGGATGCCTGACATTGAAATGGGGGTGGAAGAGAAGAAGAAGAAGCAGACAGTGATGATGATAACAATGACCATATGCTGTAGGTGTAGATGTGTCCTGACTATAAAAAAAGATCACAAGGAAAAGGAGTACTACTAGGGATCAGTGTTAGTGAAGATGAAGACATGTCTCACAGAACAGAAAATACACTTGTTAAGTTAAATATTACAACAGCAGAGGAGGAGGAACACTTAGAACCCTGACTCAAAGTCATCACTGTGAGATGTTATGAGATGAACAAGCCAAGAAATAAAAAATGTCCACTTTATTCTCAGGAACTACAACTACACTACAACTACTGTAGGCACTGCCAAGAGCAGAAGTAGCAATGCTGTTTTTTCCACCTACATTCCTATTTTTACTTGCAATGTTATAGGACATGACAGTAGCAAGTTGATCCAGGAACTTTTGGAAAATTTGGGTAGAATCCAGTTCACTCCCAATCACTTTGTTCATTTCTAGTCCTGATCTCTAGGGTGGGTCAAACAGTGGTGTTCTACACTCTTCCTATAACCCTCAGGTAAGCAATGAAAACAGTGTAGCACATTAGGCAGGTTGTTTACATAACTGGGACGCTACAGCAACAGTGATGCTCAGCTGTTTTATGCTGGTTCTGTAGCTCCCATTCTCCTCTATGGGAGTTACAGGAACAGCACAGATCAGCTGTTTCTTTTGAGTACCATTTACTTTCCAGCCTTTTGTTATGAGTGTCTTGAGATGTGTTGCTGCCATTGATTTCTAAATGAGTTAATTAAAAAAAAAAATTTAAATGTCTAACTTTCAACTTCTGATATGTGTTCTATGTTCTATTGTGAATAAAATATAGTTATATGACAATTCCATATCATTACACTGTTTTCTTTAGATTTTATGCAGCGTCCCAACTTTTTTTTTTTAAATTGGACTTGTAATAATAATAATAATAATTACATATTTCACTAGGAGGAATAGTACTCATACATATGACCATAGAGTGTTGAAAGAAAAATCTTCACCTGTGCAATTGAAAACATTGCTAGAAGTAGACATTGTTAACTTTGCTTACAGTACAGTCTGCTATTTTTATGCAAGTGCTGTTCCATTTACAGCTCTTTTTGTGAAACAGCAAGAAATAAAAAGTGTTTTTCCCACATTCTGCAAGGAGCCATTAACACTCTTATTCATTCATCCCAGCATAACCCATGCATTATATATAGGAAAAGAATTTACTTCTGCCTAGTAAAACATAAAACATGTTTAAAAACAGCATGGATACTGCTAGAAGCACTTGGGGCATGTGATTATAATGTTTATACTGGAAACTCTAAACTAACTTTACTAAATTAGTAAGACAGAATTACCATTACTGTACTCAGTACAAATGAACAAATTGATTTGGCACAAATCAAATTCTATCCAAATTTCCCAACAATTTCAGATTCGGGGAAAACCAAAACTTTTAGGATTTGTTTCTGATGAATCATTCAAATTGTGGCATTACTCACAGTCAATGTCTGGGAGTAGTAAGAGTTGGTCAGTGTCTGAAGTAACCACTCTAAACCAGTCAGTAACAGCTGTAATTGTCTAGCAGCTGTCATTGACTAGTTTAGATCATGGTCTGTGTGGTTACTCTGAGTCAATAAAACTAGATCAATGACTGAGAGTAACCTCCTGGATCATTGTCCGGTTTCGATCCTGTGGTCTGGGAAAGTTATCCTTGGTTGTTAAAACTAAGTCGCTCAGAAGAGGGCATCACTGAAGAAGGGGAAGGAAAAACATCTTGTCATGTTGACTTTAAAAAGGGGAGAGGCATATTGAATTTGATTTTATTTACAGATGGTTTTAACTACTATAGTGAAATATACTGCCTCTCTACTATAGGTCAGTTATAAAAACTGCCTCCTTACTTTCTCTCACTCACCCAGAAACAAAAGCAGCAAGATCATAGAGGACATATATAAAGATATACTGATTTGTACTGATGTGTGTGTGTGTGTGTGTGTGTGTTTCATTCTCATCTCCCTGTCACTCTTCCTCCCTCACCTGTCCATAGATTTCTATATACAGTGGTAATGCATTTCCTCTGTGACCTGCAGTCTATCTTGAGAAACCAAAATGGATTCACAAGAGATTTCAGGGTAAACACTAATTTAGGTGAAAGGAAGAAGATGAACTTAACTGATCTCCTTTTTGATTAAAAATTCAGATTTTCAACACAATATCACAACATGCTAATAAAAGCATTGAAAGAGTACAATTCACCATCCCCTATTGGCTGGTCACATGCTATATAGACACAAATAGGATAGTTAGCATATCACTTTGTGATAACTTCTCATGAAGTCATGTCGTGTTGGAAAAAGCAGCTTAACCTGTAAGACACATATTTGAACATATCCACCCAAGACGACAGCTAAGGGAGGACACCTCTATATTTAATGTACATTTCAAGCATTTCAAGCTTTGATTTGATTTTGGGTTTGCGGGTTCGGACTAAAAGTTTGGTTCAGTCTGAACCAATTTGTTATTAACTGGAAGTGCAAACTGCCTTAAAATGTTGTGTATAGCATTCTGGGGACTTCTAGTATTATATCTAATCCCTTTATAACTCTCTAAAATAAACACAACCTTACTAATATCAAAGCAACAGATATGGCTATGGGACATACACAATAGCCAGTGATAACAAAAAGCTCATATAAAAGCACACTATTCTCACATTATCCTTACTTTTAGCATACATTTTTGAGTAAGAAATGCAGGCCAATTTTTAATGAATGAACAGGTCTTATGCAGCAAATCTCAATTAAAAGACAGAGGAACACCGACTGTACTAGTGTTAGTGTAGGTAGTGTAGGTAGTGTATAAATTAACTTGTATGTGACTAATGTATGTCAATGGAAAACGGACCAATTGAGTGACTTTTTGGAATTAAAAAAGGTAGTACTGTTATTTCACTAGAGGCTTTATAGGCTTTTGGCAAGCAAAAACAATATCCAAATTACAACAGAAACATACAAAAAGTGTGTTTTACATGACTAAAATGTCTGTCTTTTCTTGGACACTGTCACATATACACAGTATAGATAAAGTTTATTTGACTCATTTATTCATGGAGCTGTTGCATAGTGCACTACAATAGCACATACTGTACAAATTTAATTTGAATTGGACACTGAGAATTTGTGATCATTTGATGCAGCAGCTGCTACAAACACACAGTCTGTGCTAGAGATGAGTGAATCAGTTCAGAACAAATGGTTTTTGAAAAAAATTTTCAAAAGATTTAGTTCAAAACTTTTGCAATTCATCTCTGATGAACTAAAAAAGCTGCAGCCACATGTAACATAAGAAACAGAGGAGAAAGATCATATTTTATTTATTTATTTATGCTTACTTGTATAGCGCAATCATATTTCGCTGTGCTTTACAGCCTCTGTGACCTAGGAGAACTTCTAACTTCAGCTGATAGCCTCTCAGCCTATCACGAATAGTACGTGGAAAGGTTACAATACTCATGTCATATGAGCTTACAGGATACTGGGCAGGAAGCAGAGGAGCCATTTTATGATACAGCAAACTAGGGAACAGAGCTCCATGAAGCTAAAGTATTTCCAGCACACTGAAATATAGAAGAGGAGAACTCTAACTAAATATAGATTAGCTAGATTTAATCAATGTCACATAGGCAGAAAAATCATACTGTGGCTGTAGTGTCCACTGTGTTAGACAAACACTGACCCAGTCAGTCTTTCAGTGACAAATCTCATTTTATTAAGTTTTTTTTGTAATAGTTTTTTTTTCTTAAATCTTTCATTAATCAATAGATTGATAAGTGTGGCACTGTAATCTGTGACTATCCACAGAGTGTCTTATATCATTTTGACTGGCCAAATCACCCTTTGTTAAGCTTTTTCAGTAAATTTTCTTTTTGCAAGAAATACAGAAAAACTGCTCCAAAAATCTAAGGGGGCGTTCACACTACCGTTGGTGACCGTCAGTAGTGTCCGTTGCTATTGTCCGTTACAAGATTTTAGCATTGGACACTAGCTGAACTGTCAGAAATCCGTTAAAATTTCCATTCATTTCAATGGGTTTTTATATTGTGTCTGTTAGTGTCCGTTTGTGTCCATTTACACTAAATCCGTCAGAAGTCCGTTATTTTTTCGAGGACAAAAAATCCTACATGCAGGACTTTTTGTCCGTTTGAAAAAAACGGATTCTTGACGGACAGCAAGTGTCCGTTATTTTTTTAACATTGAAGTCTATGGGTATCGGACTTATAACGCACAGTAACTGAAGTTACTTTATGTCCGTTTTTTCCTGCGCATGCTCAGAAAGCAGAAAAAAAAACAAAAAACGGACAGTGTTAAAAAAACAGACAGTGTTAAAAAACGGACACTAACTGATGCTAACTGATGCTAATGTGTCCGTTTTTTTAACTAATCCATTAATTGGATCAGTTAAAAAAACGGACACATTAACATCAGCTGTTAATGTCTGTTATGGTAGGTGCCCGTTTTTTTTTTTTTTTTTTTCTTTTTTTAACGGACACTATCAGAACGGATATCAATGGTAGTGTGAACCCTGCCTAATTTTCACTGGGCATGTCACCCTTTCAGTGCTCAATCTCATCTTCTTGTTAATTAGTTTTGCAATACTTTTTTTTTTTAAATATACACAAAAACTGCAATTGTCACTTCAAAAATCTAACCTGACTATGACACTCTATGTGTCCGTTACTCTAAATATTTTCTTGAAATAGAGTTTTTTGTATAAATAAATAAATATACAGGGTCAGAATTATACAGTGCAAAATATACAATGCAGTAAAAGGACTGGAATAAATAGGGCAGGGGACAGGTTAAAGGAGAAGGAAAGACTTGTGCTACTGTTACACCATCCACCATTGCATGTACTAACAATAAGAATGTGGATGGCAACAGCAAAACAACTTCTGGTCTAGGCAGCACCACCAGAAGCTGCAGGATTGTTATACTTCCTCAGAATGAAGATGAAGTTTTGGATTACTTGGCTCACTCATCTCAGTCAAGGGAGGATATTATATTTGTGAGTGAAGCTCTGAGTGTGACCTGACGCAACACTGACACAATGTCAGGAGTATCAATTCAGCTGCTATACCTTTAATGGTACCGTGTCAAGGTTTCTGTAGTTTCAAAGCTTTCATGGCTTTTTTCCAGTTAGCAGTGGAAGAGGCATATATAAGACCCCTCCCTCCTGACTCCCCTTGCCGATTAATTGTTTTGTTCTTTAGCTTGGCTCAGGACCTGACTGTGTGTGTGTTTTGGATTGCCCAGAACATTATACTGAAAGAAGGGAAACTTGTGAATTATAATAATAATAATAATAATAATAATAATAATAATAATAATAATAAATAATCATCATCATCATCATCATTAAAAAAAAAAATCTCTGTACAATAAAACTAGCCTGTTCAATCTAAACTTCTAAAATATAGTTTCATATTAGCATGAAATTAGTATATAATACTTGGTAATAGTATATAACTACTGCTGAATATTTTATGAGTTTAGATTAATTTCAATAAAATTAATATCCTTTTAATTAGGACTTAAGGTTTTATATTTTAAAAGTATAATAAAAACTTTGCATTGCAGATTTCCTCCTTACAAATGATTGAGAGACAAATTGTTCCATGCCTATCAAACTTACCAAAATCACAAAATGTACTCTATGCCATGCTTAATTGAAAACAGAAAAAGTAACTGAAAAAAAAATACTTAAATCTAGGCACTCAACCATAAGAAACATCAGCAATCTCAAATAGCAAAACTATGTGCACAATATGAAAGCACACAAGTCCCTGCAATTTCATAGTAAAGTGCTATATGTATGTACTGTATTGTGTTTTACCTTATGGAGTCTCCATATGGCATTTCTATTTTCCAATGTTCTACAGTACTGTTTGACTGAACATTTTTTACTGCATTTAGACAGAATCTGATCTCTAAAAAAATCTTTGCAATTACATTTGAAATGCCTATAAAAATAAAATAGCATTTAAATGGTATGGCTTATGAAACCAACCCTTTTCCATGTTCTATAATAGCATATAGTGAATTTTTTATAGTGAATTAAGAACAACACTGTTACTCACCTCTTCCCCATTGGTAGGCTGTCAATTGATCCTGGCGGCATACTCAGTTCTGCATTGTTGGTATGACTTAATCTTGTGTTGTTCTGTCTCCAGTGCATATGAACACAATGTAGTGGTTAACTCTTCCTGGTACTAAGATGTTCTACCACGCATATTTCTGAGTAAACCTTGAGATACAGAAGTTTTGGTTTGTCAATAATATATTAGAATATACAGTACAGATAGATTTGATAACAAATTTAGTGAAAAAGAAATACAAAAATTACAAGATATTTATCTTATTTACAATGAAACAGTATTCACACAATAACTTTTATTACATAGTACTTTATAACAAAAGCAATAATAAACACAGAAAAATAACAGTTGCTGTTATTTACCTATCACCACTGGCAATTTGGCATTCCTTTTTGTTAATGTTGTATATGCACATATATACAACATACCCATTTGTCTGAGGCCCAGTATACAGCTCACTAAGCAGCTGCTGCTCTTGTGGACCCTTTTTATCATAAGAGGACCATGACAGACAGTATAGACCAAGGACATATCCTTATCTGTTTACTCATTGCTTTTGCAGTAAAAGTAAATACTACTTACTTGGTTTTTTTTCTGTAATTCCCACAGACCCTAAAGGAGAGGGTTGCATGCCAGCTTGGTCAACTTTCTATTTTTTTTTCTACAGTATTGGGAGAACAATTAAACTGAATAAACCATAAGTAAAGGCTGAAAAAATGGGACCCACACCTCTCAAACAATTATTTTTTCCATGGTTATGATGTAAAATGCACAATTTGTAGGCTGATAGAAATATGTAACACTTAAAATTAATATTTGCATGTCCAGATCTGGTTTGACAAGTGAACAAAATCCTCTTCCAGGCTGCTAAATATTGTATTTCTTGCAAGCTGTGACCATAATTAAAAAGAGTTCAGTCTATAATTCTGGGCTTTCTCTAGACATGTGTTAGTACAGTTTATGAAGCTAGATAAAATATCCTGTCATATATTTCCTTGAATTCCAGTGAAGCTATCTTTACAACCATAATTAGTCAGGATATAGTGTAGCACAATATTTCAGCTCAGGATGAAATAACAAAACACAGTGGCCCTGATTTATTAATAATTAGACAAACAAACTTGGACAGCAGTCTGAAAATATGCCAGATTTATTATAGTAGCCGGTGCTAGATGATAAATCTCATGTATCTTTAGACTGTATAGTAGAGATGGGTGAATCGATTTGTTATGAGCCAGATTCAAGCCAAATATTCCAAATTGTTCAGTTTTTAACTAAACTGAATACTTTGCGATTAGTCTGGGGTGAACTAAAATCGCCACCGTGACATATACTGCAAAGTGAAAATACAGAGGAGACACGTTTGTATGATGTTTTGGCTTCACCTGACACCACCTGCCAGCCCTTCAGCTAATGATGAGTGGTACTGTAAGTGTTGAACTTACAGTGCAGATGTCACATACAGAATATAATGCTTTTTGCAAGGAGGAGAAGAGACATTTTGTTATACTTAAGCAAGATGACTGAGTGTTATTCATCACTGTGCAATCCAAAGCAATTGCTCCATTTTCTACTGGAAAATAACTGCAACATTTGCAATAGAACTACAGAATAAAATAGGGAGAAGTAGAATGAAGATTAGTTAGATGTAATCTATTACAGGTAGTTAGTAAATAAATCATAGTAGTTAACCCTTTCATTGCAAATAATCTAATTTTATTGTCTTTTTTGCATAGAGCAGTTTGATCTGTGACTTTCCACAAAGTATCTTATAGGGTTTTTACTAACAAAGTCAGTCAGATTAGAGAAAAGTCTTGTGTTAAGGGTTTTTTTTGGGCAAGAGGGTTTTTTTTTATTAAATGCATACAAAATGCCATTGTAACAACAAAATACTGAGGCAGCCTATGCTACGCTTAAAAATCTACATATGTTAAGGATTTCTTCTGGTTATCAAATATATATACAGTACAGACCAAAAGTTTGGACACACCTTCTCATTCCAAGAGTTTTCTGTATTTTCATGACTATAAAAATTGTAGATTCACACTGAAGGCATCAAAACTATGAATTAACACATGTGGAATTATATACTTAACAAAAAACTGTGAAACAACTGAAAATATATGTCTTATATTCTAGGTTCTTCAAAGTAGCCACCTTTTGCTTTGATTACTGCTTTGCACACTCTTGGCATTCTCTTGATGAGCTTCAAGATGTAGTCACCTGAAATGGTCTTCCAACAGTCTTGAAGGAGTTCCCAGAGATGCTTAGCACTTGTTGGCCCTTTTGCCTTCACTCTGCGATCCAGCTCACCCCAAACCATCTCAATTGGGTTCAGGTCTGGTGACTGTGGAGGCCAGGTCATCTGGCGTAGCACCCCATCACTCTCCTTCTTGGTCAAATAGCCCTTACACAGTCTGGAGGTGTGTTTGGGGTCATTGTCCTGTTGAAAAATAAATGATGGTCCAACTAAACGCAAACCGAATGGAATAGCATGCCGCTGCAAGATGCTGTGGTAACCATGCTGGTTCAGTATTCCTTCAATTTTAAATAAATCCCCAACAGTGTCACCAGCAAAGTACCCCCACACCATCACACCTCCTCCTCCATGCTTCACGGTGGGAACCAGGCATGTAGAGTCCATTCGTTCACCTTTTCTGCGTCGCACAAAGACACGGTGGTTGGAACCAAAGATCTCAAATTTGGACTCATCAGACCAAAGCACAGATTTCCACAGGTCTAATGTCCATTCCTTGTGTTCTTTAGCCCAAACAAGTCTCTTCTGCTTTTTGCCTGTCCTTAGCAATGGTTTCCTAGCAGCTATTTTACCATGAAGGCCTGCTGCACACAGTCTCCTCTTAACAGTTGTTGTAGAGATGTGTCTGCTGCTAGAACTCTGTGTGGCATTGACCTGGTCTCTAATCTGAGCTGCTGTTAACCTGCCATTTTTGAGGCTGGTGACTCGGATGAACTTATCCTCCGCAGCAGAGGTGACTCTTGGTCTTCCTTTCCTGGGGCGGTCCTCATATGAGCCAGTTTCTTTGTAGCACTTGATGGTTTTGGCCACTGCACTTGGGGACACTTTCAAAGTTTTCCCAATTTTTCGGACTGACTGACCTTCATTTCTTAAAGTAATGATGGCCACTCGTTTTTCTTTACTTAGCTGCTTTTTTCTTACCATAATACAAATTCTAACACTCCATTCAGTAGGACTATCAGCTGTGTACCCACCTGACTTCTGAACAACACAACTGATGGTCCCAACCCTATTTATAAGGCAAGAAATCCAACTTATTAAACCTGACAGGGCACACCTGTGAAGTGAAAACCATTTCAGGTGACTACCTCTTGAAGCTCATCAAGAGAATGCCAAGAGTGTGCAAAGCAGTAATCAAAGCAAAAGGTGGCTACTTTGAAGAACCTAGAATATAAGACATATTTTCAGTTGTTTCACACTTTTTTGTTAAGTATATAATTCCACATGTGTTAATTCATAGTTTTGATGCCTTCAGTGTGAATCTACAATTTTTATAGTCATGAAAATACAGAAAACTCTTGGAATGAGAAGGTGTGTCCAAACTTTTGGTCTGTACTGTATATACAGAACATTTGCCTTTGTAATGGCTAAACACTGATGCAATGTCAGGAGTATCAATTCAGCTGCTATACACTTTAAGGTTACTGTGTAAACCTGGGAGGCTTCTGTAGTTTCCTGGGTTTCCAGGATTTCCTGGGTTTTGCCCAGTTAGCAGCTGAAGAGGCATATATAAGACCCCCCCATCCTGACTCCCCTAGCCGACTAATTGTTTTGTTCCTTAGCTTGGCTCAAGACCTGACTCTGTGTGTTTTGGATTGCTGTACCGACTGTAGGCCTGTTCTCTGTTTACTCTATTGCCCACTGATACTGTCTTTGACATACCCATTCGGATTTGACCCTTGGCTTGTTACTGGATAATGTCTTCTCCTGGTTTTGAGGATGTCCACTCCTGGAATCATATGTAAACTAGTGGTCAATATACCATCAGGTAGCAGTCCGGCACTCATGATGGTTGCCTAAAGTAGATTACCATGTCCTCCTTGAAACCATAGACATATAAGAACAAAAGAACATGTTTATGGTCAGAACAAGCAAAGAATACTCTCAATGTTAGGGAGTTGCCAGTTGAGCAATACCTCAGTGCTGCTGCTGAAACCTGGGAGGAAGGGAAACAAAGGCGCAGGAGACAAGTGTTGAAATTCAATTACAGAGAAGAGGTACTAAGACAGTGTTCAGACGGAGCAACAAGAAATCAAACTGAACACGCCTCCTGCGTTGCAGCGTGCGAGCGGAGGATGGCGGAGAGGCCCGAACAGGCAGAGACGTTACAGTACCCCCCTTTTATGAGGGACCACCCTCACCAGACAAATCAGTTTTAGAAGGCTTCAGTATTTTCTCTGCCTTGAATTCTAAATCTTCCTGAACAACAACAGGTGCTGGTGGACCAGGCAAACGTTTTTTATTCACCTGGCGTTTCCAACCTTTAGTAGCCGAGGCCGTCTCCTCACTGATCCTCACTAATGAGCACTGATCTCCCCATTTTACCAACTCCCTTTTAACCCAATCAAAAATAGGGTTATGGAGGTTCAACCAGGGGAGCCCCAAAACAGTATTGGAAGACAGATGATCCATAACAAAAAAGCTAATGACCTCTGAATGTGCAGAGCCCCCTTGTAAGGTGATTAAGGGGGTCTGGAATAGGACCTTACCCCTGACCAGTGGGGCAAAATCCGCCCCAGTAACTGACAGAAGAGTGTCGAGTGGCAAAAGCTCAATGCCTAAAGCTGAGACAAATGAAAATTTGACAAAGTTTGCTGCAGACCCAGAGTCAACTAAGGCCTGGCAAGAAACAGATCTGTCCCCAGAGGACAGATACACAGATAACATTATCTTATTGTTATTTTCAGCAAATGCCTGTTTGCCTGAGTGGTTCTTCTGACTACCACTCAGGCACGGAAGTTTTTCCACTGGTGTGCAGGGTCTGATCGAGCAGTCTCGAATAATATGACCTGAAGTACCACGGTACAGGTAGAGGTTATTCCAGAGACAATGGTCTCATCGAGTCTTGGCATCCATAGCTCCCAGTTGCATGGGTTCCTCTCCGGGAGTGATGGGAGAAAAAGCAGGTTTTCCAGGAGATAGAGAGGAAGGGACACAAAACTTGGAGGAAACAGGCCCTACACTCTCTTTAAAATTTTCCCGGATTCTCCAGCCAAGACGGACGGCCAAAGTCATGGCCTGCTCAAGAGTAAGGGGATCTGGTTGACCAACCCAGACCTCCTTAACACGATCACACAGGCCTTGTTTAAAGTGAGCCTTTAGAGCCGACTCACACCAACCTGCAGTTACACTGCACTTGCAGAACTCTAAGCAATACTCCTCGGCAGAGCGTTTGCCCTGCCGCATGGTGAGGAGTTGCGATTCCATAAGCCCAATGTGGTCTGGATCAGCATAGATAGAGCCCAGAGACTTAAAAAAATTTTTCAAAATCAGACCACTCCTCAGCCCCAGGAGGGAGTTTAAGGGCCCAAGCTTGTGGATCCTCACCATTTGGGCCTGGGATGCATGTGAATTAATCCAGAAATACAGGCAACAAGACTCCCGGAAAGTCTCAAATTTTTCTCGTTCCCGAGAAACGATCTAGGAGTAACATCTTAACCCTGAAAGGGGCAGAAACAACCGGGGATGATGCAGCAGCCTCAGTAAGGGTATGAACCTGTTTCGCTAGCTCAGCTACCAGGCCTGCCAGACCCTCCATCTTGGCTTCAAGGCCCTGAATAAGATCCATGCTGATCCGGAGGGAAGCAATAGCAGAAGGTTATTTGGGCTGGCTATTCTGTAAGGGAGTTGCCAGTTGAGCAATACCACAGTGCTGCTGCTTAAACCTGGGAGGAAGGGAAACAAAGGTGCAGGAGACGGGTGAAATTAAGAGGTACAAAGACAGTGTTCAGATGGAGCAACAAGAACCCTAAGCAAAGAATCAAACTGAAGACGCCTCCTGCGCTGCAGCGTGCGAGAGGAGGGTGGCGCAGAGACCCAAGCTGGCAGAAACATTACACAAAACCTTTATAAGTTAACCATAATAAACCAGCAAACAAAATTATCTTTAATAATGTCCCAAGTACAAGCAATATTTAGTTTTCCCTACTACAGACCATCCATCTAGTGCAGGTAAGGAAAGTAAGTCCTGTACAGATAGCAGGGGTAGCCATGACGGGATATCCATAGAAGCCATGTCCAGCAGCTCCCATGTGGCATATAGGTCCTCAGGGCGTCTAATGACGATTTGCTTGCTTTTCGAGATGATGCAGAGGTCGAAAGGGTACAGCCACCTGAATGGAGTCTTATTTTCCCTCAAAGTGTCCAAGAGTGGTTTCAGAAGGCACCGTTTAGCCAGGGTAGAAGCTGAGATGTCTTAAAAAATAGCAATAGGCACTCCTTCATATGACAGGTCTGTGTGCTCTCGGGCACTTTTTAGAATGGGCGCTGCGGTATAGCTGAGTAATCCACAGATCACGGCTCTAGGAAGTTCATTTGGGTGAGGTTTTGCTTGTAGAGTGTGGTGGCTGCACTCAATTTTGATTGTAGTGGCCTGATCTGGGCCTAACAAGGTGGAGAACAAATTGAGCACCATAGCAAGTAAGGATTCAAAGGAGACCATTTCAATGCTAAGCCTGACATTCTTACAGCAACTGCGGTTCTCCTGATCTTCCACCCAAAGTGCGGTGACCAGATGGAAGGTAACGCTGCAGTTGGGATTGCGGGGGTGCAAACAGCGCAGACTTGTCACGGTCTCTGGGCACGAGGGCGCAGCGCTGGTGCTGTCCCACGTTACCACCACTGGTATCGGTGATGAGGGGGCTGCACAAATGTTGGTGGTGATTGTTCCCCCGGGGCGCTTCCCCTATACTGTGCCGACTGGTGGTGTTTGGGGCGCCCTGATGTTGTCGGTGCAGAGTCAGACACAGAAACGGTTGTAAAGTTGAACTTTTACTTCCATGGGTGTGGAGGCACAAATGCTTAAACAGTTTCTTCAATACAAAACAACGGGGTACGCCTGGTGACACAGCAAAGTCCTGGGGTGCAGGGTAGACTTAGTGAATGGTGTTCCTAGCCCTTATACTTCAGTGTTACAGCCCTAAGGCGCGTCTGGGCTCCTATTTGGCTCATAGGAGGATGCCCACCGTGATACTAGTACATAATATTCCCCACTCACGTTATGTGGTCCTGATAGCTCAGAGTTTCGGGGTGCAATAGTCAGGGTGGCAGGATATTCCACAGGTCTGGCCTTGGCCCCTGGATCCTGTGATACTTGCTATGGAGCACATGTTCCAGAATGTTCTCTCCACAGTCTCATGCTGACAAGATAATGATGCTTGACTTCCTTCAGGGCGATGGCTAGGCAGACAGGGGACAGGATCTTCTGAATAGCTGGAGTATGTCAGCTCTCCAACCTTCCTGGGCCTGTCTAGGACTTGAGATTCCTGCACTAAACTCACTGCTTTCTTCACAGGACATCAAACTTATCTCCTCACCTCCTCCTCCTAACACTCCACACTTCTAACTCCTCACAGGCAGGACCTTCCTGCAGGGGTGTTACCATGGGGACCCAGTGATCAGCTGACTCCTCCCCTTTTCCCAGGCGATGTCCTCCCATTGGACATTTGGTTACTATTCAATCCTATGGGAGGTGTAATGCATGTGTGAGGCTCACTAGGTGGCGCTGTGTTGTGTGAGACTCAGGACCCCCTGCTATGTCACACAGGCTATGAAGCAACAGGAAATAATACAATGCACAGAGATCACCCTCAGCCCAGCCATAGCCAGCTCTGGGATGCCACATACTCCCCCTCTTTCACTGAGCCGACCTCGGCGACGGGCTGGGGTGAAGGTGAGAAATGTAACATAACGTTAATAAATACGAATAAAGTGCAAATGTCACTAACAGTTTAGAAAAATATAATACCTAGAAACTTGAGGTAAGACCTCCCGGCATAGTCCTGGAATGTCCATGAGAAATCTGAAGGGTAACAGAGAGATAATTAAACTCAGACTTATGGAACCTTTTGGCGGTACCATCAGACAGTCCATATAGAAACAACAGTAGTGCAAATGGGTCCAGAGGCTCTCTGGCACAAATTTTGTGAGTGTCCATTATCATGAGAGTCTCTCTGAGAAACAATAAACAGTCCTTTCTGTAAGGAAGAGTAGGCACTCTAGCACGAATGTCCATACCGCAATGGGGTAACAGAACTTCCTTGGCTCGGTGAGCCAGGCACTATGGCTTGGATTGTTGCATATAAATGTAAATACTATATTACATGGCAAGATATTATATATATACTGTATATACACACAGGAAAAACATTAATGTAATCAGAGCAGGAATAACATATATACAGAAGCAGAGACAGTTAACCTCTTTTACCCAAGGACAGCCATGGCATCACTATAGCGTGTTGGAGGTATGCCTTTTGTGGTACGCTCAGAACGCCTAAGTGGAACGAGATTTGAATCAGGAACAGAGTCACTGAAATCAATTAAATCATCTGTCGAAGGGTTCTCTTGCACTAGAGCAATTGGTGGATAACAGCTAAATGGTAGTAGTTTAGGCGCCCACATAAGCTCAGTTAAAGTTGGGGGTCTCTCTTTCGCTTCAGAAGGTGACAAGATCTCTGTACTCGTTGTCTCAGCTGGGGGCACCTCTGTGGGTAGTCCTTCTTTAAGGCACAGCTTCAGACGGTTTCGGTGTACTACTTGGGGCTGTCTCCCAGGTTTAGAGATCTCATACACGTCGGATTCAGGATATGGTATGGAGATGACACTGTATGGTTCTTTCTCCCAGAATGGATCCAATTTCCCATTCCGATGGTTATTCCTTAACCATACACGGTCGCCAACTTTCAGGGGCGCTGCATGGGCGTGATGGTTGTAATCCTCCTGTTGTCTCCTACGAACCTCATCCATGCGCGTTTCAACTATCTCTTTAGCTTCCTCCATACGTCGGAGGTGTTCAACAACCCAGTCTGTTATGGGTAGTGGATTGATGGTGTCAGGGACCTTCACACCAAGGGTTAAGTCTGAAGGAAGTTGACCTTGTCTTCCAAACATTAGATAAAACGGTGCGTATCCCGTAGATGTTTGGGGTGTGTTGTTGTAAATATAGGCCAAGTCCTTGATACGCTCAGGCCACTCAACACCAGGTGTAACTGCGGCTGTTCTTAGCATGCCGATGATCACTTGATTTGCCTTCTCGCACATACCATTCCCTTGAGGGTGATACGCTGTGGTTCGCAACTTCTTGCAGTCTTGGAACTGACACAGCTCACGGAACAATTGGGATTCAAACGCCGATCCACGGTCGGTGAGGATATGCTCAGGACAACCGTAATGGCGGACAAACTCTGCGTAGAAGGTCTCAGCCGTAGTTCTTGCTGTAAGATCTCTGACAGGCACGATGACAAGGAACTTGGAGTAATGATCCACCATTGTCAGAGCGTAGCTGTAGCCGGAACGTGTGGGACCCAACTTCACATGGTCCAGAGCAACAATTTCACACGGCTTTTGAGTCTTAATTGGATGTAGAGGGGCCTTCTGATCTCTTCGACCTTCCTTGGTGATACTACAGGCGGGACACTCCCGGCACCAACTCTCAATGTCACTCCTCATCCCAACCCAATAGAAGCGACGACGGATGGTAGCTTCGGTCTTTTGTACCCCGAAGTGACCGGATCTGTCATGATACGCCTCAAGTATCATCTGTGCGTCCCTTCTTGGTACGAGGATCTGATGAAGCCTTTCACCTGTGACAGGATCAAGAGTGTTTCTAAGTAGAAGGCCTCGTTGGACAAACAGGCGCTTCCTCTGTCGCCAAAGGCGTTTTAATTCCACGTCATGAAGACCTCTCTTTACACGGGTTGGTATTCTTCCTGTAAGCAGGAAATCTGACAATTCTCCTAAAACTCTGCTCTCTTCTTGGAACGTTTTCCACAGAGATGGCTCCTGGAGGGATTCGGCAGCTGTTTTCGCCAGAGATTCTCCTTCTACAGGGACACCAATAGCAACCTGTTGGGCAAACTTGTTGTAGAATGGTGGCATCTCCACCTCTTCCCAGATGTCTTCTCGGGGTGGTTCTTCTCCCACAGGCAACCTTGAGAGTGCATCAGCGTTAGCGTTGGACTTGCCACTGCGATACTTGACAGAGAACTTGTAATTCGCGAGTCTTGAGGCCCACCGTTGTTCAAGGGCTCCCAGTCGAGCAGTGTCCAGATGCGCCAACGGATTGTTATCTGTGTACACGGTAAAGGGTGTGGCAGCCAGGTAGTCTTTAAACTTCTCTGCCACGGCCCAGACAAGCGCCAGAAGTTCGAGTTTGAAAGAACTATAGTTCTGGTCGTTCTTCTCTGCGCCTCTCAGACTCCTGCTGGCGTAGGCGATGACTCGCTCTTTGTTGTCCTGAACCTGGGACAACACTGCACCCAAACCTTGGTGACTTGCATCTGTGTACAAGCGGAATGGCTGACTGTAGTCGGGATAGGCTAGAATTGGTGGTTGCGTCAGAAGTGCTTTAAGCGCTTGAAAGGCTTCCTCTTGACGCGCTGTCCAGTTTACCGGAAGCTTTCGGTTGTAGTTTTCTCTGGGACAACCGCGCAACAACTCGTTCAGAGGCTCGGCTACTTGGGCGAAGTGTGGTATGAAACGCCGGTAGTAACCTGCGAATCCAAGGAAGCTTCGGACTTCTTTGACGGTAGTTGGTCTTCGCCAGTTCTGGACTGCAGTGATCTTTTCAGGATCAGGTTGGACGCCTTGTGCGCTCACGACATGCCCAAGGTAGTGAACTTGGGGTTTCAACAGGTAGCACTTGGAGGGCTTCAACTTTAGGCCGTGCTGTATAAGTACCTTGAATACCTCTGACAGGTGACGAAGGTGTTCTTGGTATGTCCGGGGAGAATACAATAACATCGTCCAGGTACAGTAGCACACTCTGGAAATTCTCATGGCCGAGGCACCTCTCCATAAGCCGTTGGAATGTGGCTGGGGCATTACATAGCCCAAATGGCATACTATTGAATTCAAAGAGTCCCATCGGGGTCGTAAACGCAGTCTTTTCACGATCTTCAGGCGCCATAGGGACTTGCCAGTATCCACTGGTTAAGTCCAGGGTCGAGAAACAGGTAGCTGATCCCAAAGCCGTTAGAGATTCCTCAATCCGGGGCAATGGGTATGCGTCTTTGTGCGTGACGTTGTTGAGTTTACGATAGTCCACACAAAATCGTAGGGTTCCGTCTTTCTTCTTGACAAGGACTAGCGGGGCTGCCCAGGGGCTGTTACTCTCCCGGATGACATCAGCATCTCGCATCTCTTGGATCAACTTTTTCACCGGTTGGTACATCGCTGGTGGTATTGGACGGTGACGCTCCTTGATTGGATGGTGGTCGCCAGTCAGAATGCGATGTTGTATGGTCGTGGTCTTACCAAAGTCCAATGGGTGTTTGCTGAATGCCTGTTGGTAACGCTTGGCCACATTGCGAACCCCATTGATGTGCTCTATAGGGGTATTGGCGTCTCCCACGTTCAATTCATCCCACCAGGACTTCGTGGCTCCATTTTGAATGTTCTCAGCAGCTTGGGTGGAACGCTGTGTGGCAGTAGAATCACCAGAGAGAATGTCTTCTGGTGCTAACCGGTGTAGCAGGGCCACAGAGTGGAACTTGTGGAGGTTCACGGGAGCATCGCCCAAGTTGACTAAGCGGACAGGAACACGTCCATTGGAAACTGTGACAAGGCTGCGGGCAGCCATGACAAGTGGTTGGCCATCTATCTGTATGGGTTGTAGCAAGGCCTCGTAATCCTGATTTTCTATGCCCGGACGGGCACGGCACCACACTATAGTTTCTGTTCCAGGCTGTAGGGTTACTGGACGGGTATCTTGGATCCGGACTTGACCAATTTCACCTTGTTTGTTGGCGAACTTGTGCTGGGCATTGAGTACACGAATGGCCCGCTGAATGGTCTGCTGGTCACTGGGAGAAGCTGTAAGGAGAGAGGCATGCAAGGCATCCAACACTTCTGCAAAGCAATGGCGTAAAACATTCATGCCTAATATTACAACTGCAAACCTATCATCCTCTACATCAGTGACAATTACACCCTGTCTAGGCAGTTTCAAGTCCCCAATCTGGATAGTGGGTTCCCAATAACCCTGCTGTGGTATGGGCTGTCCATTGCTGGCACACAGATTTATCCATGTGTCAGGTGTTCTATTCAACACACCTAAGTCCCAATGTTCAAGGAACACCTGCTTGCGCAGGGTTGTTACCTGAGATCCAGTGTCCACCAACGCTGTCAGAGGGACGCCGTTCACCCGGATTGTGATGTGTGGGCAGGCTGAGACGAAGCGTGACAATGGCACTGAAGATTCACCTGGGCCCTTCTTCTTTCCTCCCGAGGGGCGGCCCACTGCCTCGGGGGTGGCCCGTTTAACTGAAAACACTGAGGCCTGGTGTGTCCATATCTATGGCAATAGGTACAGTATGGCCTCTCACTCTGCGGAGGTTTCACTGAAGACGGACGTCTGGGTGGCGACTCAGGTGAGATGTTGAGACTTCGCAAAGGATCACTGGACGATGAAGACGGCTGGGTCAGACGATCTAGACGGACGGTGATCTGTTCCATGGCACGGGTCAGATGATCCACTCGGGCCAGAAGGTCATCTCTGGAGTTTGCTGGTGTAGTCTGCGCAGTTTGGGCAGCAGGTGAGGTACCCAGAGGTAGTGGCAGGACAACTGGAGCAATGCTTGTTGAGGGTCCAGGTGAGGGAGCACAGATGACTGGGCTCGGCTGGGGCTGCTCCTGTCCCAAGACCTGGATGGCAAGGGCCTTGAAGTCAGCAAACGTGATGCTGGGATGTTGTGCAGCAAGCATTCGCAACTGACTCTGGAGCAATGTGGTACCCGCCCCTTCTATGAAGCGGTCAAGCAAGATTTTATCAGAGTCCACATTTTCACGTGGATCCACTTGCACCACAGCTCTGAATGCCTCTTGGAGGGATAAAGCATAGTCCCGCAGGGTCCCACCAGGTAGTTGTCGTCTGGAAAAGAAGCGCATCTTTACCTCGGAGACAGATCGCACGTCAAAGTTCACCTGGAGTTTGTCCAGAATTTGCCCAGGGGTTCTTTTGTCAGAGGCAGGCCAGGATTTGACCTCCCTAGCTGCAGCACCCTCAAGCTGGCCCAGCAGGATCTGTATCTGCTGTTCTGTATTCAGAGGATAGAACTGGAAGAGAGACAGCATCTTCTCACGAAAGTCCCTGAGGGTATGCGCCTCCCCTTTGTAGCGCGGCAGCCATGGTGCGCCAGGGTAAAATGGCATGGAGAATGGTAGGCTGCTCGCCATGGGCACTGCTGGATCACTAGAAACAGATGGCACAATGTCACTTTGCTCAGTCATGTTGTTTGCAGGTATGACTGAAATTAGGTCGCCGTCTCTTTAAGAAACTCAACTGCTTGCTGGCAGGGAATGGAGACTACAACTTGGAATGCTGTCCCTTTAAGAATGCTGTAGCTATTAACAGAGTCACTGTGATGCAGGCTGACGGTGTGCTCCCCCTCTTTAATGGTGGCACTCCCCACGGACACTGTACACGGAAAACACTCGCTGGGGCCGTGGGAGGACTGAAGACAAGGACAGGGAGGCACAGTACTCACTGACAGCAACTGCAGCGTGGACCAGAGATCAGCGGTGCACAGCAGGGACGGTGATGCGGCACCGGAGAGACAGAAATGGCGCTGGCACATTCGCCTTTCACTTTCTTGTATGGGTGCGCTGGAGCATTGCGCTCAGCATTCTGGGCTCTCCTAAGATGGCGGCAGATGGGTCTCCTGGCCTCATGGGCAGTGCTAAAAATCTCCCGCACTTTTGCAAGGTACAGTTAACCCTTTGTGGGCGTTCTTACACAGCGATGTGGCGCAGCAAACAAGTCCTGGGCGTTTTAACTCTTCCAGGGCTGTAACACACTGAGAGGACAGTCTTTAGGGCTTACTTCAGGGGTTTAGGGCTCCCCCTCTTTGTGGCAAGCACTCTCAGGGAATAAACTTGATCTTAGCAAAGTCCACAATAAAGACCGATGCTCTGGAGACAATTTGGCGCACTTTTCGTGGCGACTTTCTCAAAATGGCACACACCCGTATCCTGTTCGTGACGCCAGTTTTTCTTGCGGTGACCAGATGGAAGGTAACGCTGCAGTTGGGATTGCGGGGTGCAAACAGCGCAGACTTGTCACGGTCTCTGGGCACGAGGGCGCAGCACTGGTGCTGTCCCACGTTACCACCACTGGTACCGGTGATGAGGGGGCTGCACAAATGTTGGTGGTGATTGTTCCCCCGGGGCGCTTCCCCTATACTGTGCCGACTGGTGGTGTTTGGGGCGCCCTGATGTTGTCGGTGCAGAGTCAGACACAGAAACGGTTGTAAAGTTGAACTTTTACTTCCATGGGTGTGGAGGCACAAATGCTTAAACAGTTTCTTCAATACAAAACAACGGGGTACGCCTGGTGACACAGCAAAGTCCTGGGGTGCAGGGTAGACTTAGTGAATGGTGTTCCTAGCCCTTATACTTCAGTGTTACAGCCCTAAGGTGCGTCTGGGCTCCTATTTGGCTCATAGGAGGATGCCCACCGTGATACTAGTACATAATATTCCCCACTCACGTTATGTGGTCCTGATAGCTCAGAGTTTCGGGATGCAATAGTCAGGGTGGCAGGATATTCCACAGGTCTGGCCTTGGCCCCTGGATCCTGTGATACTTGCTATGGAGCACATGTTCCAGAATGTTCTCTCCACAGTCTCATGCTGACAAGATAATGATGCTTGACTTCCTTCAGGGCGATGGCTAGGCAGACAGGGGACAGGATCTTCTGAATAGCTGGAGTATGTCAGCTCTCCAACCTTCCTGGGCCTGTCTAGGACTTGAGATTCCTGCACTAAACTCACTGCTTTCTTCACAGGACATCACACTTATCTCCTCACCTCCTCCTCCTAACACTCCACACTTCTAACTCCTCACATGCAGGACCTTCCTGCAGGGGTGTTACCATGGGGACCCAGTGATCAGCTGACTCCTCCCCTTTTCCCAGGCGATGTCCTCCCATTGGACATTTGGTTACTATTCAATCCTATGGGAGGTGTAATGCATGTGTGAGGCTCACTAGGTGGCGCTGTGTTGTGTGAGACTCAGGACCCCCTGCTATGTCACACAGGCTATGAAGCAACAGGAAATAATACAATGCACAGAAATCACCCTCAGCCCAGCCATAGCCAGCTCTGGGATGCCACAAAAGTAAGGCGAGCTTAATTTGAGCTTGTTGTTGTCAGATCACGTCCTGAACTTTGTGGCCAAATGAGAGCAAATCTCCTTGCACCCGCTCTACATTCTCTACTCTGCCGCCCAAATGCTCCAAATCATCTTTAATGTCAGATAAATCTTTAGCAATCGGGGTGAGTTCTTTATATAGTGTCTTCTTAATAAAGCCTGGGACACAGGTGAGATGCTGTCCTCAGCCCTCGTATCAGAGTTTTCACCTATGCTCTCCAGATCTGAGTCCACTGCAGCCATGGAGGATCTGGCATTGCTCTCGTGCCACCTTGGACAGCTGCATCGGAGTGTGAGTGGGGGCGATACTTCTCCATTTCTCTGGAAGGTTTCCCCTGTTGTGTATTGTATTGAGCATCAATAGCCACAGTCTAGAAATGCAAATAGGCCAGCTACTTTATAGTACTGACATCACTTTTTGGGTTCAGGCCAGCAACACACATCCACCTCCTCCATTTCCTCTACACTGGACCATTCCTCACCCCCAACTGCACCAGGGCAATCTGTTGCTTTACACTCGCCCTCCCTCATTTAATGGCTCTAAGGTGAAATGCACATTGAGTGGCATTGTAGCAAAAATTGGAGTGCCAGTTTGAGCAGCAGTATATGGTGGTATATACTTGGAGCTGCATGTGCAACCATAAAGGGATCATTTTTGGTGGCTTTTTTTCTGCACTCTTCTTTATTTCTTTTCAACTGGCAGGCACACTGATGGCGTGCCAAAATTTTTTTCTTCAATTCAATTCCACCATTTGTTGTCAATTCTATAAATTGTCACGCCTTGAGTCTGCATTTCATCCCATACAGGGATAACTAACAGGATAATACAGTTTTTTTTCTGGCTCCCAAGTGCTCTTCTCAAGGTCATTAGAATCTTTTTTATTTTAGAAGATATTCTAAATTTTTCTGCTGCTGCCCTCAGCTCCCTCACAAGTTGACTGACATCTCTTTCCTCTGCCTCAGCACACAGTACTAATTGTACTGTGCATGTCTGATAATGACACCCCCATCTGAAGCTGGCCTCTTTCACTTTTGGGTGCAGTGCGTCATCATCAGACATGCACAGTACAGTTAGTACTGTGTGCTGAGGCTGAAGAGAGACATGTCAGTCAACTAGCAGGGGAAAATCTAAGTAGCAGTTACCAGCAGCAGAAAGTGAAGCCCACTGATGAAAAGCAATGCCCCTAAAGTCCATTTCTGCTCATTTGCATAGGGATAAAAAGGACGATTTTTATAAGTATGGAGCAAAAGAATAGAAATATATCATTGTAAACTGTGCTGACAGCACTACAAGGTACTGTGATTAGTTTGTATCTCAGTTTTGTGCTGACAGACTCCCTTTTACTGCATGATCAGTGGTGTGCTGACTGCTGGGGCCTCCACCAATCCTAAGAATGGTAGAAGGGAATATAATAAATTAAAATATAAGCAACAATGCTTTGTTCTTCATTTATCAGCCTCAATTAGTCACATGATGGCTTATTGTTTGTGGAACAAATTTTAACTTGTAATGGCACCATTTAATATCCTGTACAATGTACTGGGAAGCTGGAAAAAAATTCAAAATGGAAAAAAAACGCATTTGCTCCAATTTCATATGGGTTTAATTTTTACCGTGTTCACTGTGTGGTAAAAATGACATGTTACCTGTATTCTGTGGGTCAGTACGATCACGGCGATACCAAATTTATATAGTATTTGTAATGTTTTTATACCTTTTAAAAAATGAAAACCTTTGCAACCAGTGATGTACTTTTACGTTCTTAAGGGGTTAAACACTTTGGCCCAGATTTACTGATCATTAGACAGTGCAAACTTTGAGCACAGTCTGAAAATATACCAGACGGTCTAGTCTGCATTTCTACCACCCTTTAAATGGCTTACTTTGTGCACAGATTTTTCAACACTATTGGCACATTATGACACATTTAAGCCACCCCCCTTTTTCTGACAATTTACACCCACATGTTGAGAAATTCTAGCCCAAGTTAAATGTACCAAGATGAAGCACATTGCGCCTCAGATACACCACACTGCTCCAAAGATGCCCCATGTTTATGCTAGTTTATAGTTGTATCCACAATAGTAAGTCTGGGCCTCTGTATACAGACTTAGACAAAATTGTATTATTAGTAATTAAAGGGTTAACTGTCCTTCGTTTGGATTAGTGCAGGATGCTGGTCTCAATTTAGCAACAACACAGATATTCTCTCTCACTCCTGTCTATGATTTCTGTCACTAATATGCCTGTAATTAATTAAATCTGACTAACTTGTACTATTTCTAAATTTCTCTAAAATGCTTGCAATTTGTAAGCTTTTCAGAACATAGTGCTCTGTATCATGCAGTGAGATGAATCACAGACCCCTTTCTACATCCTCCATTACTGCAATGCCTGGTGATCATCTTAGTAGTATGTACAGTATATATGATATCAGCACTGTAAAGTGTCCACCTACCACTATCTATTGGCTGAGAGGCTGTCAGTTGATATTAAGTGATGCCAGAACATCACAAAGTCTCAAAAGACACTTGTTTCTTCTGTATTTTTCCTGCGCCATTTTAGGTCATCTGAGACGAATCAGTATTTTTTTAGTTTTGCTAAATACCAATTTGGAATATTCAAGTCAGACCCAGCTCATAACGAATCAGTTCTCCCATCTCTAACGGCAACCTATTCTTTCCTAAGCAGTGCTTGAAGTTTATCACAATTTCTTTGTTTTTGTTTGTTCATCTGCTTTTTCAGGCTTGAACACAGGTTCTTAATTTGATTGAGATCTAGGAAGTTTCCTTGCCATGGACCCAAAATTTTAATGTTTAGTTCACCAAACCATTTACTGATCACTCTTGCCTTGTGACATGACACTCCATCATTCTGGAAAAAACATAATTTATCACCAAATTGTTCCTGGATGATTGGGAGAAGTTGCTCTTGGAGGATGTTTAGATTCTATTAGTTATGGAAAAATTGTAGGTGGGCCCACTCCCTTGGATCAAAAGCATTCCCACAAATGAATGGACTCAGGATGCTTTACTGTTTGTATGAAATATGTTTATGGTGAATAGCACAACATTTATTATGTATAAACAACAGTGTGAAAATGGATGTTTTTTTGCATCCATCTCAGAAAGGGTTACTAAAATTTAGTCAATAAGGAATAAGCATTTCAAACATGGTGCCATTGAAAAATATAATGTATCCTGCTACTTTGGCATAAAAATAAAAAAAAAGATATGGCTTTCTGAATGTTGCCAAGAAAAAAACAAATGGAAAACTCAAGGAGCCTTATGGCCAAAAAAAATGGATTAATAGCTTTGATATTGTGTATAATTGTATAGCTATGTATTTTTTTTAACAATAAAAAAATGCAATCAAGCTTTTTACTCAAAGACATATTCCAGAAAGATTATTGACTGTTTATGTAAGTGCATGTTCTGCTCACCATCTACACTGTAAATTTTCATTTGTTTCTCAGTGGGTTGGAAAATAGACTGCCAGCATGAAATATATTTCTTTATTTACTAAAATATTGTTTTCTCATAAAGTTAACCAAGGTGTCAAAAGTGTACTGTAGATAACTTAGTAAATGTGAAAATTATGTTTTAACCCCTTCATTCAAATGGACATATTACATCTTAATTGTGTGTTCTAACACACGTATTATGTCCAAAAAATGCCATAGACAGAGGAACTGCAACAACAGATAACTCTGATTTTAAATGTCAAACTTCTTAGATGCTGCAGCCAAGTGTGAATGCAGCATCAAAAGAATTTGACAAAGGAAGGGACACCAATGAAAGGTTCCTATCTCTGCCATAAGTGAAAACTAGAAGCGTGGATAAAGGCATTCCCTAACCCTAGATTCACACGACCCTAATTTCACCCGTTTGTGTACACCAGATTTACTGGCCTGAACATCATGTCGGGCAATGGACTCCCAGCAAAATAGCTATGATGCTAGGAGTCCCTGCCTCCTAGCGAAATACTGTTCCATACCGATGATGTTCAGGCCGGTAAATGTTGCAGTGCATTAACATTGTAATGTATTGCTTTAGTGATCAGATTCCCTGGGGTTCAAGACCCCTAGAGGTTCTAATAATTACAGTTAAAAAAAAAAAAAATGTAAACAAAAAAAATAAAGAGAATGAAAAATTCAAATCACCAACCAATAACACATACAATTAAAAAAATAAATTTAAACACATACATATAAGGTATGCCTGTGTCACAAAATGCCCGGTCTACAAACTTATAAAAAAAAAAATCTCAAACGGTAAACACTATAGCTGGATAAAAATCAAAAGAGTGGAACTGGTGTTTTCTTTGATGTCTTGCTTCACTTAAAAACTTGAATAAAAAGCGATCAAAGCAATAAACATTGTCCAACATAGTACAGTGGGGAAAAAAAGTATTTAGTCAGCCACCAATTGTGCAAGTTCTCCCACTTAAAAAGATGAGAGAGGCCTGTAATTGACGTCATCGGTAGACCTCAACTATGAGAGACAAAATGAGAAAACATATCTAGAGAATCACATTGCCTGATTTTTAAAGAATTTATTTGCAAATTATGGTGGAAAATAAGTATTTGGTCAATAACAAAAGTTCATCTCAATACTTTGTTATATCTCCTTTGTTGGCAATGACAGAGGTCAAACGTTTTCTGTAAGTTTTCACAAGGTTGGCACAAACTGTTGCTGTTATGTTGGCCCATTCCTCCATGCAGATCTCCTCTAGAGCAATGATGTTTTGGGGCTGTCGCTGGGCAACACGGAATTTCAACTCCCTCCAAAGGTTTTCTATGGGGTTGAGATCTGGAGACTGGCTAGGCCACTCCAGGACCTTGAAATGCTTCTTATGAAGCCACTCCTTCGTTGCCCTGGCGGTGTGCTTGGGATCATTGTCATGCTGAAAGACCCAGACTTGTTTCATCTTAAATGCCTTTGCTGATGGAAGGAGGTTTGCACTCAAAATCTCACGATACATGGCCCCATTCAGTCTTTCATGTACACGGATCAGTCGTCCTGGTCCCTTTGCAGAGAAAAAGCCCCAAAGCTTGATGTTTCCACCCCCATGCTTCACAGTAGGTATGGTGTTCATTGGATGCAACTCAGCCTTCACTCTCCTCCAAACACGACGAGTTGTGTTTCTACCAAACAGTTATACTTTGGTTTCATCTGACCATATGACATTCTCCCAGTATTTTTCTGGAACATCCAAATGCTCTCTAGCAAACTTCAGATGGGCCCGGATATGTACTGGCTTAAGCAGGGGGACACGTCTGGCACTGCAGGATCTGAGTACCTGGCGGTGTATTGTGTTACTGATGGTAGCCTTTGTTACGCTAGTCCCAGCTTTCTGCAGGTCATTCACAAGTTCTGGGATTTTTGCTCAATGTTCTTGTGATCATTTTGACCCCACGGGGTGAGATCTTGCATGGAGCCCTGATCGAGGGAGATTATCAGTGGTCCCACAGTTGATTTCTTCACACCAAACTGCTTGCCTATTGCAGATTCAGTCTTCCCAGCCTGGTGCAGGTCTACAATTGTGTTTCTGGTGTCCTTCCACAGCTTTGGTCTTCACCATAGTGGAGTTTGGAGTGTGACTGTTTGAGGTTGTGGACAGGTGTCTTTTATACTGATAACAATTTCAAACAGGTGCCATTACTACAGGTAATGAGTGGAGGACAGAGGAGTCTCTTAAAGAAGAAGTTACAGGTCTGTGAGAGCCAGAAATCTTGCTTGTTTATAGGTGACCAAATACTTATTTCCCACTATAATTTTCAAATAAATTCTTAAAAAGATGACAGAGGCCTGTAATTGACATCATAGGTAGACCTCGACTATGAGAGGCAAAATGAGAAAATCACATTGTCTGATTTTTTAAGTGGGAGAACTTGCACAATTGGTGGCTGACTAAATACTTTTTTTTCCCCACTGTATCTGATCGCTGCTTCAATGGGGGGGGAACTGAAGCAGCAATATCTGATCGCTGCTTCAATAGGTATATACGCTATAGGAGGCTGTCAGCCCGTGCAGACACATAGGCTGAGAGTCTCCATTCAAGGCAGGATCAACCAGGTATGCAGAGGGACAGCGATGTGGCAGACCCGGGATCACTGGTCAGACCCTGGGCTGCCGAATAGGAGCAGCGGCACCCCCCAAAAACGTCACGGGGGGGGCGATCAGGACCCCAAAATATAATAAGACCCCTGAGGGGTTAACACGGCGGTTGTTAGAGGACAGTGTCAGCCTTTACATACGGCTGACATCCACAAAGCAGGGTGCGCACACAGTTTCTGTGTGTGCACCATGCTTTCGCCATTATTTGCGGGAAGTCCTTCCCGACAGTGCCTTACTATTATGGTGGATGTTGGGAAGGGGTTAATGCGATTCGCTGCAAATTAATTTGGATCGAATCAAATTGATTTGGAAACTTCGGAGAATATGTCAAATCGAATTTTTGCTAAATTTGCTCATCTCTAAGTATAGTGATATCAGTTCAGTTCAGAAATGAAACTGCCAGATTAACTTTTTTGGAAATTTGCAAGATGACTCTCGTATGGTTCACCCATCACTATACTATACAGTAATACCTCGTACACTCGCGTTTCCGAATTTGCGAATTCACAGATTCGCAATATTTTTTTGGCAACTAACATATATAGATTTTGCTCTTTTTTTTTCAGATCTGTGAAATTTAATTAAAAAAAACACCTTCGCTATTGGGTAGTAGCGTCCTGTTCGTTACGTACCCGGTAATTAGTTTCATTTTACTGTGAGTGTATAAGAAAAATGAATGAATGTATTAATATACAGTACTGTACAGTATACTTTAGTATACTGTACAGTACTGTAGGGTAAAGTTTATTGATATTTAGGGGTTAAACATTAGAAACCGGCATTGTAAGCGCTTCTAAGCGCTTGTACCAAACATTCGCGATTCCTCGCGATCCGCGACCCGCTCTGTCACCTAACCTCGCGAATGTACGAGGTATTACTGTACACTCATATGTAGAGAATGTAAAGTTTGCTTGCTATATTGTACAGGTGCTGTTATTTTGCTTCATAGTGGGGCTTGGTTTCATTTTTACTTTTTTGCATTTTAGTTAATAGTAGATTCCACATATGGGTAGCATACTGAGCTTGTCTCTTTTTAGTGTATGCACTGTATTCTTCATTTTGCTGGATTATGTTAGTGTGATTTGACTCAAATTCTGCATGCATATAGAGTAGATAGTGTAAGCCCTGTTGGGATTCTCTGTTTGATGAACAGGACACTATGAAGTATCACAATAGATATAGACTTTGACAGACCCATATAACAGAGATACCGATATCTAAAACTTCGCTTTGATTAGTGTAAATTTTAAAAGATAATAACCCACTTTCTAACAGGGCTCAAATAAATAATCCGCTAATATCATGTAGAGCTAGACAGATCTACAGATTGACATGATTTAAGATAAGGACTAGCAGTCCATTACTCCAAATAACTTAAATGAATGAGTATAACCAAACCTGCAAAAAAAATAAAATAAATTGGTTTAAATAGATAACTGCACCTCACCCTATATAATCAAACTGAACTGCCTCAATCCAAATCAAGTCTGTTTGCAGGTTGAATCTTTTGTCATAAATTTTGTCTATCAAACACAAATGGAATCCTGCATTCCTATTTAACCTGAGGTTACTGGCCTAACGCCACACCAACAGGAAAAAAATGGACCAGATATTCAAATAAAAGACAAAATATGTTTCCACACTGCAAATAGCTTAGAACTATATAACTCTTCTAGTCCTTAAATTGCCTTTCCAACGCGTTTCACCTAAAAGATTCATCAGGGGCAAATGAAAAATTACTTCTGAGCAGTAACAACTGCTAATCCAACATAATTCAGCAGATATATTTTATTGTGACCGCACTGATACTGAGCTTGTCTCTTTTTAGTGTATGCACTGTATTCTTCATTTTGCTGGATTATGTTAGTGTGATTTGACTCATATTCTGCATGCATATAGAGTAGATAGTGTAAGCCCTGTTGGGATTCTCTGTTTGATGAACAGGACACTATGAAGTATCACAATATATATAGACTTTGCCTTTACCATGAGATATTTTTATGATTACTAAAAATCTAATATAAATGCAGATCAAATAATATGCACAGTAAATGTATATTACATTACATGGGTTTGTATAGAACACTTACTATGCTTCTACAGAGAACGGACTCAATGTTATCTTTGTGTTTACATAGATAACAGACAACCTTTATCAGCAAACTGCAATTAAAAAATGCTGTGTAAACAATGGGAGAAATAATATAACATAGCAGGCAAAAAAGCTGCATTGCTAAAGCAATGTATTTAGAAAGGTAGCAGTATAGATAGGATCCTTGAGATGGGAATACCCCTTTAAATGTATTTGAAGATTTTCCAATCTTATATCCAATAAATTTTGTTCCACTTCACGATTGTGTCCCACTTGTTGTTGATTCTTCACCAAAAAATTTAAATTTTATATCCTTATGTTTGAAGCCTGAAATGTGGCAAAAGGTTGAAAAGTTCAAGGGGGTCGAATACTTTCGCAAGGCTCTCTATAACATGTAAGTCCTTGCCTCTGTTCTGGGTTTACAACATATATATAACATTTCCTTTAATATAGTTTTATATAGACTTCCACAGAGAAAACCGTATACCATAGAATGTACAACTAACCTATAATAGTCCAAAAGGTCAAAATGTCACAATAATCTCCTGTTGATTACTGAGCATTCTTGTGCACATACTCTCACACAATATGGAGATATCACAATTCTGAGGAAGACTTTCAATGTAAGCAATAAATGTATTTCTCTCTTACATTTAGTGCTATCATACAAGTCAAACATTAATCTGTTTGTCTGTTTTTCTATATCAGTTCCCAAAACCATTTGCCCTTATTCTTTCTACACTCCCTAAGTCTAATACTTTAGCAGCTTCAAATAGTGACTTTTTATCTTATGCAACAGCCAGAGTGACAGGATCTGCAAATCTGAATTTCTTCATCTCACCATAGATAATTCACATTTTCAATAACTGCTTCATACGTCCCCTCAGATATAGACATGAGTGTAAGCATACATTCAGATGTCATGTCATGTAACCACTCACCTGGCTCATTATCATAAGATATTTTTAAAGATAAATGTCAGATTGAATCTTGGATCATAACCTCAATAATAAACAGCAAAGAAGTAATAGGAAATAAAACAAAGACATGCAATATTGTTTTGTTAAAAGATAAGTAAGGAATACATAAAAGATACCACATGTGTTTAATAAACATTGGGTTATTTTGAAAAAAGATCCAATAATGGGACAACCTATACCTGTTGCCCCATGGGTTGTACCCAGGAGAAGTTTTAATATGAGGGATAATTTAGGTCATAACTGAAAGAAAAAAAAAATACCAGTAGACATAATAAAGACCAATTTGCAAGATGTGGTAAAATTGCTGTACTATCAGAAATGTCTGATGAAAGTAAAAAATTGTAAGTCTACTTCCCTAGGGAATACATTTAAGGTGAGAGGGGAAATTACACATGGACATAAAGTGTTATACAGTATATGCTTTCATATGGCTCTGTGGGCTTAAATATATTGGCTGTAGTTTGTGTCAACTAAAACCAAAAATTAATAAACATAAATATATGATATCAGCATTGGATCTGACTCCCATTGTGTAATTTTAAGAGATATCATAATAGTTTCTTGAAGGGATTAAGGTTTTGGGGAACATTGATGCAATTTTCAGGGAGAGTAGCTGATAAAAATGGACATTAACAAAAAGAAACTGAGATGGAATGGATTTTTACCCCAGATCTCAAAAGCTCATATGAAAATCCATAGATTGACTTGTAGGAAAGATGGCATACTATGCCTCCTGAGCTCAATAATTATTGGTGTCAACATATTTTTGGCCATGTAATGCACAGTAGCATACTTTTGTAAAGCTTGGTCCTTGGAGTTGAGTTGCAGATGAGCAGTTTATTGGAAACGACCCCATAGTGGAATGTCATAACACAAAACATTTGTATAAAATTCAAAACTTAACTCACACAGAGGATTAGATACTTGATGGTTACAGGACTTGCCAGTTGGGGCTGATGTTTGTGGTTGTTAGTCTTAGTGGATCGATATATTGTATTGCAAATTGTAGGGAGGCTTAAACCATTACCCAATTACCCTCAAATCCTTTGCAGTATGTTCCACAACACATCAGTAATATATGTCAGACTTCTCCTAGGCCCCTCTGTTATTTGGCCTTTCTCACTTGGTCCAGCAGTCTCATTTCTAGAGTGATTATATTAGAAACCTTAGCACGTATGAAGGAATAAAGGGTTAATGGAAAGATTGCGCTCCTTATAGGAACCACTATTAGTAATGAATATTGGTTGAACCTCAATTATTCCTCACAATTTGAGGATACTTAACCACACCGATTAGGGTCCAAATGATGAGTATACGATGGGATACGTCTTAGACCTGGATCGCATTCAACTGGGATTATCGGCCATCCGAAGGACTGGAGCCGTGGTTAGTGGATATGTGCAACTGGAACAAAGTGTTCCTACAAAATCCCAGAATTTGCGCTCCCCAATATCAAACAACAGGATAGTCACAGGGTAGAAGTAATTCAAGCTTTAATTAGATAACGCGTTTCGGGGTTTTTTTTGCGTTCAGGAGAACGTACCCCTTCATCTGATCTACATAGATATTAAAAAAAATAAAACAAAAAACATGCATTTCATTTGTAGGAATATAAAATTACAGTAAAAATATAGTAAAAATATAATTCGAGAAAAAGTAATAGAAAATCTTAAAATAACTGTCTCTTTAAATCAATTACACACAAATCAAAAAATGGAAGGTTACCCATTAACAATACAATGTTGCAAGTATCACATAGCTTAAAACCGTGATAATTGAATATAAAGCAATATAAAGCAGTATGGATAATACATATGGCTAAAAATCAATATAAATGTATAGATCACTGTATAGACTCAAAGAGAAGATATTCCTTCTGTAAGGTTGTCTGCAACAAATGCCACATAATAAGAGGTGATAGCTCAATATAAAACAATGTAAACCAGTATAAATAATGTATGCAACTAAAAAATTTATATAAATAGTATATATAGTTAGGAAAAAAACATTATATATAGTCAGGAAAATTCTATAAACCGTACAGGACAATAAAGGAAAAATTCCTTTTATAGTGCTGCATGTATATCTATATATATCCTTTTATATATATATATATATATATATATATATATATATATATATATATATCTTGTGTGCTGTTAAATATACATTCAGTAATTGGTATATAGAGGAAAAATTCCTTCTGTAGCGCTGCATGTATAAACATATATCTTCAGTAGTTGAAACAGTTAGCAAGTGATAAAGAAGGGGAGGCTTACCTCTGTAGTGCTCTGTGTGTGAAATGCTAATGGTGGGCACGGAGGATGAAGGGTATTATATAGTACTCTGCATGTGGGACGCCAGCGCAGACGTCTTAAACTTCCAAATAAAGATCGAGTGTCAAAATGAAAGCGCGCATGTGCAATAGAAAGAGGAAAAAAAAAAAAAAAAAAGCGCTTCCAATAAGAGAAGGGCTAACAAAATGAAAGTATGCGCATGCGCAAATAGGATGTTGATAATGTAGCGGTGGCCAGCTTAATGGATATAGTAAGTGAAATGACTTCACTAAGAACTCAAATAAGTCAACTAAGAATGTCAACCAAATAGAGAAAAAGAAACTAAATAAATGAATGATGGGGATGTTAGTCTTCAACATAATGTATATGAATTGAGCCAGTAAGATAAATAAGATTGAAATGATAATAAAGTGTCAAAATAAGATTGAAATGATAATAAAGCGTCAAATATGTATATATGATAGTATGATCAATGAAAAGAACTGAGAGTGATATAAAGGAGATGATTGTATGGAGAATTAAACTAAATAAATTAATAAAAATGAAATGATGAAATGTTGGAATGATTATATGATAAACGAAAAAATATTAGAGAGTGATGCAGAGGGACTGGTTATATGATTATAACATAATTATGAAAAGAAAAAAAAAAATTTGTGAGTTGTTTATGTAATTATTTCAGTGACCTCATTAAGGCCATAAGGGTTTAAAGTATTGAGCTTGAAAATCCAATACATTTCACGTTTTTTCAAAATTTCAAATCTATTATCTTTTGTGATTGGAATTTGTTCTATTAAAACAGCTTTAAATGATGTAAATTCGCTGTTATGAACATATTTCGCATGTTTGGAAACCCCGTGTTTAATATAGCCCCTACGTGAATTTTATCGATGATTGTTAAGTCTGAGATGAAAAGGAAGTGTGGTGCGACCCACATATTGAAGTCCACATCCACATTCAATTAAATATATCACGAAATCTGATTCACAGTTTAAAAATTGGTTAATTTTAAATATTTCTCCGGTCACATTGCTTTTGAATTGTAATAAGTTATTATTTAGAGATGAACAGCATTTACATCTTTTTTTTTCCACATTTAAAATTTCCATTTTTTCTTTGTGTGTTGTTTGCAATAATAGTGGACTGTTTTTGACGTTGTTTACTCGGGGCTAAAATATTTTTAATAGTTTTAGCTCTACGAAAAGTAAGAGCTGTGTTATCAGGTAATGATTTGCCGATGATTGGATTTTTTTTTTAAAGCATACCAATGCTTATTTAAAATATTACGAATTTTCCTATGTTGGAAACTATATGTAGTAAGAAAATTGAATTGCCATTTTTCATTGTTAGCTACTGGCGGGATTTTCATTCTTAGGCATTCAGCCTGAGTAAGCTTGCTAGCTCTAGACTTGGCTGCTAAGATCACAGATTTAGGATATTTTTTCTCTAAAAATCTCTTGACCATAGTACGGGAACAGTTCCTCCTTAGCCATTTAAACTGGCTAAAAAGAACGTTAATTTTCCACTTTTTGTAATGGTCGCTATCATAGTTCAATAGGCTATGGCCATCTACCTTCTTAAAAAATGTTCTTGTATGAATCTTAGTATTTTCCTGACTGAGGACTAAGTCTAAATATTCAATCTCAGTATGTGAGAAGGAGCTAGTAAATTGTAGACTCCAATCGTTTGTATTTAAATATTTAATAAAATTTTCTTAATCAGTAGTGGTCCCTTTCCAAATAACTAAAAGATCATCAATATAACGAGTATAAAAAACTATATTGTTTGACCAATTGTGTTTATTGTAAATAAAATGATCTTCAAAGTTGCCCATATATAGGTTTTGCGAAGCTGGGCGCAAATTTTGTGCCCACAGCGGTACCTTTTCGCTGTTGATACAACGATCCCTCAAATGTAAAAATATTATGATGTAAAATAAAATAAATGCTGTCTAAAAGAAATTTCTTTTGCACTAATGGTAATGTAACATCCAAATCAAGATAATGGGCAACAGCTTTCAGTCCTTTCAAATGCAGAATGTTGGAATATAATGAGCTCACATCAAGTGTGACCCAAATGTAGTTTTCCACCCATGTAATATTTTTTAAAAGGGATATCAGTGTGGATGAATCTTTCAGATATGATGGTAATTTAAGTACATATTGTTGTAAATGATTATCTATGTATTCCGATAAATTACAGGTGAAAGAATTAATGCCAGAGATAATAGGGCGTCCTGGTGGATTGGTTATATTTTTATGTATTTTGGGTAGATGATAATAGAGGGCTGTTTTTGGGAATTTAATAATCAAAAAATCAAATTTCTTTTTTATTTAAAATACCACTATCAACACCAGTTTGAATCAGATTTTTGTATTCTATATTGAAAGTATTAGACGGATCAAAAGATAATTTTTCATAATACTCTGTATCGGAGAGTATCCTATTTGCTTCTGCAAGATAATCTGATCTATTTTGCAGAACTATGCCCCCTCCTTTGTCTGCACCTCTGATAACTATATCAGTGTTTTTTGATAGATTAGTGAGGGCTTTTTGTTCAGAACGTGTAAGGTTCTTTTTGAAATAGGTGGGTTTTGAGTGATTTTGAGTATTGAGTATACGTCTGAAAGCGTCTGAGACTAAAAAAAAAAAAAAAGTTTCTATGAAGTTGCCTCTATGATGTATTGGATAGAATTGTTGTTTAGGTTTTAAGCTTGTTTCTCTAGGAGGAGGTGAATTAGGATATAAATTATGAAATTTATGTAATTGTGTTACTGCTGAATCTATTTCAGAGGACTTATTCTGTAGATTGGAAGTTTTTTTCAACAAGTTAAAGTGACGTTTTAATGTGAGTTTGCGGGTGAAGTTATTTAAATCTAGAAACAGAGGAAATGCATCTATTTTTCTGGTGGGACAGAAGGATAGCCCTTTAACCAAAACGTTATTTTCGGAGGGAGTTAGAATATTTTTTTTGTGTGGACAACACAGTACCCACAAAAGTGGTGAGGTGCTTTTCCAACAACAATCCATGGATTAATTCTGATATAAAAACACTACTTAAGGAGAAAAAGATGGCACTCAGGACAAGAGATAAGGAGGGGCTGAGGGAAGTACAAAAGGAGCTGAGGCATCAAATCAGTCAGGGAAAAGCCAGTTATAAGGAAAAAATGGAAAAGCAAATAGAAAGGAAAGACATAAGGGGGGTTTGGGAGGGGCTTAAGTCAATTTCGGGTTATAAACAGTCTGTCTGCCAGATTGAGGCAGATGTTAATTGACTTAATGAACTAAAGCTATTCTTCAACAGATTTGATCACACACCAGCTCCTCCTACCCCAGCATGTCCTTCAGTTCCCCCCACCACAATGACTTCACCCCATGCGGCTACCCCCCAACAGACCAGTAAATCCAGGAATCCGTCTATATCTGACCACAGTCTGACCTTCACAAGGGCCCAGGTGAGGAGGGAGATGAAAAAGATCAAGGCGAGGAAAGCCACAGGGCCAGATGACATCAGTGCAAGGCTAATTAAGACTTGTGGGGACCAGCTGTGTGGTATAATTACATACATGTTTAATATGAGCCTGAGTCAGGATATAGTCCCTGAATTATGGAAATCTTCTTGTGTGGTACCAGTTCCAAAGAAATCTCACCCTATGGACCTCAACGACTACAGACATGTAGCACTGACATCCCACTTGATGAAGATCTTAGAGAGATTGGTTCTCACACATCTCCGCACTCTAGTGAGCCCCGCTATGGACCCTCTCCAGTTTGCTTATCGGCCGGGCATTGGGGTAGATGATGCCATCATCCACCTTCTGCACAGGGCTCTGTCTCACCTGGAGAAACCAGGGAACACAGTGAGAATAATGTTCTTTGATTTCTCCAGTGCTTTTAACATCATACAGCCCGGGTTACTGAGAGACAAGCTGGGCCTTGCTGGAGTGGACCACCACCTCTCCAACTGGATCCTAGACTACCTCACAAATCGACCTCAATACGTGAGAGCCCGAGACTGTGTGTCAGATACTGTGATATGTAATACGGGGGGCACCTCAGGGTACAGTTCTTGCCCCTTTCCTCTTCACAGCTGCTACCTACAGAAGTATTCTGATGACTCTGCAATAGTAGGTCTCATCACAGATGATGATGACAGGGAGTACAGAGAACTGAATCGGGATTTTGTGGACTGGTGCCAGCGGAACCACCTGAAGATTAACGTGGGGAAGACCAAGGAGATGGTGGTGGACTTCCGTAAATACAGATGCCCTCCTAAACCAGTGGACATCCTGGGGACGGGCATCAAAATTGTGAACACCTATAAGTACCTGAGTTTGCTCCTTAATAATAAGCTGGACTGGGCAGATCACATGGAGGTCCTGTACATGAAGGGCCACAGCAGGCTCTACCTGCTTAGGTGGCTGAGAGCCTTTGGAATCTGGGGGGCACTTCTTAGGACTTTCTTCAACTCGGTAGTGGCATCAGCCATCTTCTTTGGAGTGGCCTGCTGGGGGAGCAGTATATCAACCAGGGACAGAAAGAAACTTGACAAGCTGATTAGAAGGGCCAGCTCTGTCCTGGGGAGCTCCCTGGACCCAGTGCAGGACAGAAGGATACTGTCCGTGGTGAGCTCCATGCGGGAGAAGAAGTCCCATCCCATGCATGAGACTGTGATCACGCTGGGCAGTAATGTTAGTGACCGACTGCTCCACCCTAAGTGTGAGAAGGAGCGCTATCGGAAGTCTTTTCTCCCCACCGCGGTTAGGCTGTACAACCAACACCGACCTAAGAGGAGATCAATACACACAGAGAACTGAAATATCTTTCTGCCTGATAAATCCCCCCTCACCTCTGCTACTTCCTATCTGTCTGTCTACTATGAATGTAATGCCTCTCTCCTTGGAACATTCCTGTTCATGTTGTATTTGTATTTGTATCTTCTTATCTTTGCTGCTGTAACACACTGAATTTCCTTATTGTGGGACTATTAAAGGACTATTATTATTATTATTATTATTATTATTATTATTAGAAGATAAATTAAATATTTTTTATTGTGGATGTACTTTGTTCCTTTTTGATTTCGGACTTTTTTTTCGGATGGATATTTCCTATGTCTGTTCCTAGTTCTTCCTCCTCTACAACCTCTTCTGGTTTTCTTTTTAGAGATCGTTTCGAGGGAGAGTGTATTGGATGAAAAAAGCGGGTGATTTTGATGGGCGTTTTTTTTGGGGGAAGATGATATGCAGATGTTGTGTATATTGGATCTTTATCATCATCCTATTGCGCATACTTTCATTTTGTTAGCCCTTCTCTTATTGGAAGCGCTTTTTTTTTTTTTTTTTTTCCCTCTTCCTATTGCACATGCACGCGCTTTCATTTTGACACTTCATTTTGATCTTTATTTGGAAGTTTAAGACGCCTGCGCTGGAGTCCCACATGCAGAGTACTATATAATACACTTCATCCTCCATGCCCACCATTAGCATTTCACACACAGAGCACTACAGAGGTAAGCCTCCCCTTCTTTTTTTACATATAGAGCGCTACGAGAGGAATTTCCCCTCTATTGTCTTATGTTTATCATTTTTATCTATTCCAATTACTAAAGGTATATTTATCAGTATACAAGAGGTATATAAATATCATCTCGTTTATACATGCAGCGCTACAGAAGGAATTTTTCCTCTATATACCAATTGCTGAATGTATATTTAACAGCACTCAAGATTATATATATATATATATATATATATATACAGTCATGGCCAAAAGTTTTGAGAATGATACAAATATTAATTTTTACAAAGTCTACTGCTTCAGTTTTTCTAATGGCAATTTGCATATACTCCAGAATGTTATAAAGAGTGATCAGCTTAACAGCAATTACTTGCAAAGTCAATATTTGCCTAGAAAATGAACTTTATCCCCCAAAACACATTTCAACATCATTGCAGCCCTGCCTTAAAAGGACCACCTAACATGGTTTCAGTGATTGCTCCATTAACACAGGTGTGGGTGTTGATGAGGACAGGGCTGGAGATCAATCTGTCATGATTAAGTAAGAATGACACCACTGGACACTTTAAAAGGAGGCTGGTGCTTGCCATCATTGTTTCTCTTCTGTTAACCATGGTTATCTCTAAAGAAACACGTGCAGTCATCATTGCACTGCACAAAAATGGCCTAACTGGGAAGAGCATTGCAGCTAGAAAGATTGCACCTCAGTCAACAATCTATCGCATCATCAAGAACTTCAAGGAGAGAGGTTCCATTGGTGCCAAAAAGGCTCCAGGGCGCCCAAGAAAGACCAGCAAGCGGCAGGACCGTCTCTTAAAAGTGTTCCAGCTGCGGGATCGGGCTACCAGCAGTGCAGAGCTTGCTGAGGAATGGCAGCAGGCAGGTGTGAGTGCATCTGCACGCACTGTGAGGCGGAGACTCTTGGAGCAAGGCCTGGTCTCAAGGAGGGCAGCAAAGAAGCCACTTCTTTCCAGAAAAAACATCAGGGACAGACTGATATTCTGCAAAAGGTACAGGGAGTGGACTGCTGAGGACTGGGGTAAAGTCATTTTCTCTGATGAATCCCCTTTTCAATTGTTTGGAACATCTGGAAAACAGCTTATTCGGAGAAGAAGAGGTGAGCGCTACCACCAGTCTTGTCTCATGCCAACTGTAAAGCATCCTGAAACCATTCATGTGTGGGGTTGCTTCTCAGCCAAGGGAATCGGCTCTCTCACAGTCTTGCCTAAAAACACAGCCATGAATAAAGAATGGTACCACAATGTCCTCCAAGAGCAACTTCTCCCAACCGTCCAAGAGCACTTTGGCGCTCAACAATGCCTTTTCCAGCATGATGGAGCACCTTGCCATAAAGCAAAGGTGATAACTAAATGGCTCAGGGAACAAAACATAGAGATTTTGGGTCCATGGTCTGGAAACTCCCCAGATCTTAATCCCATTGAGAACTTGTGGTCAATCATCAAGAGACGGGTGGACAAACAAAAACCAACAAATTCAGACAAAATTAAAGCATTGATTCTGCAAGAATGGACTGCTATCAGTCAGGATTTGGTCCAGAAATTGATTGAGAGCATGCCAGGGAGAATTGCAGAGGTCCTGAAGAAGAAGGGTCAACACTGCAAATATTGACTTGCTGCATTAACTCATTCTAACTGTCAATATAAGCTTCTGTTACTCATAATATGAATGCAATTATATTTCTGTATGTGATAAAAACATCTGACAAACACACATAAAAACCAGAGGGCAGCAGATCATGTGAAAATATAATATTTGTGTCATTCTCAAAACTTTTGGCCATGACTGTATATATATATATATATATATATATATATATATACACACTACCGTTCAAAAGTTTGGAGTCACCCAGACAATTTTGTGTTTTCCATGAAAACTCACACTTTTATTTCTCAAATGAGTTGCAGAATGAATAGAAAATATAGTCAAGACATTGATAAGGTTAGAAATAATGATTTTTATTTGAAATAATACTTTTCTCCTTCAAACTTATATATAATGTTTTTTTCCTAACTATATATACTATTTATATAAATTTTTTAGTTGCATACATTATTTATACTGGTTTACATTGTTTTATATTGAGCTATCACCTCTTATTATGTGGCATTTGTTGCAGACAACCTTACAGAAGGAATATCTTCTCTTTGAGTCTATACAGTGATCTATACATTTATATTGATTTTTAGCCATATGTATTATCCATACTGCTTTATATTGCTTTATATTCAATTATCACGGTTTTAAGCTATGTGATACTTGCAACATTGTATTGTTAATGGGTAACCCTCTATTTTTTGATTTGTGTGTAATTGATTTAGAGAGACAGTTATTTTAAGATTTTCTATTACTTTTTCTCGAATTATATTTTTACTATATTTTTACTGTAATTTTATATTCCTGCAAATGAAATGCATGTTTTTTGTTTTATTTTTTTTAATATCTATGTAGATCAGATGAAGGGGTGCGTTCTCTTGAACGGGAAAAAAACCCCAAAACGCGTTATCTAATTAAAGCTTGAATTACTTCTACCCTGTGACTATCCTGTTGTTTGATATTGGGGAGTGCAAATCCTGGGATTTTGTAGGAACACTTTGTTCCAGTTGCACATATCTATATATTAGAAACCTTCACTGACTCGAGGCTTAACACTGTCACTCTGGAACCCATTCCCTCACATGTGGGATTTATTACATCTTCAGTATCTGAGCATACACCCACAGGCAGAACCTCCCTTTTAAACCAAAATCCTACCCCCTTAATGCTGTGACACACATCAAACACTTACCATGTCATTGAAAAGCTCTCCAGTACTGAGGACCCTGCATTGAAACCCTAGTAACATGGCGGTTAAAGTATGCCACCCTGCCAGCTTGTCCATATATTATGGAAACTCATTAAATATTATCCACTACTGGCTCCACCATAAGCCACCCAAATTAACATAAACATAATATGAATACTATGTTTATACCATACTCTACATCACCATTTTGCTCTTTTTTCTAATGCACTGTATTCACTTATCAGTGCCAGGTAAAATAGTAAAGGTGATCATATCTCAACCATCTCAGCAATGGCTCAGTGGAATATATTACTCTTTTTATTTTCAAAGCTAAATAGAAAGCATTGCAACAACATCACATGGTCCAATAGTTTAGCAATTAGTCTTAAAGTGTTAACAGTGGCCTTCAGATCCCTTCCCCTGAAGAGATGAAGCCTTTAACAACTTCAGCAGTCCCGAAGAGTCCTGAAAGAGAGTATATTATACAGTATATAGCAATGATATGGGAAAGCTATCATTTACAAGTGTGGGCTGAGTGCACAATCTAGGTTTAGTGTCTACATCTAGAGGACTTGTGAGTTTACAAGAAGGATGTCAAGAAGTTCTGTATTTTGTCCCCCTCTCCAACTTGAAATTTGTATGCAAATTTGGCTTTGAGCCTAGATGTGTTTAGGGCAGGTGGTATAGATACCTACCCACTGAATGAGTATTTACCCAATAGCTAGTTTGTCATTTGTACAGCCAGTCTAGGTGCTGAATGGAGATTCCATATATATTGTAAATTTAGCAAACAAGAACTGTCCACAAACTGTCCCCATAAAATACATTAAAAACTTTACATTTTATTCTCTGTCAATCAAGCAATACTAGCTAAAATTACCAAACCATTTCCTTTAATCTAAGACTTAACTTAAAAATGTTTTAACATAATACAACTATATAGTTACAATGTTTCTGTGTATAGAATTCCATAACATTGAGTAGAATTACTAGCAAAGCTGTGTAAGAAAAAATGGTGCATTCAACCATTCAAAACTTGATCATGCTATGAGTATCCTGTATATTACAATAATAAAATAAGAAAACAGCAGTTTTGCTTCACATTTAATATTGTTTAAGGCACAGAACATAATGTTTCTTAGTCTGAAAAAAAGAAAAGAAATGATGCCTGCTAACTACAATGTTGCCTGCTTTTCTGGAGTCAATACATTTTCTCTTTGTGGCCACCTGTAGTATTAATTACTGGAAAAGCCACAAACATAATCATAGAGCTATTCCAATCCGTTGTTATCATGAGACTGCATAATATAGATGACAGGTGTCATTGATGTGGCAAGTTTTTTGCCATCCTAATATGTCATCTCACACCTGCTTCATATAAATATTTGCTTGTTTTTTTTTCTGCTTTGAATTTCACATTGACTACTTTTTTATGTGATTTCCCAGTTGGGGTTTTAATAAATATCCAGAGCTGCTTGGTTGTGATGTGTGATGCCATAGATCATGATAGCTAGACTACAATAATAATCTTCTCAAGCCTGTACTTATGTATAGACACTGCCTGAAATTTAGGCCACATGAATACACTGAGAATATCTTCTTCCTAATGTCATAATGTCAAATTTTTGGACAGGATTATAAAAATACTTAGAACTAAGTACTGAAATCTACCATAAATATAAAATAGGGAGATAGAAAATGAGAATGTACTGTAATTTCTTAGTGTATAAAGTAATCATATTCTAACCTATAAAAATCACACTGATTCATTTAACTATTTAGGTCTCCTTCACACGACCATACTCTTGATCTGCAATTACAGATCAAAGTCTGAACACATGAATTTCTATGGACCCACACACACAGCCATAGTTTTTGTGCCTGTGTGTCCAGGCTGTAGTGAAGAAACTCAAAATATGGAGCAGATCCTATACCTGTCCATATTTGCATCTCAGTCTATTCAATTCAATGTATGAGTCAGGGAAAAGCACAGATGACACACAGATACCAATCCGTGTGTATCCGTGCCATTTTTACTGACCCGTACACTGCTCAACAACGTGTGCAGGAAGCCTTACCCTGATTGGCTATTATTTTTCTATTTTAAAATATCTTATTGAAGTTTTAGTTCTGTCCTTTGATAGCTGAAACACATTGGGGGAGTTCATTATATCCCTTACTCCACTTTTATGGTGTAAAATAGACAGATTTGTATGAGCATTGAATTCATTTTCATTTATGCCACAAAAGTGGCATAAATGACAGCAAAGTCTATGGCAGCCCCAGGGCTGATGTAGATTTGCGCCTATACACAAGAGCATTAGGATGCACCTAATTCAGTATGAGGCTCAGCTAATTCTACTACAACTACTACATCTACTACTACAAGTACTACAGCTAATTCTACTACTACTACTACAGCTAATTCTACTACAACTACTGCTACTACTACTGCAGCTAATTCTACTACTGCTACTACTACTACAGCTAATTGTACTACAACTACTACTACTAGTACTACAGATAATTCTAGTACTACTACTACTACTACAGCTAATTCTACTACAACAACTACTACTACTACTACTACAGCTAATTCTACTACAACTACTGCTACTACTACTACAGCTAATTCTACTACTGCTACTACTACTACAGCTAATTGTACTACAACTACTACTACTAGTACTACAGATAATTCTAGTACTACTACTACTACTACTACTACTACTACTACAGCTAATTCTACTACAACTACTACTACTACTACTACTACAGCTAATTCTACAACTACTACTACTAGTACTACAGATAATTCTAGTACTACTACTACTACTACTACTACTACAGCTAATTCTACTACAACTACAACTACTGCAACTACTACTACTACTACTAAAGATAATTGTAGTACTACTACTACTACAGCTAATTGTACTACTACAGCTAATTCTACTACAACTACTACTACTAGTACTACAGATAATTCTAGTACTACTACTACTACAGCTAATTGTACTACTACAGCTAATTCTACTACAACTACTACTACTAGTACTACAGATAATTCTAGTACTACTACTACTACAGCTAATTGTACTACTGCTACTACTACAGCTAATTCTACTACAACTACTACTACTAGTACTACAGATAATTCTAGTACTACTACTACTACAGCTAATTGTACTACTGCTACTACTACAGCTAATTCTACTACAACTACTACTACTACTACTACATCTAATTCTACTGCAACTACTACTACTTGTACTACAGATAATTCTAGTACTACTACTACTACTACAGTACAGCTAATTCTACTACTACTACTACTACAGCTAATTGTACTACTGCTACTACTACTACAGCTAATTCTACTACTACTACTACTACTACTACTACTACTAATAATAATAATAATAATAATAATAATATTAATTCTGTGTAGTCCTATCCTGCAGCCATACTTCTATTGATGTCCTTTTTGCTAACATAATGAATGTATGTCAGAAAAAAAAAGACAGATGAGGCTGTTTACAAAGTTGCTTTATTTTAGAGCAAGGGTCCCCAACCACCGGTCCGTGGACCGGGACCAGGCCGTTGGGGGTCTTTTGCCGGTCTGTGGGGCAGCGGGCTGGCCTCAGTAAACGTGGCTCCCGGCACATTCTGTGGGTTGGGTCGGCAATCTGGCCACAGTGTTGTGGCTCCTAGTATAGCTAATGGCGTGGGACCTCGGTGTACAGCGCTGTAGACCAGGTCCCCGCCATTAGCTATGCTAGGAGCCACAACACTGTGGCCAGATCACCGACCCGTCTGGTCTAAAGCGCTTAGTCTATATGATCAAACCCTGCCCCTGCTTCCTGCCTCGCCCCCCCCCTCTTGGGCCACGGAGAAAAAAAAGGTTGGGGACCGTTGTTTTAGAGCACTGAAACATTAACCAGTTCATGTCAGGCACATTTTCTTTGGTTCATAACTGGATACATTTTAAAGTTTTTTTGGACCCAGATCAGCTCTATAGTATAGCTGTATAGGCTAAATGTACCAGCCCCAGTTACAGGGGAAATCAGCTTCCCCAACAAAAAAAAAAAAAGGGATCAGATGTCCCCAAATGTCTATTATGACCTTATGGGGACACAGTATAAAAAAAAATAAAATAAATTGAATAGAAAAGTAAAAAAAAAGGAAATAAAATAATTAAAAAATAAATAAAATAATATGTCAATAACACGCCCTTATTAAAGGTTATAGCCCCACCCCCGATGACACCATACAAAATAAAAATGACTAATGGAGGGGAAAAACTAAGTTTTTTAGTAGCACTTTGTGTTTTTAAATAAAAAAAAAAATGAAAAGTGAAAAACAGACACATTTTCCCTCCTCTTTTGTTTATATTTTCCTATATATAAAAAAAAATTAAAACACGTGCAAAAATAAAAACAACATAAAAATAAAGCCCTATGTGTCACTGAAAAAAGACGCAGAAATTAGTTGAATAAACCAAATGATAAAAATATTACAGCCCTCAAGAAGAAACCCAAAAATGTGTCTGGTCCTGAACCAGAAATTGACCCGATACTTTCCGGGCAAAAAAATTATTTTTAGAAAAGGTCTGTTTAGTGCTATTAATGGGTTAATAAGTGCACCCAAATACCTTTAGCAGTGTTTTGCATGATTTCTGGGTTTCTCTGGGAGCTCCTGGCATTCTCTGCATTTGTTTACATGGATAGCTTCCTGCCGTTTTAGCCTACAACTACCATGATGCATTGCTGTTCACTCAGATCCCCCTCCCTCCCTCTCAACTCCCCCTGTTTTCTTAGCTAGCCCACAGACTACTATCCCTACCTACCTAACTAACTAACTCAGTCCCCCAATCCCCCTCCCCACCCTATCATACTTACCTGTCTTCTTGTCCTGATGATCACTTTCTTCGGTGCCACTGTTTCCTCTTCTGCCCGCGCCTGTTCAATAGAGCCGTTCTATTGCACGTGTGTGGGAGGCCCGCTGTTTCTATTCTCTTCTGCCGACGTTCTATTGTGCAAGTGCTCACTCCGACTTCCCTGTGAAGGAAGTGACGCCCAGCAGAAGACATGAAGACTGGTGAGTATGATGGGGACGGGGAAGGGGGGAGGATAGGAGTATTGGTGACAGTCTGGAAACGGAATGTCACCAGGAAATCAGAAAATGTGCTTGGAGCGGTCACATGACCGCCCCATGTATATAGGTAAATATACTTTTTTTTTAAAGAGAGTAAATTAGAAATTAGGTGGGGGGGAGGGGGCTTAGTTTTAAAGTTTGTTTATCCCGGACAACCCCTTTAAGGGGTAAAGGTAGGCATGAAAATATACATGTAAGAAAAATTTCTAAGGGTAATTATGGGGATGTATGATAAGGTACAGGCACAGTTGGTGACATAAGGAGTAATTTCCTCAAAATTTAGTTTATACAAGGGGGCAAGGCAGGTTTGTCCACTTTCTCCACTATTATTTAATTTAGCCTTAGAGCCATTAGCAAGAGATATTTTACAAAACAAAATCACAGTAGGGGAATCACAGTAGATAAAAAGGAGTTTTAGCTACATTTATTTGTGAAAGAGCTATTATTTACAGAAGATACAGAGACACAAATACAGGATATACTATAATTAAAATAATGAGGTATTTTGGAGAAGTGCCAGGGTATAAATAAATAAATAAATAGCATAAAATCGGTGGTACTTATGTTAAATAAGGAAAGGAAACAGAATGGTGTAGATCAGGGGTAGGCAACCTTTGGCACTCCAACTGTTGTAAAGCTACAGTTCCCAGCATGCATACTTGCTCTGCTGTTCTTGGAACTCCCATGAAGTGAATGGAGCATGTTAGGAGTTGTAGTTTCACAGCATCTGGAGTGCCAAAGGTTGCTGAGCCCTGGTGTAGATTGAACTATGTGATTTATTGATAAGAAAAATAAGAGAAACAATTATCATACCTAATTTAACTATCAACATACATGCACATGAACACTAAATATATGTTAGAACTGGGTAAAACTGCACTTTTATTAAAAGATAAAAGAGCAATATGAAAGTGGTTCAGGATTAAGTTTGATTTCCTTCTTAATATTTCAAAATATTTGAGTCTGGAAGAATACCTAGAATTGGACAAGGTAGGAATACCACGGGATGGTTATCTGAATGCGAAACTAAGGTTATAACAATGATAATCTTCTAATAAATTAACAACAAAGTGGAGGACAGCAAATCTAGGGTGTATGTGTGGGAGAATTTATATAATTTTGTGCTGTAATATTGCAGGAAATATATGTCTAATATTTAGGTAACCAAACAATGCTGTCTCTGTTTTTCACCTATGTGATCTTGAAAATTGAATAATATACTGTATATGTACAGTGACTTGCGAAAGTATTCGGCCCCCTTGAACTTTTCAACCTTTTGCCACATTTCAGGCTTCAAACATAAGGATATAAAATTTAAATTTTTTGGTGAAGAATCAACAACAAGTGGGACACAATCGTGAAGTGGAACAAAATTTATTGGATATTTTAAACTTTTGTAAAAAATAAAAAAATGAAAACTGGGGCGTGCCAAATTATTCGGCCCCCTTAAGTTAATACTTTGTAGCGCCACCTTTTGCTGCGATTACAGCTGCAAGTCGCTTGGGGTATGTCTCTATCAGTTTTGCACATCGAGAGACTGAAATTCTTGCCCATTCTTCCTTGGAAAGCAGCTCGAGCTCAGTGAGGTTGGATGGAGAGCGTTTGTGAACAGCAGTTTTCAGCTCTTTCCACAGATTCTCGATTGGATTCAGGTCTGGACTTTGACTTGGCCATTCTAACACCTGGATACGTTTATTTGTGAACCATTCCATTGTAGATTTTGCTTTATGTTTGGGATAATTGTCTTGTTGGAAGATAAATCTCCATCCCAGTCTCAGGTCTTTTGCAGACTCCAACAGGTTTTCTTCCAGAATGGTCCTGTATTTGGCTCCATCCATCTTCCCATCAATTTTAACCATCTTCCCTGTCCCTGCTGAAGAAAAGCAGGCCCAAACCATGATGCTGCCACCACCATGTTTGACAGTGGGGATGGTGTGTTCAGGGTGATGAGCTGTGTTGCTTTTACGCCAAACATATCATTTTGCATTGTGGTCAAAAAGTTCGATTTTGGTTTCATCTGACCAGAGAACCTTCTTCCACATGTTTGGTATGTCTCCCAGGTGGCTTGTGGCAAACTTTAAACAAGACTTTTTATGGATATCTTTGAGAAATGGCTTTCTTGCCACTCTTCCATAAAGGCCAGATTTGTGCAGTGTACGACTGATTGTTGTCCTATGGACAGACTCTCCCACCTCAGCTGTAAATCTCTGCAGTTCATCCAGAGTGATCATGGGCCTCTTGGCTGCATCTCTGATCAGTCTTCTCCTTGTTTGAGATGAAAGTTTAGAGGGACGGCCAGGTCTTGGTAGATTTGCAGTGGTCTGATACGCCTTCCATTTCAATATGATCGCTTGCACAGTGCTCCTTGGGATGTTTAAAGTTTGGGAAATCTTTTTGTATCCAAATCCGGCTTTAAACTTCTCCACAACAGTATCAAGGACCTGCCTGGTGTGTTCCTTGGTCTTCATGATGCTCTCTGCGCTTTAAACAGAATCCTGAGACTATCACAGAGCAAGTGCATTTATACGGAGACTTGATTACACACAGGTGGATTATATTTATCATCATCAGTCATTTAGGACAACATTGGATCATTCAGAGATCCTCACTGAACTTCTGAAGTGAGTTTGCTGCACTGAAAGTAGAGGGGCTGAATAATATTGCACGCCCCACTTTTCAGTTTTTAATTTTTTACAAAAATTTAAAATAACCAATAAATTTCGTTCCACTTCACAATTGTGTCCCACTTGTTGTTGATTCTTCACCAAAACATTAAAATGTTATATCCTTATGTTTGAAGCCTGAAATGTGGCAAAAGGTTGAAAAGTTCAAGGGGGCCGAATACTTTCGCAAGGCACTGTACATATACAGTTGAAAGTTTGTGAACCCTTCAGAATTTCCTATATTGCTGCATTAATGTGACCTAAAACATTTTCTTTCGTTATCTGGTGTAACCTCCTCTTGTACAGCAATAACTGCATCTTACATTTCTGGTAATTATTGATAAGTCCTGCACATTGGCTTGGTGGAATTCTAGTCTATTCCTCTATATAAAAAAGCTTCACCTCTGTTATATTGATAGGTTTTCTCCAGTGAACTGCTCGCTTAAGGTCCTTCCACAACCTTTATTAAGGTCCAGACTTTGAATTGGCCTTTCAAAAACAACTCTTCTTGTGAGGTCCTCAGTAATCTTCTTGGTTTGTGCCATGATAAACTTCCACAAACATGTGTTGTGAAGAGCAGACTTTGATGGATATCTCTTATTTTTAAAAAAAAACAGGTCGTCCATTCATATATTCATATTCATAGTTGATTGTCATCCCATTGATTGAAATCACCTGACTCTAATTTTACATTCAAATTATTGCTAAACCTAAAGGTTTACAAACTTTTGCCATTTACAGATATTATATTGGATTATTTTCTTCTCTAAATAAATTACAGGTTTAATATTTTTAACACATTTGTTTGATTTGGTTCTCTTTATCTGTCTTTTGGACTCACAAACTTTCAAGCACCACTATTACATATACATACTGTACATACATATATAATGTACTGTGTAAATATTTTAAGCAGGCACAGATAAAATGTTGCAGACTAAGGATGATTAGATGTGTTAGTAGTTTCTTTTTGAGACCACCCTTTGGAGGAGGAGTCCTGGAAGTGGTGATATGCTTCCTACACAGCCCTAATCTGATCATCACTCAGTCTATCTGGGATTACATGAAGAAACAGAAGGATTTGATCAGGCCTACAGTCATGGCCAAAAGTTTTGAGAATGACACAAATATTATATTTTCACATGATCTGCTGCCCTCTGGTTTTTATGTGTGTTTGTCAGATGTTTTTATCACATACAGAAATATAATTGCATTCATATTATGAGTAACAGAAGCTTATATTGACAGTTAGAATGAGTTAATGCAGCAAGTCAATATTTGCAGTGTTGACCCTTCTTCTTCAGGACCTCTGCAATTCTCCCTGGCATGCTCTCAATCAACTTCTGGGCCAAATCCTGACTGATAGCAGTCCATTCTTGCAGAATCAATGCTTTAATTTTGTCTGAATTTGTTGGTTTTTGTTTGTCCGACCGTCTCTTGATGATTGACCACAAGTTCTCAATGGGATTAAGATCTGGGGAGTTTCCAGGCCATGGACCCAAAATCTCTATGTTTTGTTTCCTGAGCCATTTAGTTATCACCTTTGCTTTATGGCAAGGTGCTCCATCATGCTGGAAAAGGCATTGTTGAGCGCCAAACTGCTCTTGGACGGTTGGGAGAAGTTGCTCTTGGAGGACATTCTGGTACCATTCTTTATTCATGGCTGTGTTTTTAGGCAAGACTGTGAGAGAGCCGATTCCCTTGGCTGAGAAGCAACCCCACACATGAATGGTTTCAGGATGCTTTACAGTTGGCATGAGACAAGACTGGTGGTAGCGCTCACCTCTTCTTCTCCGAATAAGCTGTTTTCCAGATGTTCCAAACAATCGAAAAGGGGATTCATCAGAGAAAATGACTTTACCCCAGTCCTCAGCAGTCCACTCCCTGTACCTTTTGCAGAATATCAGTCTGTCCCTGATGTTTTTTCTGGAGAGAAGTGGCTTCTTTGCTGCCCTCCTTGAGACCAGGCCTTGCTCCAAGAGTCTCCGCCTCACAGTGCGTGCAGATGCACTCACACCTGCCTGCTGCCATTCCTCAGCAAGCTCTGCACTGCTGGTAGCCCGATCCCGCAGCTGAAACACTTTTAAGAGACGGTCCTGCCGCTTGCTGGTCTTTCTTGGGCGCCCTGGAGCCTTTTTGGCACCAATGGAACCTCTCTCCTTGAAGTTCTTGATGATGCAATAGATTGTTGACTGAGGTGCAATCTTTCTAGCTGCAATACTCTTCCCAGTTAGGCCATTTTTGTGCAGTGCAATGATGACTGCACGTGTTTCTTTAGAGATAACCATGGTTAACAGAAGAGAAACAATGATGGCAAGCACCAGCCTCCTTTTAAAGTGTCCAGTGGTGTCATTCTTACTTAATCATGATAGATTGATCTCCAGCCCTGTCCTCATCAACACCCACACCTGTGTTAATGGAGCAATCACTGAAACGATGTTAGGTGGTCCTTTTAAGGCAGGGCTGCAATGATGTTGAAATGTGTTTTGGGGGATAAAGTTCATTTTCTAGGCAAATATTGACTTTGCAAGTAATTGCTGTTAAGCTGATCACTCTTTATAACATTCTGGAGTATATGCAAATTGCCATTAGAAAAACTGAAGCAGTAGACTTTGTAAAAATTAATATTTGTATCATTCTCAAAACTTTTGGCCATGACTGTACATTCATAGAAGATATGTGGTTAGTTCTGTAAGATGTTTGGAACAACTTTCCTGCAGAATTCCTTCGAACACTTTGAAGTGTATCTAGAAGGATTGTTTTAAAGGCAATGGGTGGTGACACAAAATATTGATTTGGATGACTCTTTTGTTCATTCATTCAAATTTGTCGTTTGATAAAAATAAACTATTAACACCTATTTTTAAAAGCATTCTTATTTTGCATAATTTTTTAAACACTTGCACAATACTGAATATATGCATATATATACACTACCGTTCAAAAGTTTAGGGTCACTTAGAAATTTCCTTATTTTTGAAAGAAAAGCACAGTTTTTTTCAATGAAGATAACATTAAATGAATCAGAAATACACTCTATACATTGTTTATGTGGTAAATGACTATTCTAGCTGCAAACGTCTGGTTTTTAATGCAATATCTACATAGGTGTATAGAGGCCCATTTCCAGCAACCATCACTCCAGTGTTCTAATGGTACATTGTGTTTGCTAACTGTGTAAGAAGGCTATTGTATGTTTAGAAAACCCTTGAAAATCCTTGTGCAAGTATGTTAGCACAGCTGAAAACAGTTAGTTGGGAATCTGGAGCATTACATTTGTTGGTTCAATTAAACTCTCAAAATGGCCAGAAAAAGAGAACTTTCATGTGAAACTTGACTGTCTTTTCTTGTTCTTAGAAATGAAGGCTATTCCATACGAGAAATTGCCAAGAAACTGAAGATTTCCTAAAACGGTGTGTACTACTCCCTTCAGAGGACAGTACAAACAGGCTCTAACCAGAGTAGAAAGAGAAGTGGGAGGCCCCGCTGCACAACTGAGCAACAAGACAAGTACATTAGAGTCTCTAGTTTGAGAAATCGACGCCTCACAGGTCCTCAACTGGCAGCTTCATTAAATAGTACCCGCAAAACGCCAGTGTCAATGTCTACAGTGAAGAGGCGATTCAGGGATGCTGGCCTTCAGGGCAGAGTGGCCAAGAAAAAGCCATAACTGAGACTGGCTAATAAAAGGAAAAGATTAGTATGGGCAAAACAACACAGACATTGGACAGAGGAAGACTGGATAAAAGTGTTATGGACAGATGAATCGAAGTTTGAGGTGTTTGGATCACACAGAACATTTGTGAGATGCAGAACAACTGAAAAGATGCTGGAAGAGTGCCTGATGCCATCTGTCAAGCATGGTGGAGGTAATGTGATGGTCTGGGGTTGCTTTGGTGCTGGTAAAGTGGGAGATTTGTACAAGGTAAAAGAGATTTTGAATAAGGAAGGCTATCACTCCATTTTGCAACACCATGCCTTACCCTGTGGACAGCGCTTGATTGGAGCCAATTTCATCCTACAACAGGACAATGACCCGAAGCACACCTCCAAATTATGCAAGAACTATTTAGGGAAGAAGCAGGCAGCTGGTATTCTATCTGTAATGGAGTGGCCAGCGCAGTCACCAGATCTCAACCCCATTGAGGTGTTGTGGGAGCAGCTTGACCATATGGTATACAAAAAGTGCCCATCAAGCCAATTCAACTTGTGGGAGGGGCTTCTGGAAGCATGGGGTGAAATTTCTCCAGATTACCTCAGCAAATTAACAGCTAGAATGCCACAGGTCTGCAATACTGTAATTGCTGCAAATGGAGCATTCTTTGACGAAAACAAAGTTTGAAGGAGAAAATTATTATTTCAAATAAAAATCATTATTTCTAACCTTGTCAATGTCTTGACTATATTTTCTATTCACTTTGCAACTCATTTGATAAATAAAAGTGTGAGTTTTCATGGAAAACACAAAATTATCTGGGTGACCCCCAAACTTTTGAACGGTAGTGTGTGTGTATATATATATATATATATATATACAGTACAGACCAAAAGTTTGGACACACCTTCTCATTCCAAGAGTTTTCTGTATTTTCATGACTATAAAAATTGTAGATTCACACTGAAGGCATCAAAACTATGAATTAACACATGTGGAATTATATACTTAACAAAAAAGTGTGAAACAACTGAAAATATATCTTATATTCTAGGTTCTTCAAAGTAGCCACCTTTTGCTTTTATTACTGCTTTGCACACTCTTGGCATTCTCTTGATGTACGAGCTCTAGTTGTTACATAATTATTAGACTATTGCAGTGTTGTATATTTTAGTCAAGTGGTTTGCTGTATTTTAAACATTACAACTATAATAAGATTATAGACTGTTATTGAATTGATACTCTGCTATCTTACTTGTGACACTTTCTTTGTTATAGACACCAATGGATTTTATTCACTTTAGCAAAGAGTAGCAATAAGCAAATATGTTACAGTATCAGTATCATAGCAGCCCCCACTCACCAGCTGCCACTGAAAACTCTGCCAAATGTACTTTTTGTTTATTAAGTTAATCTTTGCTGTAAATTGAGGAGAATTTTGACTATTTTAATTGTTCTTTAAAATTTGTAAAGTTACTGTATTATGAACAACATATAGTTTACAGTATAATGAAGAATATCTAATGTATGAACTGGTCATACACTTTAGACAGGGACATATTGTAGTAAGGTTAAATTGGGTGGTTGCCCAGGATCTGAGGCTGCATGGGAGCCTAACAGCAAGTAATTACCCTTTTGCCTCATTATAATCCAACCTTTTAATCAATTGTATTGGCATCCGTTAATGCAGTTGATTACTGGTGTGGGGTATGGGAGTCTACAGGTGAGTGTGTGTTGGGTAACTCTCCTGAGATTCCTCTTAAACATATTGGCAAAATTCATCCTGAAGTTTCATTCCGACACATTTGAATCAGATTTGCTGTTATTATACTCTTCAGACTTAGGAGTACATAGGCCCAAATGAAGTGAGTAAACATAACAATGTTACTAATCTCCCCTGGGCTCCGGCACGGGTTCTAGTTTTTTTGGGGCCTCCTGAATGACGTCAGGGACCGCTTAGGCCTGTGATTGGTCCTTAACAGTGACATGGGTTATGTCGGAGTCATGACGTCATACATGTGGAGGGTCTACTGTGGGACATTATACTGTGTGGAGGGGCGCCTATGGCACCTTATACTATATTTGAGCCACTAAAACATTATACTGTGTGGATGGGTCATTATACCACCTGGGGGCCACTATGGGACATTATACTGTGTGGGGGCCACTATGGAACACTATATGCAGGGATCATTATTCTGTCACAAGGGTCTTTGATGTGAATAGGGAGGTGTGCTTTTTGAACAGCCAGGGCCCATGGTACCCTTAATCTGCCCCTGACTTTAGATAATTGTTCTAAATGGGGAAAGGGAACTGCTGTTGAAATCCAACTGCTCAATCTTTTTTCTCAAACCTATGTTGTCATGAGAAAACCATGATACTCCCATACACATTGGATGATTATTTGGTAGTGACAATATCAGCAATTTCAGCCAACAATACTGTTATCTTATGCATATAAATAAATACTTGTCTGTGTTCATATGGATGTGTTAGCACTTAACTCATCTCCAGTTTGGTTAACCAATGCAGTTTCTCAGGAAACCAATTCAGAACAATATCTCAATATGCTAAAACGTCTCTCCACACATACAATATATAGAAAAAAGTATTGGGACACCTCTTAATCAATGAATGTTGGTGTTTAATTCAGTCTATTGTCACAGGTGTATATAATTAAACACCTGTCCACGTGGTCTACCTTTTCAAATATTTGTGAAAGAATGGGTCATTCTAAGGAGCCACAAGTCGGTTTGTGAAAGTTCTTCCTTCTTGTCAGTGTCTGCCAAAAAATTCTCTTTTGGATAAATGTGAAAAAAAATCCCACATAAACACTTCAAAATCTTGTACAGCAAGGGGGTGGGTATCTCGATATTAATGCACATGGATTTAGAATGGGAAGTTGCAAAATATCTTGTAGGTGCAATGTGTAGGTATCAAAATACTTGTGTCCATATAGTGTAGACACAAATAGGATACTTAGCATATCCCTTTGTTTTAACTTTTCAAAAAGCAACATGATCATGTTACTTATAGAAAAGTTGTTTAGCTTGGGACACATAAACAGTATCTGGACATGGCTAGTCAAGCGTAAAGATAAAGGAGGATGTATCTCTCTCTCACATATACTGTGTCCATATTAGGACATCCTCAGATATCAGAGTCAAACATCAGATTAATAGCAGTTTACAACAGTGATACCTGACTTTGATACCTGACTTTGACTCTGACACCTGACTTTGATACCTGACTTTGATTCTGACACCTGACTCTGACACCTGACTCTGACACCTGACTCTGATACCTGACTCTGATACCTGACTCTGATACCTGACTCTGACATCTGACTTATTATACAGTGCCTTGCGAAATTATTCGGCCCCCTTGAACTTTTCAACCTTTTGCCACATTTCAGGCTTCAAACATAAGGATATAACATTTTAATTGTTTGGTGAAGAATCAACAACAAGTGTGACACAATTGTGAAGTGGAACGAAATTTATTGTTTTTTTTAAACTTTTGTAAAAAATAAAAAACTGAAAAGTGGGACGTGCAATGTTATTCGGCCCCCTTAAGTTAATACTTTGTAGCACCACCTTTTGCTGCGATTACAGCTGCAAGTCACTTGGGGTATGTCTGTATCAGTTTTGCACATCGGGAGACTGAAATTCTTGCCCATTCTTGCTTGGAAAGCAGCTCGATCTCATTGAGGTTGGATGGAGAGCGTTTGTGAACAGCATTTTTCAGCTCTTTCCATAGATTCTCGATTGGATTCAGGTCTGTTTTGGAAATTGCAGCATTTTCACTGCGTGTATTTTTCTGCAATGCGTGGATTGTAGGGTTTGTACTGGTAATTTGAACCGCACACCGTGGCTGCAATTGGTTTGTTTTACAACCCCTACAATCCACGCATTGCAGAAAAATACACGCAGTGAAAATGCTGCAATTTCCAAAACAGTTGTGGTTTTGGAGATCATAGCAAGTCAATTATATTTACGGAAATGCTGGCGGTTTCACTATAGGTATAATGGAAGCAGAAAGTCCGCAGAGGAAACCTCGCCAGACTTTCTGCGAATATCTCTGAGGGAAAAACTGTGATGCATTTCTGCCAAGGTTTTTCCCACAGTGCTTTTTTGCTGCAGCCTGCTACGTGGGGCCTCAGTCAGGTGTCAGGTATAATAAGTCAGGTATCAGAGTCAGGTATCAGAGTCAGGTATCAGAGTCAGGTATCAGAGTCAGGTGTCAGAGTCAAAGTCAGGTGTCATTGTCAGGTGTCAGATTCAGATGTCAGAGTCATTTATCAAAGTCAGTTGTCAGAATCAAAGTCAGGTATCAAAGTGCGGTATCAGAGTAAGGTATCAAAGTCAGGTATCACTGTTGTAAACTGCTATTAATCTGATGTTTGACTCTGATATCTGAGGATGTCCTAATATGGACACTGTACACATAGAGCTGTATGGAGGAACAGAGAGTGTGACAATCAGTTACTATGACTCGTGCTCATTGTGCCCAACCTTTTGATGAGTGACAGAGGTCCTTCATTCAAGGGTTTGTTGGAGTCCATTTTTATAAATGTTATTAGTGGAAACATGTCTGATATTTACATTTCTTTGATATATTTTTGATTTATATATATATATATATATATATATATATATATTTTTTTTTTTTTTTTTTTTTTTTTAGTAAAAAAACACTAAGTATGCATTGAAAAAACATAAGTGGAAATGTAGAAGTGTTGCTGAAAAAGATTGATTCAGTACAAAAATCTTTTTCAGAATCCAGATAGGATTTTCTGAGTTCATCCATCATCCTTTATATCACCCTTCATCTTTTATTTCCTGTACAGCACCTGAATGCATAAATAGGATTCAGTGATCAGAATTTTCAATTATTACATTTGCAAATGAAGAGTAAAATTATGACCACTTTTTAAACTTCTATCTGAAAGCATTGCAAAGCCATTACATATTAAACATAAACTATAACTTTCATAAATACTTTAGTGAGTTTTAAGTCGAATATGTAGCAGTGTTTCACATTTATGACTTCATGTATTTACACTGTAAATTGTATTACCAGTTACTCTAGCACAGAAACCTTTATACAGTGGGGAAAAAAAGTATTTAGCCAGCCACCAATTGTGCAAGTTCTCCCACTTAAAAAGATGAGGCCGGCCTGTAATTGTCATCATAGGTAGCCCTCAACTATGAGAGACAAAATGAGAAAACATATCTAGAAAATCACATTGTCTGATTTTTAAAGCATTTATTTGCAAATTATGGTGGAAAATAAGTATTTGGTCACCTACAAACAAGCAAGATTTCTTGCCCACAATTATGTTTCATAGATTGTTAAAATATTGCCTACCCGACAACCAAACTATGAAATATTATTTATACAGTCCTTTGTGGATACCAGACGTGTATCATGCATCTGAACAACAGAGTGATCTAACTAGGGAGGTCTGCATCACTTCCCATTTTATCTTATATTTCAGATGTGGATGCAGTGGCATAACGATCGCGGTCACAGGGGGTGCGACCGCGACCGGGCCCGGCAGGGTATGGGGCCCGTGGCCAGCTGGAGTTGGCCAGGCCCCGGACCACTATGATAGTGGTCGGGGAAAGCCTGGTTCCTACTACTGGGTGGGGGCCACTGTAGATCATATACCAAAAAACAAAAAGTTATAAACACAGCCCAACTCACGTATAGTAAAGTTTCGTCTCGGGTGGAAAAGTCCTCTGATTAATTGCACGGAAACCTGTCTCCACGGCTAGAGACCAGTATAAATCCAAGAAAAGACTGTTGATAGGATCCAGCAATTTTGCTTGAAAATGATTCTCCTTAGCAAGAAGTTCTTTATAAAATATAACTTTTATTTACTCCATGAAAAATTAAAAGTAGTTTTTGACAAAAAAGGTGAGAGGTTACATCTGGAAAAGACTACGCGTTTCGGGACTAGGTTTGTCCCTTACTCATGGCATACCAAAGATCTACTACTGTGTGGGGGCCACTGTGGGCATATAATACTGGGTGGGGGCCACTGTAGAGCATACACTACTGTGTGGGGGCCACTGTAGAGCATATACTACTGTGTGGGAGCCATTGTGGGCACATAATACTGGGTGGGGGCCACTGTAGAGCATATACTACTGGGTGGGGGCCACTGTAGAGCATATACTACTGGGTGGGGGCCACTGTAGAGCATATACTACTGTATGGGGGCCACTGTGAGCATATAATACTGGGTGAGGGCCACTGTCGAGCATATAATACTATCTGGGGCCACTGTCAAGCATATTATACTGTTTGGGGCTCCGTAACCGACACTATCAAGAATTTGCTGTAGAGAGGGGGTAGGGGGCCCCGGACAAAAGTTTGCACTGGGGCCCACAAGACTTTAGTTACGCCACTGTGTGGGTGGTTTAAAACAACAAAATCACTGCCCCTTTAGAGGTCTAAATAACTTCTCATAATCCTCCCCTATGTGTGTAAAATAAACTGCCAATCAGAGGGGCTTTGAGAGACCAAGCCCCTTCACATAGTTTGACTGACAGGTCCAGCCACCAATAGACGCATCCAATGATCCTCAACCAATGTGTGTTCATTAGATGCACAAGTGCATCAATGTTCTGAGGCCACTGTAAATACCTACCACATCCCACACGTGTCTGTAAAAGTAAAAGCTACCAAGACTAAGTCCATCTTATCTTCAACTGTGCGTGTCCATGGGCTTAGTTAAAGAGATTAACTACATTAGCAGTCATTCAATAGGAGTGACTGGCGTGCACATCCAGAGATCACTGGTGCATGTGCAATACTTTTTATGTATCTGAGATTAAAAGATGTGTTGATTTATTAGGGATAGTGCATTACATTGGACTTAGTCTATTTTTGTATTTATATCTGGAAGGTATCTCCAAAGATGGATCACATTGTTATATGCATCAGAACACACTCCTGATCATCTGCCCTCTTGTAATTTAATGTATTACTTGAAGTATAAAGCACAGTAATAAGTCCACTATAAGGATCAAGGAGATAATGCACTAACGGCCTTTGGTAAAAATAATTCTATGTCTTTAGGATTATACCCACCATTTGTGTAAGGCAAATTGAATAAAAACTTTTTGTTTCACTAAATGCAAATATTTAGACAGTATACTACATAAAATATATACATTATATATAATATACTATATATAATACTTTTGTGACAAGTTATTACAAAGTGATATGGTAACAAGTCTATTTGTGTCTATATGTAGCCACCCAGTAGGGGATGTGAATTGCAGCCTTTCAAGACTTTTGTTAGCATGTTGTGATACTGTACTGAATTGTGTTGTGGAATATGTTGGCGCTATATAAATAAAATGTATTATTATCATTATTATTATTATTATTATTATTATTATTATTACTATAATTATTATTATTATTATTATTATTATTATTATTATTAATTAGAGTCCTAGCCATGTTAGAGATCAGTTAATTGTGGACACATATATATATGTGTAGGAACATTTAATGCGGATTTCAATACAAATAAAATAATTTCAAATTAATGAATTAATGTAGTATATTGTAATGTAAATACTGTAATTATGATGAATCTACAATACGATATACAATATACACGACTACACTACAATAATTGCATTTTATTTGATGGATGTCTTGTTCATACAAAGTTGTTCAAAGAGTGCCACAAATTGCAATTGCTTTGTACATCATGTTCTAATTTGGATAGTGCAATTAGAGATTGTGTGAATATTTTAGATTTAAAGTGCAGATAATAAAATAGAGAAAATGGCTTAAAAGAAAAGTGTTGTTTGGGCACCCACAAGAAGAAACAGAAAGGTTGATGTTTGTGAAATTTGTATTTTCCTATGCTAATGAATAGTACAGGTGAAAAAAAGAAACTTTGTAATATATCTTATTAAGGAGATCTGGTTCCTTCTCCACTTATTAAGCTGTTCTCCTGCTCATTATCTTCAATCTGACAGGTTTTGTTTACAGTATATCTATCTCCAGCCTCACAATACAACAATATGTAGGCTGAGTAGGAGTCTCCTGCCGGCTAGTTAATCGATTTATTGCCTCATTCTGTGTACTAGCAGCCTCTTATATACCAACTAGCAGTGCTTAAAAAGCAAGGAATAGCAGAGTGTAAAGAGCAGCAATTATTTGACCAATAATTATTTTACTAATTCCCCTCCTCGCTTCACAGACTAATATGGAGAAAGTAACTGCCTGCAAAGTGGAGAAAACATATGTCTTTAATAATATATATTACAATTTTTCATATAAACACAGCCAAAGTTATCTCAAAGTGAAAGTGACATGTATGTCCGTGGATAAATGAATGGTAAGCAGTGGATACAAACTACAAGTTTAACCGTACACTGCGCTTTCATGCATTTTAACATTTAAAACGCTCCAAAAATTACCCTTTTGGGGGGAAAAAGGTGCTTGTCCATGGTTTTTTAAACACTCATGGCAGTTATATTGCAAAAAGCATTGGTTTTGTAGAAAAATCTGTCCATTTTAATGACTTGTAAGTAATACAGGATTAATTTTAAATGGGAGCCAAGTTGAAAAGTGATAAAATTTTATTTATTTTTTTAAAACCCCCAAAAGTCATCCCGTGATGGAAGCAGATGTGAAATCAAAATAGTTTTTTTTAGTGACTAACATGATTGACCTGGCCACAGTAGGCACTAAGCAGCTGTGGAATCATGTGTGGCAGTGCAGCAGGGCATAACATGATGGACCAGGCTGCAGGATATGTGTGCCTGAGTGGTGGAAGTGGTGGTAGCTGTTTAAGAGTGGCAGGCAGCATCAGCAGCAGTACAGTAAATGGAATATGATGATAAAGGGAGACGATGACATCACTATTTGGAGGCATCAGCCGGAGGTGTTTGAAAATCCTTGCAGATCCATGCATGATTCATTTTGATAAAAGTAATTTTTTCCACACTACCTGTGGACAGTTTTGACGTTTTAGGTGCACTAGCAGCACTGATTACTCTCTCTGTCATAACACTTTGGCCAGACAAGATTACTCCTATGGAAACTGGGTCGGCTCCTTCCGCTGCTATAACCTATTGACCCAGAATTCCATGGGGTCAGAGTTATCTCTTGACTATAGGATCACTCTTGTTATGACTGTACCTGTTGGTGCAGCTGCAGTGCTCTCCTTAAACACTGCGGCAAGGAAGGTATACAGCCTATCCTGATAGTCTAATTTTTCTTCTACTTGGGAAGTAGAGAAGAATGCTCACATTTATCTTTATAATGAGGGCCTAAGAGCACTGCATTAAGTACTCATCCCTCTGATGCTAATAATATGCTTGTCACTGTGTCAGCATTGAAGCACACATCATGCCATGCTTGCCAACATATGCCCAGGCCCTGGGGCCTGCCATGGTTGGTGTTCTTGGCAAGCATGGTCGTCGTCACCATTATCATTATCTTAAAACAGATAAGGGTCAGCCTCGACCCCTGGCTGTGCCTGTGACATATAAAGCCCCCCTTCTCTTCATCCTCTTCCAGTCTAGGAGTCACAGTTCCTCTACCATATTGAACCTGACCAGTATCTATATCCTCCTCCATCAAAAAAGGCTGATGACATTGACTAAGAGGTATAAACTAATCCTCCTCTTCCATTTCTCGAGTGTAAAAATATACACTAGTGGGATCACATCACTGATGCTGTCATCCCTGCTGACAAATTTTGTGGCTTCTTCAAAGAACTTGAGAAGCTGGCACACTTCCCTCGTGAGCCTCCAATGACATATCCAGAAGTAACACATTATCCCTGTAGTCTGCTGCATTCAATAATCTTTCACTTCCTTCCGCTTCTTATACAGATGCTCCAGTCCAGCATGTTTAAGGTGGATTTCCAAGTTGGAATGTCGCAGATAAGGTGGTGGAAAGACCTTTATGTCGCTGCAAATTAAGCAGGGTGTTTTTTGCAACATAAGAATGACTGAAATGTGCAGAGATTTTTCTGGCCATGAGAAGCACCTCTTTTAAGCGACTACAGGTTAATAAAGTGGAAAACTACCAGATTAAGGACATGCACCATACAGGGACAATGTGATATTCATGCTAACTGCAGTGCAGCAACAATACTGGTGCCACTGTTGCTGGAAACTTTGCCCAGTTGGAGTTGGTGAAGAGCCATCCAGCAGGACACTTGCTGCAGAATCCAGGCTAATTAATTGCATAACCTCACAGCAGCGCTTCGCCTTACACCCATGAAACGAGAGTGGAGGAGGGAGACAAATGGAATGCAACATCTTGCCCTGGGGAAGACGGTGGGGGAAAATGGTCCATAGAGGAGGATCCAGAGGATGAGGATGTGCCCTTCATAGTTTTGGAACTAGGCCTAATCAATCGGGATGGAACTACCACCTGACCTTGCTGCGTTTCTGGATTGTGGCCACTGCTGCTCAAAACATTGACCCAGGAGGCTGTCAAAGCCATGTATAGTCCTTGTCCATAATTGCTGTTCCACATGTCGACAGGCACATTCAAATTTCCTCAGGCTGAGAAGCCCACTTTCTCCAACACGTGGCAATATAAAGAAGGGACAGCTTTCCTAGCGGAATAGTGGCGGCTAGGTATCCTCCATTGAGGATGGGTGCATGCCATCAGTGGCAAAATGCAGTGGAAAGTACGAAGTGGTACAGCAGTGACTGCACCACCAGCAGCTTGGACAGATGCAAGTTAAGTTACAAAACTGCCGGATAACGGGGTGAATATTGCTGTCTTCTGGCCACACATTTTCTTATGAATGTCTGATGTTGGTGTGGAAAAAGAAGAGTAGGAAAAACAGTTGATGATGATGATGATAATGATGATGACCTTGTGCTAAGCTTAGATGTGGCTTGTCTACAAGGAGGATGAGGAGAACAGCCTTGCTCACTTCCTCTTCTACTGTCAAGGCTATTTTTCCAAATAATAGAGTTATGCTTTTCATGTGAGTACTTAGGGCTGTTGTTCCTACATTTGTTCCTTCACGCCACGGCTAAATTTCTGCTTGCAGGTCTTGCACAATGCCATGGATGTATCGTTTGGCAATGTGCAAAAAAAAATCCCACATGATCAGCATCATCATCAGCAGCAGCAGAAACATGTCTGCCACTACCACCACCAGTGCCATTACCCTCTACGAGGTTCCCTTAGGTCTGCCCCGTGCAGGCCTCTTGAATGTTGGGCTTGTGCAATGGCTGGAATCATTACTATAACCCCTGCAACCACCCTCTTCATCTGATGTCACCTTGTCAACAGGGCCAGTTTTAGTCTGGGGCCCTGGCCAACTTTACAAGTGGGGCCCTAAATTCTAAGACATATCCAGTGGCAGAACTACCTCCATAGCAGCTGCTATGGGGCCCTTGACCATAGAGGGCCTGGTGGGCCCCTGCTGCTTTTGTTTTTTAAATAGGCCATTAACTACTGCAGTTACTCTAGCAGGTAACAGGCAATATTTACTTACCGATCCCCACATCTGACCACGGCCGCTCCCGCTTCCCCTTCAGCCCTCCAGGGGACCACGTGTATCCCATATAACGTTGCTGACACTGAACAGCGGAATGTTTGCCTGGCAGTTTCGCTCAGACAAACTGCTATTATTATACTTTGGGGACTTTTCTGACCCCAAAGCATAATGATCAGAGGCTGGCGGGAGGTGAAAAAAAAAAAACAAAAAACAATCTTACTTAGCTCTACTGTGCTCCAACGTGAATTCCTGCTGTCTTCAGCCCTCCTCAATGATATCCCAGACGGCATGTGGGTCTGGCTGGCGTCATTGACGCACAATGACAACAACGTAACCCACGTCTGTGATGTCATTAAGGAGTGTCAAAGACAGCAGGAAGTAAAACTGGAGCACAAGAGAGGTAAGTAAGTCCATTTTTTTTTTACCTCCCCTGTGCCTACGAACATTATATACTCTAGGTTCTGAAGAGACCCCACAGTATATTAATAGTTCATGAGTCGTGATCCCCAAAAATTTTCGGGTTCTACCAAACCCAAAATTTTTTAAATATTTGCACCAAACACCGTAGGAGACATTATACTGTGTGAGGGGGCCACTATGGGACATTATACTGTGTGGAGGGGCCACTATGGCACATTATACTGTGTGGAGGGGCCACTATGGGACATTATACTATGTGGAGGGGCCGCAGTGAATTATGTCAGTGGATAAACAGATGTGACATTTGAGGAAAGGATATGATCAATTAGAAGATGGCCAGCCAAAGCAGAATCAGATCATGTAGTCCCTCATATGTTGCAGCCATGTATAACTAAGGCTAAGTTCACATCTGTCTCCAGAAACCGGCAGAGACAAAAGTCCTAGATGTGAACCTAAGAGTTTTCAATTCATTTTATAATTACAGTTTTTATCTGGCCTTCATCATTTACATGTATAGCAAGAATGTTAGGACGTACCCAGTTGCAGAACTACTGCCATAGCCTAGTGCTGATCATCCTAAAAAATGTAATGCAAAAATGCAGTAAATACTGACAGCATAGCAAAGCAAAATTATATGAAATTCTGATTCAAGTTTTGGATACCATATGGAATCTGTATTACTACACAAACACCCAAGACACAACACATATCCAGAGCCAAGTCAGGGATTGATTACACTGAGCTGCAGCAGCCTAATGTAATAGATCATCCCCTGCAGTGCAAGAGGAGGAGGAGGGAGCTGTCTGCCTGCGCTGACACTGGGTAAGTAAGTGAGGGGAGAGAGGCAGTCAGCGCCCAGTAGCCCAGTGGGTCCACGGCACTTGCTGAGTACTGATCCACAGCTAATAGTGCTGAATTCAGGGGGCCCCTTAAGTTTTGGGGGCCCTAGGTGATTTCCCAGTGTTGTGCCCCCCCCCCCAATGCTGGCCCTGCTTTTCACCCTGACCCAGTTGCCAGGTGCTATCTGCAAAAGAATCATCACTGACAATGTCATCATTATCATCTTGCCCACTTTTTTCTAACACATCATCATGGCCATGCACAACCTCAGAATTTTCACCTCCAGTTATCCCCTAGCTCCTCTACCAAAACAACTACCACACCTGCCACTACTACCTCTACCATGTCTTCCTCCTCTGCTTGCACACAATGCTAACTGTTCTCATGCAGCTCATCAGAAATAGGAAGAAGACTGCTATGACAAGGAAAAACAGATTTCTCAGCAGGTGCAACATCATTACCAGGGATCTGTGTCAGTGAGAAATGTGAAGGAGACACAGTTGACAGTTGAGAAAGGCCCTGCAGTAAATTATGTGTTATGTAGGAGGAAGAACACAGAGAAGCCTGACTCAAGATCATATCACTTTCAGATGCAATATCCTCCTGTGAGATCAGCCAGCTAAATAATCAAAAATTTCATTTTCATGAAGTACAACAATCCTGCAGCTACTGGTGGTGCCACCAAAGACAGAAGAAGTAGTGTCCTTATTGTTATTAGTAGTACTTGCACAAGTGTTTCCACCTCCCTTTTGTCTGTCCCTTGGCATGTTTTTTTCCAGCTCTTGGAGGCTACTCTGACATCCTTCAGAGAAATTCAAGCAGAAACTATTCAAAAACTCACAAGTTCAATGGGTGTCAGAATTGTCAAGGTGATATCAAAGAAAGGGTCCTATGTTAATATGTAACTTGGCCTGTTAAGATGTTTTTGATTGAAATAGCTTTTGATTTCAGTAAATGTGACCTCTTAATGATACAAATTTAACAAATTACCATTTTCAGTTCTTTATAACCTGTAAAATGTATATTGGATAAACAAGAAACCGCTTGTATATACTGTAATGAACTATTTTTTTTTAAGATTTACTCAGGCAAAATCAGCAGCACTTTGCTGTTAATTCAGCACTATATATTTAATGAAACAATGTTAATTCTTGCCCCAAAAAACATTTAACAAAATATTTTTCACTAACAGGATTGTCTTTTCAGTAAAAAAGTATAATTTAAAGAATTTGTATAGAGATTTGCTCTATTGCACAAGTGTCAGACATTATTAGATTATTGGCAATGAAAGGGTTAATTGTTAAGTGAACTCAACAGCAGAAAAAGCACAGATTTCCCCAGTCTATGAACCTGACCTACAGTGGGTACGGAAAGTATTCAGACCCCTTTAAATGTTTCACTCTTTGTTTCATTGCAGCCATTTGCTAAAAGCACAAAAATTCACTTTATTTCTCATTAATGTACACTCAGTGCCCCATCTTGGCAGAAAAAACCCAGCAATTTTTGCAAATTTATTAAAAAAGAAAAACTGAAATATCATCAGACCCTTTGCTCAGTATTGAGTAGAAGCCCCTTCCTTTTGAGCTAGTATAGCCATGAGTCTTCTTGGGAATGATGCAAGTTTTTCACATCTGGATTTGGGGATCCTCTGCCATTCTTCCTTGCAGATCCTCCCCAGTTCCGTCAGGTTGGATGGTGAACGTTGGTGGACAGCCATTTTCAGGTCTCTCCAGAGATGCTCAATTGGGTTGAGGTCAGGGCTCTGGCTGGGCCAGTCAAGAATGGTCACAGAGCTGTTCCGAAGCCACTCCTTTGTTATTTTAGCTGTGTGCTTAGGGTCATTGTCTTGTTGGAAGGTGAACCTTTGGCCCAGTCTGCGGTCCAGAGCATTCTGGAAGAGGTTTTCTTCTAGGATATCTCTGTTCTTGGTTGCATTCATCTTTCCTTCAATTACATCCAGTCATCCTGTCCCTGCAGCTGAAAAAGACTCTCATAACATGATGCTGCCACCACCATGTTTCACTGTTTGGATTGTATTGGGCAGGTGATGAGCAGTGCCTGGTTTTCTCCACACATACCGCTTAGAATTCACGACAAAAAGTCAATCTTCGTCTCATCAGACTAGATAATTTTATTTCTCATAGTCTGGGAGTCCTTCATGTGTTTTTTGGCAAACTCTATGCGGGCTTTCATATGTCTTACACTGAGGAGAGGCTTCCTTCGGGCCACTCTGCCATAAAGCCTCGACTTTTCTGTTTTTTTCTGTCAAGATGGGGTGCTGAGTGTATATTAATGAGAAATAAAATGAACTTTTTTTGCTTTTAGCAAATGGCTGCAATGAAACAAAGAGTGGAAAATTTAAAGGGGTCTGAATACTTTCTGTACCCACTGTATGTCTATTGAATTCTAGCACTAATCTGCCTTTTAATTGTTCCTAGTTCACTAACGATTGCTGATATTCCTATTGCTTTTTCTGAACTGTGCTATAGCCTAAATGACGCAGTGAGATGGATCAGAGATCTACAGTGCCTTGCGAAAGTATTCGGCCCCCTTGAACTTTTCAACTTTTTGCCACATTTCAGGCTTCAAACATAAGAATATAAAATTTTAATTTTTTGGTGAAGAATCAACAAGTGGGACACAATTGTGAAGTGGAACGAAATTTATTGGTTATTTTAAACTTTTGTAAAAAATAAAAAACTGAAAAGTGGGGCGTGCAATATTATTCGGCCCTTTTACTTTCAGTGCAGCAAACTCACTCCAGAAGTTCAGTGAGGATCTCTGAATGATCCAATGTTGTCCTAAATGGCTGATGATGATAAATATAATCCACCTGTGTGTAATCAAGTCTCCGTATAAATGCACCTGCTCTGTGATAGTCTCAGGGTTCTGTTTAAAGCGCAGAGAGCATCATGAAGACCAAGGAACAACCAGGCAGGTCCGTGATACTGTTGTGGAGAAGTTTAAAGACGAATTTGGATACAAAAAGATTTCCCAAACTTTAAACATCCCAAGGTGCACTGTGCAAGTGATCATATTGAAATGGAAGGAGTATCAGACCACTGCAAATCTACCAAGACCCGGCCGTCCCTCTAAACTTTCATCTCAAACAAGGAGAAGTCTGATCAGAGATGCAGCCAAGAGGCCTATGATCACTCTGTATGAACTGCAGAGATCTACAGCTGAAAGCTGTAGATGAAACCAAAATCGAACTTTCTGGACACAATGCAAAACGATATGTTTGGCATAAAAGCAACACAGCTCATCACCCTGAACACACCATCCCCACTGTCAAACATGGTGGTGGCAGCATCATGGTTTGGGCCTGCTTTTCTTCAACAGGGACAGGAAAGATGGTTAAAATTGATGGGAAGATGGATGGAGCCAAATACAGGACCATTCTGGAAGAAAACCTGTTGGAGTCTGCAAAAGACCTGAGACTGGGAGGGAGATTTATCTTCCAACAAGAACAATGATCCCAAACATAAAACAAAATCTACAATGGAATGGTTCACAAATAAACGTATCCAGGTGTTAGAATGGCCAAGTCAAAGTCCAGACCTGAATCCAATCGGGAATCTGTGGAAAGAGCTGAAAACTGCTGTTCACAAACGTTCTCCATCCAACCTCACTGAGCTCCAGCTGTTTTCCAAGGAAGAATAAGCAAGAATTTCAGTCTCTCGGTGTGCAAAACTGATAGAGACATACCCCAAGCGACTTGCAGCTGTAATCGCAGAAAAAGGTGGCGCTACAAAGTATTAACTTAAGGGGGCCAAATAATATTGCACGCCCCACTTTTCAGTTTTTTATTTTTTACAAAAGTTTATAATATCCAGTAAATTTCGTTCCACTTCACGATTGTGTCCCACTTGTTGTTGATTCTTCACCAAAAAATTAAAATCTTATATTCTTATGTTTGAAGCCTGAAATGTGGCAAAAGGTTGAAAAGTTCAAGGGGCCGAATACTTTCGCAAGGCACTGTATTTGCATGTCCTTTATTTACAGCAATAGAAGGCTAAAAACAAATGCACACACTTTTTATAAAACTATGTGACATTAGCACTGTAAGGTCCACCTACCACTGAGAGGCTGTCAGATATTGCTACCACGTTACAGATATGTGTGAGTCATTGCATATGTGTATGCTCAGTTATTCTGGGTCAAACACGTTCTTATAGCGTGGCCATTAAAAACCAAACAATTTGGAATATTCGAGTCAAACCCAGTTTGTTATAAACCGAATCGCCGATCTCGAATCTATATGTTCCCTAAAGCAGTGATCAGATCCTAATTTTCATGTCAGGAAATTAAGGTAGTTAGTAGTTAGACCCTGGTTTGAATCATTTTAGGAGAGTGATCATTTGTATCCTTTGTTCTTTTATAATCTGCTACTGGTGAAGGATATGAAGAACATTGTTATATAGTGAAACAAAATTGGGACCATCATTTATTAATGATCTTAAAAAAGTATATATCAGTTCTTAAGTTAAAAATGACAACATTTTAGATGTGCTATATTTTCTCCATGATTAAACTGATAAATCTTAAAATAGCCTTAAGGCTTTCCCTAGCAGTGCAAACATGTTTTAAAAAAATCGTGGACAATATGATAAAGGAGCTTCATATTTTTGAGAATTTAACTAGAACAATAAAAGTTCCCCTCTGAACTTAGTCAAGCAAGCAATATAATACAGTGTAGAAGAACCTTATAAAAAGAGTATACCTTTTATACAATAAAAATAAAATATACTCAGTATACTTTTTAATAAACCTTCTAGATTATATATTATGTTATATAGGGCGAGAGAGAAAATAAAGAAAAAAATAAAAGATAAGTCTACAGATGTGTTTAACTTTGACATTTAACATACACTATGGTACAGAAGAATACATTGTGGTACAGAACTATAAATGTGTTTGTCCAATGGCTTTGCAATAGCTTTTGCTGTGTTATGTGATAAGCTATCTTACTGCAAAAGTTATCAGTGTCAAACTAACTGTTTCCCTGCCAAGAATGTAACATACAGGTCCTATAAGGATGCCACTTCAGTAACTAAGGGGCATCCTTTCTACCAATAACTGTGACTCTGATGTCATACTAAGCTAATAGTATTGGTTGTAGATATGCTACACCCAGAGATATAGACAGTTAAAGACACAGCTGGGAATAGAAGCTGTATAAGCTTCTACTAAAAATTAGTTTTAAAATAATACCAGAATCACAGTTCTATATGGCATACAGTTGAATTGCCAGAAGAGAAGCTGTAGGCTAACCCAGGGGGTAGGATAATTTTTGTTCATGTTAGCAAACCCCCTTTCCCTTATCAATCAGAGAACATGCTTACTCTCTATTATGTATAGGTGTCTTTTTTTCTGAAAAGGAGTGAGATAATCTATTAACCCCTTTGAACCTAATTAGATCATTTACTGATATTATAAACCATACGTTTAATAACGTCTAAATCAGTGTAACAAAAAAGTTGTGCCAAACACTGTTACCACATGCATAAAGATCAATAAAGTTTACATTACCTGATCTTTAGTGTAAACCACTGATGTGTCCTGCCTTACGTTCTCTCTTGGATGGACATGCCCAGATATCTGTTTTAGAAGTTGAGAAACTATTAAAAGCAACATGATCTCGTGATAAGTTAAAGCATAACTAAACTTTCGGACAACTTTCGATTTTCTGGCAGCATTTGAGTCATTAATACATTTTGCAATATACTTTATTAACAAATTTGGGCTTCTGCATCTATTTACTCTTTCCCTTGCTTCTGTATTGGGAGTTGTCCCTGCTTCTCATTGTGTACAGTATTGTGTAAAATGCAGATGAAATAGGGAGGTTAGGGGGTCACTTCATACAGTTATATCTCATAGAACGTAGAAACTTGAGATTCTCATCTTTCATATGACGGCAAGGTTGTAGTTCTACCTGTATTATTTCTAGAGATATCACTGGTTAAAAACTAAGTCAGGATTGGGATATTTATATGCAGCTACGTTTTGTAATGTCCGAGATACAGTGGGGAAAAAAGTATTTAGTCAGACACCAATTGTGCAAGTTCTCCCACTTAAAAAGATGAGAGAGGCCTGTAATTGTCATCATAGGTAGACCTCAACTATGAGAGACAAAATGAGAAAACAAATCCAGAAAATCACATTGTGTGTCTGATTTTTAAAGAATTTATTTGCAAATTATGGTGGAAAATAAGTATTTGGTCAATAACAAAAGTTCATCTCAATACTTTGTTATATATCCTTTGTTGGAAATGACAGAGGTCAAACATTTTCTGTAAGTCTTCACAAGGTTGGCACACGCTGTTGCTGGTATATTGGCCCATTCCTCCATGCAGATCTCCTCTAGAGCAGTGATGTTTTGGGGTTGTCACTGGGCAACTCCCTCCAAAGGTTTTCTATGGGGTTGAGATCTGGAGACTGGCTAGGCCACTCCAGGACCTTGAAATGCTTCTTACGAAGCTACTCCTTCATTGCCTTAGCGGTGTGCTTGGGATCATTGTCATACTTAAAGACCCAGCCACGTTTCATCTTCAATGCCCTTGCTGATGGAAGGAGGTTTGCACTCAAAATCTCACGATACATTGCCCCATTCATTCTTTCATGTACACGGATCAGTCATCCTGGTCCCTTTGCAGAGAAACAGCCCCAAAGCATGATGTTGCCACCCCCATGCTTCACAGTAGGTATGGTGTTCTTTGGATGCAACTCAGCATTCATTCTCCTCCAAACACAACGAGTTGTGTGTTACTGACGGTAGCCTTTGCTACATTAGTCCCAGCTTTCTGCAGGTCAATCACTAGGTCCCCCCGTGTGGTTCTGGGATTTTTGCTCAACGTTCTTGTGATCATTTTGAACCCACGGGGTGAGATCCTGCGTGGAGCCCCTGATGGAGGGAGATTATCAGTGGTCTTGTATGTCTTCCATTTTCTAATTATTGCTCCCACAGTTGATTTCTTCACACCAAGCTTCTTGCCTATTGCAGATTCAGTCTTCCCAGCCTAGTGCAGGTCTACAATTTTGTTTCTGATGTCCTTCCACAGCTCATTGATCTTCACCATAGTGGAGTTTGGATTGTGACTGTTTGAGGTTGTGGACAGGTGTCTTTTATACTGATATCAATGTCAAACAGGTGCCATTACTACAGGTAATGAGTGGAGGACAGAGGAGCCTCTTAAAGAAGAAGTTACAGGTCTGTTAGAGCCAGAAATCTTGTCTGTTTGTAGGTGACCAAATACTTATTTTCCACCATAATTTGCAAATAAATTCTTAAAAAATCAGACAATGTGATTTTCTGGATTTGTTTTCTCATTTTGTCTCTCATAGTTGAGGTCTACCTATGATGACAATTACAGGCCTCTCTCATCTTTTTAAGTGGGAGAACTTACACAATTGGTGGCTGACTAAATGTTTTTTTCCCCCACTGTATAACTGTTTGAAGTGACCCTCATGTTCTCTTCATTTTACACAAGCCCATTCTCTGTATGCAGTGAGAAGCAGGGTACAGGTCTCAATAGAATTTGGGAAGAATAAAGAAATGTAGGATTTCAAAGAAAGGAGCCAAAATTTTTATATTATAAGATGCATTAATAACACAAATATTGCCAGAAAATAGAAAGTTGTCTGAAAGTTTAGTTAAGCTTCAGCTCAAAAGAATATGTTATCCCATTTGTATCTATGTGTGCCCAGGGGGTGAACCTAGCCTCTCTGCTGCCTGAGGTGAACTACAGAAAAATGTCCCCACCCCCAAAAAAAAGATACCCACCCAGCTATCTTTGGTTGCGTGATGGGGCACCCCCTAATTAGGACATGCCCCTCCATTGCCACATCAAAAAATCCCTTATTTGGTACACACATAGTATAACACCCCATTTTCTTGGCCCACCACACGATACATGACCTCCTTTTTCTTGACCCACACACGGTATATGACTCCCTTTTTTGCCTCCCCCCACATGGTATATGACCCCCTTTTTTTGCCCCCCACAGTATATGACCCTGCTTTTTATGGCCCCCTACAGTATATTGACCCTGCGTTTTATAGCCCCAAAGCAGTTGTGTAACTAAAGTCTTCTGGGCCCCGGTGCAAACTTTTGTCTGGGGCCCCCTCCCTAGAGCGAATTCTCGATAGTGGGCGTTACGGGCGCTGAAGCGATATCTGAGGGATACAGCTGTAGTACCCACAACTGCAGTTATAAAGAATATGGTGAGTGAGCAGCGCCTGGCATGTAAACAATACAGGGACAGTATTATGTGCTCCACAGCGGCCCCCAACACTGCATTATGTGCTCCACAGCGGCCCCTACAAAGTATTATGAGCTCCCAAGAGCCCCTCCCCTAGAGCTGGTGCTATTATTATACTTTGGGGTCTCCTCAGACCCCAGAGTATAATAAGTAGAGGCCCAGGAAAAGTGATTAAAAATAACAAAATACTTATACTCACTTTACTTACCCTCTCGCTCCTTCTGACTGACATCTTCCTGTATCCTCTTCTGTCTGGTGACTGAGGTCCTGCGCTCCAAATGTTACTGCTGGGGCCTGTGATTGGTCCTCAGCGGTCACGTGGGGTGCAATGACGTCATTAGTCGGCCAGAAGAGCCCTGGAGTGAATGGTGAGCCCAGGACAGGTGAGTATATATAATTGTTTTAAATTTTTTATTCACCTACCCTGGGCTGGCATCAACTGTTAAATGTATAGCGCTTGTGGAAAGACTGGTTCCCCGACCACTATCATGGTGGTCCGGGGCCCCAGCCATTTCCAGCTGGCCACGGGCCCCGTACCTCTCCATGCCCGGTCGCATCCCCTGCGACCATGGTAGTTATGCCACTGCCCCCCAGAGTATATTACACAATTTCTTATACTACCTTTTTTTTTTTTACACACAACCCACCACCCCACTGATAATTTTTACTCGCCTTTCCACTATCCTGTCCTGGCCACCCTCCGCTGCTGCCTTCAGGGTGAGCTGTACCCGACACTGAAGAATGCCGGGACAATGTATGTAGCTTCAGTGCAGTGATGTACAGTAAGTGTAGCACTGCCTAGAGGAAGCTGCCGAAGGTGGCCTGAACAGGAGTGTGCACAGGTGAGTAAGCATTATCGGCTACTGCTTATTGCAATAACACAATAAGTTGTGGCTGATTACAAAAAAAAGGCCACCCCCCCAGTTTATTCCATGAGGCTTCACCTCAGGTCGTCTCATGGAAGGTGCGCCCGTGTGTGCCCACCTTGTGGGGTGAACTGTTGCTTTTTTATAGATTTCGTTAGCATGTTATGATATAGTGTGGAACTGGTTTAATGAGAAACTACATTGGTTAATCAACCAGGTGCTCAGTTGAGTTTGAACACATCTATATGCTGACTACTTCTCTAGCAATACCATTACATACTATAGTAATAACAATAAAGATTATTACTGATGCTGGAAAATGATATTGTGGTAGAGTGGTGACTCAGTAAGGAGCAAAGAGAGGACTCACAGTAAGATATGTGGCTGGCGGCATCTGCACTTATTCCTTTTCTTCCTCAAGACCAGGATCCAGACACACTTCCTCACCCTTTTCCATTCTCTCCTGCGTGTCACATCATTTCCCAACTCCCCAGCAGCTCCAGTGTGTTGAGCAACATGTGAAAACTGTTATTCTTGCTCCATCTCTTGTTGCATGAGAGTTGATTTCTCGAATATAAATATCAGGGAGATATTATCACTGATGCTGCAGTTGTCCCTACTGACAAATTTGGTGGCCTCCTCATAGTGTCTCAGAGGGCGGCACACTTTCCTGATGAGCTTGTACTTCCTCATCTCAAAGTAAGAACACCTTGTCCCTGCACACAATTCATACAGATGGATCAGCATATACAAGGTGGAATTCCTGTGAGTTAGACCATTGCATACTAAGCATTTCAAAGGCAGACCTTTCTATTACCAAAAGTCCAGGAGGGCATTCTTAGCCACATAAAATAAATGCTCATACACTTTCTTGGCCTTGCACAACTTCTTCTCTCCTTCTAGCCACTGTATTTATTTATTTTTTTATAAAACATTGCACCACCAAATTTATAACATTTGCTAAGGAAAATGTGCTATTTTACCTAAGAGCAGTGCCTCTACAATGTTTGTGTCACAGATGCTTGCTGTGTTGTTTATTTGGAGTTGCTTGGTAGACATCAAGTGGGAAATATACTGCTTTATACAGAGGAGCAACTCCTCCGATGAGAGTCTTTTCTCACCTAGTGTCATGAGCCGTAACACAGCATGGCAGAAATCCAGCTTATGCATATGAAAGCAAGTAAGGCCGAGGCCCCACGTTGCTGAAATGCAGTTTCTTTTGTTGCAGATTTTCTTGCAGTATTTTGAGCTAAAGCCAGGAATGGATTGAGCAGAAGGTAGAAGTATAAGAACTTCCTATATATTTCCCATTCCCTCTGTAGCCATTCTTAGCTTTGGTTCAAAAAACCGCAGCGAAATCTGCAACAAAAGAAGCTGCGTTTCCGCAACGTGGGGCCACAACCTAAAAGCAACACTTTGTCGTGTAGCTGTTGGGGATACAGATGGAAAGATGTCCTCTGAGAAGTAATTGGTGGAGGAAAATTGCAAAAAAACAGGCCATGTTAATTGTCACATGTCAGTATATGGCTAGGTATCCTCCCTCAGAGATGAGCTCACGTCACTAGGTGTATTAAGGCAGTGACTTCCACTAGCTGTTATGGCAATGATCGCAGTGTCAGCAACTTGGCCAGGTACAATTAAAGTTGGCTCACAAGTGAATGACAGATCTTGTGGGCAAGAACCAGTACCTGTTGTCTCTACTCCTTAGACAGGGATAAGACTTTCTAAGAACACTGGATATTGTTTTTTATTATGTCCTGATTTGTAAATCAATAAAATTCAAAGAGCATGTAATTTGCTTTTCTCGTAACTATATACATAGATATATTATGTGAAAGTCTCCCCAAATGACTTCATCTGTGAAAAAACCATGCCATTATCTAGACCAGATTTTCTGTGACAGATTTCCAATTCCAATCATGTCATCTGCACTCTGGCCATCTCCCTTGAGTAGATCACCCCTTTGTAATGACGTTTTGCTTGATATATGTATATAGTATATTGTTTATAGAGTACAGATGTGCTCTTATTTACCTTTTCTCTTACCTGGACATATATCCAAATATTTGTTTCAAAGCAACTTTTCTAAAAGCAACATAATCTTGTGGTTAGCTAACACTAAATATCCAATTTGTGTCTATGTGTGACCATCCTTTGAGGGGTTAAAGAGTCTTGGACTCGTCCATAGGAGAGCAGGGTGAATTCTCCAGTGGCCCCTGAGCTAGTGTGGGTCCCCAGCCTCACATTCCCATACAGAAAGGCAGTGTATAGCATCTCAATCAACCTATGCATACATATAATAAACTGGTTAGATAATTTTACAAACTTCTTATTTCATTATTATATAGACGCATTGGCTGGCATAGATTACAGCTACCATATTTTTTGGACTATAAGATACACTTTTTCCCCCCGAATTTGGGAGGAAAATGGGGGTGCGTCTTATAGTCCGAATGTGGGTCTTGGGGGAGGGGGCGAAGAAGCGGGGTTGCAGCATCGCCCCACTCCTGCCGCCGCCAATTTCCTGTAGTGGGGCTTCCTGCAGCTGGAGGAGTAGGACGATGTGCGGGCCCTGGGCTTGGGGAAGAGGGTGTCCCAGCGAATCCATCCTGGCATCCGCCGTGCTATTATGGCAGATACCGGGTCTGTAAAGATGATGGCGGCCGCTGTGCTGCAGAGCAGTCGCCATAGCTAACGGATCTCCGCTGTAATGTACAGCACAGACCAAGCTAATGCCCGCAATCAGCGTCCACTCTCATCGCGGGCATTATGACCTCAAAGCTTCCCCCCAAAAAATGGAAAAACTGCCCCAGGGGCCGGTCCCCACCGGCCCGGCCCCATACCTCTCAAGTTGAAGGCCGGCTCCCGCACGGCAAGATCGCAGGAGCCAACCTGTTTCTGTGACAGCTGGGAGCCTACTGAAGGCTCTCAGGTCTGTCATAGGAATATTACTATTGAGGCTGAGCATACCAGGATCAGTAGTAATGTACAGAATCTCCCATAGACTTCAATACAGTTGTATTGCAGTCTATGGGACTTGCAATCAAATGATTGCAGGTTCAAGTCCCCTGGGGGTGGGGGGGGGCTAATACAATAGTAAAAAAAAAATTTAAAAAAAATATAAAAAAATAAATAAAATGAAAAGTTCTAAAAAAAAAAACCCTTTCCCTAGAATACATATAAAAGTAGCAAATTACTGTGAAACACAAAAACATTAGGTATCCCTGTGTCTGAAAATGCCCAGTCTACAAACTTATGAAAATATTTTTCCTGTAGGGTGAACATCGTATCGGTAAAAAAAAAATCAAAAGTGCCAAGCCGCCGTTTTTTTCGCTGTTTCGCCTCTGATTTGAATAAATTGTGATCTAAGTAATAGACATTCCCCAAAAAGGTATAACTAAAAAGTACATCTGGCACTGCAAAAAAAATGCCCTATGCCTCCCTGTACAGCTGCAGGGCCACCTGTCAATGCGGCCTTGCAGCTGTTGCAAAACTACAACTCCCATATATTAAATATTTTACCATTTTTTGCTTCAAAATTTTTTTCCCTATTTTCCTCCTCTAAAACCTCGGCGCATCTTATAGTCCAAAAAATACGGTAGATAGAGGGCAGTATGATCAGTATCCTCCCCCTCTTCCACTTTCTTGACATCACTGTGGAGGCCCCCATCTTCCAGCATCTTGAGCATGTATCCCCACATTAAAATAGCTATGAGGGTCCTAGTTCAAGGCAAGAGCCAGTCAGCAGGCAAGTCACAGGGTCCCCAGGATAAAAATAGTCAAAGGCAACAGGCTACTATTGAGAAAATGTGTAGCAGTACATTTGGTACAGTGGTCCCGTAAATTGAATTTTATTGGTGGGCATCCCAGTCTGGTGGGAAAGTTGTGAATTGCTAAATTTCAAGGCTTTTGTTAGCATGTCATGAATGATATTTTGTTGAACCGGTTTAATGAGAAATCACATTGGTTAAATTGAGATCAGATAAGTGTGAATACTTCATTGATACTCTACAGATCTGTATATAGTACACTAGGCCTAAACTTTCTTTGAATTCTTAATAAATAATCATGAGCAGACATTTTGTTTAAGGAACAAAGGTAGGTTTTTTTAAAAATAATTTTATCATAGTGCAAAATATATTGGTAAAATCATGAGACACATAGATAGATAGATAGATAGATAGATAGATAGATGTGTGTTATGTTGTGCTGAAAATCATTGTACTGTGCAAAATTTAATTAAAAAAAAAAAGTTAAAATCTCATGCTTTGCATATATGTAGGTTAGTTCAGTCCCATTATGTTAAGAGACTTGTTTTTTTCCACTCATGGAGGAAGATTAGAGGCCCAGGTTAAAGCGTTCATGAAAGCCTATTATTTCTGCTTTACTCCTTTATTTCTGAACCACTCTTCACTTCAACAAGTAAATCATAGCCTTATTCAAATCACTTGGAGGTTATTTAACAAGCCCTCTTTTGAGTGATGAATATCTTGATGTGGGTGTTTAAAGTAAGAATGGAAGACAATGAGCTACTGCTTGTATTCATTATATTGTACATTATGCAGCAAGAATAATTGTTTAGGCTTTATGCCCATGTAACACTTTTTAGATTATTTGCATAATTGTTATTTTTAATAGGAAAAGTTGGAATGTGGTGATAAGGCTAAAAAAATAAAATGTCAAGTAAAATTATAAAAAGTCAAGGTAAAATTCAATGCTAACAGAGACAAAAAGAGACTTTTGATTCATAAATGTCATAAAAAATAATACTAATGTTTCCTTTATCCATTTCCTGCATTGTTACAAACATGCATGTATGTGTGTTGGGGGTTGGGGAGGGCTATATTACTGTATCACTGCATACACATATATAATAATGAACATGCAGTCACAGAACCAGAGTGTTAACTCTTTGATAGCTTTTGTTAACTATGTGTGTGTGGTAGGGTACTGTTTCTCATTGAAGATGCGCAGTGGTGTTTGGAGTTTTAGTTTTCCAGCAATGCTCCATGGAAAAAAATACTCAAATTATATCTTAACAACAAAACCAGTTACCCATCTATAGAGAACCATTTTGAAGTGACAGTACCTCAACACTAAAAATGGACCCATTGATTTTGATTGGGTCTGCATGTGAGTCAAAATAAGCAAACATAGAACATGTTCATTTTTTTGGTTGACAGAAAAAAATATCATTCACTCATTGTTATAAAAATGGACTTTGATAGACATTAAAAAAAAGGCCATTACACGTCCATTTTTCACTGTCATGTGAATAAGGCCTAAAAACTGGAGAGCCTGTGCTATGACGGTCTCTATTGTACTCAGAAACAGCCCCAGGACCATGCAGGACAATTATAGAGAAGTACTGACCTCTACTGCCTTGAATAAAGTGCATTGGTTGTGATAGAAAGCTTGTATTCAGCATTTTTCTTACACGGCTGACTTCTTCTACCTTCCCTCTCCACAGACTTTTATGAACAAGCGTAATCTGGGCAATGTGAGTTGCAATCTCTTATACTATTTAAGTCAGGTCACATCTGTGCTCAGCTCTTCTACAGCTATACATTATAAAAATGTCTTTAACCCCTTCACACATTTTCACATACATGTACGTCAGGGAATGCGTGTAGTTACCACGTCCCCATGTACATGATGGTGATCAAGCGGGCTCAGGAGTAGAGCCTGTGCGATCACCGTGGAAGCCCAGCTGTATCTGGCAGCCAGGCTCCTGCTGCAACAGCCGGGATGGTGATAACACTGATCCCCACTGTTTAACCCTTAAGATGCCATGGTCAATAGTGACCGTGGCATCTTAGGTGTTTGTCAGTTTGTCACCTGCTAGAGGCAAGTCCTAATAGAATGCCTGTTACAATTAAGTAACAGGCACAATAAACTGCAATACACATGTATTGTAATGTATTGGACAGATAATAAAGCCCCCTAGGGGGGGGCTTGAAAAAAAAAAAGTAAAAATAAAACAAATAAAATGTTTTTAAAATAGTAAAAAAAAAAACACCAAAATAAAATAAACCCCATTTTCCCCATTAAAATATTTTTCATGTTTTAAAAAATAAAAATAAAGTACACATATTTGGTATCGCTAAGTCCATAACAACTTGATATATAATATCATTACAATATTTCAACCGTATTATGAATGGCATAAAAAATAAAAGTAAAAAATAATGCCAAAATCGCCAGTTTATCCCGCTATCCAATAAACAAAATAGAAAGCGATCAATAAGTCGCTTGGATCCTAAAATGATACGAATGAAATCTTTATGTTATGCCACAAAAAATAAGACATCGCATAGCTCCATCGATGGAACATTAAAAAAGTTATGGTTTTCGTAATATAGCAACTCTAAAACTAATGCTTTTCTTGAAAAAAAAAAAAAAAAAAAAAAAGAGTGTTTTAGTGTTAGTAGTAAGACATTAAAAACCTATACATATTTGGTGTCTCCATAATCGTACTGACCCACAGAATAAATTAAGAATGTTATTTTTACCATAGAATGAACAGCGCAAAATTTATAGTGCAAAAATCAATGGCAAAATTGCTGTTTTTTCCCATTGTCTCCCAGAAAGAGTTAAAAAAAATGTTAATTATTAAATGATTTGTGTTGTAAAAATGATGCTGTTAAAAAATTCAGGTAATTCCGCAAAAAACAAGCCCACATATGGCTATGTCAACATAAAAATAAAAAGTTAAGGCTCTTGCCATATCATGATGAAAAAAAATGAAAAATAATGCTGTGTCCTTAAGGCAAAAATAGGCTGTGTCCTTAAGGGGTTAAAATGATGAAGCCTGAAAGTACATAGTAGTTTTAACAAAAGAACCTCTATAAAAAAAAGGTGTGAGAGAGTCAAGCCAGTCTTTATAAAGTTTTCAAATGGATAGACATTGATATTATTCATATGAATCATTGTTTCAGTAGCTCATTTTAGGGTTTTTATGACTTTCTGAACACTATATAATATTATATAATATGAGAGTTATGATTCATAAGTCATTCAGCTAGCCTTTGTATTCCATTGTGACATTTATCATCTGTATAACATGGATCATAATATATTATCCCCTTAATGTCTGGTCACATAAAACAAACCATCACAGTTGTGGCTGAGGAGGAAGTAAGAGAGTGTATGGTTGTAGCTTTAACAAGAGATTTGTATATAAAAGCAAATAAAGGTACTCTGTTCTTACAGTCACAGACCATATAATTCAAGGTAGGATAGTTGCAATGTATCCACTGAATCACAAGTGTTGTCTTCTCTGATTGAAGTTGTTTTCTATCCCTTGTTTTGTCTGTCATGACTATGATGACTTCTTCATTGACTGACTCATCCCTGTAAAATTTTACATAATTTGGCCCCACACTTTTACACCAGCACTTCCACACCTTCACCTCCCTTACATAAACTCATGATGCCTCATTCATAACTTTCCACATTGCCCCAGACAGTAATTAACCACTGCCTACCCTACATAGTAATAGGACTCCCTTTCTGTACCCCACAGTTAACAGTGCACCCTGAACAGTAATAGTACCTCTTTGTGCATCACACAATAATAGTGCTTCTTTATTCCTCCACGTAGGAACATTAGGCAAAATGGCCTCTGTCACCTAATGTCCTCTGTGTGATCCCAACCTCGGGCAAGCCACAGGCCTAAAGCAGCCTGTGACTTACCAATGTGATTGTTGGGGCAGGGAGCAAATAGCACTCTGTTCCACCACAGTTCTTAAAAATATCCACATTTGACCACACCAGTGTCACACACTAACAGATATATTTAATACAGACTTACATGTATTCAAAGAATTACAGAAGTAAAACACGTGTCTATCTTGAGTGTTGACTACCTGCAGGCTGATTTGTATATCCATAAAAAGATGGTTTTGTCTGCACTGCTTCATCAGTTTGCAAATCTTGCTCCTATTAAATACCCCTACATAGCACTATTATTGATTTGGGAGGCAATTTACATCTGACAGTCTCCCTTTAAGCATGGGCACATCTGTATATCATTTTTCCTGAAGAATATTGACTATATTTTTGACAATTACTGACCTCAATTCACAATTGACTGAACAATTTGGTAATAGAGCCAGTGACAAATTGTATCCCATTACAGTTAATGACTCAACAATGTTTCCGTTGATGTAATTTAATTGCCTTAGATATCTCCATTTTGGATTTTGAATGTGAAAAATTCTGTTTTCATTGCTCATTTCATTACTTCATGCAGATGGCTATGGAAGAGCGTTAAAGGGGTTGGCCACTTTCAGTCCAATAAAAATGTTATTGTTTGTATAATAAAAGTTATACAATTTTCCAATATACTTTCTGTATTAATTACTCACAGGTCTCTAGATTCTGGTTGCTGTCATTCATTCAGTTACTACTAGTGGATAAAATTCTGACCATGGTCATGTGATTTACAGTTCATGGTCATGTGATTTACAGTTCATGGTCATGTGATGAACACACAGTTTCATAAAATTATTTTTCCCACACGTTGAACGCCATAGCAGGAAAAAAAAAAAAAAAAATCAATAGTGCCAAACCGCAGTTTTTTCCTTGTTTTGCCTCTGATAAAAAGTGATCAAAGCAATAAACATTCCGTAAAATGGTGGAACTAAAAAGTACAGCTGGCTTAGCAAAAAAATATGCTGTACGCATCTTCATACACAAAAATATAAAAAAGTTACGGGAGTCAGATAATGGCGACTTTAATAAAAAAATTTTTTTTTGCAACGTTTTAGATCTTTGTTAAGGGGTTAAAATGTAAATAAAACTATATAAATTTTGTATCACCGGAATCTTACCAAAATATAGAATACAGGTGACATGTCATTTTGGCTGCAGAGTGAACGCCTTAAAAACAAAGCCCGTAAGAAAGTCTCACAAATGCACTTTTTCTCCAATTCCACCCAATGCTGAATTTTTTCCAGCTTCCCAGTACTTTGTACAAAATAATAAGTGGTACCATTATAAAGATCAATTTGTCCCGCAAAGATTAAGCCCTAATATGGCTCTGTGAATGGAAAAATAAAAAAAGTTATGGGGATTGGAAGGCAGGGAGTCAAAAATGAAAATCGAAAAAAAAATGTCATTGGCAGGAAGAGGTTAAAGTATGCATCCAGTTATAAAACAACTTTCCGCAAATGTTAGTACTAATAGCAGCTGTATCATTATTCAGCCTCACGCATAGAAGTCTAGGGAGAAGGTCGGAAGAAAATTTTCTTGTAGCTATCTCACTCACAGTGTAGCAAAGCCTAGTAGCTGCATTTGTGTGTTTTTTTATCCTCCCTCTTCCTCCCCTCTCCATAGACTTCTATGTAAGAAGTAACTCAGTCTGATAAATGGAAACATGTTTCTTTTATAAGGTATATTACAAAGTTCTTATTTTCACGTGAATTATTGATATTCATTTAGGATAAATTGTTTCATAGCTGCAGGTACACTTTAACCATTTCACAGCTACCACTAAAATAGCATTCAATGAGTGCCATCTGTCCTGCTTAGTCATTTCAAATGCTCAATGCAATTTCAACATTAGCAAACAGAGATCATGCTATTTGAAAGACACAATATGCAATAACAATTCATTGAATCTACATTTTTCTGTACAAAACAAGGCCCTTCTATAATTCGCATTCACTAGAAGTCCCAGAGAGGGGTCATTTAACATTTATACCTTTGGAACCCAGAGACGGGTCGAATGACCTGAAGGATTTTATCTAACATCCTATAATCACCGTCTTTTGTTCTGTAATTAAGGCCATTACTGTCACACCACAGGAGGTTGTTGTTTTCCATTGAGTTTAGCCATTTAGTTTCTAGTTAGTTCTATTCAGTTTACTGTATTTGATAATATAAAGACTATACATATTGTATTTAGTTTAGTTTTATTTGAGCAAAAAAGCACTGAAACAATTAATCATTTTTTATATATTTTAAATAGAATTAGAAATTTTAGAGCAAGGTACAGCTGTGAGTAATGACCAGAAGCATTTGTCTAAGGCAGGGGTAGGCAACCTTTTTTGTTCGGCGTTCCGATTTTAATAAAAAACATCAAAGATGAGGTACTCAGAGTGCCGGTCAATAATTGTAAGTCTGACGACCCCTAAACTAAAGTCATATATCACAAACCATAACACAGAAGTGCTGCCCCCAGATGCTTTAGGACGCATGCGTTTACTGCTATTTCCTGGGACACTCCTGTACTTTCTGATTAGAAGCAATGAAAGTCCATGTGCAGCCCCCAATTAGTGGTAAATTTATTGTGTCCAGGAGCCCCGTATGGCGGCATCCTTATGGTGAATACACACTATGTATCTGGATGCAGCTATATTTGGAACTTTTTCATTCAATGTAAAACTGGTGCATTTTTGCACAAAAAAAAACAAAGCCGGAGTTTTCTGTGCAAAAACACATCCTTAATATAGAAAACACACCGTTATACAGAATAATGTCCCATAGTGGTCTCTGCACATGGTATTATGTCCCATAGCAGCCCCTTCAACATGGTATATGTCCCATAGCTGCCTCTGCACACGGCATTTGTCCCATAGCTGCCTCTGCACACAGTATTTGTCCCATAGCAGTCCCTGCACACAGTATTTGTCCCATAGCGGCCCCTGCACACAGCAATATGTCCCATAACGGCCCCTACACACCGTATATGTCCCATAGCAGACCCTGCACACGGTATATGTCCCATAGCGGCCCCTGCACACGGTATTATGCTCTATAGTGGCCCCTTCACACGGTATTATGTCCCATAGCAGCCTCTGCACACGGTATTTGTCCCATAGAGGCCCCTGCACACGGTATTATGTCCCATAGCGGCCCCTACACACAGTATTTGTCCCATAGCTGCCCCTGCACACAGTATTTGTCCCATAGCGGCCCCTGCACACGGTATTATGCTCCATAGTGGCCCCTGCACACGGTATATGTCCCATAGTGGCCCCTGCACACAGTATTATGCTCTATAGTGGCCCCTGCACACGGTATTATGTCCCATAGCGGCCTCTGCACACGGTATTTGTCCCATAGCGGCCCCTGCACACGGTATTATGTCCCATAGCGGCCCCTTCACACGGTATTTGTCCCATAGCTGCCCCTGCACACAGTATTTGTCCCATAGCGGCCCCTGCACACGGTATATGTCCCATAGCGGCCCCTGCACATGGTATTATGCTCCATAGTGGCCCCTGCACACGGTATATGTCCCATAGCGGTCCCTGCACACGGTATTATGCTCCATAGTGGCCCCTGCACATGGTATTATGCTCCATAGTGGCCCCTGCACACGGTATTATGCTCCATAGTGGCCCCTGCACACGGTATATGTCCCATAGTGGTCCCTGCACACGGTATTATGCTCTATAGTGGCTCCTGCACACGGTATTATGCTTCATAGTGGCCCCTGCACACGGTATATGTCCCATAGTGGTCCCTGCACACGGTATTATGCTCTATAGTGGCCCCTGCACACGGTATTATGCTCCATAGTGGCCCCTGCACACGGTATATGTCCCATAGTGGCCCCTGCACACGGTATATGTCCCATAGTGGCCCCTGCACACGATATATGTCCCATAGTGGCCCCTGCACACGGTATATGTCCCATAGCAGTCCCTGCACACGGTATTATGTCCCATAGTGGCCCCTGCACACGGTATTATGCTCCATAGTGGCCCCTGCACATGGTATATGTCCCATAGTGGTCCCTGCACACGGTATTATGCTCTATAGTGGCCCCTGCACACGGTATTATGCTCTATAGTGGCCCCTGCACATGGTATATGTCCCATAGTGGCCCCTGCACACGGTATATGTCCCATAGTGGCCCCTGCACACGGTATATGTCCCATAGTGGCCCCTGCACACGGTATATGTCCCATAGCGGCCCCTGCACACGGTATATGTCCCATAGCGGTCCCTGCACACGGTATTATGTCCCATAGTGGCCCCTGCACACGGTATTATGCTCCATAGTGGCTCCTGCACATAGTATATGTCCCATAGTGGCCCCTGCACACGGTATATGTCCCATAGTGGCCCCTGCACACGGTATATGTCCCATAGTGGCCCCTGCACACGGTATATGTCCCATAGTGGCCCCTGCACACGGTATATGTCCCATAGTGGCCCCTGCACACGGTATATGTCCCATAGTGGCCCCTGCACACGGTATATGTCCCATAGTGGCCCCTGCACACGGTATATGTCCCATAGTGGTCCCTGCACACGGTATTATGCTCTATAGTGGCCCCTGCAGGCAGAAGCGCCCGAAGAGTACAGAGCGGCTGCGGAGCGTGGAATAGTGAGTACATTGTTTTTTATGTTTGATCATCTCCCCGGGGGCTCCGCTTATTATACTCGGGGGTCTGAAGAGACCCCACAGTATAATAATAGCAGTTTCGTTTCGGCCGTGTTTGGTCCGATCGAAACTGCTGTGTGAGGAGTCCGCTGCCATGCCAGGGGAATAAGCCTCGCGTGCCAAGAGTGGCACGCGTGCCATAGGTTGCCGACCCCTGGTCTAAGGCCTCAAGCACACTAGCGAAAAAAAATTGCGCGAAAATCGCATCGCAATGCGATGCAATTATTTTCTGCGATTTGCCAATGTATTTCAATGGCACCAAGCACACCTGCGATTTTTTTTTCGTGCGATTTTTTTCATAGGTGCGATTTTTTTTTTTTTGTGTGATTTTTTTCGTGGGAAAAAATCCCAGAGGAGTGATCTATATGACCAATGGGACAGATCACAAAAATATCGCAAGTAGCTGTGATTTTTTTTGCGATTTTTTTTTTTCTGCACCCATTGACTTGAATCTAAATATACAAAAATGTAAATATACAAAAGAACAACTGTTATTTGTTTCTATGCTTTTTATTTTTGTTATGAAAATAATAAAAAAAATACAAGGAATAAAACAATTCCACACATATTTACAATAGGCTGCTGTGGGGGGCTGCGTGTGTGTGTGTGAGTGGCATGTCCTTCTTGTGTGACTAGCATTTCAGCACTCACTCAGCAGTCTGTCTGCACTGTCGGAACATACCAGGCACTGCCTGGGTATGTCCCTGGTACATTTGCCACACGTGTATTTGTAGCAGTAAACACATCTCTCAGTTGCACAATTGTTCGTGCATCGATGGTTGACCTGACACTTCGCCCTTTTGCCAGGGCTGGGTGTGGAAGGTTGTTGCCGAAGGAGTTTCTCCTTGCGTGCCTTCTTTTCAGTCACATGAGAGCCACCTAACTCTTTTGCAAGCTCAACCAGGAAGTCCACCCGTCTCTCCTGCACCCCAGTGCATGCCTGATAAAGAACATGAGCATTCAGTGCTGCCATGTCAATCATGTTGTAGAACACGGCGACTGGCCATCTCCGTGTTCCTGCACGCACGCTGTACTCCCGCACCATTTGGTCCATTACATTCACACCGCACTTTGTGTGGTTGTATTGTGTGACCGTGTTTGGCTTCCTTTTGTTGGTATCCTTAGTCTCAACCACGCTGTGCATGCTGCTGAGAATGTAGACGGCCTTCTTTCATTTGGGTGCATACACTGTCAGTGTGGCACCAGTGGTTGAAAACACCTGAGTGGTGAATTCAGTGCGGTCCATCTGTCTAGCGGATTGAGGAATTTCCCGGCGACTCTTGTTGACTGTGCCGAGGATAGTGGTTTTCCGGCTAAGCAGTCGTTGTGCAAGTGACAATGATGTAAAGAAATTGTTCGTGGTTACAGTTCTGTCCTTGTCCATGAATGATTCCATCAGCCTCATCACTACAGTTTCGGACAGTCTCTCCCCGCTGGGACGACTGGGGTCCTTGCCAAGATATGGGAGGACATTACAGATGTACTTTGATTTCAAGTCGCAGACTACTTTGAGAAGCAGTCACATCCCCCACAGCACAAAAGGCTGCATGCAAATTTGCTAAGGTGTTAGCAAATATTCCCAGCACAACAATGCAGCTGGGGGGTGGGCAGACAAACTCAGGAGCAGCTTACATTCTTTTGTTTACACTCTCTTACAAGACCTGAGGTGGATCAACACAATTCCCCCCTGCAGATTCCTCAGACAATGGCCACATTTACAAATGAAAGGAAATGCTAATTGGAGCCATCAGAGTTGTCAGTTTGGACTAAGGGTCATTTGACCCTCTTTCAGGACTTCAAGGGGGAGCTCCAAATTTCTGGGACTTCTAGTGTTAACACAACAATATACAGTTAGCCTCTTCTTTGCAGAACAAGCAAACATATTTGTAGAACACTAAGTATTCTTTGCAGCTGCTCAGTTTCCTCATTACTTTTTATTAAATATAGCTGCATGGATTTATAATTCTTATTACTGGTTTATTATAAAGCGGTTTAGCAATATCAGATTTATGTTATAAACAGTGGAAGTAGTGTAATTTCCTCACAAACAAAGAACATATTTTATGATTCTTGGAGGTGAACAACTAATTAAAAATCTAGAAACATATTTTATTAACTGCTACTGTTCTCATGCATGCAGTGCGTCGGCATTTACAGCATGAGTTGTTTACTGAGTGTCACTTTATATTGTCTTTTACAGTTTGAATAAAATGTTTAATTAATTGAACTTATGTAGTAGTAATCTGACATGCTAGATTTACTTGTGTATTCTAAATTCATAGTTGTATTGATAAGTACATGCTGAGACAGCAAGATTTCTGGTACTATACTGCTGTCCTAAAATACACTTTTATGAAATATATAAAATCATTGTTGAACTTAAAGCTGTGACTAGGATTTTCATCACCCAGGGTAAAGGTTAATTTAACTCCCCTTACTCTGTATCTAAAGACATCAAAGTGGCTTATTGGCCTCCTGACAATCTTGCACCCCCCACCAGCTATGCCCTGCTTTAAGTGATCCTTCAGTTCCCAATAAATTCACAATAAATGCATGGTGATGGTGATCTCCTTTTTAATCTTTATAGCATAGTTCCTGAAATTGATTGCCCTTTCTTCATCTTTGTAAAATGTTCACCTTTCCTGGGCCCTGCCCTGCCTGGTTTTCTCCTCAGATGTCCTGTATTTTCAAAGTGTCATGACATTGTCTCCCCACATGACCACTGAAGCCTTTGATCTGGGGCTGACTGGAGAAAGCTGGAAGACACAGAGACCAACCAGGAAAGAAGACTGAATGCCATGGCAGTGCCCAGAAAAAGTTAAATCAGCCACAAAATCTGCAGCTGGATCAAGCAGGACACTTTTTTTTAGCATACTGCTCAGATCTCTGCCTTCCATTGAATATAATGGGAGGCAGAAGCAGGGTGGAATCTGCAACTGCCGTGTGAATGGACCCTTGCAGTCTCTGACTCCTCTTCTGATTTCATATGTTTGCTTTCTTTTCTTCACCATTTGGTTCAGACCTTCTTGATGAATTCCTCTGGACATGGTTTGTTTTTGCTTAATTTCTTGCCCTGATGTCTTTGGCTCCTTGCTTTTGCTGCACTTCCAGAAACATTGGGGAGATAGTAGGAAGATTAACAACAATGCCACCATATCTTTAACAGCTATTCATATTCCACTATTCTTAGCTAAACATATATCCTTACTGAATTATATTGTTCATGTATATATCATTAGTGAATATATTGTTCATGCATGTGTCTATAGGACTAATATTATTAACTTCTTGCAAGCAAAAGTCCAGATATCCTGCCAAGGCAGGTTTATTGCTTTACAATTGGTTGTCCCTACCAAAAGGCAGCCAGGCATAAGAGGAGTGTGACTGCACAGTCACCTCAGTCATTGGGCATAGATGAAACAACTCCTTTCCCAGCATTCCATGATGAGGGAAGTGAGTACCCTGGCAGTGGGTTTGTCTACACCAGCCAGATCTCACCATTATAAAAAACTGTGAATGCCTTGGAACTTTGTCACACCTTGGAAAACAGCAAACAAGCTGTGTGTGCCCAGCCCATCTGAGAGATCCTCCAAGCTTCATGGAAACAAAAGGACTCTAAGTTATCAGGTTTTCATTTTTCTGTGTTTATTTCCGCACCAGGGTTGTAAGTTTCTGTAACTATGTAGAGAGTGTATGCAGTCTTTGTTGTTTAAGTTTAGAGCCATGTTTCATTAATTGCCCATGTATAAAAGCTTTGTGTGATAGCCATATATTGGTAGGAGATTTGTGTGCTTGGGAGTTTATCGTCAAGAAATGGTAAATTTTCTGGGTGAGTAAGTAGGGTATTGTCTAAAGTTTATGGTTAAATAATGTATATTGTGGTTGGACCATGCACATTGAGATATATACATATATCATATAACATATATATACAGGAGATCACATCATTTTCACTATGTTATTTTTATGTGATCTCCCGTGTATATATGTTTCATGTTTCTTAGTACATGTGGAGTAGGATATAAGTTTGGCTGTTTGGGGTTAATTTTCTTGTAACTTGTGTTTTGTATTAATATTTAAATTAATTAGCTTGTTCTTTGGCCAAATATCGGGTCTTTCGTTGTGAACTCAGTGCTATGATTAAGAGGCTTATGTCCTGAAACGCGTAAGCAAGTTCGACGTGTAATGTTTGTGGGTTTTTTTTTTCTTTATATACTTTTTCAATGTTTCGTGATGTTTATTAAAAGTGAAGTTTTATTTTTTTCCTATTTTTCGAGTGCTGGATATTTTTTTGCTTTTTGCATGTCGATAGTTTACCAAGAGCCATAGTGCATAACAACTGAATACCCGAAGGGGAGATATACTGTATGTAAGAGAAGAACGAAAGTCATGAGCAATATAAACAAATAGTAATAATTGTTCAGTGCAAACTGAAACTGATAAATAGCAGTATATAAAAAATTTTGAGTTGGTTCTTGATATCAAGGGTTCAAGCTTAATGCCCCTACAGTACATCATTCCATTGCAATGTATTAGTGAGAAGATACCAGTTCCTTTCCTGAAGTGGAGCCTGCAGGAGAGATATTCCATTTGCAGAGCAGATCCATACCTTACTTTACAAAATAAGTGATTGAGGTGATACTGAACCAAGTTGTCTCTGGAAGTCTATTTAGGAACAGACCTAGGCTTAGGTATTAAGTCCTGATAATCAGAAATATGGTATTACTAAAGCTTATTGTAGATTTGAGAGAGCTGAGAGATTAGGAATCAAAGCTATCTCTCTGTCATGGATCAGTAGACTTTTCCTCGTTTCCCAACAAATGTCAGAGGAGCAGCACAATCCTCAGATGAAAATCCAGTGGAAACTATAACCTTATTAACAGGTATCATGTTGTGCTGGATAGGCCCAGTGTCAGATTGAAGTGCCTAGGGTTCACCAGTGGAACTTGTTCTGGGGGCCCCTCAACAGCTTCCTACTAATGGATTGCACCAACATTGGCCCCACACAGTATAATATGCTCCCAAGCAGCCCCATACAGTTTAATATACTCCACAGAACCCCCAGACAGTATAATGCTCCACAATGGCCACACACAGTATAATAGGCTCTTCTCAGTGCCCCCCCAGTAAAATGCTCCTCAGTGTCCCCACACAATATAAAATACTCCATAGCAGCCCCACACAGTATAATAGACTCCCCACAGTACCCCCGAGTGTAATGCTCCACAGTGACCCCACATGGTATAATAGGCCTCCCACAGTGCCCCCCCAGTAAAATGATCCTCAGTGTCCCCACACAATATAAAATACTCCATAGCAGCCCCACACAGTAAAATAGGCCCCTTTCTGTTAAGTCCCACTCACCAGTTGTACAAGGCTCAGAAACTGTCAGAAATAGTTTAACCCCTTCCCGACATCCGTCGTAATACTATCGGGTCTCCGCTGTAATGGACTCTGATCGTGGGCATTGCAGGCCAGGATCCCCTCTCCCCACAAAGTAAAAAAAAAAAATCACCCCCGGCCCCATATTTATTCCATTGCAGGACGGTTCTTGCGCAGCGAGATTGCAGGAGATGACCTGTTCCCACGGTATCCTGGAGCCTTATGAAGTTTATGACTAGCCTCAATAGTAATGTAGCAAAAGTCCCATAGACTGCAATACAGTTGTATTGCAGTCTATGGGACTTGCAATCGAACAACTGCAAGTTCAAGCCCCCTAGGGGGCCTATTAACATAGTGATAAAAAACTAAATAAAAGTTTTAAAAAATATGAAAAAAAAACTAAACGTTCAAATCACCCCCTTTCCCTAGAATACATATAAAACAAAAAAATTACTGTGAAACACATACACATTAGGTATCCCTGTTTTCAAAAACATCTGCTCTACAAATGTATAAAAATATTTTTTCCATATGGTGAATGCCGTAGCAGGAAAAAAAAATCTAAATCACTGAACCGCTGTTTATTCGCTGTTTCAACTCTGATAAAAATTTGAATAAATAGTGATCAAAGCAATAGACATTCACCAAAATGGTATAACTAAAACATATACCTTACTGTGCAAAAAAAAAGACACCTTATGCATCCCCTTACACGGAAATATAAAAAAAAGTTACGGGTGTCAGAATACGGCGGATTTAAGAAAAATTATATTTGGCAAAGTTTTAGATTTTTGTTAAGGCGTTAAAATGTAAATAAAACTATATAAATTTGGTATCCCTGGAATTGCACCAAAACATAGAATACAGGTGATATTTAATTTTGGCTGCAGAGTGAACACCGTAAAAATGAAGCCTGTAACACAAATTGTACAAATGCACTTTTTCTCCAATTTTACCCCATTCTGAAATTTTTTCTAGCTTCCCAGCGCATGGTACAGAGTAATAAATGGTACCATTATGAAGAACAATTTGTCCGACTAACAGGAAGGGGTCAATAAATGAGGTGTGAAACACGTGCAACAATTTTTTTTTTTTTAAACTCTGGTGCATTTTAAATAGCAAATCTGCCCCTTTGTCTGTTGTACAAAAATTGATGGTGAAACTAAAAAATGGGTTATTATCCCAGCAAGTTTGAGCTGACTGGCAGTCCTCCATTCATAGTCATATGTGTACAGTATGTGTGTGTATATACACTGAGGCTATTAACTTACATTAAAAAAAAATAAATTTACTTACTTTTTTTATCTTAGGGGGTGGAAGGGGGCAGGAATGGGTGGTTTGGATTAGAAAAAATTTATTATCGATTTATTCATGGTTTTTATATGCAAATAAAAATCCTCAAAACAAAATAATTTTAAATATCTTTATTTCACACACTATTTTTTTTTTTACATAAAAAAGTTTTTATGGAATGGATATCCTATATTGATATTACTTTTTGAATCAAAATTTTATGTTTTGAGAATTTACAAGTGTCCCCACTGAAATTTTCCCCTATTATATTCTTTTTCTATCTTTATTGGAGTCTTTTTTCAAAAAGGAAGAGTGAAAGATATTAATATTTTTCAAGTACATAGAGGACTGTGCTTTGAATGAGAAAAAGTTTTTATTGCTGAAAGATTTAGCCTTGTAAGAACTGAATATCTTTAGAAGTAGGCAAGGAAATCTAAGTTTTTTATAAATCCAATCAGCTGAAGCAGAGATTTTATCATTCACAAAACATTCCATTTCTATCAAGTGATGGGCAAGCTGTTCTTTTCCTGTGCATACATACATGATTAGCTTTTTAGAAAATTATATTCTTAATACTTTGGCTTGAGAAAATTTAGATCATATAAACATGCCTCACAGGTTCATGTACTGCATACTACACTCTTTCACACAGCATTCAATAGTAAAATCATATATATGTAGTCCTTTCAGTGTTTTGAAGGGGTTTTGTATCCTAAAATGAAGGTCCATCTTTTAACACTATATGTCTCTAAGGGATAACTTTTTGTAAATAAGTAGTTCAACTGAACATAAGAAACTATGTAAAATATCTTATCAGAAGACAATCTGTTTATTTATTGTATTATTTATTTATTTATTCTGCTTACTTATATAGTACCATCATATTCTGCAGCGCTTTACAGATACAATTTCAGTCACTGTCCCATATAGGCCTCAGAATCTACATTCCCTATCAGTATGTCTTTGGAATATGGGAGGAAACCCATGCAAACACAGGGAGAACATACAAACTCCTTGCAGATGTTATTCTTGGCAGGATTCGAACCCAGGACTCCAGTGTTGCAAGGCTGCAGTGTTAACCACTAAGGATAGGTTGCAGTTCATGAAAGTCTAAAGAGAGAGGAGGAGGAATGTGTAAGAAGCAGAGAGACCAGAAGTCCTTGAATAGTGTATGGTAAGATTTCTATCTCACCAGAGCTTTAGTCACATCTATACTGCTCAGTAATATTAAAAACAGCTAGAAGACTGATATAAAAGTGCTAGAAATATTACTGTTTTCTTAGGCAGCAACATTCTGTGCTTGTTTCTCTTCCTTTTTTAAGTTTGTAGATAATTAAAAGTTAAACATTTTTGCAAATATAAATAAACATTTTGCAGAGTTTTAAAGATTTTCTCTAATATCTTGTGGTTACAGTCTTGTTGTCTTGATCGGTTGCCAATGGATACGACCATAAATGCAGGACCTTTCTAAGGTCAGAAAATCAGCAATGATGTCCTTACTGTGGCCAGGTTATTTTCTAATGCATGTAGTGTCCCTGCCTGATAACCTGTCCACAATAAGAAAATCATGGCTGGGTTTTACGACAAGTTCCAGATCATAGAATGTTTCTGCATTTGTGGTCGTATCCATTGGCAACAGATCAAGACAAAAGACTATCACCACTAAGATGGTTAGATAAAATCTTTAAAACTCAGCAGAATTTTAATCTACTTATATTTGCTAAAATATTTACATTTTAATTATCTACAAATATAGATATGATTATGTTCATGGAAATACCCCTTTAAGCAGTATAGCATGAAGAAGAGAGATGTTAAAGGAAACGGAAGCATTTTTCTTTGATAAACTATATTGCTAAGTTTCTTATATGCACCTGAACTACCTTAAGACCTTAACTGCTTCCAGATCGCCTATTAACTTTATATGTCCACTCTTAACCCTGCAAGGATGTATACATACTCTGATTGGCTCTGCATCTCAAATCTCTGACTGTCTGCAGTAGGGCCATTTTAACACATTGGTGGGCACAGTACAAAGGTTTCATAAGTGGACCCTTCCATCCCCCCATCACCACCCACTATTATACCCATCTGAAAGCTGCCAAAAACTGGGATTTTATATTGTGGCATTCAATAGGTGAAAATGTGTTATTTGACTGATGGAACTTTTCCGCCTGTCAGAAGTGTTTTATATGTTCATCTCTATTGATACTCATTATTGCTATTATTTTAGCGTGTAACGGATATCACTAGAGAGGTGGTCGGTGTATTTTACTCTAAAAAGTTCAGGTATGGATAGGTTCAAATGTAACCTCTATTGATGACTTTGTGTATGTTTTGTGTAAGTGTTTGGTGCAACTCTTTTGGTGCTGCGACATCGACAATGGTAAATATCTGGGTCACTGCGCCAATAACTTTCCGGTTATGTTATGTTCAGAGGGGTGTTACATAAGAATACCCCTCTAATGAGGCTCAGAGGGATATTACATTATGCCCCTATGTGACAGAGAGCAAAAGTTTAGTATGCTCTCTGATTGATAGGATAGGGGATATCATGGACAGAAGTCCCTGGTACTCCTCTCCCTGGGGTCACATACAGGTTATGCACAGACAATGATGATTTCTCATTGTCTCTGCAGTCTGCAGCTCTGCTCCTTCCCCCTCCTTCCGCGGCTCCAAGATGTTGCCTGAGGCAGGAGGGAGGAGGACAATTTAGAGCCCCATATCTCAGGATTGGTTAGGGCTATGAAGATGAGCTTGGATTCATTTTAAACATAAGAATCTCATCTTTAAATTTATACCAGATCATCATGATAGTCCTTACAGATTCGAAGCGATTCGCTGTTAAAAACGCTTTCGGGAATTAAGATCTGCATTTTAATCAGCTAATTGCTCTGGATCTGTAAGGGCTATCATGATGATCTTGGTATAATTTTTAAAGATGAGATTAAAATACTAATACAGTAATACTCACCTCTCCTCACTCCCCTGCTGTCTCGTTCAGGAGTCTTCAGGGAGCTCCAGGCTCGATGTAAGTGATGTCATCACATCGTGCCTGCAGCTCCTGGGGAAGAGAGGGGATAAATGATGAAGCAGGGAGCTGGCGGCTCTCTGCTTCATCATTGATGTCAATGACCTGGAGCTGGGCAGCCTGGAACGGGGACAGCAGAGGCAGAACTGTCCTGCTGTCCCAACGGGGCCACCACTACCATAGGGCCCGATGCAATTGCACCGTTGGCCCTATGGTTAAAGTGGCCCTTGTCTGCAGACCCAGCCAGAGCTTGATTCCTAGGCACAGCAACCATAAAGCGATTGCTGTGAGCAGTACTACACTGAAAAGTATAATGGATACAAGTAAGATTACAGATTTTAAGATTCCTAATAACATGTCTATCCTAAGATAAAATGATAAAAGGACAGACTAGACGTACCATGCTTTTTCTGTTCTCAGTCTTCTATATTTATAAGATCACATCAGTCCGTTGTTCTAGTCCCACCCAAATTCACCTACATTCAAGGAATGTGGAGAGCAAGGTGCCAAATGGGGGACAATATCACTTAGTACATACCAGCATGTTAAATTTCTAGATGCGCATCTGCGGAGTGATGCAGCCAAAAATTATGTCATCGCTCTAGTTTGAAATCAGAAGTAAGGAGAAAGCCAGCACATACCTGCTAGCTGAAGCACAGAAACACAGAGGGCTTGCAGCAGGAGTATGCTCACATCAGGTAGGGCTAAAAAGGCAAGCCATCACAATTTAGGAAGTAAGCTTCTAAGCTGCTACCAGAGCCTCCATACTGGATTTATGCAAGCAAACTCAAACAATTAAGAAAGGAGTAACACCAGGGCTGCCAAAAAATCAATAGAAAAAAAAAAAACACCATACCCCCCCACCCAAAGTGGGCAAGACTAACCCTACCAATAAACTTGTTTCTGCACTAACTCATCTCTATTTATTTCACAGTGTGTGAGAGGTGTCTTGGGGGATATATACCATTTCCAGTTGTAACGGGATTAGCTCAGGGATCGTTGTCTCTTCAGTTCAGACCAGTCAAATATGGTGCAACTGGCCACAACCAGTTTTATTAGTTCTTCCAGGCAAAACAAAAATAATATAAAAGAAAATCCTAGCCGACCGGCTACTACCTATAACACAGGCAACTAACTATTGAGAGCTGGTCCTACTGCACAGCTCCCCAAACACAATTCACAATTCACAGCAGTTTAAACTCACAGTAGTTTCCCAGGAGCAGAGAGAGCCAAATACCTGTGGGCTGTCTGCCGTTATATACACACACACTTCAGGAACCAAGGAATTAACCCCCAGTCATCCCAAAACCTGAAGTGGCTGAATGGAGTAGAGTCACACCCAACTCTGCCTACTCCAGCAGCCAGAGCTTTTACCAGGGTTTAGGTAAAACCCTCCAGCAAGGAACACACCTTTCCCAGGTGCATTTAGAAGGAATATGACAAGAACCTGGGAGAAATGTATACTCCTTCTACCACTTTGCCCCTGGTCCTGTCACACAGTGCATACATGCATACATTAATTCTGTTTCTATTGGCTAGGTGGACTGGTCCTCACCCTTCTGTACTGCCAGAGGACAAAATAGGAAAGAAAAAAAAAATTATATATACAGTACAGACCAAAAGTTTGGACACACCTTCTCATTCCAAAAGTTTTCTGTATTTTCATGACTATAAAAATTGTAGATTCACACTGAAGGCATCAAAACTATGAATTAACACATGTGGAATTATATACTTATAATATATATTATATATATAATATATTTATATATATAAAAAAGTGTGAAACAACTGAAAATATGTCTTATATTCTAGGTTCTTCAAAGTAGCCACCTTTTGCTTTGATTACTGCTTTGCACACTCTTGGCATTCTCTTGATGAGCTTCAAGAGGTAGTCACCTGAAATGGTTTTCACTTCACAGGTGTGCCCTGTCAGGTTTAATAAGTGTGATTTCTTGCCTTATAAATGGGGTTGGGACCATCAGTTGTGTTGTTCAGAAGTCAGGTGAATACACAGCTGATAGTCCTACTGAATGGAGTGTTAGAATTTGTATTATGGCAAGAAAAAAGCAGCTAAGTAAAGAAAAACGAGTGGCCAACATTACTTTAAGAAATGAAGGTCAGTCAGTCCGAAAAATTGGGAAAACTTTGAAAGTGTCCCCAAGTGCACTGGCCAAAACCATCAAGCGCTACAAAGAAACTGGCTCACATGAGGACCGCCCCAGGAAAGGCAGACCAAGAGTCACCTCTGCTGCGGAGGATAGGTTCATCCGAGTCACCAGCCTCAGAAATCGCAGGTTAACAGCAACTCAGATTAGAGACCAGGTCAATGCCACACAGAGTTCTAGCAGCAGACACATCTCCACAACAACTGTTAAGAGGAGACTGTGTGCAGCAGGCCTTCATGGTAAAATAGCTGCTAGGAAACCACTGCTAAGGACAGGCAACAAGCAGAAGAGACTTGTTTGGGCTAAAGAACACAAGGAATGGACATTAGACCTGTGTAAATCTGTGCTTTGGTCTGATGAGTCCAAATTTGAGATCTTTGGTTTTGTGAGCGCAATCCGCTCTAAGTATCGTCGTATTGAAGTCCAAATTCATAAAGTTGATGTATGAGCTAACTCAGAGAGAGAGATACACACATATGCACAGCTATTGTGTATATAGTGGGTTCTGCTTTAATGGAGGGAAACATTTGGTCTTTAAGTACAGTGAAAACAAAGCACAGGTCGGGTTACTGTAATTAACATAACATGATTGGTGGCAAAGTTGTAAAATAGTTCTGGCACATGGCTATTGGATAAGAAAGAAGAGAGGGGCTCATCCCCTTAAGCCATGTGGTGGGGGGATGAGCTCTCTAGACAAAAGAGGAGTGTAAAATGGCTACAGGCATGGGCCACATGGCCGTGAAATCTAAAATGGAGGATACATAAGCTGAGTCATCCTCCACAGTTTCAACCACCGTGTGTTTGTGCGACGCAGAAAAGGTGAACGAATGGACTCTACATGCCTGGTTCCCACCGTGAAGCATGGAGAAGGAGGTGTGATGGTGTGGGGGTGCTTTGCTGGTGACACTGTTGGGGATTTATTCAAAATTGGAGGAATACTGAACCAGCATGGTTACCACAGCATCTTGCAGCGGCATGCTATTCCATCCGGTTTGCGTTTAGTTGGACCATCATTTATTTTTCAACAGGACAATGACCCCAAACACACCTCCAGACTGTGTAAGGGCTATTTGACCAAGAAGGAGAGTGATGGGGTGCTACGCCAGATGACCTGGCCTCCACAGTCACCAGACCTGAACCCAATCGAGATGGTTTGGGGTGAGCTGGACCGCAGAGTGAAGGCAAAAGGGCCAACAAGTGCTAAGCATCTCTGGGAACTCCTTCAAGACTGTTGGAAGACCATTTCAGGTGACTACCTCTTGAAGCTCATCAAGAGAATGCCAAGAGTGTGCAAAGCAGTAATCAAAGCAAAAGGTGGCTACTTTGAAGAACCTAGAATATAAGACATATTTTCAGTTGTTTCACACTTTTTTGTTAAGTATATAATTCCACATGTGTTAATTCTTAGTTTTGATGCCTTCAGTGTGAATCTACAATTTTTATAGTCATGAAAATACAGAATACAGCAGAGTTTAACTTGACATATCAATTATCTCCCCAATAGAGCCTTTCTCAAGCTTAAGAAAGACTGTTTTGGAGAGCTTAAAAGTTTTTTTCTACCGTGATCTATTAGAGTGCTGCCTGATTATATATATTTATATATATTTATAGTCTATCTACCTATCCATCCATCCATCCATCCATGTAGTGGTGTGGCTTTTTCCATGATGGACTTGTACTCCTCCCATCTACCCAATATTATTATAACTAGAATAGAGCATTTCACTGAACCCTACTTGTCCTGTGTTCAAACTGTATGCCTACTTGGGCCTGACAGAGGAACTTCTATAACATCTAAATAAGGTGGGCTTTCACAGTTTGATCAAATTGTGTGTGCCAAGAACCTCAAATGTATATACATAGCAGTAAAGCAGTTTCTCCTTTACATATTGTTGGCATATGTCTTGGCATCTACAGAGTGTTATTTTTTGTGTCTATCTATCTATCTATCTATCTATCTATCTATTTATCTATCTTTCTTGAGAAAGGTTCTGTGTATTTAGAACCAAAACGTTGCAGTTAGAATAAATGCACACATCACTTTTTATTAATAAATTTGGAGTGATGCCTGTTCCTTATCTACTTGGCTATTGAAGGACTCCTCTCTGGAAAGGGTTCTATACATGGTGCTGTTTTTGACTTCATTGGATAGATATTATCTATCTATCTATCTATCTATCTATCTATCTATCTATCTATATATCTATCTTTTTTTCTTTCTCTATAGATAGATAGGAAGATAGATAGATAGATAGATAGATAATAAGATAGATAACTTATGTGTGAAGTTTGATGCTATTGTCTTTCAATACAGTTATTTAACATCTTCAATTATTTTGCAACTTGCAGTTCATTCCAGCAGGTTCAATTTTCTCAGGAAATAGCACTTTTGATCATTGCAATCATATTATTGTATGTCAAGCTATTTCAAAGTAATAATAAGAAAAGTGACTTAGTTTTTCTCATTATCCTTGACATCACTTGTTTTGCATCATATTGTTTCCAAGACAGTTTCATTTGCTATCAATATCTTATATACTGTAGGTGGTATAATAAAATATCTATGATGGTTTGTGTATACTACAATATTATAAAACTTATATAAAGCTAAAATGTATTAATGCTTTCAAGACAAACTCTGTATTCTGAGTGTAATGTTAAAATGTCCCCCAAAGGTCTATTATTAACTTAAGAGGGAGTACAATGTTTAAAAAATTAAAGTAAAAAAAAAAGTGAAGCAAAAAAAACCCATGTGGGTATCACACCCACATCACAGGTTTTACCTCCACCCATGGCAACACAAAGCTATGTGTCACCTGCGCAAACATTTCCATAATGGAGAGGCAAACTATTTAGTAGTAGTTATAAATTAGTAACACTTTGTGTTAAAAAAGACAGATATTTTATAAGAATCCAAAGAAAAAAGTGTTACGGCTTTCAAAACCCCATGGGGAAATAGGCCAGTCATGAAGAGGTTAAGGGAATCTTCCAGCTTGCAAATCACCCACATTACTCACACCGTTGTGCCGGTATCTAGTGCCCGTGTAGCACGGTGTCTCTTCTTGCCATAGCATCTTGTACTATGCATGCTCCAGAATTGGAACGGCTGGCACATGTGCGAGATTACACAGAAGGGAGCTGTTATTCCTACTATTGCTATATTGAATAGCAGAATAAGTCATATAAAGGATTAATGCATGTGCAGTTGCATAAGGGTTAACCAGTTCCATAAAAATAAATGGACTGCCGATGCACAATCAGACACTGATCAATTATCTGGTGGATAGGAGATAAGTTGTCTTAGTGGGAAAACCTCTTAAACATTTATTGAGGCTGAAATCCCTGATGACAACACTACATAAATTAACAGGCTAAGGAACTGGTCCTTGTGTCTGTACCTCAGTAATTTATGTGAGGAGTTTGATGGCATGGTGCACTCCATCAGCAGGAGACCACTGTCACACTGACATCCCAATCCTGTATTATGACAGCGACTGAAGTAATAATTTCTCTGTGGCAAATAACATAGGAACACAGTGCTCACAAAAAGTGCTGTGTTCCCAAATGCTTTTTCATTCAGCTCGATGCTAGAGAATCCTTTGATATAACTATTGACATCAAAGTGACCGGGGAAAACAGGTCATGGAGATACAGATATAGCAGCTGATAAATGTTTGTTGTGCCATTTACACTCTTAACAAAGAAGCCACTGTCATACAATATGAATGGAAAAAATAAGTTTGTAAGTGTGAAACAAATGCTCCATTAGAAAATGTTCAGATTTAAGTGATTCTGAATGTTTTGTGGTTCCACTCATATGAACTGACTAAAATAATGGCCGCCTTGTGAAAGACATGGAGAAAGGGATCACTTGACCTCAGATATTAGATGGGCTTGCAAGCAGCAGTCTAAGGTCTCTGATGAGTCATAGGCAGTACAAAATATCAGTCAGAATGAGATTGGTAGATGGATAGATAGATAGATAGATAGACAGACAGACAGATAGATAGATAGATAGATAGATAGATAGATAGATAGATAGTGTGGGGATTCTGCTTATTAGTATATGTAGTACTGGAGAAGGACGTGGGTTTAATTAATTAATTAATTAATTCATTCATTCATTAATAGATAGAAGCAGGAGACACCATATCGCTGTTAAACCAGCCCGCAGTGCATTGCAGGCATATACTGTGTGTAGCCAGTGACATGCACAGCAGCTTTATATAACAATCAATCACAAATTCTCAGTTTCCATTTCAGATACATTCTGTACTATGTCTGATACTGTACTACACCGTGCAGCTGCTGAATGAATGAATCCCAATTCTCAGAGTCAAATAAACACAATCTGTTAACACCAGCTACAACCTGTTAACCTATAGCCATATCTGGTGCTGTCACTTTGACATTACTAAGGCTGTGTTTACATTAGAGCCCTAGGAAGGGATTAGATAGAATCCTAGGAGCCCTCAGAATGGTATGCTCAACTTTTTATGCCAATATGGTAACAGACTGGTTTGGACCCAAATTAAACTTTTGGTCTGAGCCAGTAAACACATACACAAATTTAACCTTCTCTGTGAGATCTCTCCACAGGTGTTCTATGGGATTCAGGTCTGGACTCATTGCTGGCCACTTTAGAAGTCTGCAAAATTTGTTGGTAGTCTTCAGACTTCATAATGCCATGCACACGGTCAAGCAGTCCAGTGCCAGAGGCAGCAAAGCAACCCCAAAACATCAGGGAACCTCCACCATGTTTGACTGTAGGGACCGTGTTCTTTTCTTTGAAGGCCTCTTTTTTTTTTTCCTGTAAACTCTATGTTGATGCCTTTTCCCAAAAAGCTCTACTTTTGTCTCATCTGACCAGAGAACATTCTTCCAAAAAGTTTTTGGCTTTCTCAGGTAAGTTTTGGCAAACTGGCTTTTTTATGTCTCTGGGTCAGAAGTGGAGTCTTCCTGGGTATCCTACCATAGAGTCCCTTTTCATTCAGACGCCGACGGATAGTACGGGTTGACACTGTTGTACCCTCGGACTGCAGGGCAGCTAGAACTTGTTTGGATGTTAGTCGAGGTTCTTTAGCCACCATCCGCACAATCTTTCGTTGAAATCTCTCGTCAATTTTTCTTTTCCGTCCACATCTAGGGAGGTTAGCCACAGTGCCATGGGCTTTAAACTTCTTGATGACACTGCGCACGGTAGACACAGGAACATTCAGGTCTTTGGAGATGGACTTGTAGCCTTGAGATTGCTCATGCTTCCTCACAATTTTGCTTCTCAAGTCCTCAGACAGTTCTTTGGTCTTCTTTCTTTTCTCCATGCTCAATGTGGTACACACAAGGACACAGGACAGAGGTTGAGTCAACTTTAATCCATTTCAACTGCAAGTGTGATTTAGTTATTGCCACCACCTGTTATGTGCCACAGGTAAGTAACAGGTGCTGTTAATTACACAAATTAGAGAAGCATCACATGATTTTTCAAAGGGTGCCAATACTTTTGTCCACCCCCTTTTTTATGTTTGGTGCGGAATAATATCCAATTTGGCTTTTGGACAATTCTTTTTGTGGTTTTCCATTGAAGACAAATTAAATGAAGATATTATTACCAAAGCATTTGCGATTGCAATCATTTTCTGGAAGAAATTGAGTATTATCTGACAGAATTGCATGGGTGCCAATACTTTTGGCCAGCACTGTATGAGCCGAAATGAAAATCTAAGCTGAGGGAATAATTCAGTCAAAAATGTTCTCTATGGCTAATAATTGTGATATATTATAATTATAAATGTTGTATTATTGTATTTGTATCTGCTTATCTTATCTTTGCTGCTGTAGCACACTGAATTTCCCCATTGTGGGACTATTAAAGGACTATTATTATTATTATTATTATTATTATTATTATTATTACTAATATTACCTAGTGATATTGAAAGAAATGTAATATTGGCAGTTTTGATAAAATTGTTCATTTACAATTGGCATTGTTTAATATAAAGATATTATTGATAATCAGGTTTTTACAAATAATGGTGGGACTAATGTGCATCAAAGAACAAGGAATGAGTATGGGACTTGGACAGTGGAGAAAATTTGTATTTTTCCATTTTTGCTATAGTAAATAAAATAGTACTGATCAAAAGTTGATTCTAAACATCAGTTCTGCATGGAAACCATGGCTTCCTTTACATCCACTGAGAAGTAAGGAGAATTAGTTTACAAATTTAGTTTATCACTTGAGGAAATGCTTAGCCTTTTAATTGATTCTTGGCCTGACTCCATTTTATCACAAGGTTAATGGAAAACTTCTCACCATAAACCTTATTAATTATGAAGTGCAGAAAGCACCAGATGGATAAAATGCAGTTTATGTACCTTAAACCTTTCAACAGTTGGTTGTACAAAATTTTGACCATCTGCCTCAACAAGATTAAAAACTTCAACATAGACTTTTATATAAACAGCAGTTTAGTGTATCTTTAATTAAAGCAATATAATATGTAGCCTGGTTGAATTTTATAATAGGCTTATCCATACAGTAGATCAATATTATAAGTACAATTGTATGCAAAAAGTATGCAAAAAAGTATTCAAAAATGTAGTATTATGTTAGCCAACCAATGAAAGTGTAAAGTAATTCACAATTATAATGGAGGCTTATACACAATAGAATTTTTATTAGATATGGGCCAACTGGTTCATTAGGAAACCTATTTGACCTGCATTTCCCAAAAGATTTGATTTCTAACAAAACCAAAACCTTTGGGATTCGTCTTGGACAAACATGCATAAATGGCCACCGCTACATGTAACGTGGAGTAGAAGAAGCAAATCTCATTTTGGTAAACATTTAATTTTGCAGTACAGTTTAAATAGAGCTTTAAAAAATACACACAGATGATCTGTCAACACTGCTATGCTCACTGTATTCTGTGATTGTCCACTGTCCACAAAAGGTATGACTGAATCAGACTGGGCTGCCTAGAGTCCACCAGGAAAATTCATTCTGGGTGGCCACTATACATGCACAGTACAGACCAAAAGTTTGGACACACCTTCTCATTCCAAGAGTTTTCTGTATTTTCATGACTATAAAAATTGTAGATTCACACTGAAGGCAACAAAACTATGAATTAACACATGTGGAATTATATACTTAACAAAAAAGTGTGAAACAACTGAAAATATGTCTTATATTCTAGGTTCTTCAAAGTAGCCACCTTTTGCTTTGATTACTGCTTTGCATACTCTTGGCATTCTCTTGATTCAGTGGGTTGAACAAAATGATTGCATAAAAACGTGAGGAACTGAAGCATTTATTACACAATCACACAATCCCTTCATTTCAGGGGCTCAAACGTAATTGGACAAATTAAATGATTGTAATTAAAATGTTAATTTCTAATACTTGGTTGAAAACCCTTTGTTGGCAATAACTGCCTGAAGTCTTGAAATCATGGGTATCACCAGACACCGCTGTGTTTCCTCCTTTTTAATGCTCTGCTAGGCCTTTACTGCAGCGGTTTTCAGTTGCTCTTTGTTTCTGGGCCTTTCTGTCTGAAGTTTAGTCTTTAACCGCTTCGCGACCGCCCACTGTATATAAACGTCGGCTCTTGCTGAGCTTTGTGCAGTGCCAACGTTTATAAACGGACCCTGCTAAATTGGGGATCGGGTCTCCCCAAGGGTCAGGAACTCCATGAACACAGCGCTAATAGCAGCTGGTGTCCATGGAGACATGATCAGGACCTGATAGGTTCAGGTCCCGATAATGTAGCTGCCACATCAGGGAATGTTTGTTGAAGTAACAAACTTTCCCTGATATTAGCGGCCCGCCCGCCCGCAGCCAGCATCGGGAGCGGGTGTTAGCTGTATCTGACAACTAACACCCTGCTTCTTAACCCCATCAGAGCTAAGCTCCGATCGGGGGGGTTTTAACCCCTTGGATGCCAAGGGCTTCCGCCATGCCAAATGTACCCCCCCGACACCCCCTGCAGTGAGATCGGGGGTACCGATATGTATTTTTTGCAGCCCGGGGTCTGGCCAGTGACCCCAGGCTGCCTGGAGCCACCAGTAGCTGGTTGATCCTGCCGAGATGTGAGAAAGTCATGCTATGCGTCTACATAGCGCTGACTTCCTCTATAGACTGCAATACACGTGTATTGCAGTCTATAGTGCTGAACCAGCAATCAGAGCATCGCTGGCTCAGGTCTCCTAGTGGGACATCAGTAAAAAGTAAAAAGCTTTAAAAAAAATGCTATAAAAAGTGAACAAAAAGTCATATGTATCCCAAAACAGTACCAATAAAAAGCACAGATTGTCCCGTAAAAAATAAACTTTCAACCAACTCTGTCAACCGAAAAAAAAAAGAAGATGGTGATGCAAAAATAATTGATTTCTTTCCCCAAATGGGTTTTTGTTCTACAAAACTAGTAACGCATAAAAAACAATATAAATGAGGTGTCGCCATAATCGTAGCGACCCGCAGAATAAAGGTAACATATTACATATGTTGTACGCTGCGCAGAAAAAAACATTAAAAGGTAAAAAGCAATACCATAATGGATGGGTTTTTTTTTAACCCACCAAGAAAGAGTTAATAAAATGTAATCAATATGTTATAGGCACCCAGAAATTATATAATTACAAAATACATCTCACCCCGCAAACAACAAGCTCTTATATGGCTACATCACAAGAAAATAAAGAAAATACAGCTTGTCCTAATATGTGCAGCAGGAATTAATGAAAAAATGCAATTTGATACCACAAAGCTTGTACAGTGTGAAGACAAAAACCCCAAAAATCGCCAAATCATTAGAACAAAACTGGTTGCGGCAGGAAGGGAATGTATAAGCTGAGATACCCCAAATTTAGAGTTTACAAGGGAAAAGACACCAGAAGTGACCCCCAGAGTGACCCCCCCCATCATAGGAGCTACTGGGGAAATAGTAGGGAATTTGGTGTTCCCAATGTACTCTGCACAGCTTACATATTCACTCTTCACCATCCTCTGTGCTGTCACGTCTGGGATACTAATGCTCACTACATCACTTGATAAATTCTTTAAGGGGTGCAGTTTTCAAAATGGGGTTATTCCCTAAGGGATTCCACTTTACTGGTACTTAGAGGCTCTACAAACATGACATGGCGTCCAGATACCAAACATCTAAATCTGCGCTCCAAAAGCCACATAGCGCTCCTTCCCTTCTGTGCTCTGCTGTGTGCACAAACAGCAGTTTATGCCCACATGTATGACACTGCTGTACCCAGGATAATGTACTTAATGTCATAACTGGGTATAAACTGCTGTTTGGGCACAGCTGGGCACAGAAAGGAAGAAGTGCTATATTGTTTTTTGGAGCACAGATTTAGATGGTTTGGTTTTTGGAAGCCATGACACTTTTGCAGAGCCCTGAAATGCCAGTAAAGTGGAATCCCCTGACACATGACCCCATTTTGGAAATACACCCCTGAAGGAATTGATCCAGGGGTACAGTGAGCATTTTTAATCCCCAAGTGTTGCATTAATTTATTTTCCAGAAATGAATACGCAGCTGATTGTGAAAGGTGAAAATGACAATTTTTCCAGGAATACGTCATTTCAGTGTGTAATATGTTGTGCCCGGCTTGAATCAGAGACGAATGCTCCAAAAGCTGTTGTGCCTGGGATACCCACTTACCAGTTTTAGGAGTGTTTGTGTCTGCTGACAATTTGGGCATAACATATCAGGCACTGAAATGGCGTATCTGGAAAAATTTCAATTTTCACTTTTCGCTATCAGCCACGTATTCCTTTTTGGAAATTAAATTAATGCAACGCTCAAAGGTTAAAAATGCTCGCTACACCACTTAATAATCCAACAAGGGATTTATGTGTCTGCAGGTTCTACTTTACTGCCAATTCAGGGGCTCTGCAAAAGTGGCATGACTTCCATAAACCAAACTGTGCTCCAAAAACCAAAATAGCGCTGTACCCGGCTGTGCCCAAACAGCAGTTTATACCCACATATGGCATTGCTAAGTATGTTATCCTGGGTACACCAGTGTCATACATGTGGGTATAAACTTCCGCTTTGACACACAGGAGGGCGCTATGTGCTTTTGGATCACTGATTTAGATTGTAGGTTTTTTGGATGCCATGTCACATTTGTAAAGACTCTAAAATTACCCCTACAAAATGGGGGCATTAACCCCTCCGGCACCTCGGTCAGCGGGCACTGCCATTTTGCAGGGGATCGCCGGCACCCAGAGCAAGCTCCGAGGTTGGTGTCCCATTGCTATGACAACCAGAAGCATTGTGAAGGCTCCCAGGCCTGTCTTTCATTAACTTTTATAACAGGCTACTGAATGTAGCCTGCAATAGCAGTGCCATTTTTTTGTACTTAACCCCTTAACGACATTGGACGTACTATTACGTCCTGTGCGCTTGGTACTTCGCGCAACAGGGTGTAATACTACGCCCTAGGGCGGCCGCCCGCTCACCAACTGACAGCTAACACCCTGTTCCATATCCCCCAGTCGGAATTGAGTTCCGATCGGAGGTTTTAACCCCTTGGATGCTTGGATGTTTGACCGCGGCATCCAAGGGGTTCCGCCATGTTGCCGCTCCCCTCGGCACCCCCTGCGGCTAGATCGTGGGGGTACCGATATCTATAATCTGCAGCCCGGGGTCTGCCCAGTGACCCCAGGCTGCCTGGAGACCCCACTACCTGGTTGATCCTGCCGAGACCTCCGGAAGTGAGCGCTATGCGTCTGCATAGCCTCACTTCCTGTATAGACTGCAAGACACTTGTATGCTTGTGTCTTGCAGTCTATAGTACAGAGCCAACAATCAAAGCATTGCTGGCTCAGGTGTCCTAATGGGACACATCAAAAAATTTAAAAAAGTGAAAAAAAAATAAAATTAAGTGTTTGAAAAAAAAATTAATAAAAGAATAAAGCCCCAAAAATTTAAAATGAATTACATAAAAAAAAACTAAAAATTAATAAAAACAATGCATATTTGGTATCGCCTCGTCCATAACAACCTGTACAATAAAATTGAAACAATATTTAATGTACACGGTGAACGTCGGGAAAAGACGGGAAAAAACCCTCCAAAAGTAATGATTTTTCGCCATCTCACCTTACAAAATATGCCATAAAAAGTGATCAAAAAGTCATATGTACCCCAAAACAGTACCAATAAAAAACACAGGTTGTGCCACAAAAAAAATAAGCCCTCAACCAACTATGTAAACTGCAAAATAAAAATGTTACGCATCTCAGAAGATGGTGATGCAAAAACAATTAATTTATGTCCCCAAATTGTTTTTTGTTCTGCAAAATTAGTATCGCATAAAAAAACAATATAAATTAGGTATCGCTGTAATCATACCGACCCGTATAATAAAGGTAACATGTTACTTATGCTTTATGCTGCATGGTGAAAAATTTAAAAGGTAAAACGCAGTGCCAAAATTGATGTTTTTTTTTTTTTTTAATCCAACAAGAAAGAGTTAATAAAATTTATTCAATAAGTTATAGGCACCCAAAGATGATGTCATTACAAAATACATCTCACCCCACAAAGAACAAGCCCTCATATGGCTACATCACCAGAGAAATAAAGAAAATATAGCTTGTACAATGTGAAGACAAAAATCGCCAAATCATTAGAACATAACTGGCTGTGGCAGGAAGGGAATGTATAAGCTGTGTGAGCCTATATCAAGGGACAAACAGATTTAGAGCTTATGAAGGATAATAAACCAGAAGTGACCCCCTAATAATAGGAACTACTGGGGAAATAGTAGGGAATTTGGTGTTCCCAATGCACTCCGCACAGCTTACCTATTCACTTTTCCCCATCCGCTGTGCAGTCACGTCTGGGATACTAATGCTCACTACTCCCCTTGATAAATTCTTTTAGGGGTGCAGATTTCAAAATGGGGAATCCACTGTTATGGTACCTTACAGGCTCTGCAAACATGACATGGCACCCAGATCCCAAACATCTGAATCTGTACTCCAAAAGTCACATACCACTCCATCCCTTCTGCGCCCTGCTGTGTGCCCAAACTGCAGTTTATGCCCACATGTATGACACTGGTATACCCAGGGTAACGTACTTAATGTCATATGTGGGTATAAACTGCTGTATGGACACAGCTGGGCACAGAATGGAAGGAGCGCTATTTGTTTTTTGGAGCACAGGCTTGGATGGTTTGGTTTTTGGACGCCATTGCACTTTTGCAGAGCTAAAACGCCAGTAAAGTGGAATCCCCTGACATGTGACCCCATTTTGGAAACTACACTTCTGAAGGAATTTATCCAGGGGTACAGTGAGCATTTTTAACCCCCAAGTGTTGCATTAATTTATTATCCATAAATGAATACGCAGCTGATTGTGAAAGGTGAAAATGACAATTTTTCCAGGAATACATCATTTCAGTGTGTAATATGTTGTGCCTGGCTTCTATCAGAGATGAACACTCCAAAAGCTGTTGTGCCCAGGATCCCCACTTAACAGTTTTTGGAGTGTGTGTCTATGCAGATAAGCTGGGCACAACATATTGGGCACTGAAATGGCGTATCTCTGGAAAAATATTATTTTTAACTTTTCATTATCATCTGCGCATTCATTTCTGGAAATTAAAAGAATGCAACACTTAAAGGTTAATAATGCTTGCTACACCACTTGATAAATCCCTTGAAGGGTGTAGTTTCCAAAAAGGGGTCACATGTCTGCGGATTCCACTTTACTGGCAATTCTTGGGCTCTGCAAAAGTTACATGGTGTCCAAAAACCAAACTGTGCTCTAAAAAACAAAATAGCGCTCCTTCCCTTCTGTGCCCGGCTGTTCCCAAACAGAAGTTTATACCCACATATGGTGTTGCTAAGTATCCTGGGTACACCAGTGTCATACATGTGAGCATAAACTGCCATTTGGACACACAGCAGGTTGCAGATGTGAAGGAGCGCTATGTACTTTTGGAGCGCAGATTTAGATTGTTAGTTTTTGGACACCATGTCACATTTGCAGAGACCCTAAAATTTCCCCTACAAAATGGGGTCACTTCTTGGGGAGTTCCAGTTTACTGGCACCTCCAGGGCTCTGCAAAATCAACTTGGTGTCCAGAAAGTCCCTCTAAATCTGTACTCTAAAAGCTAAAAAAACACAGTGCTCCTTCCCTTCTGAGCCCTGCTGTGTGCCCAAGCAGCAGTTTACACCCACATATATAATTCCCCCCCCCGGGATAGCCCATTTAATAGTTTTAGGAGTGCATGTCTCTGATGCCACAAAGTGGATGCAACGTATTCTGAAATTGGATATTTCTTCAAAAACTTCAATTTTCACTTTGTACATTAATTTTTGGGAAGCATTTTTAGGCTCAAATTGATAATAGCCCTTGATACATTCCTTGAGGGGTGTCGTTTCTAAAATGGGGTCACTTTTGAGGGGTTTCCATTGTATTGGTACTTTAGGGGCTCTACAAATGCGACATGGCACCTGAAAACTATTCCAGCCACATCTGCCCTCCTAAAGCCAAATAGCGCTCTTTCCATTCTGAGCCCCATCATGTACCCATACAGCAGATTATGACCACATATGGGGCATTTCTGTGTTCAGAAGAAATTGTGTAACACACTTTGGGGAACTTTTTCTTCTTTAACCACTTGCAAAAATTAAAAATATGTCGCTAAATGGACGGTTTATTGGAAAAAAAAGTAATTTTTCATTTTTACGTCCCAATGTTAATAAAATCTGTGAAACAGCTGTGAGGCCAAAATTCTCACCATACCACTAGATAAATTCTATGAGGGGTGTAGTTTCCAAAATGGGGTCACTTTTGGGAGTTTCCATTGTATTGGTACTTTAGGGGCTCTGCAAATGCAACATGGCACCTGAAAACTATTCCAGCAAACTCTGCCCTCCAAAAGCTAAATAGCGCTCTTTCCATTCTGAGCCCTGCCATGTACCCATGCAGCAGATTACAACCACATATGGGGCATTTCTGTGTTCAGGAGAAATTGTGTAACAAACTTTGGGGAGCTTTTTCTCCTTTGTCCTCTTGTGAAAATGAAAAATTTGGGGCTAAATTGATGGTTTATTGGAAAAAAAGTAATTTTTCATTTTCATGTCCCAATGTTAATAAAATCTGTGAAACAGCTGTAGGGTCAAAATGCTCACTATACCCCTTGACATGTTCTGTGAGGGGTGTGGTTTCCAAAATAGGGTCATTTATAGGGTGTTTCCACTTTATTGGTACTTTGGGGGCTCTGCAAATGCAACATGGCACCTGAAAACTATTCCACCAAAATCTGCCCTCTAAAAGCCAAATAGCACTCTTTCCATTCCGAGCCCCACCATGTACCCATTCAGCAGTTTACGACCACATATGGGGTATTGCTGTGTTCAGGAGAAATTGTGTAACAAACTGTGGGGTCCTTTTTCTCCTTTAAACCCTTGTGAAAATGAAAACTTTGGGGATAAAGTGACGTTTCTGTAATTTTTGATTTATACATCCCAATGTTAGTAAAATCTGTGAAACAGCTGTGGGGTCAAAATGCTCACTATACCCCTTGATGAATTCTGTGAGGGGTGTAGTTTCCAAAATGGGGTCACTTTTAGGGGGTTTCCATTGTTTTGGTACTCTAGTGGCTTTGCAAATGAGACATGGCACCTGAAAACTATTCCAGCAAAATCTGCTTTTCAAACGTCCAGTGTCGCTACTTCCCTTCTGTTTACTGCCGAATGCCCAAACATCAGTTTACACCCACATGTGGGGTATTTCTGTGCTCTGGAGAAATTGTATAATAAACTGTGAGATGCATTTCTCCTTTAACCCTTTGTGAATGTGTTAAATTTAGGGCTAAATGAAGGGATTAGTGGAAAAAAATGAAATGTCTAAATTTCACCTCAATATCGTTTTGATTCTTGTGAAATGCTTAAAGGGTTAACAAACTTCCCAAATGCTGTTTTTAATTATTTCAGGGGTGCAGTTTTGAAAATGTGGTGGTTTATGGGGGGGGGGGGGTTCTAATATATAGGCCTTTATAATCCCCTTCAGAACTGAAGTGGTCCCTAAAAAATTAGTTTGGGAAATTTTCTTGTAAATCTGGAAAATCGCTGTTACACTTGTAAGCCTTCTAACATCCAAAATAAATTAAAGGACGATTAAAAGATTATGTCAATATAAAGCAGAGATATGGTAGATACTATTTATTAATGTATTTGGGTGGTATGATTATCTGTCTGAAAAACAGAGAATTTCACATTTTGAAAATTGCGATTTTTTTTTTTTTCAAAATTTCCATCAAATATCCTATTTTTTTTATAAATAAATACAAAAATATTGATTATTGTTTACCACTACCATGAAGTACAATGTGTCATGAGAAAACAATCTCAAAATCACTTGTGTAAGTTAAAGCGTCTCAAAGTTCTTGCCACATAAAGTGACACATGTCATTTTTGAAAAACAAGGCCTGGTCCTTAACGCACTTTTGGGCTGTGTCCTTAAGGGGTTAAAAACTGTGAAACACATACACATTAGGTATCCCTGTGTCTGAAAACACCCGGTCTACAAATCTATAAAAATATTTTTCCCATACGGTAAACGCCGTATGGGATCAAAGCAATAGTAAGTCCCCAAAATGTTATAACTAAAAATTACATCTGGTCCTGCAAAAAAAGACGCCTTATACATTCCCGTACATGGAAGTATAAAAAAGTTACGGGTATCAGAATATGACAACTTTTAAAAAATATATATTTTTGCACAGTTTTGGATTTTTGTTAAGGGGTTAAAATGTAAATAGAACTATATAAATTTGTTAACCCCGGAATCGTACCGAAACATAGAATACAGGTGACATGTCATTTTGACACCCAAAAGGCCCCTCATTCACCCACCCCGCCACAGGACAATGTTTTCATATCCAGGACTATTTAACATGTGCTTCTGAATTTGTCGTTTACCTTATTAAATTCCCATGTGCATTGGGCTACTTGGGCAAGACAACTCAGAGACAGGATTTCAAAACATAAATCTGCAATGGCTTTTCTGAACTCCCTATCCTGGCACACTTTGCCCAACATCATCACTCACAGCATCAGCTTAAATTCCAGGTAATTGACTGTAAACCCCCACCCAAACGTCTAAGAACATGTGAAATGAAATAAATCTCCATACTCAACACATTACACCCCCATGGCTATCCATGTGTGCCAATTTATCTCTCTGTTAACTACCATGTATATTCCTTTCTTTTATCACTCTCATCTTCCCCAATACCCCCCTTTTTTCCTCTTTCTCATTTTTTTTTCTTTTTTTTTTATGTACATATAGAACCAGGTTTATGTACCCCCCCCCCCAATTCCCTTATTTTTCCTCTATATAGTTTCAATCTGTTGCTTTTTTCCCAGGGGCATAACTTGAAGGAGTGCAGAGGGTGCAGTCGCACCGGGGCCCAGGAGACTTAGGGGGCCCATAAGCACTAGCATCAGTATTGAGATTGCAGCTTCCCTCTGGCCCATAAGCCTTTGTTGATTGTGCAGTAAGAAATGTCATGCACAGAGTCATTGGTTATACTTGCAGTGGATATGTGGGAACAATTGTAAGAGTAATGGCAGGCCAAAAAGTGGGAGGGCCGGGGTGAGGTGCTATTACTAGGTGGCTGTCTTCTCCCTAGAGAAAATGTATTTTGCAGATCATACTGTAGATTCTTGCAAATCCTTGTTTTCTCATGGGAGACACCCACCTAGCAACAGCTGATGGGTAGAGTAGCACACACCTGGCAGTAGTCTCATGATCTGGCAACACTATAATTTAGTAATTCTATTCTGAGCTATGTGAGCTTACTGCATCAATTACAGTAATAGATGAAAGGTTCTAACTTAGATCATCAATTTCCACTCAAGAAATGTTTATACTTTTAATGATGCTGAATATCTAGACAGTACTTATAGCTATTGTACTGTATATAGTTAGCTGAGGTTTGTAGCTCTGCATTTAATGATGAAATGAACATTTTAGAATAAATGGATAAGTATTATTCATATACTGCATATAGAAACGGTCTCTGATCAATGCATTGCAGGATCAAAGAAAAAGAACTTGACAATAATGCCCTTACTGCTTTAGAATGATATGATAATAATCCAGAAAACATAATACTATTCCCTCAACTAAGACCGTATGAGGGATGTTTGGCTTTGTCAAGATGAATATATTAGGAAAATTAAAATTCTGAAAACGAAATGGTATATAGTACAGAACCCCCTGGCAGAAATGCACAAGCTAGGAATATATAACAATATATAACCTATAGTGGATTAGAAATTTCTCACAGTTGTGATGCTAGAAATGTTTTCTTTGTAACATTGTTAATGCACTCCAGGCTAGTCAATCCTGAATAGCTACACATAGTCTATTAATCTCCTACATCAGGGTCAGTTATACTTAGAGTAATACTACAGTGTGTCTATTAACAGAACCGTAAAAAGTGGGGTTATACCATGTGGGGAGTCAGAAAAAGGGGGTTATATACTGTGTACGGAGCCTGAAAAAAGGTGGTTATACACCATATGGGGAGCCATAAAAGGGGGTAATATACTGTGTGGAGGGCCAGAAAACGGAGGTAAAATACCGTGCAGGGGGCAAGAAAAATGGGGTCATGTTTTGCGTTGTAGGCCAAAAAAAAGAGGGGTCATGTATCATGTGGTGGGCCAAAATAAAGGGGACTGTATATCGTCTGGGGGCCAAATAAAGACAGTGTTATACTATGTGGGGGCCACATAAGGGGAATCTTTTGCCAATGGGAGCATGTCCTAATTAGGGGAGCCCCACCGTGCAACCAAAGATAGCCTGGTGGGTATCTTTTTTTTTTTTTTGGGGGGGGTGCCTTTCTATAGTTTGCCTCAGGCAGCAGATAAGCTAGGTTCATTTTAGTATTTTTTTGCTTAGTGAATTTCACACAAAATGAAACAGAACAGTTTAGAGATTTTGAGAGTCATGAGAATTGTCCGCTCTTAGCTCTTTGGATTTTTAAACACAAATCTGCATGATACACCTGAATATTACAATGATAATACAGAATATCATTAGAGACAATCGTCTCCAATAATGGACCAAGATCTAGCATCATGTGAGGTGCAAGTAGCATGAACATGACGACCTTACAAGCATTTAATAAGGGCTCTCATATGTGTGGGCTTCCCCTTGCAGGTGTAACAGAAGGTAGTACTGGGTCTAAAAAGCCACTTATTAGACTCACTGGACATTTTAAATTCTTTTTACTGCCATAGGTCAGTCTTTTCTCTCTCTCTCTCTCTCTCTCTCTCTCTCTCTCTCTATATATATATATACAGTAGATAGATAGATAGATAGATAGATAGATACAGTATATGTATATATACTACCCATCCTATCAGCCCTGAGTCATTGATCTCTTAGAGGTTCTACCAACTTCCTTATGACAGTCCTTTTGCCCTTGGAAGTTATGACTTATGGATTACCTATTCCTCTCCAGTTCATGATTGCCTGATTGTTGACCCACAACCCACACCATTTGGATCTATACAGTACTGATTTTATATTTTGTATGTAGCTGCATAGTACTTCATGTAGTTGCAGGTTACTTATTTTTGTATCACATATAATTGTAGGTTGTCCTATATGTATATTTCCATAATCTGCATAATCTGCAATGTTACCACTTTGGGCTATATTTTCTCAGATTTACAAAATTGTACTATATATGACAGTAGGCATTAATAATTTAACATGACATGTCGGTGGCTTCTGCCATCATAGTACATGTTCTCCTTCTATATTCCATTCCAGTTCCCCCCTTTCTTCTGCATTCCATTCTTCATGTTCCCTGGGTCATACAACTAAGGAACATATGTTTAGAATGACTATACTTACGAGTATACTCACACTTAATCTTGTTTCCAGCTTGACAAATGGTATGCAAGCCCAAAATGTGGACTCAACATTACCTCATCATTTATGGTCTGATTTCCTACTGAGTTTGTGTCTTCACCTAAAATTTGAAGCTGTGTTGATATCTTTTGATACTTTTTTGATATTGCTTGAATATCGACTCCTATATTATAAAAGCATGCTCTTATTAAACCCTCAGAGTGCTGTCCAACCTTCTTTGCAGACAGGAAATTTTGATATTGTCTTCCACTCATGGGTTACTTACAGTGCCTGTTACTTATTTCACAGTTAGGTGTGGCACATTTACCAGGAAAGTTTGATATTGCCAACCACAAATATACACACGTGGACAAAATTGTTGGTACCCCTCATTTAATGAAAGAAAATGGTCACAGAAATAACTTGAATCTGACAAAAGTAATTTGCCAAAGTACATGTTGACAAGCTACAAAGCTTCTGGGAGAATGTCCTATGGACAGATGAGACAAAAATCAAAATTTTTTGCAAGGCACATCAGCTCTATGTTCACAGACAGAAAAATGAAGCATATCTTGAAAATAACACTGTCCCTACTGTGAAACATGGAGGAGGCTCTGTTATGTTCTGGGGCTGCTTTGCTGCATCTGGCACAGGGTGTCTTGAATCTGTGCAGGGTACAGTGAAATCTCAAGACTATCAAGGGATTGTAGAGAGAAATGTGCTGCCCAGTGTCAGAAAGCTTGGTCTCAGTCGCAGGTCATGGGTCTTGCAACAGGATAATGATCCAAAACACACAGCTAAAAACACCCAAGAATGGCTAAGATTAAAACATTGGACTATTCTGAAGTGGCCTTCTATGAGCCCTGACCTAAATCCTATTGAGCATCTTTGGAAGGAGCTGAAACATGACGTCGGGGAAAAGGTACCCTTCATACCCGAGACAACTGGAGCAGTTTGCTCACGAGGAGTGGGCCAAAATATCTGTTCAGAGGTGCAGAAGTCTCATTGACAGTTACAGGAATCGTTTGATTGCAGTGATTGCCTCAAAATGTTGTGCAACAGAATATTAAGTTAAGGGTACCATCATTTCTGTCCAGGCCTGTTTCATGAGTTTTCTTTTTTAAAAAATTCTGTTGAAGCATGGTTGAAAAGCAATGTCTGACTTTCATTTGTTCATTTTCATAGAATTTTTTATATATTATTACTTTTGTCAGATTCAAGTTATTTCTGTGACCATTATGGGTTTTTGTTTCATTAAACGAGGGGTACCAACAATTTTGTCCACGTGTGTGTCAATCAACAGTTTGGAAACTTTACTCATACCTGCCCCTGCTCTATATATGTAAAACTCTCACAGGAGTTACTAATGGTTATCTGGCCATAAACGTGCCTTACATGTTATGATTGTTAGTATATGTTGTCATGTTCATACTGTATTCATTTGTGATATGTTTTCAAGCTATTGTTCTCTGGTATCACTTGTCCTGGTGAGTTGTGGTCCCCTTAAAGGGGTATTCCCACAAACATAACCATTTCTAAATTTGTAGATAATTAAAAGTTAAACATTTTTGCAAATATAAGTAATTTAACATTCTGCAGAGTTTTAAAGATTTTCTCTAAATATCTTGTGGTCACAAGTTGTTGTTTTGATTGGTTGCCAGTGGATACGACCATGAATGCAGGAGCTATCTAAGGTCAGAAAATCAGCCTTGATTTCCTTATTGTGGCCGGGCTATCTTCTGATACATGTAGTGTCCCTGCCTGATAACCCAGCTACAATAAGAAAATCATAGCTGGGTTCCTGACAAGTCCCAGATCACAGAAAGTTTCTGCATTCGTGGTCGTATCCATTGGCAACCGATCAAGACAACAGACTGTCACCACTTAGATGGTTAGAGAAAATCTTTAAAACTCTGCAAAATTTGTAACTACTTATATTTGCAATTGTCGGGGGTTAATCTCCCCCGGGATGGATGTCACCGTAAGCCTAATTAAATAGATAACCAGTTTCGAGCTCTCGGGAAACAAGACGTACACAGGTATCGTGTATGAACAGTTTCTACTTTATTGCGTAGTTCAATACAGTTTTAAAAGCAAGCTCAGTTACATAACAGTCATGTGATCAATATACATATATGGTCTTTCCAGTTCCATTACCAGACAAATTTGTTCAGTTACCCATAACCCCAGATGTTTCCTTTTCACCTTATCTGAATGTCCTCTTATCTTTCCTGAGAATACCAGTTCTGCTGAGATCAGCAGAACTGTTGATATCTTCCCCAGACTCCAAGTCTGTATTCTATCTGTAAACTATGCAGTCTTGTCTGCAGAACATTCCACCCTCTTGTGCTTTCTGTATACTGTGACATAGAATATAGTGCAAGTTATGTTTTAACCCTTACAATTCCCCCATTTTAGGACTTTATTTTTAATCAATATTCAATGAATACATTCACATACCTATAATTTGTCGGAGGTATCCTAAGTCAGGTAGGAAAGCTAACAGCCAGTCCCACCATCCTTGGTTGGCATCTTGTTTGATGTGTGTTACCATTTCCTGCAACTGTTTCAACTTATCATGCACATCTTCTGAATGGTCAGACAAATTAAAACAGCACATTCCCGCAAAAATGTTACACCCATAACCATGTTTAAGCAGTAAATAATCTATAGCCGCTCTATTCTGCAATATTGCTTTTTTTATGTGATTGCAAATCTAATACAACATCTTTAATAATAGCGCTAGTAGTGTTTATGTTCTTTACTATAAAGCAAGCAATATGTGATATTGTCTTAGCATTATATACAGACAAACCTGGTACTCCTACCAGTGATACAGCTAGGCTTATATATTCTGCTTCTGATAGGAGTTTCACAATCCTCAGACAGTGGGATAGTACTTATTTTGTGTACTGTATGTACAAGTGATTTCTGTGAATTATGTTCATATGGTGTGGGTATCATAGTCAATGCTAATCTAGACAAGGCACATATGCCTCCAGTTATATTGGCAGGTATATAGGTGTAGCTGCTATTACCACACGCTAGAACCCACCCAGGTGGCAAGGGTACATGTAAATCTAGTGACGGGACAATAAGTGTCATGTTACATTGCATCCTCTTTCCTTCCCTCAGGGTTTGACAATCGTTGTCAGTTCTATTGCAAATTTGTGGAAACTGCCCTTTATTCATTATAGCATTGCAATTAGGTATTGTTGTTTTATTACATGAAAATTTGAAACACAATTCTGCTGTTGCTACTGCCCCAGTCGATATCTTTATCATATTCTCCTGTAAATCTGCGTAGGCAGTGCAGTTCATGCAAGCATAATAAGGACTTATCCAGTCTGCATGCACATGGAGATCAGCTTCCTGTAAAAGAGTATCATTTAACTGAAATTTCAACAATTTAGTCCATACTGCAACATAAGTCGGCACTGCAATCAAACAAGTTTCTAACACATTACTGGAATATGCATTTCTCAAACAAAATTCTGTCATGTTTAATACTCGGGCCAAATATAACCACATATTCTCTTTTGTTCTCCATATGTGTTCCTCCAGTTCCCTTACTCCCCGATTTGGGCTGTCTTGTCTCCTCTAAAGTTCAAACCAGGTCCATATTATTAAAAGGCATCCAGCAAACATCAGCAAGTGTTGTGTTTTCATTTTGATGGTGCTTCAACTTTCTTGCAATGTGAAGCGTGTATCCAGGTTGGTTTTCCCTCCAATTTTACTGAAGTGGCAGTTGTCAGCAGTACTTGGAAGGGACCGTCATACCTGGGTTCAAGAGACTTCCTAGTGTGTCTTTTCACGACCACCCAATCACCAGGCTGCAAGCTATGTGTTCCTGAAAAATCAGAAGGGTCTGGAATAGAAGAGAACACTTGTTTATGTGTTTCTCTCAATCTCTGACACAAACTCTGCACATAGCTAGAAATACTGTCATAGTTAAGCTGTAACGTCTGAGGGAAGTATAACCCTGTTTTGGGCGCACTTCCAAACAATATTTCAAATGGTGACAACCCTGTCTTCCTGTTAGGGGTGGTTCTTACTGAGTAAAGGGCTAAAGATAGACACTCAGGCCAGGGCTTCCCTGTCTCTGCTATGGCTTTTTGGATCTTTAATTTGAGTGTACCATTTAACCTTTTCACTTTGCCTGAACTCTGAGGATGGTAGGGTGTGTGGAAAGCTTGTTCAATCCCTAGTGCAGACATTATTTCTTTCATTATCTCACCTGTGAAATGTGTACCTCTGTCAGACTCAATCACCTCGGGCACTCCAAACCTGCACACAAGCTCAGACATCAGTTTCTTGGCAGTTGCTTGTGCGGTTGCTTTGCTCACAGGGTAGGCCTCAGGCCATCCTGAAAACAGATCCACACAGACCAATACATACTCGTATGTTCCAGACTTAGGCAACTGTATGTAATCTATCTGTATCCTCTGAAATGGGTACAGGGATTTTGGTGTACACTTGGTGGGTGTTTTAACTACCTGTCCTGGGTTGTGTAGAGCACATATGTGACATGCTTTTACGTGGTTACTAGCAGCTCTTCCAAAACCTGGGGCAAACCATAATTTACCCACTAATGACTTCATGGCATTTCGAGAGGCATGCACCTTACCGTGGGCCAAGCCAGCCATCTGGGGGTAGACTGCTGCGGGCAGACATAATCGATCCCCCATTTTCCACATACCATCACCTTCTGTAGCATCTGCTTTCTTCCATCTTTCAGTTTCCACACTGGTAACCTTTGAGTACAGCCCTTTTGGGTCTGCTAGGTCAATGTCCATTTTGCTCACCTGGTTGGGACCCCTTCTGGCCAGTAGTGCTGCAGCCTTGGCTGCTCTGTCAGCTCTCTCATTTCCACGGCTTTCAGGGTCCCTTCCTTTTGCGTGAGCTCTAACTTTCACAATTGCCAGCTGCTTTGGGAGCAGTATGGCCTCCATCAGTCGACTTACCACATCTCCATTCTTAATTGGCTTGCCCTGGGCCGTTAGGAAGTTCCTTGCCCTCCATATTGGACCATAATCATGTGCAATGCCAAAAGCGTACCTGGAGTCAGTGTATATGTTAGCTGTTCTACCTTTGGCTATCTTACAAGCCTCCATAAGGGCTTTGAGCTCAGCTTCTTGGGCTGACATGTATGGTGGAAGAGCTTCTTGGACTATGATGTCATGTTCAGTGACTACAGCATACCCTGTAACAAAGTTGCCTTCATCTGTCAGATACCCTGAGCCGTCCACAAACATCTCATAATCAGGATTTTGTAATGGCACATCCATGACATGGTCAAATCCCACTGTTTCCTGTGACATAAGAGCCACGCAGTCATGTTGATGCTGGCTGTCAAACAGTTCTTCCTCAGAGAGGGAGTTTAAAAATAACTCATCTTCCTCCCCCCTTTTGAATCATGAACTCCTACAGGAAGAAGAGTTGCAGGATTCAAAGTTAAACAGCGTTGAAAAGAGATGTTTGAGGAGGACTGCAGAGCAAATTCCATTTTGCTCTGCCTTGCCAAGGAAAGGTGACGTCTGTCTACTTGTGTGAGGATAGCATGGATGTCATGAGGTGTATACACAACCAATAAATGATCTAGGACAATGTCTGAGCTTTTGTCAAGCAATGCTTGTACTGAGAGGACTAACCGTGAGCTGTAAAAGGCCACCGGGTGTTTCTTATCCCCGTGTTGTTGTGTGAGAACTGCAGTTGCATGTCCCATCATCTCAGTCACGTAGAGCTGAAAAGGTTTCTGATAGTCAGGTAGGCCTAGGGCCGGAGCACTGACTATCTGCAACTTCAGCTGGTAAAACGCATCCAAGGCCTCAGATGTGAGGCTGAATGGCTTTGAGGAAAGGCAGTCATACAGAGGTTGCATGGTCAGGGATGCAGATCTGATCCATGGCCTACAATAGGATACTAATCCCAAAAAGGTACGTAACCGAGCATGAGAGGCTGGCACCTGCATCTCTCTCACCACCTTGGTCCTCTCATCTGACAGGTGCTTGGTACCTTGGCCGAGACAGTGTCCTAGAAATACCACTTTTTGTTTGCAAAATTGCAACTTATCCTTGCTGGCCTTACAGCCGTTCTGGTAGAGGAAACACAACAGGTTGATGGTCGCTGCTTCACAGGTTGGTTTGTCTGGGGCACAAAGAAGAAGATCGTCAACATATTGTAACAAAACAACATCATCATGTGGAAAATACCAAGTACTCATAATAAGTGTAAGACACCTTGTGAATTGGTTAGGACTGTTTTGCGCCCCTTGTGGTAGTACTGTCCAAGTGTACTGTTTACCCCTAAATGTAAATGCAAACAAATACTGGCAATCGGGGTGTAAAGGCACAGAAAAAAAAAAAAAAATGCATTGCAAAGATCTACACAACTGTACCAGGTGGTACCTGTGGGGACAGCTGACAGCAAGGTTTGTGGGTTAGGTACCACTGGGGTTTCAAGTAGTGTTACTTTATTCAATTCCCGAAGATCATGAACCATACGGTATGGGTCTGGTTCTCCCTTTTTGCCCTTTTTCTTCACTGGGAAAAGAGGAGTGTTTGCTACAGAAGTGCATTCCTTTAATGCCTCTGCCTTTACTAATTCCACTATGGTTACCGCTATGGCATCTTCTTGGGCATGGGTCAGAGGTTATTGTTTAATCCTGGGTGGCTGAGCACCAGGTTTCAGGGTTACCATAACAGGGGGTACATCCAATTTACCTAAGTCTGTTTTCCCAGTTGCCCATAATGCTGTTGGCACTTGGGATAACAGTACATTTTCTTCTTCAGTGAGGACAAAAATACAATTTGGTTTACTTAACTCGGCAGATAACAAACACAAAATCTCATGGTTAGTATGTGTGACTTTTACATATGCTTCTCCTGATGAATGCAACATGATATTACAACCTAATACTCCCATCACATCTGTACCAAGAATGTTATCTGATGTGTCTGAGACTAAATACCTAGTGAGTATTCTGCTACCCTGAAATGAGGTTTCTACAGGATCAGTTTGATCTAAAGCATCCACCGTTTTAGTGAGAAGTCTTCCATAATAAACTTCCACTGATTCACCTTTCTCTCTTTTAGCAGATACCTTACTTCAGGTGATAACAGGCAAGACAATAAATTCACATAACATAGTACAAGACATAATTTCATATGCTTGAGTATTTTCTTGAATATTTTACACATATATATTACACAATATTATACACATATATATTGTCATTGTACCTTACTTTTCCATTTAACCTTAGGCTAACACTTTTATCAGAATATTTTCCCTTTGGGCATAAATAGTCATCATACACAGGCTGCGGACCCCGGAGGCCCAAAGCCAAGTTTCACTTTGTAATAATTGACATGTAACATTATTGGGTAACACAGCATCATGTTTAGCTTGTGATTTTCTGCGTGCCCATCACATCAGATACAACGTCCTTGGAGCTACTTGGCAGTCAATTAATGTTTTGGTTATTCCCTGCAGAACATCTGCAGAGCGCTACAACAGAGTACAGGAATACAATTCAAGCAGATAGCAGTTAATACTGACACCAAAATTACATATTACTATTTTTGTACAATTTTCAAATATTTCCCAAATCCCACCTTTTGTCATTACCACAGGTGTTCAAAACCCCTGAGTTGTACTTCAGGTTACCTTAAAGGCAAACTGCCAGACTTTAGAATTTTCTTCACTGGATTCCAACCAAAAGTTGAACCCCTGTGGAACATCACAATATCCTAGTTTCTTCTTTTTAGGGGACATTTCCTGAAAGCGGATTTAATTTTACAAAAAGCATAAAAGTTGAATCCTGGCATTGATATACATAATACATAATCCAATAAACATCATACCGATGGTGTATAGTTTTTCTCTTTGCATTATATCAGATTCTCTGAGTATTTTGTTAAAGTAAGTAATATTTCATACAGAACTGGGAGATAAGATGGGTTATATTAAACAATAATACTGAGAAGGGTGATGTCTCTCTTCAAGCCTGATTCTCGGAGTGAGGTGGGGGTGATTCATTATTTCCTGAACTATCATCCCCTTATCCTATTCTATTGCTTCCTTCCTTCCATATATGCCTCTTTGCAACTTATTGTCCTGAATCAATCCCGCATGATCTAATCTCCACTGATCCCAAAATCTACTGTCTACCAACCCAGTCTGGTGTATTCCTGCTCTTTTTAGGATTGTTTTTACCTGTGCGGCTACTTCTTTCCCTTCCCCTATTTCTATTAGTTCACATGGGGTGTACCATATCTTAGAGGGTCCCATCCCCATCTTGGCTGGTAGCTAATCAGCCAATGAGTCTCTCACTCCTCTAGGGCAACCTTTGAGACAATAGAGGGTCACTTATGACTACTTAGTGAGAACTCCCAGACAGACTCTTCTGTCTTCTATGAACTACTTGTGCAAGTTCAGGAGTAGTGCTCAGGGCAATGCCTCAATTGGCTTCCACAGGATCAACTTTCTGCCTGTGTCCCCTTACCAAAACACTCCCAAATTACTGCACGCACTTCGCGCGGATTCTACTAAGTCCTTCGTGCTACTACTCAGGTCCCATTCGACCTTGACCGTCCAGGCACGGCTGGAGGCTAGTGTTCCAAAACAAGGACTTTTCAATCACTCAGTGCTTCTCAGTTCTGAACCTTGTCCGCAACTCTAGACTCTAGGGGTTAAGAATAGAGAACTTTTCCCCATTCTTTGCAGCCTTATATATCTTATAACACAGGTAACATGCAAACATCAGTAGACAGGTACACAGGTAAGACAAAAAGCAAAGAAAACAATTTCCATATCATTTACAGGTGACATGTCCCTTTTAGGTTCTTCCGTACTATACAATTGGCATCGAGATGTCATATAAACATGCAGCAGCTTACCTCACTCATCGATACAGAGAATAGACACACAGGAACCTCAGATATACTAATTGGCAAGATCAAAGGCTTACCTCACAGTACTGTTTTTATCTATCTGAGGTCCTCTGGTCCTGTCCTCAAGTCGATCGGTGAGTGGGTCGGCACTCTATCGGCTGCACATCAGACGATCTCGTCGCCCCATGTTGATTAGCCAATTTCTGTCGGGGGTTAATCTCCCCCGGGATGGATGTCACCGTAAGCCTAATTAAATAGATAACCAGTTTCGAGCGCTCGGGAAACAAGACGTACACAGGTATCGTGTAAGAACAGTTTCTACTTTATTGCGTAGTTCAATACAGTTTTAAAAGCAAGCTCAGTTACATACCAGTCATGTGATCAATATACATATATGGTCTTTCCAGTTCCGTTACCAGACAAATTTGTTCAGTTACCCATCACCCCAGATGTTTCCTTTTCACCTTATCTGAATGTCCTCTTATCTTTCCTGAGAATACCAGTTCTGCTGAGATCAGCAGAAGTGTTGATATCTTCCCCAGACTCCAAGTCTGTATTCTATCTGTAAACTATGCAGTCTTGTCTGCAGAACATTCCACCCTCTTGTGCTTTCTGTTTACTGTGACATAGAATATAGTGCAAGTTATGTTTTAACCCTTACAGCAATAATGTTTAACTTTTAATTATCTACAAATATAGATATGATTATGTTCATGGGAATACCCCTTTAAGGTTAAATACAGCACCACACAGTATGGTGGGCGGATCTGTAGCTGGAACAGGAAATAGTCATAGCAGAGAGAGGAAGTAGTATTATGTAAGCAGCCAGGGAAGAAACAAGCAGTAGCCATTTTGTGTTTCAGACACTGTGTGCTGTGAGGAAGGGCCACAGCAGCAGCAGCAGCAGGGGAGAGAAGCTGTGTGACAGCGCCCTGCATTACTATCAGTAAGAGGACAGAATTATATCAGGCTGAGCAGACCTACAACCCTGGCAGCCTGCACCTACCTCTATAAGTTAACTGACCTTCTGCAGTGCACCAGAAGCTGGACCTGCAGACATCTAAGACTCGTGTCTGCTAATTCAGCTACAAGCCGCTTTTCCACAGCTCACTGCTACAGGACAGGTCAACCAGCATGTCTGTTCCAATAAAGCAGTGAGTACTTCAACTGATCCTGGCCTGGACATTGTCTTACTTACAGTTATGCCCTGGGCTCCAGCTCCTAGTTGGAGAGGAGCACTGATACCCACTCACCATCTCAACCCAGGGACCTGCGGGTGTCCCCTTACTCCAACTGGAGTCACATCTAACTGACTCTCCCTATTACCCTGTGCACCTCTCCTGGGAGTTCTGGTGCCCATAAGGTCAATGTGACAGTCCAGCTTCCTGCATGGGGTGGTCGCATATACTCATGTGTTGGAGAATAAGGCGGGTGGATACCACCATTGAAACAGGGAGAAACTATTATGGGCAGGGACAAAACATTCCTCTCAGTTTCCTCACATGTCTTCAACAGCATTCCTTGCTTCACACTGAACTGAGAGCATCTCACAGCTTACAAATGTAAGAAAAATCTACTTACTGTATATACTTGGATATTCTAATGGGTGCTTGTGTTATTGCTGGTGGGATGTTAGTCATAGACAACAAGCAGCTTTCCTGACTGTGCTCATATATTTCTCTATATGTATCAGGGATCTGTTTAGGTGCATCAAAACCTGGATTTGCAATCCACCTTCCCTGGATGTCCTATATCATGGTCACTTGGGCTTTTCTCAGCTATTTGTTCACTATTGTACAGTTACTCCTGGCAGAATTATCTGAAAAAGCAGTAGTAGTAGTAGTAACGCACAGAGGGGAGGGCAGACTGCTGCTTATTGTTCATACCCCCAGCCTGAGATTAAAATGCGCTGATGCATAATAGGGGTATAAGTAGCTTAAAAATGTATAGAAGACCATGCACAGAGGCTTATAGATTCATAAAACAGACTGCTAAGGAAGACCTCACAAAGACTTCAACTTTTCATGAAAACTCAAGTATCCTTTGAACGTAGTGCTGTCCATGGCCAGAAAAGTGTCTGCACATTTCAGCCATTCTTCTGTGGCTAAGAATACCCTACTGGACTTGAAGCAACAAAATGGCCTGTATATACAGCTCCTCACTACATGAGGCTTGCAGTTTACAAGTCCCCAAAACCACAGACGGATGTCTTCTTCTCACACAGGCAGCGCGATGATGTCACAAAATCGCACCGCCTGCACTTAGACACAGACGTCCTGTGTGTGGACAGGGAGGAAGCGGTTCCTCCGTTCATCAGCATCGCAGGTAGGTGAGTATGACTTTTTTTTTTCTTTTTTTAGCGCAGTTGTGGGTATATTAATAGTATAAGGGATGGTTAGGAGGGGGAAATATAACTATAAAGGGAGGATTCATTAGGGGGCATTATGACATGGCATTATGGGGGGTCATTTATATAAGGGTTAATACGGGGTATTATAAATACAAGGGGGAGGTTATTTATATAAGGGGCCATTAGGGGGCATAATTTATATTAGGAGGCATTATGAACATAAGAGGGTGGTCATTGATATAAGGGGTCATTAGAGGTGCATATAGATATTTTTGCAAATGTATTAAAAAAGAAAAACTGAAATATCACATGGTCAGAAGTATTCAGACCCTTTACTGTGACACCCATATTTAACTCACATGCTGTCCATTTCCTTCTGATCCTTCTTAAGATGGTTCTACTCCTTCATTGGGGTCCAGCTGTGTTAAATTAAACTGATTGGACTTGATTAGGAAAGGCACACACCTGTTTATATAAGACCTCACAGCTCACAGTGCATGTCAGAGCAAATGAGAATCATGAGGCCAAAGGAACTGCCCAAGGAGCTCAGAGACAGAGCACAGTGGCCTCCATAGTCCTAAAATGGAAGAAGTTTGGGAAGACCAGAACTCTTCCTAGACCTGGCCATCCAGCCAAACTGAGCAATCGTGGGAGAAGAGCCTTGGTGAGAGGGGTAAAGAAGAACCCAAATATCACTGCGGCTGAGCTCCAGAGATGCAATAGGGAGATGGGAGAAAGTTCCACAAAGTCAACTATCAACTCACCAGTTGGGGCTTAATGGCAGAGTGGCCTGAACGAAGCCTCTCCTCAGTGCTAGACATATGAAAGCCCGCAGAGAGTTTGCCAAAAAACACATGAAGGACTCCCAGACTATGAGAAATAAGATTCTCTGGTCTGATGAGATGAAGATTGAACTTTTTGGCATTAATTCTAAGCGGTATGTATGTAGAAAACCAGGCACTGCTCATCACCTGCCCAATACAATCCCAACAGTGAAACATGGTGCTGGCAGCATCATACTATGGGGGTGTTTTTCAGCTGCAGGGACAGGATGACTGGTTGCAATTGAAGGAAATAGGAATGTGGCCAAGTACAGAGATATCCTGGAAGAAAACCTCTTCCAGAGTGCTCTGGACCTCAGACTGGTCCGAAGGTTTACCTTTCAACAAGACAATGACCCTAAGCACACAGCTCAAACAACAAAGGAGTGGCTTTGGAACAACTCTGTGACCATTCTTGACTGGCCCAGCCAGAGCCCTGACCTCAACCCAATTGAGCATCTCTGAAGAGACCTGAAAATGGCTGTCCACCAACATTCACCACCCAACCTGACGGAACTGGAGAGGATCTGCAAGGAAGAATGGCAGAGGATCCCCAAATCCAGATGTGAAAAACTTGTTGCATCATTCCCAAGAAGACTCATGGCTGTACTAGCTCAAAAGGATGCTTCTACTCAATAGTGAGCAAAGGTTCTGAATACTTATTTTTTGCTTGTTTTTCTTTTTTAATAAATTTGCAAAAATATCTACATTTCTGTTTTTTTTTCTGACAAGATGGGGTGCTGAGTGTACATTAATGAGAAATAAAATGAACTTTTTTGATTTTAGCAAATGGCTGCAATGAAACAAAGAGTGAAAAATTTAAAGCGGTCTGAATACTTTCCGTACCCACTGTACATACATATAGTGTGCATATGTATTTGTAGTTTGTATATGTTTTTGATAGTAGAATAAATTATAATTCAATTATAAAATGATAGCTATGTATTACAGTATGTTACATTATTATGTTTATACAGTATGCGATGCACCTTATTACAATTTTCAAGAATATTCAGTTTCTTTTATATACGTCTTATATACAACCTATGGTCATATTTCATTTTAATAAAACATTTCTATTCATTTACTAGTGATATTTCATCCCATTTTGTAATCATAGGTAAAGGAAATTGACTGGTACTGGGACTTTCTTCTTGCTCATGTCATGCCGTAGATTTCGAGTCATGCCCCCAGAATTACATTTTTACTTGCAGTCATTTAAAAATTAGACAATATTAACCTTTGCTTTAATTTCATACCTGAAACCATTATTTTGTATAGTGGATATAATCCTGAAACTATTGCTGGTGCTAAAACATTAATCTCTTTTTAGAGAAAAAGACATTTTAAGTTAAACTTTCTTTTTTATTTGACTGGGTAAATGGAACAGTAGAGGTAAAACTATGAAGCACAAAAGAACAAAAATGTTACAGAATAAAAGTAAAATAAAATATAAGGGAAAGGCACATGTAGTATTGAAAAAATTTGATTATATTTTTAGAAATAGTTATAGTATAAGAGTACTGTAATTCATTTTGTAATGTGGTTATCACCTCTAAACTTCAGCTTAAATGAGCAAAATGATTTTAACATGTGAGTGGTTACCTGTTTTAACTCATTTTCAAATCCCACTGTTATACACTTTACAACCTGCTCCCACATTTTTAAAGTTTTATATGGGTGTGGATGGCTGGATGTTATCGACTAGCATGGAGGCTTGACCATTTCTGAGATATCCAAATTTCTTTCTGACCTCTGACCCCTCTGTAGCTGCTGTCCTATCCAAGTGATTTATAGTGCTTCTATGACAGCTGGTATGTGAGTGGCAGGTTAGTGGGAATTGGGTATCTCGGTACCGCAGCTTTGTTAAGCTAAATTCACATCTGTACCAGCATAATGTTGTGGTTTGCATTTATAACATAATCCACAATACAGATGTGAACAGAACCTTAAATTGTGTTTTTTTGCACTAAAGGGTTTTAAAAAGTGTATTGAGACTACAATTAACCCCTTCCTGATATTTGTCGTACTGTTACGGCGGATGTCGGGTATTTAATTATGGTGGTCACTTTTGAAGAGGATTGCTGGTCCCCTAAACGAGATCTGCTGCCATGAGAGCCAGTAGCCTGTGCAGCCTGTGTTAGAAGTAATGGTAATTTTCAAATCATTAGTGATCAATCCCCCTAGGGGGTTTAATAAATACAGTAATAAAAATTGAAAAAAAAAATTCTTAGAACACATTTAAAAGTCCCTAAATAAAATTAAATATATAAACATTAGGTATTGCTGTATCCGAAAATGCCCGGTTGAGAAACACATAAAACATTTATTACCCATACAGTGAACGCTGTTGTGGGAAAAAAATCAAAAGATCCAAATTGCTGTTTTTTCGCTGTTTCGCCTTACATAAAAATCCATAAAAACTAGAGAAGAGCGAATCGAAGCTGACGAAGTGGTATTCGATCCGAATTTCAGGAAATATTTGATTCACATCAAATCTGGATTTCCTCACGCTTCGTGGTAACGAATCACATTTTTTTGGCTGCTGCACATGTTAGGACATGGGTCAAGGAACTGTGGGAATGCCGGATCACCCACAATGCCATGCATGCAGCCAATCAGCAGCCAGCCAGCCCTGTAATGTCACAGCCCTTTAACCCCTTCCCGAGTGCCCATGGCATCGGGAACGGATGTTAGCTGTCAGTTACAGTTACTGCTCCATAACCGATCGGGGGTTTTAACACCTTGGACCACGACATCCAAGGGCTTCTGCCATTTTGCTGCCCACCCCTGCTCTCTGCAGACAGGAAATAGCTGTTTTTTAACGCGATTCAGCAAAGATGCCGAAACAAATGTTTGAAAACTTCGCTCATCTCTAATAAAAACAATAGACATTCCCCAAAATGGTATAACTAAAAATAACATCTGGTCCCGCAAAAAAAAAGATGCCCTACGCATTCCCAACTGTATAAATTTGGTATCCCCAGAATCGTACCACCCATATAATACAAGTGATGTCATTTTGGCTGCAAAGTAAATGCAATAAAAACAAAGCCAGTATGAAAGCCACACAAATGCATTTTTCCTCCAATTCCACCCCATTCTAAATTGTTTTCCAGCTTCCCAGTACATCATACAGAATAATAAATGGCACGATTACGAAGCACTCAAATGGCTCTATGAATAGAAAAATAAAAAAATGTATGGGGTTTGGAAAGCAGGTAGTCAAAAAACAAAAATTTAAAAATGCCTGTGGTGGGAAGAGATTAATGTTTATATGTATATGTATGTATTAATATACCAGTGTTTACAATACTGTACAAGTAAGGCTAGGTTGACACTTCTGTATCTCCCTCAGTCATCCCTTGGCCGATCAGATTTTAATCTCTCAAGAGCTGTTCCGAGTGAAATTGTAGTAGATGAAGATTCAGAGACAGAAATTATGGGAATCTCTCTGGGGAAGAGAGGGATACAGCTCTATGTCCATGTCTGATTTGAAAAGAGAGGAGGAAACCTCAGTGGTATGGTATATTGCAGTTTTAAAGGATTGACAGGATTGGTTTCAATGCAGTGTTGTCTCAAGGTATGGCATGAAAAGTCAGTAAAAAGCATGAGTTAAGAACTATGAAAGCTTATTTCTCTTACATCCCTGTAGTTTACGCTTTCACTGGACAAGATCATAGGTCTAAACCAGAGGTTCCCAAACTTTTTTTTCTCGTAGACCACTTTCAAAATTTTACTGGTTTCGGTGGACCCCCTGCTGCTACATTTCTACCATATTTCCAAAACTCATCAAAAAATGTGAAGATTAGATCTAACGTAGACCCCTGTCGAGTCTCCCGTGGACCCCTGGGGGTCCACCTGGACCACTTTGGGAATCACTGGCCTAAACAATCAAGTGAAAGGAAAAATGATACAACCTAACTTTTATTGTAAAGCCGATAAAAAAAACAAAAAAAATAGTGTTTTTGTACTCAAATAATTGTGTCTATAAATAAAGTGAGGTAAAAACCACAAAGGAACACTGGTTCATACATTGATGATATAGAACCAGATTCCCCATATGGTATACAGCAGGCACACAAAGAATCAACCCAATGTATAGCTGTCCAGCTAGAACTATCCCTATGAGGCCCCACAGGCATATAGTCCAGGTACGAGGTCTTCTACTAGATATCTGCCTAGTGAAAGCTGGAGCTAGGCTGTTGACGTGGCAGGCCCTGATTGCTCCCTCCTCCCGGGGGGAGGTAAGAGGGGGCAGCTCCTTGCTGTTAAAAGCCTCAATCTTTGCTAAGTTCAGCGTGTTGCTCTTATCTATGCGGACACGCTGTTAGAGTGTGTCTACCATCGCTATCTCTAACATAGGTGTTTTATTTGATCCCTGATGATTTCTTTACACCAGGGATCTATTTAATACAGGGCAACAGCCTAGCTCCAGCTTTCATTATTATAGTTATTATTATAGTTAAAATAATAGAACTACCATCATTTACCATACCTACAGAAAGTGTGAACATCATTGGGGACTACAATGCTAAACACCTATTCACAGTCAGTTGAAAAAACTGCATGGTAAGGCTATGCTTCACATTATCCTTATAAAAGGTTGGCCCCCACTGGGTATGCAGTACTGCAATACATCGTAAATAGAAGCCTGTAAAAGGCTGCTCAATACTAAACAATGTTAGACATAATATATTTTTCATCGCAGGCTGCTCTTTATATTTAACAGTTGGGCATAACAGGACTACCAAAGATGACTGCCAACCTTCTTTTACATGTAGCAAAAATTGTTTTCATTTTAAATATTTTATAAGTAAACTAAATATATGTCATTTAAGGACAAACTTTTCTGTGGAATTGGAATTGTTAGTTTTGTTGATTGTAGCACCGAATATTTATTGTTTTTGATAGATAGAATGCTAACATTTCATTTTGAATGCCCTCTTGAAGGTTTTGTACCTTTATATACGTTTTATATGCCATATTTTATATGATTTATAATCTAGTAAATAAAAGGTTTCTCTGATGGTGGATAAAATTTTACCATATATGCATTACATGTACATAGTGTGTGCACATACAGAGAGAAGCAAATAGCAAGTAACATTTTGTAATGGTATTCAAAAACCATCAGCATAACATCAAAGCCTTACTCACCATGTGGAAATTATCACCTGCTAGAGGGTAGCATTATGTGCTAGGTGAGTGGAATTATCAAGTGATATTTCCTTTGAAAGAATCGGGAAAGAATTGTTCAGATGAGTCATGTAACATCAAAGTGTTTCACAATTGTTTTTAATATTCAAACTATTTCAAGTCAACAGAAAAAGGATTTAGATTTGCAACCAGGATCTAAATATTAAAAGTTACTAGAGCTAAGCAATGTAAAGCATGAAACTAAAGAAGTATAACTTTAGTCTGGGATAATACAGTAAAATTGTTAAAAAAAAAAAACTTTCCCGTTTTAGTGGTCCACTAGGTCTTACACAATTGTTTCTCTATTGATCATCCAAAATTAATATTTGCTCTAAATCTCAAACCTGCTAAAATTAATTTTTGCTATTTCTAGAAAAGTTGAGTGAAGTACAAATTTATGACTCCTCGGATTAATGTAGGTATATGATGCTTTAGGATTTTCAACATATATTCTGCGTACTATATGGGTAATACAGTGGGTACAGATAGTATTCAGACCGCTTTAAATGTTTCACTCTTTGTTTCATTGCAGCCATTTGCTAAAATCAAAAAAGTTCATTTTATTTCTCATTAATGTACACTCAGCACCCCATCTTGACAGAAAAAAACAGAAATGTAGATATTTTTGCAAATTTATTAAAAAAGAAAAACTGAAATATCACATGGTCATAAGTATTCAGACCCTTTGCTCAGTATTGAGCAGAAGCTCCCTTTTGAGCTAGTACAGCCATGATTCTTCTTGGGAATGATGCAACAAGTTTTTCACATCTGGATCTTTCCTTCAATTGCCAAAACCAGTCGTCCTGTCCCTGCAGCTGAAAAACACCCCCATAGCATGATGCTGCCACCGCCATGTTTCACTGTTGGGATTGTATTGGGCAGGTGATGAGCAGTGCCTGGTTTTCTCCACACATACCGCTTAGAGTTAACGCGAAAAAGTTCAATCTTTGTCTCATCAGACCAGAGAATCTTATTTCTCATAGTCTGGGAGTCCTTCATGTGTTTTTTTGGCAAACTCTATGCGAGCTTTCATATGTCTTGCACTGAGGAGAGGCTTCCTTCGGTCCACTCTGCCATAACGCCCCAACTGGTGGAGGGCTGCAGTGATAGTTGACTTTGTGGAACTTTCTCCCATCTCCCTACTGGATCTCTGGAGCTCAGCCACAGTGATCTTTGGGTTCTTCTTTACCTCTCCCATCAAGGCTCTTCTCCCATGATTGCTCAGTTTGGCTGGACGGCCAGGTCTAGGAAGAGTTCTGGTCGTCCCAAACTTCTTCCATTTAAGGATTATGGAGGCCTCTGTGCTCTTAGGAACCTTGAGTGCTGCAGAAATTCTTTTGTAACCTTGGCCAGATCTGTGCCTTGTCACAATTCTGTCTCTGAGCTCCTTGGGCAGTTCCTTTGACCTCATGATTCTCATTTGCTCTGACATGCACTGTGAGCTGTGAGGTCTTATATAGACAGGTGTGTGCCTTTCCTAATAAAGTCCAATCAGTTTAATTAAACACAGCTGGACTCCAATGAAGGAGTAGAACCATCTCAAGGTGGATCAGAAGGAAATGGAGAGCATGTGAGTTAAATATGAGTGTCACAGCATAGCAATACTTATGACCATGTGATATTTTAGTTATTCTTTTTTAATAAATTTGCAAAAATATCTACATTTCAGTTTTTTTCTGTCAAGATGGGGTGCTGAGTGTACATTAATGAGAAATAAAATGAACTTTTTTGCTTTTAGCAAATGGCTGCAATGAAACAAAGAGTGAAAAATTTAAAGGGGTCTGAATACTTTCCGTACCCACTGTATATCCAGAATTCTGGGTGAAAGATCGCAGTGCACAGAATGACTGTATACCATTTTATTTGCAGTAGTTGTTATATGCTGTAGTGTCAGCACAGTTCAGCACACTTTCTTACATCACGTCTTAGAGCATCCATATTAAAATACTCGTTGGCCAATTATGTAAAGATGACCAATCACCTCTACTGACATGCCTGTATATTTGTACTGTATTCCCCATAAGATAATAATTCTGGAGCATATCTTCTTACAACTCTGCTAAAATTGTGCCTAACATCCAAAGATCTAACTTAAAAGCATCATGGGAAGATATTACTACAGTTGTCTACCAGGCTAAAAGAATGGAAACTAAAGTGTAACGATGGATACATGGAATCTCCAAAATATTATTGATATTTTTAAAGACTTTTGTGTAATGTTCTGTAAAATTTGAAGGAAAGAGGTCTCTGAGTCAGCCAGATCAGGGGCGCACCGCTAATGAGGCGAAGTGAGGCGGCCGCCTCAGGCGACACTGTCCGTCACTGTCTGGGGGGCGGCATTTTTACTATTTATTTAATGTAAACCAGCCACAGGCATCGGTAAGTGAGGCCGCGGGCCTCAAATAATACTATTATTATACTCTGGGGTCTTTTCTGAATCCAGAGTATAATAATCGGAGGCCCAGGGGAGGTGAGAGAACATAAAAACATATCCTACTCACCTCTCCTGCGATCCAGTGTTAGTTCGAGCAGGCTTGGAGCCTCTAGTGATGTTATCAGCTTGCGTCGCCGGCCTGATCACATGACGTGTGCGCGTAATTAAATGGCCGAAAGCTGCAAGGAGTGCACCGGTGTCAAGGATAGGTAAGTAACACTGGTTTCTATGTTTGTCACCTTCCCTGGGTCTCCAATCATTATACACTGGGGTCTAAAAAGACCCCAGAGTATAATAGTTCATGGGTGGGCTACTATGGGGCATAATACCATGTGCAGGGGCCACTGTGGAGCATAATACCCTGTGCAGGGGCCACTGTGGAGCATATTACAAGTGCAGGGTCTACTATGGAGCATAATACCCTGTGCAGGGGCCGCTATGGAGCATAATACAAGTGCGGGGGCCACTATGGAGCATAATACCAGTGCAGGGGCCACTATGGAGCATAATACCAGTGCAGGGGCCACTATGGAGCATAATACAAGTGCAGGGGCCACTATGGAGCATAATACCAGTGCAGGGGCCACTATGGAGCATAATACCAGTGCAGGGGCCACTATGGAGCATAATACCGTGTGCAGGGGCCACAGTGGAGCATAATACCGTGTGCAGGGGCCAATATGGGGCATAATACCGTGTGCAGGGGCCACTAGGGAGCATAAAACTGTGTGCAGGGGTTGCTGTACAACATAATACCGTGTGCAGTGGCCACTGCAGGGCATAATACCATGTGCAGGGGCCACTATGCAGCATAATACCGTGTGCAGGGGCCGCTGCAAGGCATAATACAGTGTGCAGGGGCTGCTGTGGAACATTGTAGTGTGTGTAAATGGGGCGCTATAAACCCCTGTTTCTATTATACGCTGTCTGTTTATAGTGGCCATGTGATGTAATTCCAGCCTTGTCACATACTGTAGACATGTACGGGACGAGGCTGTAGTTACATTATATGGCCGCTATGAGATGAATGACACTATGTAAACAGAGAAGCGGAGACAGAGCTTACACAGGTACCATTCAAACAGCTGATCAGTGGGGGTCCTGGGTTTTTGAGTCCCACTGATTAGTTTATTAATGACCTGGAAAACCTTTTAATTAGGTAACACCTGGGGCATTATTAATAAGGGGCACTATTTATACAGGGTACACACAGACATTATTAATATAAAGGTGCACTTGGGAGTATTATTCATTATGGGGGGTTATATCACATATTTTATAATTGGGGTAGCAGCAGGATGGGTGTGCAGGTGAGGACAATGTGGGTCAGGTGCCTGGAAAAGTGAGGAGCCAAAGATGTCTGTGTTGCAAACTTTACAGAGACAAGTCACAGCTGGAAGAAGTGTTCATGGCGGCCCAAAGGGAAGAGAAGGGAAATGTGAAGGATTAGTTAGAGATGTCACCTGTAAGTCACAAAATGTTACTGCACTGTATTCATCTAAATGATAGAGGATAAATACCTGATTGATGGGGGTCTGTCTGCTGAGACCCCCACTGAACCTGAGAATTGGGTTTTTCCCCCCACTGGGTGGGAATTCACCCTGACCACAGCCATATATATAGGTTTGTCACTTGGTGAATGGATGAACCCGCGTCGATCTCACTTCATAGCTATATGACAAATTTGGTAATGAATTAGGCAGGAAATAAATTTATTGATATGCTACAGTTTGGTAAATTTGATAATGAATACGACTTGCAACTGGCAATGACAACAGCACCAGAAAATACAAAGTAGGGTAAAAAAATAATGCTTTGGATAGAAAGAGTATTATTGTTGCAAATTCTAAAAAAAAACAGAGTGCCATGCAAATTCACAGGATTTTCAGTCATTTTGCACATACAGATCACAGAAAAGGTTGCACTGTGGCAGACTCCATGTAAAAAATAAAATGCTATGAGATTTCACAGAATTGTCAATTGTTTTACACAGAAAGATCTTACTTTGGCCTGTTACTAACACCTATGATCTCTCCTATATCTGCTTTTCTATATTAAATCTATCTAATCTATTCTCTAATATAGTGCCTATGACATCACTGACCTCTACACCCACAGCTCCTCATGACTGGCTGAAAGACTGAAATAAAGGATTATTGGAAAGCATGCCTGGTTCACACATCATGAGATTCTCCTGCTCTCTGTTTCCTCCTGTCTGAAACAAATCACAATAGATTTACTTTGGTGGAAATCAAACTTTTTGTGAATTTTTGGCCGAATCTAGTTTGTTGCAAACCATTTTCCCCATCTCTAGGAGCTTGTCATCAGCATATATGAAAACGTTCGTCATCTGTTGTGTATTACTATTAGTTTACCCTAGTCTATTTAGTTATATTTACAACCAGAAGCCAAAACTCCCAAAAGTTGTGGAATATTTTTAATATTTGTGAATTAAAATGTTATATTCACCTAAGAACTATATTTCATGAATTATTTTACTATTTGGGGAGAATTGAGGACTAAAGTGAAAGCCTAGAATTATTAATCATGGTCAAGAGCAGCTAGAATGGTATTCGTGAAAATCATTTTGCACTTTCTTTTAAATAGTCCTATATGATATATAACAAAATAAATCAGTATTGAGATGGATTGTCAATGATTTGATATAGTACCAAGATATTCATCCAAATCAATGGCTGATGGAGATACAAGATGGTTTATTTATTTTAAGGACAATTTCAGCACTTTAGATATTGGCAGAATGTTAGTGTTAAAACTAGCAGAAGGACCAGGCTTCGCACGGTTTCAGACCCAAAGTATAATGATCGGAGGCCCAGAGGAGTTGAGGGAACATAAAAAACACTGTTACTTACCTCTCCTGCGCTCCAGCAGGCTTCGGGCCTCCTTGGTGACGTCCCAGATGTTGGTGGGCCAGTCCAACGTCATTATGCATTATGCCTGGCTCGCGTGACATCTGGTCTAACATTGAAGAGGGAGTGCGCATAATACTATATGAAGGGGCCACTATGAGGCATAATACTGTGTGCAGGGGCCACTATGGGGCATAATAGTGTGTGTAGGGGCTACAATGGGGCATAATAGTGTGTGTAGGGGCCACTATGGGGCATAATACTGTGTGCAGGGGCCACTATGGGGCATAATAGTGTGTGCAGGAATGCAGTTTGTGCGGGGGGGCGGTTGCCGGGGGGGAGCCATGTCTATTGTTCACCTTGGGGCCCAGCCATTCCTAGTTACACCACTGAGTCTAGTATAGGTACAGTCTATTTATGGCTGTGTTATGGAAACCTGGTAAATGAAATGTGAACTTATATTGGCTGAAACACGTGATATGACTGAATATTTAAGGACCTGCGAACTGCTATTGACTAATACAGGTCATAAATAGCTTGGTTGCTATGGAAACCTGTGTGCCTGAGGAGACTAAGTGCCTGCGAACTTCTATTGGCTGATAAGGGACATGTGACCATGTGTATGGCAGTTGGAATATGAGTGAAAGACTTGCAGGCTTGTATTAGCTAATGCAGGTCATTTTTTGGGAATACTGTATCTCAGGAACAGTACATCCTAGAGAGATGAGACCCAGTCTAAAATCTTCCTGGACACCTGATGTACCTGTGTACCAAATTTGGTGAGGATCGGCCCCAGTCGTTTGGTCGCGCATAAAGAACAGACAGACAGAAACTCATTTTTATATATATAAGAGATTAGATGCAGAGGTTCATGGAAAAATGTATATGAAGTTTTAGAAGCCGGAGGTTTTCATTACCAATTATAAAGTTCAATAAGTTTATACTATACATTGATGCAATAGGTTTTGCTGGCTCTTAAAGAGGTAGAAAGGGTTAATATTTCTATACACAACAATTTAGAACAATTCTATTGATAAGTTTAGCAAATTCATGGACTTCACTTTTTGAAAGAGATTTGTTCTTATTAAGGTTTTACAATTATTCTTTAATACTTTACTACGATCTTTAGGAATTACAGTCACATTATGGGGTATGTAGCTCAGCCTGGCTCAGATATGCTCAGCTTAAAAATGTTTATAGTCTTACAAAAAGTAAAGGACCTGTTTAAAGTTAATTAACTTACTAAACTAAATGATATTTTAGCACATTGAATTTGAGAGGGTTTTGCCTCTGCTTTTTTAAATAAAATGTTTTTTTTTTGTTTTTTTTGTTTTTTTTTTTAAACATGGTTTAAAAATATTTAAAAACATGGTTGCTTATTTCTTCTCAGGAAGTGACATCACATCTGTTGAAAATGGGGAAAAGATGTGGGTGTAGTATCTAGGAGGCAAGGTAACTATGCATAGTTCCATTGAAAGATTTTGTTTAACTATTCACATTGTTTTAAGCATTTTTGTGATATAAAGGTTATATTTTACTCCAGAACATAAGGAGAATGAGAAGGAGAGACAGTGATGTTTCCAAAGTGTTAGTAAGGGATGTAACTCTCATTCAGCTCCTTTTGCAGATGCCATAAATTACAGATATGACCACGCTCAACTAATCTCCAATTTGGACTAAACAAAGAAAAAAGAGTATGCCTGCCACTAGCAATTGGCCCACAATGTGAAAAATAAATAATAATAGTACAGATGTAAAAAAATAACAACTGTCTTTTGCTGCTCTGCTTCCAGCTACAGTATATAACTTAAAAAAAAAAAGTTAAGTAAAAAAAATGCATGAAAAAATACTGGCAAAAATATTAAGCCAAGTACAAGGCCAATTAAAAAAAAATAGATACATTTATTAACATAAACAGTGCAAATACTTGTAGATTATAGTAAAATGAAGATCAACTAAAGATGGTGGTGGATAAAATGTGAGGTCGAGCTTTTATATCATCCATTCTCCTGTCGTTGTCCATATGTTCAGAAATGCATATATAGAATGCATATATAGAATTTCAAATGTTTTCTGCAGCAGTACAACGACTCCAAACATACAGTCAATATCACTAATAATTATCTTCAATTTAAAGATGACCCCCCTAATCTAAGCAACATCCAATCTGTCTGGGATTATATATAAAACATAAGGATTTGAGCAAGCGTACAAGCCACAGAAGATCAGGGCTCCTTCTCCAAAGGCTGTTCATACCAAACATTGATTTGATTTAGATCTACCTTTTGTTCATCCACTTTGCGCTTCATTAATTGACAAAAATAAGCTATTAACTCTTCTATTTTTGAAAGCATTCTAACTTTGCAGAATTTTTTCCACACCTGCCTAAAACTTTTGCATAGTCCTGTATATTATGTGCCAATGTTTGTCTATTTTTTATTTTGTATAAGTGGTATGCCACAACTAGTGCATAGGTTGACATACAGAATATATTACAAAAATATAATTTCCATACATTTTTGGAAGGATCCCTTTTTCCAACCTCTTCACTTTATCATCTGTACTGTATGGCACTAGGCTCTTTTTCACAAAATACAAAACAATTAATAAAAGAAGCAGGTGTCATTATCAAAGAATGTTATGTATAAAATAAATAATTCTGTGTTCCCTTGGGTGTGTCCTGTTCTGCGAACAAAGACATATAACATGCCCCACACTGAAGATCTAGTGGGTAACAAAGGACATCACTGGCATTCACTGAAAAGAATCAAGAACTAAGTAAATGTGATCATCATAAAAATAGGGAAGTTTTCATCGTGTTGCAAATTCATAGTAAATTCTGTAACAAAGAGAAAGATAAAATAGAATAATAAAGTACATTTTAATGTTAAATGTTTTTGAATGTTCCTATCTTAATAACAGAACTACAAGTAAAAAAAAAAGTTTTAATAATTGATATGTTCCCTGTAGTCATTCTGAAATGTATATTGCTTTGAAGTTGAAAAACAGTTTTCTTTTCTTCTTCTTCTAAACAAGCTGTTACGCAACCGATCACATTTTAATTGAAGGTCTCTATACAAATATTGAGGAAGTTTATAAAACACTGCCAGTTTGTATTATGTAATAAAATACAAAAGTAAAGAGAAATTCAGATTTGATCCTACAAATAATTCATCCAGTGGAGTCAGGCAGGTTAATAAAATACCAATTAATAATGAGTTACATTAATTGAGATTAGAAAATGATTAAGGCAAGAATTAGTGCTCCGTCACTGTCAATACTGAAATGAGGATGGCTATATGAGGTATTCCTTAGAGGAAAGCAACATGGTTTCTTAATTTATTTAATAAGGAATTTCAAACTGTTTCCTTTTTTAAATTCCTTATTTAATAAGGAATTTAAAAAAGGAAACAGTTTGAAGCAAATATGCAGTATCTTCAAGACTTTGGAATTTGGATTTTTACTCTAGGAATGCATTGTTTCTGTTCAGTAATGTTCCTCAACCTGTGGCTCTTTGCAAAACAACAACTTCTACCATGCGCTATGGAATAATGAAAGAAATTGAAGATTGTTGTGGACAATATCAAGTCTGGTGCAAATAAAAGTCAGTATGGTGGTGAGTAGTGGATAACAGTTTAGAGACTCAACAAGTTATACAGATGTGACCTAGTAGATTGTCGTCAATGTTGTGTTACTTTGAAAGTATCGATAACTAACATGAACACTAAAATAGGTCAATATTAACGTTTCTCTTTTAGGATTAGAAAGAGTTTACAATGTTAAGAAATATAACATGTAAAAAGAAGGTGAAGTGAGAAAACAACAAAAATTTTGCATCCTGTCAGCCATACAAATTTTAGTATTTAAAGCGTTTTCTTTCTCTCTCCTTTTAAATATCTTACATGCTCTAGTGTTGCCATTGCAGTACTAATAGACTATATTGGGTGCAGACATCCTATTGGATGAGTAAAGGCTACACAAAGGGATATCTACATGCAGAATAGTAAGTGTGTGCTCATCATTTGAACAATAGTTATATTGCTAATGACGGAACAGGTCAGATACTGTGGACTGAAGTAAGGACTATATATGTCCAGGCAGTCCATGCTTATATATACATCATTACAAGGTTAAACAGCTGCTGTTACTACAGCAGGACCTTCCATAGGAAAGGCAGGGATATTTTATCACAGTCCCTGCCCCTTCCCTGTGCACAGCTATGGAAGCTCCATTTCCGGCTGGAAACTGTGTGAGCTTTTGGGACCTAGTGAACCCAGATCAACTCTATAGTATACTGTAGGAGGTTGCATTCCTCCCATAACTGGGGCTAACATACTGTATCAGCTCCAGTTACAGGAGAAATTTAAAATGAAAGCAAAGGAAAGTTAAAGTAAAGTTAAAATGCCAAAGATCTATTATTACCTGGGGGGGGGGGGCACAATGTGTATATATATATATAAAAAAAAGTAAAAAAGAATGCCACTACCACCCCACATCACTGGTGCTAGCTCTGCCCCTGGTGACACAACCATAACTGTCACCTACATAAAAATTAGAGCAATAGAGAGGGACAATTATTTTAGTTTTTTTGTAGCGCTTTGTTATAAAAATAGTGACATAAACAACACATTTCTTTCCTTTTTATGTTTCCATTTTCTCGGATATAAGAATAAAGACAAAATAAAAACAAAGCCTTATTTATCACCAGAAAAATGCAAAAAATGATTTGAATAACTCAAAGAAAAAAAAATGCTGTAGCCCTCAAAACCACAAGTACAAAAATAAAAATTAATTATGCACTTTACACCCATCCCTTTGTGTCTTTACTCATTGAATAGACTGTCTGCTACAACCCAATGGAGGTAAAGGTAGGATGGGAGTAGTAGTTGTCGCGGCGATGTTATGGGTAGGCCAAAGACACTCTCTAAACTCCTACAGCTCCTCTCCCAGGCCATACACTGACTAGAGGGGCCTGTGTGGTACCTGATGATGATTGTGGTAGTTTTTCCCCTGGGGCACTTCGAGTTGGAGAGGGGTCCTCTCTTATCCTGAGCCGTGTGATTGTGTTCAGAAGGGCCTTGATGGTAAGCACAGGAATGACTCAGGAGGCAGTAGAGCAGTTTAACCAAGATGTTACTTTACTGTGGTAACCAATAACTCATGCAGCTTCCCGATGGGAGTTGTAGTTGTTAGGACTTTAACTGCTATGGCTATTACTTGGGATGAGGGATGCCCAAAATAAGATGGTGGTATGGTGCTTTTCTCCAAACCAAATATTATATAAAGTCCCTGCCTCTCCCACTATAGCTATGGGGGCTGAATTCTATGAAGGGTCCTAGGGATAAAAGGGTCCTGGCAGGTGGGTTCCGTGAACCACGACTTCCTCCAACGATTGGCACTCTTTTCCCTTTATGGGGCAATTCTTCCCTGTCTCAGGGCTGTACAGGGATGCTCAGCTAGTTGACAAGTTCTTCCCTCAGAGACTGCAGAGAATGCAAAGCAGGTGTCTCTTAGCTGATAGGACTCACTGAACTAACTAAAATACTGTACTAATGGTCCCCTGGAAACTTACAGTTTTAATTTATCACAAATTCATGTTGTTTTTAGAAAAACTGCATAATTTGCAACAAAATATTCAGACGCATATCTGTCCTCTAGGCAGGACATGTCCAGATACATGCATCACATGTAAGAACTTTTCTATGCACTTATCACAGTTTTGTGACTAGTTATCACGAGTGATATGCTAACTATCCTATTTGTATCTATGTGTGACCACCGTTTGAGAGAGGGTTTAGAAGACAAAATTTACGCAGTAATCTACTCTCTACCTAAATGCAATCCCAGGCACAATTTTATAAAATGTTCCATACTCCTATTTCCCCTTTACTCCTGAAGGTGTTAAATGGTTATGGAAGCTTGTCTCTTCCCCTCAAAATCATGGAATCATGGTCCTCCCTAAGCTGCGTAAGGACCAGTGTGCGAGTTTTCTCCTCTCCTCCATTCTTGACAATCTGAATATTAAGGCAATAACCATTGGGGGGGACATAATATAAATTATGCGCTTTTGCTGATGAGGTCCCCCTTTATATTATACAATTCCATACTTCCCTCCCCTCCATCCTAGCTGAAATTGATCACTTCGGTTCCTGATCCAATTTCAAATTGGGGGCCTTAAATGTCACCCTACCTCCAGGGGAACTGACAGGAGGTACAGAGAAATTAATCCTTCCAGTAGCTTCAGATGGGTTTTTGCTATCTGGGCATCCAGTTTCATAGCAATTTATAGAAACTGTTTGACCTTAAATTTGTCCCCTGCTTGTGCAGATAAGCAAAGATCTGGAGACTTGGCAGCTGGGCATGTACTCCTAGTTTGACCACGCTAATATTTTGAACATGAATATCCTCCCAAAATTGCTTTATCTGCTGCAGATGATTACGATCTCAGTTGCAGTGTCCTTTTGGTCGACTGTGAGGTCTTACTTCTGTTGGTTTGTCTGAGCGAATAGAGGTGTGCAACTTGGCTGGTCCACCCTGTGACTTTTTTTACAATTGCATATCATTAACATTCCTGTTGATCCTGTGATTTCCATTATTTCAACACTTTTTCAAATATATATTTGAAAATTTTATAACTAGTATGCAATGAATAACTTTTATTTGTTAAAATATAATACTCATCATTCAATAACTTTGTGGCAGATAGGGTATAAGGATGTCATTGATTTTTTGCCACTATAATTAGAGTTGATATTATTGACCTGAGCAAATGCCTCAAAGCACGGAAACTATTTATACTTGTGTGTCTTACAAGGTTTGTAGGAGTAGTGTTATTCATAGTTAATACTTTGAGGTACAATGCACTAAAATCTTGCTTTATAAAATCAATGCAGAACTGTTTTTCTATAAATAGTGCTGCAATTAATGCTGTAGCCAACACTTGATAATACCGCTAATTCCTGAATTCTGTATCAGCAAGATATAGTAGATGTAAAAATTGACAAATGAACTAGAAAAAAGAAAAATGAAAGAAAAAATAAATATAGTAGATGACTGAATGAACTGATTTGTGGTTTAATAATAGAGATAGATGAACCTGTAAAGGTTTGTTGACTAACTCTTTATAGCTCTCTAAGGCAAACACAGCCAATGTGATGTCTATGGATGGTAGGCAGTGGATACAAACTGGTTGTTTAACCTTACTCTACGCTGTCACTTTTTCTTTACATTTTGTCAAGATTAAAAATGCTACAAAAATTAGCCTGTTTTGGGGAAAGATGCCTGCAAATGTTGTTTCATAATTTTTCTCAAGAAAAATTTAAATTGTGGCAGACTGGCAGAATGCCTAGTTAAAAAGTGAACTGGCTTTAAAAAAAAGATACCATCTTCAAGAAAATTTGTGGTAGACTGTTAGTGTTAGTGTTAATGTAAGTGCATAAATGAAGAATTGACTTTCTAAAAAAATACAAAAAAAAATTATCACTTTCTGGAAGTATATGCCACATCAACAAGGCATTGGTATTGGAATAAACCATTCTATGAACAATACTGCTGAAAAATCATATATAGGTCTTTATTGGATAAAACTTAATGTTTATTATAGATATAATGATAAAATAAATAAATGATTTGTGTATAAACAAACATGTGCAAACAACCAGCGTAGATAAAATTCTACCTGTTTGGAGACCTCGTTCTTTCAGGCGCCTTAACAGATCACAAGACTGAGCCTCCAATTCTCTAAATGATGAGCAATTATGGCGCACCCTTTGGAATTGTCCTGTGGGGTGCCTTTTTTTTTATTGTGGTGGGTGACAGCTAACCCATTGAAGAAAACTATTTGTAGCTGTTTTCTTCTGGTAGATATATGAAGAGATTTTATCACTTGGCGATCTCATTAAGTTAAGCTCCAGGAAGGCCAAGGTGTTAGTATGTATCTGAAATGTAAATTTTAGACCCATCTCATTCACATTTAGGACCTCCACAAAGTTCTTAAATCCATCTTTGGACCCTTTCCATAGTATTAGGAAATAGTTGATGTAACGTATACAAAACTCAATACAGGAGGTCCAAATAATGTTTTCATCCAAAAGTACAATGGTTTCCTCCCACCAGCCAAGGTACAAGTTGGCATAAGTGGGAGCCACAGGGCTCCCCATCGCAGTAGAAGGTCCACCCCTCAAAGATGAAAACATCCATCTGGAGAGAGCTGTGGAGAAAACCCCTCTTACTGCTGGCTTTGGAGGAGGATAACTTCATATATGAGTTGCCCCGACCACCGATTCTGTTGCCAGACAGATGTTTGGAGCAGCTTATTGCTGGAGAATCCCCCGTGAATATGCAGGTTCATTTACTGCAGGTATGACATTGGGGAGTGACAGCGCATATGTCACTATTGTATTGGAGCTCCTTCTGGATAGGGAGGTTCCCAGATGATGCTGTAGATGTCATGAAAATCTTGGTAGCAACAGTTTTTACTGCTATTTTCGTCAACAATATAACCCCTGATGATTGTAAAATGAAACGCGTAGGATTATTTTTGGTATAGTTTAGCCAGTATGGAGTAACAGGAGGATTATTACCAGCAGCAACAAATGCAGCCCCTGAAGGAAAGTAGCCTCGGGTTTCATGGACTGAAACTTATTCAGCTTTCTGCATAAATCTTACCTTGGAAACATTCCCTGTTAACTCCTACTGCTGTGGTTACATGATAGGGAGTTTAGTAGTTTTAGGGGGAGCACAGTGTGTATGTTAATACCTACCTTAAATCCCACATATCTTGGAGAAGAGTGGATAATATTATTAACAGTTTAGCTCACCCAACCACATCCCAACAAAATATATCGAACTTGATACTGTTTTTTATTGTTTTTTTAATTTATCATTATTAAAAGATTTTATTGCTTTGATGTTTTCAATTTTGAAAAATTCTCACTATGGGTTCACGTTTATTCGCCTCTATTAATCTAGTCCCTAGTAACCAGCTAAATTATGACTGGCGACATTTTAAATACACAACAGAGTGTGCTAATAGTATAGCAAGGGCACAACTGATTTATACATGACTTAAATCACCCTGTAACGTCTCCTCCACACATTAGAGGGAATCGGTACCAAGCATACAAACTCTCATCCTTAAAGTGATGCTCCAAAATGGCAGGGGATGCATCACTCTATAAACAAAATGAATAAATAAATGAAATGATATGAGTATATAAGGTACCTATCACCGAGGGCATTCAATAGCGAAACGTCTACAATGGCGTAATTCTATCCGCCCAAAGTCTCCTGGAAAAGGCTTCTACATGTATGCATACATCACCCTATAATGTCTCCTCCACATATTAGAGGGAAAAGGTATCAGGCACACAAACTCTCATCCCTAAAGTGATGCTCCAAGATGGCAAGAGATACAGCACTATAAATAAATAAGTGGATAGAGAGCATATTACGTGCCTATTCCCAAGGGCATTCAATAATGAAATGTCTCCAATGGCATAATTCTATCCACCCAAGTCCTGGAGAACACTTCTAAATATACGAATACTCCCCTCTCTCTCTGTTGGAGTTATAACATCACCCACAGAATGGGTGCGCTCTAAAAAGAGAATTCCCAGAGAGAAAGGGATATGCCCTACTACTCCAAATATATCTAGTCAAGCTAGAATTAAATAGTAGTGGAGAGATCTGATAAACAGGGTACGTTAAAGAGACTAGAGGCAACCCTGGAGGTAGTAATGTCTGTCAAAAGCATCCCTATCAAAGAAAACCAACAAATTTCTCCCATAGAGGGTTCATCAGGGGATAAAATAAAAAAAGTGGTGTGTTCCAATGATGGTTCAGAACAGCAGTGGCTGAGTTGCAAAAACATATACAGTAAAGGCTTTGACCTCTCCCCTTACAGGTACATCACTGTACAGCCCAATGAACACTCAGGTTGGGGTATCTTTCCTACACCCCTTGGGTCACATGGTATGAAATTGGCCAATTGAAAAAGCAGAGGGACGGTAATGCCATTGGTTACTATAGGGACCTATACATGCGTTCCTGTCAAGCTATAGAGAACTAAATTCTTAGAAAGAACAGGAAATTATCCAAAAAGATACAAATACATGGCAATGACTGCTGATCAGCTGATTAAAGGGACTGTGATGCTTTTGCAGGCACCGTGAACTTTTCACTATTTACATTGAACAGTATTAGTTTTATAGTATAATGCTCCACAGTGGCCCCACAGAGCATAATATGCTTCCCACAGTGGCCCCAAGCAATATTCTATGCTCCCCATAGTGGTCCCACAAAGTATAAAATGCTCCCAAGAGCACCCTAACCCCTCAAGCCGCTTCAAGTGAACCCCACGAAATTTGCGAGGTTCGGCCCTTTGGTTTGTTTCCATGCCATTATTATAAACTAAAGTAAAAAAATAACAAACAGTTGATGATTGCACCAATGTAATGATGTCAGTGCACCCTACATAACCCCGGCTGCTATTGTAAAGGGCCCAGCGGCATGTACCTACATCACATAACTCCAGGCCCCTTTCCTTTAACTAGATGTATGTATGCTTACATGGTGCTGTGAGGCCCGTCCATCTCCAGCTGGCCACTGGTTTACACTATTGAACTATTAGTAAAATTGGGCCACATCACAGCAAAACATCACAGCATTTGCAGCAGTTTTCCATTCAGTTTTTTTGAGCCAAAGAGAAAAGAGGATTCAAAAGGAATGGGAAATATAGACAAAGAAGTTACATTTCTCCTTCCTGCTGCAGGATGTTTTTAAGTTACATGAAGAATGCAGCCTCCTATCATTTACTGCAGAGCTAAACTGGGTCGTCTAGGACCCAGCAGCTCATGCAATTCCAGTCCCTAGCAGTCATGTGAACTGCCTCATAGCAGCTCCCATAAATGTGTACACAACAATACACTGTCCCTGCCGCCTTCCCTATAGGGAAATAACAGCCAGACTCTTCATGCAGCTGCATGATTTTGTGCAGCTGATTTAACACTACAAGGATAATATATATATATATATATATATATATATATATATATATATACACACACATCATTGCAGTGTTAAGAGTGGACCATCCAGACGTATAAAGTCAACGGGCGGGCTGGTAATAGTTAAGGTGTTTTTAGACCATGTCTTCAAGGAGTTAATGTCATGAATATTGAAACTGTGCCAAAATTAAATAATAACAACCTATTTGCAGAAACAGATATATTGAAGCTAGTCAACTGCTCCTTCACTTTACAAACAGATATAGAACCAGAACCTTATAGAATATTTTATAGAATAATTATTTAAGACTGACAATAGCTGATCTGGTGAATTAATTGCTAAAAATAAAATCTGGCAGCCAGAGATCCCACACAACAGTACAGTAAATCATATGCAGTATACAGTCCCTGACAGAAGTTCTGTCGCTTATCCATGTTGTGGAATCAAAAGCTTATAACCTGACTTTAAATTCATCCATTGGTTTTAGAAATTACTCATATGAAAGCTGAAACCCTCCCAAATGACTTTTTGGTTAAGAAAATAAATTGGCTTCACTGCTGAAATATTCATCATTTAATGAACACAGAAAGGTCAGTTTTTGGCAAGACAAAAGTTTTGTCGCCTTGTCATATAATGCACCCAATCCTAATTTAAAGCCTCACCTGTGCTCACTAATTGATCGGTTAATTATTGGGTGTGTATAAAAAGAACTCCAGCACCCCAGACCTTCACTTGAACTGCAACTTCACCTCTGACAACATGCCAAAAATCAACCCTGCGACCAAAGCCTTGATTATCAAGAGGCTGAAGACCAGATCCACTGCAGAGGTGGCTGGCACCTTTAATTTGTCTCTGCGTCAAGTACAAAGAATTAAAAAAAAGATTTGAATAGACTGGAGATGTTTTTGCCAAGCCCAGGTCCGGCAGACCCCGCAAGACAACTGCTCAGGAGGAACGTTTGTTGGTTAGAAAATCAAAAGCCAGCCCCTCTTCCACTGCAGCAGAGCTCCAACAGGCCTGGTCACCTCAAGTCCCTGTGTCAACTAGAACAATTTGTAGGATTCTGTCTCAAAATGGCCTCCATGATCAAATCAGTGCCCAGAAGCCCAGCCTGCTAAATGGATGGACGCTGGAAAAGTGGCAGAAGGTGGATTTCTGAGATGAATCTTCAGTTGAATTACACCACGGCCGGCACAAATACTGCAGGAGACCTATTGGAGCCCGTATGGATCCAAGATACACCCAGAAAACAGTTAAGTTTGGTGGTGGAAAGATCATGGTCTGGGGTTACATTCAGTATGGGGGTGTGTGAAACATTTGCAAGGTGGAAGGCAATATCAATAGCCTAAAATATCAAGAAGTATTAGCTTCCTCTTACATTCCCAATCATAAAAGGGGTCAAATTTTGCAGCAGGATGGTGCTCCATCTCATACATCCATCTCTACATTAAAGTTCCTCAAGGCAAAGAAGATCAAGGTGCTCCAGGACTGGCCATCCCAGTCACCAGACATGACCATCATTGAGCATTTTTGGGGTAGGATGAAAGAGGAAGCTTGGCAGACAAAACCAAAGAATCTTGATGAACTCTGGGAGGCATGTAAGACTGCATTCTTTGCTATTCCTGATGACTCCATCAATAAATTGTATGAATCATTGTTGAAACGCATGGATGAAGTCCTTCAAGCTCATGGAAATCACACAAAATATTAAATATGGCTCTAATAGCACCACAACTTCATTCACCAATGTTATGAAACATATCTTTGTTTTTGAACAGAATTATTGGTTTGATTTTCACATTGCTTTATGTGTGCGACAAAACTTTTGTCTTGCCAAAATCTGACCATTCTGTGTTCATTAAATGATGAATATTTCAGCAGTAAAGCCAATTTATTTTCTTAACCAAAAAATCATTTGGGAGGGTTTCAGCTTTCACATGAGTCATTTCTAAAACCAATGGATGAATTTAAAGTCAGGTTATAAGCTTTTTATTCCACAACATGGATAAGCAACAGAACTTCTGTCAGGGACTGTATGGATGGGTTGTACAACACAGGACCGCAACAAAGCAGACATTAAATGAATGTATTTACAGGACTCTTAGCTAACATGTTTCATATAAAGAGTTAAAAACAGCTTGTAATTCATTGTTTGGATAGATATTCAACTTAAAGGGAGTCTGCCTCAAGGATCCTGCATAACAACCCAGTCCCACATATAGATAGGTTAGGCTTTCCTGAACTGAACAATATTTTCTCTTGCGAATTGGTGCCTTATATGTGCAAGATGACATTTTGGTAGCATATGTAAGTTAAGAATGTCTGCTTTCATATGACACCAGAAACTGTTTTGGGTGGTAGAAAAGTAGAAATATGGCTATTGGAAGTGACACCTTCCCCCTTTGGGAAGAAAATACATCTGCACATACAATGCGTGTATGGGTATAGAGGACAGATTCTTCTAGGCAATGGTTACAGCAGTTTTCTACTAAAAGGAAGCAAAATAGATTAATAAAGGATATTTAAAAAAAAAAAAATCTCACCAAGCACCCCTCTGCATAATAGCAAAAAAAGGAAAGTGCATGTATACTTTAATCTACATTTTTCTTCCACCTGCTCTCTATATCTATCTGTTCTGCAGCTGACATCTACATAAATTAAGTACTGTAAAAGGCAGCAGCAGGAGTTTCTTCCTACTCTATCTCATCTTCAAATTAACAAAATATGCAAAATAATGCTACCAAACTGCAGAGAACTCAATTACAGTCTTGAACTCACAAGTTGAGGTGCATATTTTAAGATCTTTGAGAGGATCAGTGGAGGTACACTTCAATTAAATTTTTACTATATTTTAATATTTATCATAGAAAATTCAATTAAAGAGTGTCTTAAAGTATTCAGCAATTTTATTATTAATTTTTAAATCAGATCAGCAAATTCAATTGTGATGTTCAGTAGAGGAATATAACCTAACGGTGGGAAATAAAATGTTACTAATATATTAAACAGGAGAAAATTCTCAATTTCTCATGTAAAGAGATTTATAAAAAAAAAAAAAAAAGGTATTATTATAAATTTGTTTTTTTTTTTTTGTATAGTGAACCACATGCAGTACACCCACTGACTACTTTGTGGTCTGGAAAGGAAAAAGTTCAAACAATGTACTGCACAGTTTGGAATTTTGAAAGGGGTTTTCCTGCCCCAAATGGACCTTTCATACTGATGACTTATCCACTGGATAGGTCGGCAGTATGTGATCTCTTGATCTCCAGATGGCAGAAGCTGATGGGGTGGATGGTGAGTGTGTAAAGACTTCAAGTAATTAAAGTAATAGGAGTGGCAAGTCTCTGGATCCGGAGCTAATGCTCTGCACCTATTACTTAACTAGGAGCAACTTGCATGCACCCCACATCCACCACAGCAGCTTCCACTCTTTTAATGGATTTTGTTGTGTTCTGTGATAAGATATCACACTTTTCATGTGAGTAAGTAGAGATGTAGTTTCTGCATAGGCATGGCTAAGTTTCTGCTTGCAGATCTTGCACATTTTCATGGATTTATCGTTTGGCAACGTAGAAAAAAAATTCCCACATGGGAAATTAAAAATTTAAAATTGCCAAAAAAAATATTTATGAATATTGTTTTCACTAACAGCACTGACTTTGTCAGTAAAAACAATGACACTCTGTGGAAATTCACAGATTAAGCTATTTTTACAGTTTCACAGAACATAGACAAAATAGACTTAGAAAAAACTATGATAACACAAAAGTCTATATACTATACAACTCACCTTGATATATCATCAAAATAGTATATTTACCATGCAAAAGCTGGTGCTTGGAAAAAAGCAGCAGAGGACCTCGAAACGTCTAAGCAAGTTTGAACATGTGTTTGGATATGTTTTAATAAGAAATTAAATTAAGAAATTAAAAGTTAATTTTTATGTGGATTTTTTTGTCTGGGGCTGGAATTTTATGAATTTTTTGGATATCAGACAAAACTAGATTATTGCCAATCAAAGGGTGAAAGGATTAACTGTCCATTGTCTGTATTTCTGCAGCAGTCTGACTCACAGCACAGATATTCCCCCTTGCGGAGGTCATTTTAGTTCATCCTAGATGAATCCCCAGTTATTCAGTTTTGCTAAAAACCGAACAAGTTGGAATATTTGAGTCCAACCCAAACTCTTAACTGATTGGTTCACCCATTTCTAATTAAAATAACTCCAGATCCAGATTATTTTGTAAACATCCTTTGGTAATAGCATACTGCAAAATGTAAATACAGTCATATGAAAAAGTTTGGGCACCCCTATTAATCTTAATCATTTTTAGTTCTAAATATTTGGGTGTTTGCAACAGCCATTTCAATTTGATATATCTAATAACTGATGGACACAGTAATATTTCAGGATTGAAATGAGGTTTATTGTACTAACAGAAAATGTGCAATATGCATTAAACCAAAATTTGACCGGTGCAAAAGTATGGGCACCTCAACAGAAAAGTGACATTAATATTTAGTAGATCCTCCTTTTGCAAAAATAACAGCCTCTAGTCGCTTCCTGTAGCTTTTAATCAGTTCCTGGATCCTGGATGAAGGTATTTTTGACCATTCCTCTTTACAAAACAATTCCAGTTCAGTTAAGTTTGATGGTCGCCGAGCATAGACAGCCCGCTTCAAATTATCCCACAGATGTTCAATGATATTCAGGTCTGGGGACTGGGATGGCCATTCCAGAACATTGTAATTGTTCCTCTGCATGAATGCCTGAGTAGATTTGGAGCTGTGTTTTGGATCATTGTCTTGCTGAAATATCCATCCCCGGCGTAACTTCAAATTCGTCACTGATTCTTGTACATTATTCTCAAGAATCTGCTGATACTGAGTTGAATCCATGCGACCCTCAACTTTAACAAGATTCCCGGTGTCGGCATTGGCCACACAGCCCCAAAGCATGATGGAACCTCCACCAAATTTTACAGTGGGTAGCAAGTGTTTTTCTTGGAATGCTGTGTTTTTTTTGACGCCATGCATAACGCCTTTTTGTATGACCAAACAACTCAATCTTTGTTTCATCAGTCCACAGGACCTTCTTCCAAAATGAAGCTGGCTTGTCCAAATGTGCTTTTGCATACCTCAGGCGACTCTGTTTGTGGCGTGCTTTCAGAAACGGCTTCTTTCGCATCACTCTCCCATACAGCTTCTCCTTGTGCAAAGTGTGCTGTATTGTTGACCGATGCACAGTGACACCATCTGCAGCAAGATGATGCTGCAGCTCTTTGGAGGTGGTCTGTGTATTGTCCTTGACTGTTCTCACCATTCTTCTTCTCTGCCTTTCTGATATTTTTCTTGGCCTGCCACTTCTGGGCTTAACAAGAACTGTCCCTGTGGTCTTCCATTTCCTTACTATGTTCCTCACAGTGGAAACCGACAGGTTAAATCTCTGAGACAACTTTTTGTATCCTTCCCCTGAACAACTATGTTGAAAAATCTTTGTTTTCAGATCATTTGAGAGTTGTTTTGAGGAGCCCATGATGCCACTCTTCAGAGGAGATTCAAATAGGAGAACAACTTGCAATTGGCCACCTTAAATACCTTTTCTCATGATTGGATACACCTGGCTATGAAGTTCAAAGCTCAGCGAGGTTACAAAACCAATTTTGTGCTTCAGTAAGTCAGTAAAAAGTAGTTAGGAGTATTCAAATCAATAAAATGATAAGGGTACCCAAATTTTTGCACCGGTCAAATTTTGGTTTAATGCATATTGCACATTTTCTGTTAGTACAATAAACCTCATTTCAGTCCTGAAATATTACTGTGTCCATCAGTTATTAGATATATCAAATTGAAATGGCTGTTGCAAACACCCAAATATTTAGAACTAAAAATGATTAAGATTAATAGGGGTGCCCAAACTTTTTCATATGACTGTAATACATATATATTCTGACAATATTTTAGCTCATGAGATCACCCTCTCTTCGTCAAGATCGTTGGCACATCATAAATTTCCAATAACACAGCCTGTAACCCCCTAGACATGAAGCATTATGGGAAGTATTGATACCTTACTTGTAGAGCCCTTTCACCTGGCTGCTAATTAACTCTAAATGAAACACCCGACAAGACTTATTTTGTAACTCTGGTGGCATAAATATGTATATATATATATATATATATATATTGTAAGCCGATGGCTGGTAAGATACTGGAAGGGATGTACATCTCACCCAGATTGCTCAGATGGGTGAGATGAGAGAAATTCAGAGAGTTTGTTTCTCAGCAGACAACTATGTTTGCTGAGCATTATTTAAGTGCTGTGCACTGGGCTGGATTTTTATGGAATGGCAGGTAGGCTGGTAGTGGAACTTGCCATTCCCATCACCTCCAGTCCACACCTTGTGGACACTCCTGCAGAAACCCAGCTGACTGGGATTGTCCTTGTTAGGGGGGAATAAGAAGTCTTCTAGGAAAGCAGACTGTGGCAGAGCTTGGCTGGAAAGCCACAAAGAGGGTTGCTACTGCTGGAGACAATCCTGACTGTCCGAACTTCTTTCTATTCTAGTTGAGGTAACCCACTTCTGTTTAGTTAGAGCCCAGATGGGCAGATGTTTATTTTATGTTTTCTGTTATGCTGCATGTACCAATGAGTGTTTGAGTGAATAAAACTCAAATACTTGGACTATTACCATGGAGTCTGTGTCCATGCCAACCCCCCAACACTCCCAGATCCTGACAATTGGTGGAGGATGCGGGCATCCAGGGGTTGCTAGAGGCAACAACACGACAACTCCTTGCTGAAAAAAAAAAAAAATTTTATGTCCTGGGTGAAGGCTGCCGCCGCCAGACAAGACCAGACCCGGAATATGGAGGAGCTATTGAAGCATTTGGTGCAGTCTAATATACAGCAACAAGAAACCAACCGTTTGTTGATGGAGCAGATGGCCATCATCCAAGAGACTGGTGTCACTAGTCCGCAGAGACCTGTGAAGCTCAGAAATGTAAAGTGGGCTGTAAGGGTCTTACCAAACGAAGCAATACCCTGACACTACTGCAGGGGACTGGGAGGAAGGACAGAGACAAGTGAGCCCTAATCTCACCCCAGCCACTGTCCCTTCCTATTGCCACAGTTACCCTAAATAGTAAAAGGACAACCTGAAGACAAGCCCTATACTGGGTAAGTGACACAGAGAACAGGACAAGACAAAAACAACACAGAAGCAGAGTGAGCAAGCCAAGGGGCCAGTAACAAACGAGCAAAGCAGTACAAAGTCAAAATCCAAAAGAATAGTCAAAAGGCAAGCCAAAGGGTCAGAGAATCAAGTAACAAAGTATCAAGGAGTATAGAAAGAGAGCAGGCAAAACACAAGTGTAATAACCGGCAACCTGCTGAGAAATGACATCCTGTATATAGAAAGTCTGGGCCCAGCCACAGATCTGATAGGTACACAGGCTGTCAATCACACAGGCCAGGAAGAGATTAACTCTATGCAGTCCAGAGAGAAATGTTCCTAATTACACGGGTGTGGCTTTACACAGCAAGGGAACTAGGACCATGTTCAGACTGAGCATCAAGAAACTTAAACAAAGAACCAAACTGAAGATGCCTCCTTCGCCACAGCGTGCGAGCGGAGGGCGGCGCCGAGACCCGAAACGGAAGAGACGTTACACGGGCTGTGCAAAGAGCTTTGCAGAAAATGACCCCAGATGATGATATAGAGGCCTACCTTAATGTGTTTGGAAGGGTGGCTGAACAAGAAAGACTGCCAGCTGCTGACTGGGCAGATGTCATCGCACCTTATCTGACAGGTGAACCCCAGAAAGCATAATATGACCTCTGCCAGTAGGATGTCAGAGACTATGATAAACTGAAAGCAGAAATTCTTGCTTGGCTGGGAGTGACCACGGCTGTCTGTGCCCGGCGTGTGCATACCTGGAGTTACCATTTGGACAAACCTGCCAGGTCTCAGATGTACGACTTTATTCACCTGGCTGGGACCAGACTCCTGTACCAATACACAGATTGTGGAGAAGGTGGTCCTAGACCGGTTCATCAGATCTCTTCCTCCTGTGTTGCAGCGCTGGATTGGACATGGAGAACCCAAAGATGCAAACCAACTTGTCAGCCTCGTAGAAAGGTTCCTTGCGACTGAGTCTGAACTCCACGATGTCCCTACAGCTCAATCACCCCCTAGAAACACCAGGTGGAGGGCATCTCCCGGTAAGACTGTTCCATTTATTGAAGGCGGAGGGAAAAGTTTTAGAGGAGTCTCATGGGTGAAAGACTGAAATGTCTCCCAAGCTCTCCACTAGTCCCAAATCGGACTCTCTGCTGGAGAAACTAGGCCTAGTACAGTGCTGGAGATGCCATGAGCGGGGACATATTGCTGCCCATTGCCCTCTCACCTCTGAGCCGATGTAGTATGACGCTGGTTGGCGTCCATCCTTGTTCGCAAAACCTGTCTGTGCTGCGGCACCGGGTCTAGAGACTGAGCCTCAGGTCTGCAACGTTATGGTGAATGGCTATCCTGTCCAGGCGTTGCTTGATTTCGGAAGCTTGGTAACTTTAGTACATGCCAGCTTGATAGCTGGGGGCTATATCCCGGACAAGCACGAGTGTACTTTGCATCCATGGGGATACTAAGGACTACCCCATGGCCAATATAAAAATAGAGACTATATTAGGACTTGTCTATTATGAAGTGGGTGTTGTGAAAAACCTTTTGCATAGTGTGATTTTGGGACATGATTTCCCTTTGTTCTGGGATTTGTGGGGAAAAGGTAAAACCTATAAGCCAAAGGTAGAAACCCCGCCTACGCCCAAAGTGCATGATGAGTGTGACCCTTTTCCATTAGAGGTCCTAGCTGGAGAGGAGGATGATACCCCTTCCCCAGCTCCTGAGCATGATATACCTGAATTACAGGTATAATTTTGGTACTTCACAGTTGAGAGATCCCACTCTTGCTAATGCTCATGAAAGTGTGACAGTTGTAAATAGTGTGCCTCAGGAACCGGATGCTGACCACCAATTTCCCCATTTTGCTATGAATATCGAGTTGCAAAAAGTAATGGGGAAATTGTGGAGCAGCTTCTGGTACCTAAGCCATACTGCCGTATGGTACTTGATATGGCCCATAATCATGTACTTGGGGGACTCCTACAGTCTGAGAAAACATAGGAGAGGATTCTCCAAAGGTTTTATTGGCCGGGCGTGTATAGGGAAGTGAAGGACTACTGTGCATCCTGTCCTACATGTCAGGTACATGCCCCATCCCCACATTTCCGTAGTTCCTTGGTTCCACTGCCCATCATTGAAGTACCTTTTGAAAGGATTGCTATGGACTTGGTCGGTCCAAATGTCAAGTCAGCTAGAGGTCACCAATATATCATGGTTGTTTTAGATTATGCTACTCGCTATCCTGAGGCGGTTCCTTTGCGTAATACTGCATCAAAGACTATTGCCCGTGAGTTGTTCTATATGTTTTCAAGAACAGGCATACCTAAAGAAATACTGACTGACCAGGGCACACTATTCATGTCAAAGGTGATGAAAGAGCTGTGTAAGCTGTTTAAAATTACCCACATACGGACCTCTGTGTATCACCCCCAGACAGATGGGTTAGTGGAACACTTTAACAAAACTCTTAAACACATGCTTAAAAAAGTGGTAGAAAAAGATGGTCGTGATTGGGACTGCCTGTTGCCATATCTGATGTTCTCTATTAGAGAAGCTCCACAAGCTTCTACAGGTTTTTCCCCTTTTGAGTTAGTCTATGGTAGACACCCCAGAGGCTTACTAGATATAGCCAAGGAAACATGGGAAACTGAGGCTTCCCCATACAAAAGTGTCATAGAGCATATAGCTCAAATGCAAGACTGTATTGCTACAGTCGTGCCAGTGGTAAAAGAACATCTGAAAAAAGCACAAGAGGCCCAAAGCAGAATTTATAATTGTTCTGCCAGAATCTGAGAATTTAGCCCAGGGGATAGAGCACTTATATTGGTGCCGACGGTGGAAAGTAAATTCTTAGCGAAGTGGCAAGGCCCATATGAAATTGTGGAAAAAGTAGGGCTAGTGAACTATAAGGTGCACCAACCAGGGAAAAGGAAGCCATTTCAAATTTACCATGTAAATTTGATCAAGCCCTGGAACCAGAGGGAAACCTTGGTGGCCTCAAATGTCACCAATCCCTCCAGTCCGTATAAATGAGACTCTATCAGCGTCCCAACAACAAGAGTCAAAAGAGTTCCTGCAGAGAAATATAAACATAAGTTCTCTGATCTACCAGGGCGTACACACCTAATAGAGCACTGTGTCAAGACGGAACCTGGGCGGAAAATAAACCTCAAACCCTATAGAATACCAGAGGCACATAGAGAGGTAGTGTCAGCCGAGGTTAAACGCATGCTTGAGTTAGGTGTGATTGAGGAGTTTAAAAGTGACTGGTCTAACCCAATTGTCTTGATACCAAAGCCCAATGGTACCTGGCGGTTCTGTAATGATTTTAGAAAATTAAATGAAATTTCAAAGTTTGATGCTTATCCAGTGCCCAGAGTAGATGAGCTTATTGAGAAGATGGGTAATGCAAGATACATAACCACACTGGATCTCACAAAAGGTTACTGGCAAATACTGTACCTTTGTATGAGAAAGCCAAAGAGAAAACTGCCTTTGCCGTGCTAGAAGGACTGTTCCAGTACAGGGTTATGCCATTTGGGTTGCATGGAGCTCCTGCTACCTTTCAGAGGTTGATGGACCAAATCTTGTGGCCACATCGTAACTACGTAGTGGCTTACCTGGATGATGTGGTCATTCATAGCCCAGACTGGGGAAGTCACCTCTGTAAGGTACAGGTAGTACTAGACTCCATAAGCGAGGCAGGCCTTACTATTAACCCTGAGAAATGTGCTTTAGGGCTAGAAGAAGCCAAGTACCTGGGCTATGTAATTGGCAAAGGAGTAATAAAGCCCCAAATCAATAAGGTGGAGGCAATAGAGAACTAGCCAAGGCCGCTAACCAAAAAACAAGTCAGGGCATTTCTTGGAATTGCTGGCTACTATCGTAGGTTTGTGCCAAATTTTGACTCTATTGCAGCTCCTCTCACTGACCTGACAAAAGGTCAATGATGATCCACTGGACACCAGAAGCAGAGGAGGGCATTCCAGAGGCTAAAGTTAGCTCTATGCCAACAGCCAGTGCTGATAACCCCTGATTTTAGGAAGGAGTTCCTGGTGCAGACAGACGCCTTGGATGCAGGTATAGGAGCAGTGCTGTCTCAGGTTATAAATGGAGAGGGGCATCCAGTGATATACCTGAGCAGGAAGTTGTCCTCTGCTGAGAAAAACTACGCCATTGTGGAAAGGGAGTGCTTAGCTATTAAGTGGGCACTGGATGCCCTAAAATATTACCTCCTAGGCAGAAAGTTTAAGTTGGTAACTGACCATGCCCCTCTGACATGGATGAAAATGAATAAGGATAGAAATGCTAGGGTTACCAGATGGTTTCTGTCCTTGCAAAATTTTATTTTCAGTGTAGAGCACAGACTAGGGAAGTTGTTGGGAAATGCTGATGCCCTGCCAAGGGTACATTGTATGATGGCCACAAATGCCCAGCCCTCCAGTCTGGAAAAGAGGGGGGGGTATGTAAGCCGATGGCTGGTAAGATACTGGAAGGGATGTACATCTCACCCAGATTGCTCAGATGGGTGAGATGAGAGAAATCCAGAGAGTTTGTTTCTCAGCAGACAACTATGTTTGCTGAGCATTAAGTGCTGTGCACTGGGCTGAATTTTATGGAATGGCGGGTAGGCTGGTAGTGGGACTTGCCATTCCCATCACCTCCAGTCCACACTTTGTGGACACTCCTGCAGAAACCCAGCTGACTGGGCTTGTCCTTGTTAGAGGGGAATAAGAAGTCTGCTAGGAGAGCAGACTGTGGCAGAGCTTGGCTGGAAAGCCACAAAGAGGGTTGCTACTGCTGGAGACAATCCTGACTGTCTGAACTTGTTTCTATTCTAGGTGAGGTAACCCACTTCTGTTTAGTTAGAGCCCAGACGTGCAGATGTTTATTTTATGTTTTCTGTTATGTTGCATGTACCAATAGAGTGTTTGAGTGAATAAAACTCAATACTTGGACTATTACCTTGGAGTCTGTGTCCATGCCAACCCCCCAGCACCCCCAGATCCTGACTACATATATACTATATAATATATTTATGACTACTTGATTCAGCACAACCACAAATAAGCTCTGATTAAACCAGAGTCTTTAATAATTCATATTCAAAATGCATGTTCTCTTAAACTTAGGCTTAGCGCTTCAGAATTGTATTTTCCAAACAGTGCTCATTTCATCTGAAAAGTTAAATTACTTTCTGAAATTGTAAAATGACTTTAATATGCATCAATCCTTATTTTTATTCTGCATGTTCTGTGATTTAAGTTCATGACTGAAGCCAACAAAACCATTACGGAAAAACATAATTATATAAAATCAGTTTCTTAATATGACTATGCTGTTTCCATTTTATTCTGAATTTCTGATTTACTATATTATGTATTCATGGCCATATCTGTACTACACAGCATATCTTCGTAAAATGTGTTATCTGAAAGTGACGTCTGCAGAAATAATTACTTTGAAAATGTCTAAAGTATGTCCTGACTGATCACCTAGAAAATTAATAACCAAAAACAATTGCAAAATATTACGTATGTATATAGGCTAAAATAACATTTGTAGCAAGAGGTGAATGTTGCATAATAAAGCATATTTTTAAAGCACTATAGTTTTTTTTATTATTACAGATTGGTTGAAAGGTTTCATTGATGAACAAACTAAATTCACTTTACTGGCTGTTTGCAGAAACTGACCATTTAGTTTGGCTTTTATCATATTTGTGTTATACCTAAACACTCAGAGGTTCTCCTACAGTACAGTATATTAATTGATATACCAAACTCATCATACCAACTCGGTTGGTATGATGGGTGACTGAAAACTGGGCTTTCATAGTCACTGAGCAAACCTTTTTCACTGTTACATTCACAGTGACAAAAAAAAATAATACACCCAGATACAAATGTCAGATTGCTACAAATCTCGACATGAAGTTAAGTCTCAGGCAGATATGTAAATGATTGTGGTCTAATGGTCTGTGTTCTGTGGTCTTGTGGTCCAATTAGACACTAGGCCTTGCCACAAGAAAGTACTTCCCCGATGCCCTATAAGAAGGCTCTCAGAAACTACTCTTGGCTTGTGTACTTTTTTTTTGGAAGAGATTGCTGAATGCTAGACATGTCTTTACAACACACTCAAACACACTTTGCCCAGTTAACAGACTTTGAGAAGGTGCAAAGCAGTGGACTGAGAGAAACAGAATGACTGTTTTTAGAGATGTGCAAACCTCTCAGGATTCATTTAGTGTTTGGGTTCGGCAGCATGGGTCCCCGGCTCGTTTCAGTACCAACAAGTGCAGTATGAACCACACTTTAAATTAGCTTAAAATATAGTGTAGAACACTCTCAGAGCTCATAGGAACCTATCTATCCAATTTCTAGCTTTCTAAGGCAAACACTGACAAAGTTATGCCAAAGTGAAAAGTGACATTGTTATATCTTCAGACCCCAGAGTATTATAGGGTCAGGCCATTCATACTCACCTTCCCTTGCCTCTTTTGGGCTTCCTCCTTATGTAAATGTCACCAAGCTACTTGGTTCTACACATGCACCCATAAAGGAGTCTTTTTTGGTGACTTTTTTCTACATTCAATTATTTTTAATTGTTAACCTCTTAATGCTATGCTTGTGGCATAAACTTCCAGCACTTTGCTGTGTTACACAACCTAGTGCCGGGATGAGCTACTAGAGTAGGCAGATACTCCGAATCCGGCGGATTAACTCCCTGGATGCTATGATCAATAGCAATCACGGCATCCAGGGGCAAGATTGTTATCGTAAAAAGTAATGAAAATCAAGATAAATATGGTATCACTGTAATGACCCACTGATCAAAGCTGCCATGTCCTTTTTTAACCAGCAGGATACTCCTGTTTTTTTCTCCCTCCCAAGTGTTGTTTTCAGGGTCATAGAATCCTTTCCATGTCATAAGATATTCTAGCTTAACAGCTGGCAGCCAGACACACTGATAGTGTGACCCAAATTCTTATTGAAATTCTGTTAATTGACATTCTGCCAACACATTGTTGATGTGGCCTCCTCCAGTTCCTCCACACTGGACCATCTCCCACTCCCAACTTCACCAGGTCATTGTTTATACCCCCTCCCTCATTTTATGGTTGTAAAGTGAGTGCACGTGCTGGAGCGTCAGTTTGGGCAGTAGTATATGGTGAATCATTACTACAAGCAGCAAACTACAGACACAATAGTAGGAGTAGAAAACTGTGATATAAAGAAGAACTGTATCTTCCTCAGCTATGATGATCAGTTTTGTAAGATAGTCCAGCTTTTTCAGCAACCAGGTTAGGCAAGCTGATAGTGTGCCAACACAATGTTGATGTGGCATTTGCTCACATAAAGGGTTAACCGGCAGGATAATCTAGGTTCTTTTATGCCTGCCAAGTGCTCTTCTCGCGGTCATAGAATCCTTTCAATTTCAGAAGATATTCTTGCTTTTTTTAGCTGGCAGGCCTAGCACACTGATAGTGGGCCCCAAATGTTTTTTGAAATTCTGTAAATTGTAACTCATTGGCGCAGCACCTGCTTTCATAAAGCGACAATTTTTGGTGGCTTTTTTATGAAGTCAATTCTTTATCACTTCACTTTTCAAATGGCAGGCACGCTGACAGTGTGCCACAAATTTTTCTTCAAATTCTATAGTTGGCAGTGCCAATTACAAAGCCATGCTATGTTTAGAAAATCTGTTTAACTTGTGATATCTGGAAATGTCCACCAAAGAGGACAGGTAAGGGACATAATTTCTCACGATGCATCTACCTGCTTTCCTCTGAGGTCACATGATGTTGTGATGTTTCATTTACAAGCTCACTTCCCCCTCTCCCCTATGTGCAGCAAACACAGAGAGTGAGAGCAGGCAGAGGAATCATGGGAAATTTAGTTTTTTCACAGATTCACTGCATGTAAATAACAGTGATGCAATGAGCAGCAAGTAAAATAAAGTCAAGAAAAAGCTAAACAACAGTGAGTATTTAGTAATGCATTGGATGTATTTGCAGATAATTTTTGAAGCTTGATAATCCCTTTAAACTTGCACATTTTTCTTACTTTTAACACATTAGCTTCAAGAGCTGACTGGTTATCTAAGATATATCCCACTCCTTGACTGATGTTATTGATATGAAAAAATTAACATTACTCATAGTACATCTTTTCTTCAGTTTTGCCGTTATGGCTGATCAGTGTATTATTATGTACATACTGTACAGTATAAAGTATGTCCTGAGACCCACAGGCACACTTATGTATATAAAGTTATGATGATATCCTCTGTAGAGGGCCCAACATCTGCTACTGCATTATCTAAAATATAATATTCTAGCATAGTTATACAAATTTTTGTCCCCATGACAGATAATTTGGAATTATGGAGCAATGCCTTCCAAAATGACAACTTTACTGCAATTATATTATGAGGTTAGGGCAGATGTATGGATTTTCTAACAATTATTTTAAAAAACGTAATTTTACACTTGAAGTAACGTACAATAGTTTAATAACTGTTTGTAAACCTCTGTTTAATTTTCATTTCTTTCCAGACCAGTTCTTTAGACATTAGTCAAATGAATGAGCCAATTAATATAAAGAATAAGCAAAATTGATTCTCGTATTTAACATTCTTCAGGCATATGCAATTAGTTCTGAAATATAATTGATTAGTAAATAATTGTATGTTTCTACCATTACTTACATAGAAAGTTAAACAAAGAGTTTTTGCAGGTGTGCTTGCAAGAAAATAGAGTATTGACGTTCTCAAAGATATAACAGTGTTGAGGTTGACATTTAGCACCTTTCTTATGATACCACAATGAATGGAATTTATAGCTTTTAGTTTTATGGTGTAAACGTGGCACATTTTATGGAGCTTGGCCATTTTGTGGCAAAAATATGCCCCTTTGTCCATTTTCCACTTCGCTCACCACTTTTTAAAAAAGTTGTCTACCATATCAATTGTGCTCAGTCACATAATTTATGAGTTAAATCATGTTCAAAACCAAAATTTAGCTGTTTGCTTAAGCAAAACTCACACAGAACTGTACAAGCTCCTCTTGCATGACCCCAGGGTGACATGGTTGTAGCATCCCAGAGTGCTCCTGCTTTTATTATTTGTGCTTTGTGCCTCTAGGGTGTGTTTGTATGTCCAGTGTTCTATTTAACATGTTCTGTGTATTGTACATACTGTGTTCTGCAGCTTATCCCATTGTTATTCCCTTTAGTTCTCCCCTGTGTTTCAAACCACACACTTGGTACAGCCCTGGCCTGTCACAGGCCACTGGGTGGGGTCTGAGGAGACTTTTGTCTTTTGGGAAACCGTTGAAGCTCAGTCTACAGTCTAAAGTGGAGTTTTGAGTCTAGCAGTTTACAGAGGAGTCAGTGCAAGAACTGAGCTTCAACGGCTTTCCAGAAAGCCCCTAGAAGGAATATTAAGCCTAAGGCTCATCCAGAGACAGCCCTGAGCTAGGGAGTTCAGCTGTCAAAAGATTGGAATTTGTGCCAGGAGGAGCAGTGGAGTTCCGTGACAGGAGGAGTGGGCCCGTCACCTTAAACAAGGTAACCAGATCCCTGTCAGGACTAACGTGCACTACAGCCCCCAGTATCTACTGCTAGGAGAGGTGGAGGAGAGGAGTTATAGTTGGAGTTAGAGTGGCGTTTAGCCTGAGAGCCTTAACATTTCTGAACATCCTAAGACCAAGGCTGGGGAGTTGAACACTGGAAAACTACAACCCCCATTTGGAAGCTGCTTGTTGTTTACCTTTTTAGTTGCTGAGTAAAGTGACACCCTGTTTCAACTGCACATCTGCCTGCCTGAGTCGTTCCTGCCTTACCATCAGGGTCCTTCCAACTTCCATCACACCGGCTCAGAGTAGAGAGGTCCCCTCTCCAACTGGAAGCATCCCAGGGGAAAACTACTACCACCACCATCAGGTAGCGCTGCAAGACCCCCTCAGCAGTGTCTGGACTAGGAGCAAAGAGCTGGGGAGAGTGGTTGAGTGTGCTCGGCCTAGCTGGTGGCATGTTATCTACCACTACTACTCCCATACTCCAGTTCCCTCCATCTGGGCTGTGGCATGGTGACCAGGAGTTGGAAGCTCTTCTTCAATCTCTTGTTGCATGAGTATATCACTGATGCTGAATTTGTCCCTGCTGAAAAATTTGGTAGCTTCCCCAACGCACTTCAGAAGGTGACACACTTCCCTCATGAGCCTTCAATAGTGAATTTCAAAATAACAAATTGTCCCTGTGGTTTTCTGCAGTAATCATTTACAGCTTACTCACACATATGCTCTAGCATGTGCAACTCCATGTGCACTTCACCATACACCCATGAAGCGAGGGAGGGGGAGTGGAAGCAATTGCTTGCCCTGTTGAAGTTAGGGTTTAGAAGTGGTCCAGTGCAGAGGGAACTGGAGGAGGTGGATGTTCCTCACTTGTTGTTGCAACTGGATCTGCACAGTACTAGCACCAGGTATTGTTGTGTTTCTTGACTGTAGTCTCTTCCACTCAAAAATATTTACTTAGTGGACCGTGAAATCCATGTATTGTTCCTGATCATAACTGCTGCTTTCTCCACACTGAAAACTCCAAAGAGAGGCCCTTGTTCTTTGACATGTGGTAATATAAGCAGGTACAGCTTTTCTATAGAAATATTGGCAGCTAAGTATCTTCTATTAAGGATGAGTGAATGTTATCAGTTGGCGAAATGTAGTGGAATCCACAAAGTGGTATGGAAGCGATGCACTGCCAGCAACTTGGTCAGGTGTGGGTTAAAGTTGCAGACCAGTTTGATAACTGGGTGAATGTTGTTTTCTGTACACACATTCCTTTATGGATGTCTGATGTTGCAATGGAAGAGGAGATGTTGATGATAAGGATGACCATATGCCAGGTGTGAACTTGGCCTGTCTACAAAGAAGATTATGGGGATACGGCGTAGGATGGTTTTGCTCAATTGCCAATGCCAATTTTATTTTGCTAAATAAGCTGGTGACGCCATTTCACTTGAGTACTTGAGAAAAGATGTACAGTAAATTATGTGTTACAACAGTAGAGGAAGAGGAGAAACACAAGGTCATAGTTGTGGCATCACTCTAGGATGTGATATCACCTTGTGACTGTGATGAGAGAGCCAAATAATAAAAAATTTAATCTTCATTCTCAGGAAGTACAACAACCCTGCAGTTGTCTCCGATGCACCAATACCAGATGTAGTGTTGCAGTTGCCAAAAACATTCTTACTGCACTGGTGATTGATGTGATAGTAGCATGAGTTTCCTCACCCTCCTTTAGCGTGACTCCTGTCCTCTTTCTTTTCATTCATTTTTCTGCACTGTTTATATAATAGTAATTGACAGCAATTTTGACACAGTTTTTTTTTTTATATATATGTAGTAGACATGCGTCACAGTCAGATTAGAGTGACAGAAGTTTTTATTTATTTTTTATTAAAAATCTATCAATGTAGAAAAGCTGAAACTGTTATATGGCACAATTATTATAAATAATAATAATAATAAAAAACAATATAGTGTAATATTTGTTTTTTCATTAGATGGAAAGTAAACCATAGTTTTAAAAAGGTTTTATAAAGGATAAAATAAATTTGGTTCTCATACATCTTTGTTACATATTTTAGCATGGGTGCAAAACTACATGAACACAGCAAATGTATTTCTATTCTGCTGTTGGATATAAGTGTAAGAATCATTCCTAATTCTTAGGTAATGTTCAAAATGGTCTATAATGAACTGAATTCTACCCAAATTTTTCAAAATTTTTGGATTTCAACCAGTTTATAACGTGGCTGCTGCCAATCAAAACGTGAGGAAGAAGCAGAGAGGAGGAGTATCACATGATCTGTGAATTTTTTTTCCATTGTTACCTGACAACCTCTCAGCCAATCATGAAGGGTGGAAAGAGAGGTCACAGAGATGATGTCATAGGCATGACATAAGATTATGCACAGAGAGAGGAGCCATTATTGAAGATGATAGCAGGGAAAGAACTCTAGTGGCAGCACAAAATGGCAGCACAAAGATAATAGAATAAAAGCATACATTAGATTTAAATAATTTAGGCAGATATATAGAGGAAGAGGGATCATAAGAATAAGGGGATCAAGCTCTGCACTGTACTGTCCCCTGTGTGTGTTGTTCTACATATATTGCAGATGGGAAAAGAGGTGTGGCCTAAGTTGCGCCAAAAATGTGCCAAGGACTTTAAGGCTAACTAATAAATGGTGTGATGCTAGACTAGACAGACTACAAATACACCAGATTTAACAGCAACAGACAATTTGATAGCTCTGGTGCAGTTTAGTAGTTTAGTCTAGTCTAAAGCTGCATTGTCTAAAACTTTATTAGGCTAAGGCCTCCACGTAGCGAACTGCAGCTAAAAAAAACGCACTGGAAACTCATTGCATTTTTTTCCACAGCGTTTTTCATTACATTTTTGATGCGTTTTTTTTCCCCTTATTAAATATATAGGGAAAACGCAGGTATTTCCGCAGGTAAAATTGACATGCTGCTTTTTTTCAAAAACACAGCTTTTCCACTGTGTTTTTTCCCTTGCAGTTCACCTTGCTGGTACTGTAAAACACAGCTGTTTTTCAGCTGTGTTTCTGCAGCAGCCAAAAATGCTGTGTTTCCACAACGTGGGGCCTTAGACAATGCACAATTGGTAAATTTACCCCAGTATTGTGATCTGCAGTCAAAATAGTCTCCTTTTGAGTTCCAATTTAAGTCACTTTCTGTTAACTGCAGCATTTCCTACTGTGTATTTTTCACATACAGACTGTGTGACCTGCAGCCAAGTCATTTGTTTAGGCTGCCAGCCAGTGTAGGACACATTAAGCATACACGTTTGAAAGCTGTCCACACAGTCATTTCTTGTAGTTATATGCTAGTTGCATAGAATGCAAGACTTTGTTTAGCAGAAAAATTATCTTATCATACACAATAATTAATTTTTTGCAGTAAACTGTCATTGTATAGGAGGATAAGATGCATTTACCAGAAAATATAGTTTAACTTCCACACAGAAATTTCTTCTTGCTGTGAAGTGCCAGTTTTGTAGTCGGCTAGGCCACAGTTATCAGAAATTTTGTCACACTGTTTACACCTTAAAGGGAGCACCCTGGCCGTTCCCCCTCGGATTCAAGCACCCCTTGCGTCATAACCTGTCCCCGCCGCTTAGTTAGATCTGTTCACGCCCCTCTTCATGTTCTTCTGATCTTCTGCCTTGCATAAGGCATCCAACGCAAGATCAGAAGAACTCGAAGAGGGGCGTGAACAGTACTAACTAAGGAGCGAGGACAGGCACATGCTCCGCGCCATTTTGCCGTGGTCTGTTACACTCTCATGTAACATGCGCAGTCGACGTATATCGCTGTGCCGGATGCCTTACGGAAGGCAGAAGATCAGAAGAATGTGAAGAGGGGCATGAACAGAACTAACTAAGGGACAGAGACAGGTTATGACGCAAGGGGTGCTCGGAGCCGAGGGGAAACGCACAGGGTGCTCCAGGAGTGTAATTTGCATATCGCAATAAACAGATTTTTACAGAATCGGCGGGGAGAAGAAAATAATGGAAGATAGGCATAGAATAGCCTTTTTAAAGGCTATTCCAACGTGCCATTAGTTCAAAAGGTGATTTTATAATGATAGACTCTCTTTAATTTCTTCTTGAACTGAAGAGCAAGATTTACACATAAGACCATTCAGTATCTACCTCAAGTCCTATGTGAATATTTGAGTGTGGGGCAGCTGATCTACCAAACCAAGTTCCTTGGTGATTGTGGAGGTTTTTGTATTGATCCAAAAGCACGGTTTGCCATTCACTGGGTATTACTGGCTGGTTAGAGACAAGCTCATTTCCACAGATAAGTACCAAAAAACTAAAGAAATTGTAGATTTGTGCATATTAAAGGAATTGGAGTACATTGTCAATTATTAGTGACAATATATACTATGGGCTGAGCGAGTTGAAACTACTGTAGATGTGATACCACAGCAGCTTCCCTGACATAAGGTGCCTATATACTTTCAATAGCTGTCCATTGAATCCTTGGCTGACAATTGTTGCTCCCAATTTCCCCGTATATACACTCGTTTCAGGAAAAAGTGTTTTTAGTACCAGATTCCCTCAAGAGAGAACAAAGGGATCAGGTGTTCAAGTATAACCATTTTTTTTTTTTTTGCTATTGTATTAGGAGGTGTTTGGTGAATATTTTTGTAATATACTTAGGTAATCTATCTTGCTTGCTTTTAATAGAGGATGTAAATTTCCCACTAGCAATACTCTAATCATTGCCTGGGAGAATCTGTCACGTACACCTGTACTCAATGTATAGCTGTGGGATTTGCCAAAGGAGCAATGGTTTGGCAGCATATGAAAATACCAAACAACAAGTACACCCTCAATCCGAGGCCATGAGTTGTGAAACCATATAAGCCAAATTATAACAGTACTGATGTCCAAAATTCTAATACATGAGTTTTACTTACATAACTAATATGTATAACTCTAGCACTTACCAAAGGGGCTGCATTTGAACTGATTTTCCTCCCTTTTTGAACTGACTCCTTCCCCCCCCCTCCCTTGGCAATTGCTAATGTGAACAAATGTGTACTGATTTTCATTAGTAACAGCTCAGGGAGAATTTTAGAGCCCGTTTTCTATCAAAATGAAATTAGGATAATTAAGTATATTACAAAATGGTGATCAATCACCCCCAACCTAATAGCAAAAAAAAAGGAGTTATACTTTAAATTTTAACATGTCCAATCGTTCTTTCCTTTGACATTTGTTATCAAGGGATTCAGCACACCACTGTGTACATAAAATAGTTGGACTGTACTTATGGAAATTGGCAGATTCAGCTGACTCATGTATATGGGGATTTTAAATAACACATGATAGTACAGTAGCATACCTGTCTAAAAGCCAGTTACGATGTCTCAGCAGTTTAGCTGAGTGAACAATACCGATATCACAGCAGCTTAAGTGATAGAAGTGAACTGTGGTGTCACAATCACTTAACTGACAAAAGCCCAAATGTGACCTCACAGCATTCCACTTAATATTATAATAATATAATATAATATATAGTATATTAACAAGTGCTATTTCACAGCAGCTTACCTGATGGAAAATCAGATATAACAAAGTTAACATGACATTGATATGCTGCACCATAATAGTGATTGAAATAGATGAGAAAAGTGTTAATATTTGTAATGTAAACTTTTTTACATCTGTACATTTGTGATGAACAAGCTGAAAATTGTGATATTAAAATATGTAGGGGCAGACACCAAGAGAAGACCCCTGTGTACAAAATCAGTATCAAAGTTCTTGATTTCCAGCTACTAACTCCAGACAATAGACCCATCTGTTACATGTGACGATGACAAACATTTGTAATGTGCTTTTCACACACAAGGGAGTAAGTGGGGCTGCTGTTCATGCGCTCCTCCCCAACACCCTCAAGGGTCAGTTGTTTTTTACAGGAAGACAATATACCTATCAGTAGCACAAGGTGAACATACAACTCCATGTAGGTGCTGCCCTTCAGGAGTCAAGGACCCCAGCGCTGCAACAGTGCTAACCACTGAGCCACTTTGCTACCCAATGAGGACAGCAAAACCATAAATGGCACATGACATGACAGCTGGGGCGGACACTGATACAGATTTTGTATTATGTCCCAGGATCTTCAAATTGCACCACTGTATTAGAACACATCTAATAAGTCTGGTATATCAGAAGGTCTCTGCTGATCCCTTTATATTTAAAAAAGTGGAAGAAAAAGCTGATAAATCATTCTCAATATACTTGGAAGGCCAACAATGCTATTTGTTAATGCAGTTACACCTGAATACTGGCATAATTGAATTAATAAATCTCCACCATTGTGTTACAAGCAGGCTCTGACTAAAGAAAAAACCCATAAGAGTCTCCTTTTTGTGTGACACTTCTCTGAAGTTTTCAGAATCTGAAATCATTTAGGCTTAAGAAAAAAATCTGCTCATATAATGGATATCATTTCTTTATTCTTCTGCTTGGAGATTATGCCTAAGACTTTCTTCACTGAAAGGATAAGATTAATTTTCTTAATTTTCTAAAATTATTAACTTCAAATGAATATGTAATATCTTAGTTGTGAAATGTCTTTTGTAAATTTAAATATTAACTTCATCCATCTCATGATCCATTTACTCATTCATAAAGCAATGTAATTCATGTCTGCAAACTCAAGATCATGACCATGTGTGCGCCGCGAGTTTCTTTCTCTGCTCACAATAGAAAGGATAGCTAATGATCCAAATTATCATTTTAAGGTATGCATGGCTAAGATAAAAGCATATTGAGCTAATGTTCATATAGCTATTTTCTATAAATCATTTTATAACTTTAAACTCCATTGATCCTATAGTATTAAATGCTGCATAGTTTGCCACCTACCAAAGTAATACACTGGAGCTTGACAAATTTATTTTAATATATAACTGAACAGATTTTAACTATAAGCTTTTATGACAAATATACTTAGTGGATGCATTATTTATTACACACCTGTAATATCTTTCTTGCCCAGATGATACATTGCTAATGCGGTGATTGAATAATGTATGATAGGATATCCAGTACACCATAGAATCCACTGCCAAAAATGCACAATTCATAAACTATGCACAGATTATATTTTATTTAACAGTATTTCATAAAAATCTTTAAAGGTACAATGGTGAACAAAAGTTGTAGACAGGTGTGGAAAAATTGCTGTAAAGTAAAAATGCTCTCAAAATATAAGTGTTAATATTTGGTTTAATATTAAACAAGTTTTTAATAGCTTATAGTTTATTATTGTCAATTAATAAAATGCAAAGTGAATGAACAAGAGAAATCAAAATCAAATCAATATTTTGTGTGGCCTTTTCCCTCAAAACAGCATAAATACTTCTAGGTACACTTGTACACAGTTTTTGATGGAACTCGGCAGAGAGGTTGTTCCAAACATATTGGAGAACTAACCACAGATCTTCTGTGGATGTAGGCTTGCTCAAATCCTTCTGTTTCTTCATATAATCCCAGACAGACTTGATGGTGGTGAAATGAAGTCTCTCTGGGGACCATATTATCACTTTTAGGACTTATTGTTCTTCTGAAGATAGTTCTTAATGACACTGGCCTCTTGGCAGAGAACGTGACTTTGTTGTCCGCAACCTTCTAAATATTATAAGTTTTATGTTTTATGTTTTCATTCATCACAAGTCCATATAAATGCATTAAACATTGTAACATCTTTTTTGCTTTTCAGTTCCTAGGTGGGCAAATAGTAAATCTGAATATATTGGTAGATTTCTGATAGGACCTGCTGTTCATTCCAAATTTCTAAATAACTTGATTTTCAATGCTGACCTGAGAAGGTTGCACTTCAAGACAACACCATAAGTAATAGTGACAAATTAACTTTCGCTTATAGTACAGACCAAAAGTTTGGACACACCTTCTCATTCCAAGAGTTTTCTGTATTTTCATGAGTATAAAAATTGTAGATTCACACTGAAGGCATCAAAACTATGAATTAACACATGTGGAATTATATACTTAACAAAAAAGTGTAAAACAACTGAAAATATGTCTTATATTCTAGGTTCTTCAAAGTAGCCACCTTTTGCTTTGATTACTGCTTTGCACACTCTTGGCATTCTCTTGATGAGCTTCAAGAGGTAGTCACCTGAAATGGTCTTCCAACAGTCTTGAAGGAGTTTCCAGAGATGCGTAGCACTTGTTGGCCCTTTTGCCTTCACTCTGCGGTGCAGCTCACCCCAAACCATCTCGATTGGGTTCAGGTCTGGTGACTGTGGAGGCCAGGTCATCTGGCGTAGCACCCCATCACTCTCCTTCTTGGTCAAATAGCCCTTACACAGTCTGGAGGTGTGTTTGGGGTCATTGTCCTGTTGAAAAATAAATGATGGTCCAACTAAATGCAAACCGGATGGAATAGCATGCCGCTGCAAGATGCTGTGGTAACCATGCTGGTTCAGTATTCCTTCAATTTTGAATAAATCCCCAACAGTGTCACCAGCAAAGCACCCCCACACCATCACACCTCCTCCTCCATGCTTCATGGTGGGAACCAGGCATGTAGAGTCCATTCGTTCACCTTTTCTGCGTTGCACAAAGACACGGTGGTTGGAACCAAAGATCTCAAATTTGGACTCATCAGACCAAAGCACAGATTTCCACAGGTCTAATGTCCATTCCTTGTGTCCTTTAGCCCAAACAAGTCTCTTCTGCTTGTTGCCTGTCCTTAGCAGTGGTTTCCTAGCAGCTATTTTACCATGAAGGCCTGCTGCACACAGTCTCCTCTTAACAGTTGTTGTAGAGATGTGTCTGCTGCTAGAGCTCTGTGTGGCATTGACCTGGTCTCTAAGCTGCTGTTAACCTGCGATTTCTGAGGCTGGTGACTCGGATGAACTTATCCTCCGCAGCAGAGGTGACTCTTGGTCTTCCTTTCCTGGGGCGGTCCTCATGTGAGCCAGTTTCTTTGTAGCGCTTGATGGTGTTGACCACTGCACTTGGGGACACTTTCAAAGTTTTCCCAATTTTTCGGATTGACTGACCTTCATTTCTTAAAGTAATGATGGCCACTTGTTTTTCTTTACTTAGCTGCTTTTTTCTTGCCATAATACAAATTCTAACACTCCATTCAGTAGGACTATCAGCTGTGTATCCACCTGACTTCTGAACAACACAACTGATGGTCCCAACACCATTTATTAGGCAAGAAATCCCACTTATTAAATCTGACAAGGCACACCTGTGAAGTGAAAACCATTTCAGGTGACTAGCTCTTGAAGCTCATCAAGAGAATGCCAAGAGTGTGCAAAGCAGTAATCAAAGCAAAAGGTGGCTACTTTGAAGAACCTAGAATATGAGACATATTTTCAGTTGTTTCACACTTTTTTGTTAAGTATGTAATTCCACATGTGTTAATTCATAGTTTTGATGCCTTCAGTGTGAATCTACAATTTTTATAGTTGTGAAAATACAGAAAACTCTTGGAATGAGAAGGTGTGTCCAAACTTTTGGTCCGTACTGTATATTGATTGGGCAAACAGTCATTATCAGTGCTTGCATTAGCCAATAAGCAGAGAAATGCCCATCACATCAGATTTTTCATACATGTGTCTTCTGATCAGTGCCACAATCTTTTGTGTCACATCAATGTAGCAGGTACTAAGCAAATGTTCATTGTGCCAAACATTTATTACACACCATGGGGCACCATGCCACTCTAATGCAATGTGAATGAGCAATGTGCAATTATATTTAACATACCACACGGTGACTTTGGGCTTTATTTCTGCATAATAAAACCACTTGTGTATGACCAGATTTAATTTATCTACATGTGTTATCAAACTGACTGACACATCTGTCCCTTGTCTACTCTAATTGATATGTTCTTCTATGATCCAATATTAGTATATTACAAATATGCCGTGTCTGTTCTTTTATGGAATATATGTGTCCACCATGTTCTAAAGCAAGATGTAAGGGAATTGCTAGAGGAGCGATTACCCAGCAGCTGTTGGTGAACCCTGGGGGGAAGGGCACGGCAAGACAGTGAGCCCTAAGCTGAACACCCCCCCCCCCACTGTCCCTGCCTACTTGCCTGAACTGTCCTAGGCGATATCTGGCAACTGGGCACCAATCCCTTCTTGATATAAGTGATAACACAGAACGCAGACAGGACAAACAACAACAAAAGGGAGGTCAGCTAGCCAAGGGGTCGTTAACAGTCGAGCAATGCAATACAGAATCAAGATCCAAGAGAATAGTCAAAGGTAAAGCCAGAGGTCAGGAATAAGAATACAGATAATCAAACAGCAAGAGTAAATAGCCATCGCGCACAAGGCAATAGCAAGCGCCAATGTGAAAGTGAGCAAACAATAAATAGGAAGGAAGAACCCGCCCCAGACTTCATAGGAAGATAGGCTGTCAATCATACAGGTAAGGCTAAAATTAACTATTAGAGGAGCAGAGGGAAACGAAGGTAAAGGAGATGGGTGTGGTGGAAAATCAATTACAGAGATGAGGGAATAGGACAGTGTTCAGACAATACAAGAAGAACCCAAAGGAAGGAATCACAGCTGGACACACCTCCTGCGCCACAGCAAGCGACCGGATGGCGCAGAAGTTCGAATGGGTGCGGATGTAACACAAGAGCAATTGAGCAGATTGATATGTAGTTTTATGGGAAAACATTAATTATAACTTGTGTTTTAGTCAATCAAATCTTAGTTCTTTCTAAGTTGAAAATTCCAGAGGAAAGCCCTGCCTAGTGATAGTGACAGCTATATCTGTTTAACTGAACATACAAAGAGAGTTGTCAATCATTGGGCAGAACCTCCCCACTGACTTCTCATCATACAAAGAGTCCACTGACTTCTCATAGAAAGAGTAGAGTTAAAATGAATAAATGTCAAGTTATACTGAATCATTTCTCATAAAACTATATGTCAATCTGCTCAGCTCTTCCTGCTCTATAACATGCTGCATGCATATTAAACTTCTTGTTCAATGTGACAGGTTCCCCTTAGCTGAATGTTGGTTAAGGATTAATGTTTCCCATTAAATCAAACTATATCTGAAGTTGGGTATATTTAAGCATTCAACAAGAATCCCCCCAACAAGGAATAGGCATCTGGACATGGGGAATTAGACTGAAAAAAAATGTCTAAAATGTAACTTTTATTTATACCATTAAAATCAGTTAAATAAAATAAAGGGCTGTTCTATATAGGCAGGTATATTGTCAGTACATCAGAGACAGGAAAATGTATCCCTAGAACTGAAAGTGTCCACAATTTGAGTACTGCTAATGCTATATTCATTAGAGTATAATGATAATAGCAAGCCGTATGCTATGCAAAAATCCACTATATAAATACTGCTGTTTATTGTTGTTATATACTGTATATATTGAAGCGTTATATTCATTATAGCAGACAATTTATTGTATAAAGTTACACTGTTGCTATATTCATTAGAACATTACAATTATTGTAGCAAACAGTTTACTATGCAAAAGTCCACCATATGAGTATTGCTGTTAGTATATTCATTACAGCATTATATTCATTAGAACAAATACTTACGCAAAGTTCCTTTTTTATCTATCAGACCTTTTATTTTATTAAAATGATTTTAATTATATAAAATAAAGTAAAATTTTAGTCAGATTTTTGTTTTCCATGAAACCAGTTCAAAATGTGAAAACTCTTGAAAAGCTGAGATTTACAACCACCGAGTGACTGCACATAGACTCATTTAGTATATTACTTTGTGGCACACCAACAAGAAACAACATTGTCATGAAAAACTTTTAATCTCATGACACTTATCTAGAGAGATGGAAAGAAAAAAACTAATTTGTATCCTTGCATATCACACTGTGAAAATACTGTTGAATATTTAAATGGTGAGCGTCATATTTGTGCAGACTCTATGTAAATATTCAGAAATCTCCTTACTTACCCCAAAGACTATGTCTCTATCTATGGTCACCCAGTGGTTGTGTTGTGTGTTGCAGCCTGTCAAGAGCTTTGGTAACATGCTGCAATAGTGTAGTTAATTATTGTTTTTTTAGACAGTGGAGTTCAAATTTCAGCTAAGGTAAGGGCAGAGACACCTGGACATCCAACAGCAATGAAGCAATGTAAATCACCTATGGCTAGGTAAACCCTTTCCCTGCTCCCAAATACAATACTGGAGTAATTGTGTCATTAATATGCCATTTCTCCAAAAATTCCTCTCTCCTCTGAAAAGTACTAACAGCTGGAAAGTGCTTCCACATTGACAGCCTGACCCTGCTCTGTGATAGGGAACTGTAATAACCAATTCCCTGTGTGTAAAAGTCACAGATATTGAGAGCTGTGTTCCTCATTGCAGAATCCATTATATCTGCACTCTGGTAGTTGCCAGGGAAACACTTAATTTCTCTATTTGTTTATGTCTACAGAATATGAGTAACAGGGCTACAAATGAGCTATTGCTACAATATTATATTACCTTTAAAGGTTTGTATACAGTATGTGGAGAAGTCATGTGTTCTCTGCTACCTCTAGTACCAATGTAAAAATAAAGCAAAAAAATAGAAAGAAAAAAGTTAACAACATAGGTTGTTATAGGGAGAGTTTTGGGACTGTCCTTGTCAAGATAGGAATCATTTCTATAGGGATTAGGATAACAGTAAGGGTTAGACCTCTCTTTCGCATCATTGATCGATATTTGACATTGGCTCCTCTTCTTTCATCTCTCCCTAGAACCCGATAAGATGGTTCTATTTATATAAGCAGGCATATGTTTTTTGAGCACTTACATGAATGTTTATGTAATAGTTATAATATTTTTTGAGCCCTATATAGGATATTTTAACTTATCCAGTAAAAGTAATGTTTTAATTGTTATTTATGATCCATTGCTGATTGGTCTAGATTTATATGTGGATCAGTGGTGGTACTGGACCTGGTAGACACTAGGTATAGTTTCAATTTTTCTTAAAATATATCTTAACCCAAATGTTCAAAAACTATGACCATGAATTCTTTTCTATTTTCAATTTCTATTTTTTCACTAAAATATGTTTCAAGCTAAAGTAGAGAGTTACCTAAAAACTCAAATGGTATCCTTATTCTTTGAACTGTAGCCATGTCTTGTCATGTATTAGACAACATGCATATTGTCATTGCTATTGAACAGAATAGAGATATATCAGCTGCAATTTGAACTGTTACATGGTGATTCAAAACACTGCATAGAAAAGGAATAGTTTAGTATTAGTTATAAAAACTGCCTAATGCTTTATTTATAGATCATTCTGCCCTAGGCACCAAGCCTGAGTATGCCCTCATTAACTAACCACAGATCTTCTGTGGATATACTAGTGCATCTCAATAAATTAGAATATCATCAGAATTACCCTCCTTGTGGATTGTGTCAATTACTGCCTTCTGGACATCTGTCAAGTCAGCAGTCTTCCCCATGATTGTGTCGCCTACTGAATCAGACTAAGGGACCTTTTTAAATGCTTAGAAAGCCTTTGCAGGTGTTTTGGGTTAATTCTTCTAATTTTCTGAGATAATGACTTCTGAGTTTTCCTTGGTTGTAAGCCATAATCATCAACATTAACATAAATAAACAGTTGAAAAAGTTCACTCTGTTTGTAATGACTCAATATAATATATGTGTTTCACTTTTTCAATTGAATTACTAAAAAAAAAAAAAATTACTTTTTGATATTCTAATTTGTTGAGATGCACTAGTAGGCTTGCTCAAATTCTTCTGTATCTTCGTATAATCCTAGACAGACTGATGATGTTAAGATCAGGGCACTGTGGAGGCCATATCATCCTTCAAGGATTGCTCCTCCAGCGGTTGGTCACACAGAATATTAATTTGATTTAGATTTCTCTTGTGGTCATTCACTTAATTTTATTAATTGACAAAAATAAATTATTAGTACGAATGTTTTTGAAAGCATTCTTACTTGCGGCAATTTTGCCGGCTGCATAAAACTGCTCACACAGACGCTCCAGCATGTGCAAAGTGGATTTCCAGAGAGTCAGAACATCCCACATGAGACAGTTGAAGGGCTGGCCATTTTGTTGCTGGAAGTCCAGCAGGGTGTTCTTAGTCACATAAAAAACACTGAAATGTGCATACATTTATAAAGCAGTGCATGACTAAATTTAGCACATGCACTATGCAGGGACAATGTGTTATTCTACCCAGCCGCAGTGCTGCAACAATATTTGTGCTATTATTGTCATTGCCGGTTGTAGTTAATGCAGATGGTGTACTTGCTGCAGGATACAGTTCAGCAGCTCCTCCACTATGCGGTTTCTCTGATTCAGACTTATTAGCTGTAAAACTGTGTGACAGCACTTACCTACACTCGTGAAAAGAAGGAAGGGTAACGGAAGTAGAGACCTCTCCTAGTGAAGTTTGTGTTGTCCAGCGAGAAGGACCCAAAGGAGATGAATGGACCCCACCTGGTGTTAGAACTGGGTCTGTGCAAATGGGGTGGTTCAATACTAGCACCCAGTCATGTTGCATTTCTGTTGCTGGCTGGATGACTTAGCGCATATTGATGTTTCCTGGACACATATTCTCTTATGGATGCCTGATGTTGGAATGCAGGAGGAGGAGGAGAAGCAGATGTACACTATGATAATTTTTTATGTAAATATGCCCTAACTTCATGTAACTGGAAATGCAAGAAATATACATATGAGTATTTAAAAATAAAATAAAATATAAATATATATATTGTTTGTATTTAAAAACTATATTGCAAAAAAATGCTTAACAAAACAATATTTGGCTCTCAAAGCATGGCCTTGCCAGTGTATCTAAGACAATGAAGAGTTAAATTACATTGCTGAGCTTTTCTACCGACTTCCACGATCTCTCTGTTTCTATTTGTCTAAATTAATTAAATCTAACTAATCTATGCTCCAGAGTCCTCTACTAGTACAGCAATTTTGGTGTTTTTTGTTTTTTTTATCACTAACTCTGTGATGGCTCCTCTCTGTGTAGGAATTGATATACTACATATGACATCATCACTGTGATCTTTCCACCCATTGCTCATGATTGGCTGAGAGGCTGTTAGTTGATGATGCCAGAACCCTGCCTAGGTTACACAGACCATGTGATGCTTCTCATGTATGCCCTTCTACCTCAAGTTACATGCATTTCACAGATTTGCCCAAGACAAATCAAAAAAGTTTTAGTTTAATTGGAAACAGAAACCTGTGTGAAATTTGGGTCAAACCTGGTTCATTACAGAACGGTTTACTCATCTCTTCATGGGCATTCATTTAGTCACCATTCTCTTAAGACTCTGCCACAGCATTTCAGATGGGTTGCGGTCTGGACTTTGACTGGGTCATTGCAACACCTTGCTTCTTTGCTTTTTCAGATATTCTGTCCTGTTGACTGAACCAGTTTCTGACAAGCTTTACCTGACGGATAGATGGTCTCACATTTGACTCTAGAATACATGGTTATACAGAGCAAATCATTGTTGATACAATGTAACTCCAAAACAAGCCCAAATCATCATCCCTCTCCCATCGTGTTCGCCATTTGGTATGAGATTTTTGTGCTGATATGCTGTGTTTGGTTTTTGCCAAATCTGTCACTGTGGGTAATGGTCAAACATCCCCTCTTTGGTCTTGTCTGTCCAAAGGACATTGTTCTAGAATACAGTGTCCATATTAGGACATCCTCAGATATCAGAGTCAAACATCAGATTAATAGCAGTTTACAACAGTAATACCTGACTTTGATACCTGACTCTGACACCTCACTCTGACACATGACTTTGATACCTGACTTTGATACCTGACTTTGATTCTAACACCTGACTTTGATACCTGACTTTAATTCTGACACTGACTTTGATACCTGACTCTGACATCTGACTTATTATACCAGACACCTGACTATATGCAGTCTCTGGGCTGGTTGTAAAACTTAGATGACTTCTGACTTTCATATCTGATTGAGTCACAACTCAATAGTCAGCTATGAAGCACATACAATGTTACACTGTGTGCCTCCTAATGATTGGCCAGGATGACTGACCTCTGAGTGACCTCACTGCTCACACTCAGGAGTAGAAGAGACATTGTATAAGGCTGCAGGTTGAGAAGCCCCATGAGCTCTGATAAAAAGTTGTCTGACACAAAGTTGTCTGATACCTGACTCAGTCAGAGATCAGACTCACACATCATCTGAGTTTTTCCATATACATACAAGCCAGCCAGCACATACAATGGTGGAGATTTATCAAGTAAAATGCTCCATAATTCTGGTATCATTTTCACCAAATAACCTCTCTAACATGTTGTGCGCCACATTCATCAAGTGTTTTAAATACTTTTATTACTTGTACAAAAAGGGGTGTGGACTCATAGTAAAGGGGCGTGACCTACAATACTGTGCTGCAAAAATACATCCGAATAACCTCTCTAACATGTTGTGCGCCAGATTTATCAAGTGTTTTAGGCTGAGGCCCCACGTAGCAGGCTGCAGCAAAAAAGCGCTGTGGGAAAAACCTTGGCAGAAATGCATCACAGTTTTTCCCTCAGAGATTTTCGCAGAAAGTCTGGCAAGGTTTCCTATGCGGACTTTCTGCTTCCATTATACCTATAGTGAAACCGCCGGCATTTCCGTAAATATAATTGACTTGCTATGATCTCCAAAACCGCAACTGTTTTGGAAATTGCAGCATTTTCACTGCGTGTATTTTTCTGCAATGCGTGGACTGTAGGGGATGTAAAGCAAACCAATTGCAGCCACGGTGTGCGGTTCAAATTACCAGTACCAGTACAACCCGTACAACGCTGCGGAGAAGGAGGCGTGTTCAGTTTGATTCCTTGTGTAGGTTTCTTGTTGCTCAGTCTGAATACTGTCCTAATACCTCCTGTCTGTAATTGAATTTCAGCCACACCTGTCTCTTGCATCTTTGTTTCTCTCTGCTCCTCTAATACCGTGTTTCTCCGAAAATAAGACAGGGTCTTATATTATTTTTTTCTCTGAAAAAAGGGCTAGGGCTTATTTTCGGGGTAGGTCTTAATTTTTTCCATGAACAATAATCACACATTTGATCACTTTTTATTTCAACTTTTATCAGAGGTGAAACAGTGAAAAAACAGCAGTTTGGCACTTTTGATTTTATTTTTCCGCTACGGCATTCACTATAGAGGTAAAATATTTTTATAAGTTTGTAGAGTGGGCGTTTTCGGACACAGGGATACCTAATGTGTATGTGTTTCACAGTAATATTTTATTTTTATATGTATTCTAGTGAAAGTGGGAGGGGGTTTGAACTTTTATTTTATCATTATGGGAGATTATCTACATTACTAGTGAGGCTGCTCATAGACCAGCCTAACTAGTAATATTCCTATGACAGGACTGGGAGTCTTCATAAGGCTCCCGGCTGTCAAAATAACAGGTCGGCTCTTGCGATCTCACTGTGCGGGAGCCGACCTGCAACGCGAAAGGTACGGGGTCGGTGGAGACCGGCCCCGGGGATAGCTTCTCTGCTTTGGGGGGGGGGGGGTCACGGACTGGCACACCCACCAACAATGCCCGCGATCAGAGGACTCTGATCGCGGGCATTAAATGATTCTGTAATGGATTGCTCATCTGTTACCGAACCCTTGGCTTTCTGACCTCCCTTTTTGTCCTTTGTTCTGTCTGCGTTCTGTGTTGTCACTTATTCAGTGTAGGGACCGGCTCCGAGTTGTTGGCTGTCACCTAGGACAGTCAGGCAAGAGGCAGGGCCAGTGGGGGGTTTTCAGCTTTAGGGCTCACTGTCTTGTTGTGCCCCTCCCCCCAGGGTTCTCCAGCAGCTAGTGGGGAATCGCTCCTCTAGCGATTCCCTTACAAACGGATGGTCAACTGTTACACTGTCCGTGATTATTGTCCTTCTTTTTCTGTGTATGCTCAGAAAGCAGAACAAAAAAAAAGAGTAAGTGGTGTTGATGTGTTAACTTTTTTAACTAATCCATTGAATTGGTCAGTTAAAAAAAGAGACACATCAACATCAGTTAGTGTGAACACTCCCTTAGCGTGCTTCCATGTTCTTTTTGAAAAGAAGAAGCAATACTATCCATACATGTTCAGGCTTTTTCGAATTGTGCTATCATGAACTTGAACATTTATTGTGTTAACTGAGGCATGTATAGTCTAGGATGTAGCTCTTGTATTTTTGCAATTTCTCAGATTTCTTCGATTTTCAGATTTTTTTTAGGTGCCCTTATCACCCTTCCCAGATTGATGGGCAGCAACAATTGCTTCTCTTAGATACTTGCTTATATTATCACATGCCTTAATGTCCAAAACTTCTGGTTTTATAGAGGTGGTCACTAGAGATAAGCAAACCTCACAAGATTTGTCTTGTGAAATTTAGCAAGATTCACCCACAAATTTGGTCCAAAATGCAAGTGCTATTATTATACTCGGGGAGGTGGTGAGGGGGGGGGGGTTTCTTCAGACACCATAGCAAAGTAATAGGAAGTACCAAGAAGATGCTGAAAAATAATAATCAACTTATACTCACCTTTCCTCAACACTCTGGGCCTCTTCTAGAACATGGGGTGACATGAATATGCCTGGAGGACTTCTGAAGCCTTGGATTGGGTTTCAGTGAAGAGAGTACCCCACGTTATAGAAATTAAATTATATTGCTTGTATAATTAAGAGTTATACAATTTTACAATATATATTTGCTTTATCAATCTCTCACTGTTTTCTAAATCCATGTTTACTGTCATTCATTGTTTACTTCCAATGGATAAAAATCAGTCCATGGTTGTGTGGTGCAAAGCTCGTCACAGTCACATTACAGTAATCATAGCTCTGTCTGGTAACAGGTGCACATCTCATTGCATGACAGATGTCTGATTACTGTGTTTTCTGACTGTAACTATCTGTGCACCTGTGTGTCCATAGATGACCATGGGCTGATTTTTTTTTTTTTATTCACTGGAAGGAAAAAATGAATGACAGCAAGCAGAGATCTAGAAAACAGTGAGGGATTGAGAGGATAATGATAAATAATATAACTTGACATTATACAATCAATAACATTTATTTGCTGTAACTGGAAATCCTCTTGAAGGCTATAATATGGAGTTGGTTCCATAACTTTACTCTCATAGCTGTGTAATTTATGTCTAAAATCATAAAAATTTGTGAGTTTCTCTGTCTTTGTCTTGTACTGGGTCTGCAGAATCTCTGTCCCTTATGTCACCTCTATTTCCAGATTCACTCCTTTCTTGACCAAACTTTCTGATACCTATTTATCTCTGTATCTATCTATCTGTGGCAGTCCCATAGACATTAATAGAAGGAGAATGTGCTTGTGAAACCACTTTCCACGTAGACATGGGCACAATCAACCTTGATTGTTGTGACTGGTGGGGATCCAATAAAACATAAAATAAAGGATGTTACTACCATGCCCTCATCAAGGTCCTTATTTCACCCCCAGCCACACACAACAGTGTGTCACCTACATGAAAATTATTGTATAAAAATTTTTTTTTTAAATGTGGAAAAAAAGACATGTTTTTACTACTTTATTGTTTACATTTATGCAAATAAAAAAAAGAAAAAACATGCAAAAAACTATGCATCACCGAAAACAATGCAAAAATTATTTCTATAACCCATATGAGATGATAGTTTGTTGCTGTGTGATATCATACTTCAGTGAGTTATCAGATTCCATTTTAAAGACTACTACATCTGTATGGTACAGCACAGCAAAGCTATTTATGGAAGAATGGGGATGGTGTTCAATTTAAAGTTTTTGCTCCAGGCTGCAGAATAGCCAGACTCGGCACTGAGTAAAACCACGGGTTTGTTGAAAGGAGTTGAGCTGTAAGATATTTGATGGAGCATACAACAGAGCAATGTTGAGGCAAATCTGTAAAGAAGGAAACAACTTGGCATTTTTTAAGGAAAACTTGGAGACATTTTGTGTCTGTAAGGTATGCTGCACACTACCACATGTGTAACCTGATGCCCTTCTGATGGGGGCTCCAATGCTCCATTCCATTCTCATGATTATAGACAAAGTCCTATCTTGCTTTGTAACATTGGAAAGGAGCAGAACAAAATCCCTCATTGAAGTCAATGGGAGACAGAAGCCACTTGGATGTCACTCAAAAGTGTCTTATGAAATGCCGGTATCAGAATGCTGTGCACTCATGCGAATAAGCAGAGAATATATGTATCCCTGTCTCCAAGGGGATAATGTAACAGTGATATTACTGTGGAGCTGGCTAGATATGAGAGTTCCTGTTGTTAAGGTAACTATGAGAAGGGTAGCTGTTCATTAATTGTTGAGAAGTGGCCGACATGAGAAAAGAGTAATGTGTATGTGACCTATATTAGGCAAATGAGAACAGGAGAAGTAATGGGGATGAAATAAAATGATGTGACTGTGTATTGAATATTGAAGTGTGAATTACATGACTTAGGAAAATATGTAAATCATTGAAAAGAAAAAAAAAAGCAGAACTTCACTCTGTGATAATTGGTATGTGTGTCCACATATGGATATATACACTCACAAATGTCTCTAGATATAAGTATCAAATAGTAAGCCGACAAAAAAATACAGGACAAACCAATAAAATAAAAAAAGGTGATAAAATATATATGTAGGAGACTTATAGTTGTTCTATTGTTTCATTGAGTCCATTAGGGCTCAGAATGTTCTGTTTAAATATCCAATAGTCAATATCCAACACACAAATGTGTGTACCTGTTTGGGTAGACAGGAGGTACTTCAACTTTTGGAGTAAGTAATAGGAGATCTGGGTTGCTAGTATAAAACTAGAAGAAGTAACACTAGAAGAAGTAGCACATTCTCTAACTGGTATCCATACCAAATTTTGGTCTTGTCAGTGTTTATACAACATCTTAACGTTTGTATAGTGCATCCCACATATTGGAGACCACCAGGTCACTGCAAAAGGTGCACTACAAATCACTTTTACTTAGCCAAAACAGAAGTGTACTATGCCTTTTTTACATACAGTATAACCTGCATTCAGCCTTTAACCCCTTAAGGACACAGCCTAAACGTACCTTAAGGGCACGGCCTCATTTTTTCAGTGATATGTGTCACTTGATTTGGCAATAACTTTGAGACACTTTAATTTACACAAGTGATTTTGAGATTGTTTTTTCATGACACATTGTACTTTATGTTAGTGTTAAACATTAATCAATATTTTTGTATTTATTTATAAAAAAAATTAGGAAATTTGATGGAAATTTGGAAAAATTCACAATTTTCAAAATGTGAAATGCTCTGCTTTTCAGATAGTCATACCAGCCACATATGACATTAAGTATGTTATCCTGGGTACAACAGTGTCATAAATGTGGGCATAAACTACTGTTGTACATAGCAGGACACAGATGTAAAGGAGCACTATGTGGTTTTTGGAGTGCAGATTTAGATGTTTGTTATTTAGACACCATGTCATGTTTGCAGAGCCTCTAAGGTACCGGTAAAATGGAATCCCCTAGGGAGTGACCCCATTTTGAAAACTGCACCCCTCAAAGAATTTATCAAGGAGTGTAGTGAGCATTAGTTTCCAAGATGTGACTGCACAACGGATGGTGAAAAGTAAATATGTCAACTGTGCGGAGTACATGGGGTATATCAAATTCCCTATTATTTTCCCAGTAGCTCCTATGGGGGGGATGTCACTCTGTGGGTCAATTCTGGTGTCTTTTCCCTCGTAAGCTCTAAATCTGAAGTGTCCCCTATATACGCTCGCACAATTTATACATTCCCTTCTTGATACAGCCAGTTGTGTTCTAATGATTTGGCGATTTTTGGGTTTTTTGTCTTCACATTGTGCAAAGTATATTTTTATTATTTTTCTGGTGATACAGCCATATGAGGGCTGTTTATGCAGGATGATATGCATTTTATAATGACACAATTTTTGGGTGCCGATAACTTCTTGACTACATTTTATTAACTCTTTTTTTTTTTTTTGGTCGAGCAAAATTCTAGCATTGCGTTTTACCTTTTAATTTTTTTGCCATGCAGTGTACAGCATAAGTAACATGTTACCATGTTACCTATTCTCTTACATTTATTACATTGATATCTAATTTGTATTGTTTTTTTTATGCATTACTAATTTTGCAGAACAAAAACACTTGTATAGAAATAAATCAATAATTTTTGCATCACCATTTTCTGAGATACGCCATTTTTCAGTTGATATGGCTGGTTGCAGGCTTATCTTTTGAGGGACGACCTGTGCTTCTTATTTGTACTGTTCTGTGGTACATATGACTTCTTGATCACTTTTTAAAGCATATTTTGCCAAATCTCACTATCTATGCTGTAACTAAACGGTTGCGTTACATTAGAGGTACAAGACTGTTAATAACACACTTATTAAAGTGATATTAATAGAATTCTTCTAACTATAGTGTTAATTGCTATCTACAGATGTATCAGTGTTTAAGTATCAAGTTATAGTTTGCTACACCTGTATCAACAATACTTTGCTGGTGGTACACATATAGTATCGCATAGCTTACAGGGCCGTAACATATGTAATACAAACGCTAAATAACTGAACATGGTAAATGAAAAATAGAGCAACAGCAAAAATATAACACTGCTAAACAGAGGGGGTCCAAGTTGGTGTCCTTTGTTGACTCATTTTCAACCCTCTTAAATTGAAGTCAGAAAAGGTGACATGTCCTTTTTGACAATACTAGAACTCTCAATATTCATATTTTGTGATATTTAAATTTTATAGAATAATACATCAAAAATTATTTTTATGTACAGTACATACCATAGTTCTTTTCTTCTACTGGAAAGGAAAACTGGAAAAAAACCAGTAGATGTAAATGTAAACAAGGTGATATGATTTGTGCCAAGCAATTACATTAAATGCTGTTCTCTAGAGAAGCATTAAATGCTATAAATCACAAAGAGTACCAAAGATTTTGCACTGTTGCCTTCAGCAATATACATCTAAGCTTGGGGATTTGCTGAACATAAAGAGTCTTAGATTAGTGGTCTGTCAAATCCCTTGATTCAGTCAACTGATTTTTATTCTGAGTCATCATATTCATTCAACAGTATGTCTCATGGTTCTGCCACTATCAAGGTGCATTCATAATTTCCAATGTATAGTTAATAGTTTTAGTTAATTAAAGGGTTGTCCAAGTCACATAAAAATGGTGTAAAGGCAATAAAAAGTTAAAAATAAAGTAAAATAATGTCCTGTGTTGCAGAATTGTTGTTCCTGTCCCTGTTGTTTTTGGTCTCCACCAAACTGGTATCAATGACATCCTAATAATAATAATAATAATAATAATAATAATAGTCCTTTAATAGTCCCACAATGGGGAAATTCAGTGTGTTACAGCAGGAAAGATAAGCAGATACAAATGCAAATACGACATGTACATGAATGTACTGTAGCCAATTATTGGCCTTAGCAGTCACATATGTATGAACAGCACATATTTGCTGAGGTCTACTAAGGCCATCGATTAGGGACCAGAAACAGAGGGAATGGAAGCGGACATAGGGATACTCGAAGGGTGAATACTAATATATATATATATATATATATATATATATAAATATTTTTTTTTTTTTTTTCCTGCATTTACAAAATTTTTATATATCTCAGAAACCCCCTTCAAGTGAATAGCCGAACAATCTATGTTTATCTTAGTGCTATTTGGGTCTATGTTATATTTATACTATTAGTATATTTATGCAAACATCAGCTTTTATATGGAATCTGATACATATATACCAAGAAGAAAGATTAAAAACAAGAATCTGTGAAGGAAATATAAGCTGGAATGAAAAAGTAACAGGAAAAAAGAAAGGACTCATTCAAGGGGAAATAAAATTAAAAGCAAGAAGCCATAAAAGTCTGCTGCTTATATGGCTCTAGGGTTTGAGCTAAGTACAAATAGAAGTATTCACAATAACTCAGAGGTCTAAAGTTTTCATCGACTTGATGCTCCTCTGATATTGAGAAGTTTATGTTGTTTTTTAAAATTCCCCATCATTCATTACTCCCTGGACTTTATATTGTGACAGACCTATCCTGCGCATTTTACTAAAATAATTTAGTTCTCATCTTATAAGTGTCTCATCTTATGCGAGTTCAACACTTTTAAAGAAATAAAGCCTGAATAAGAATAGTGAGTGGGTACTAAATATTACAATACTGCCACTGTAGCAGGTTGCTTGACAGTCAGTGCTGTTACCAAAGTAAACCTAAGATCAAGACACTTTGATTTAGTTAAACAAGTAATGCCATGAAGCATATTTATCATCCTCTATCCATAGGACACAGGAAAAATAGCTGATCAGTGAGGGTCTGCATTCAGGCTTTCACAGTTCTCAGGATCAGTCATACTGTTTTTCTGAAGGCACCCTTCAGCAAACTGCTTGGAGATTTTATCAGTTTCTATTAAAGAGGACCTGTGACCAAGTACAAAATGCTATATGACATACCTCAGTGGACTGCTGCCATGCCCCTAATTTTTGTGTTTTTTTTTTTTTTTTTAATCTGTCCATCCGTTCAAATGATATGGCCCCTGGATGATTATATGTAAATTAGCTCTCATTTTCCAATGAGGTGGCAACCTTTTATTTTCACACAGCACAGTGAGACACAACTCCAAGAGAAAATAAAAGGTTGATGTCCCATTGAAGAATGAAAGCTAATTTACACATAATCTTCCATATGTTTTGAATGGGTGGATGGCTTTAAAAAAAAAAAAAAAAAAAAAACTAATTTGATCAAGGTCAATTGGCAATCAAATGAAATGTGTCATTTAGCATTTTATATTTGGTGACAGCTCCACTTAAAGTTCCAAAAAATAAACTAAATGCAAAATAGCCTAGTGCATAGTTTCCCAAAGTTGGGATCATGAGCCCCTGAGGAGTCATGAACCTCTTATAGATTTGAGGTGCTCTGTGGTCCTGATATAGTAACTGGGGTGGGTCATATAATTATTTCAAAGAAAGTTAAATTGCCTCCACAGGAAGTAAGCCATTTATACTTCATCAACCAGAAATAATGAAAAAGCTTTACCAGTAAGTTATCGAGTTGTATTTCATATTGCAAGAGCCAGTAAGCCACATAAAATTGCCAAAATTTAGTTTTTACCAATAGCTGTGGATATGGTGTGAATAATGGTTGGTGAAAAAGTAGCTGACAAGCGAAAACAAATACCTTTCTCCAATATGATTCAAAGAAGGATAAACGACATGGGAGAAGATATTAGGGCGCAAGTTCTTAAAAATATTGAGAAGTGTATGTACAGTGCCTTGCAAAAGTATTCGGCCCCCTTGAACTTTTCAACCTTTTGCCACATTTCAGGCTTCAAACATAAGGATATAAAATTTAAATTTTTGGTGAAGAATCAACAACAAGTGGGACACAATTGTGAAGTGGAACGAAATTTATTGGTTATTTTAAACTTTTGTAAAAAATAAAAAACTGAAAAGTGGGGCGTGCAATATTATTCGGCCCCTTTACTTTCAGTACAGCAAACTCACTCCAGAAGTTCAGTGAGGATCTCTGAATGATCCAATGTTGTCCTAAATGACTGATGATGATAAATATAATCCACCTGTGTGTAATCAAGTCTCCGTATAAATTCACCTGCTCTGTGATAGTCTCAGGGTTCTGTTTAAAGCGCAGAGAGCATCATGAAGACCAAGGAACACACCAGGCAGGTCTGTGATACTGTTGTGGAGAAGTTTAAAGCCGGATTTGGATACAAAAAGATTTCACAAACTTTAAACATCCCAAGAAGCACTGTGCAAGCGATCATATTGAAATGGAAGGAGTATCAGACCACTGCAAATCTACCAAGACCTGGCCGTCCCTCTAAACTTTCATCTCAAACAAGGAGAAGACTGATCAGAGATGCAGCCAAGAGGCCCATGATCACTCTGGATGAACTGCAGAGATTTACAGCTGAGGTGGGAGAGTCTGTCCATAGGACAACAATCAGTCGTACACTGCACAAATCTGGCCTTTATGGAAGAGTGGCAAGAAAGCCATTTCTCAAAGATATCCATAAAAAGTCTCGTTTAAAGTTTGCCACAAGCCACCTGGGAGACATACCAAACATGTGGAAGAAGGTGCTCTGGTCAGATGAAATCAAAATCGAACTTTTTGACCACAATGCAAAATGATATGTTTGGCGTAAAAGCAACACAGCTCATCACCCTGAACACACCATCCCCACTGTCAAACATGGTGGTGGCAGCATCATGGTTTGGGCCTGCTTTTCTTCAGCAGGGACAGGGAAGATGGTTAAAATTGATGGGAAGATGGATGGAGCCAAATACAGGACCATTCTGGAAGAAAACCTGTTGGAGTCTGCAAAAGACCTAAGACTGGGACAGAGATTTATCTTTCAACAAGACAATGATCCCAAACATAAAGCAAAATCTACAATGGAATGGTTCACAAATAAACGTATCCAGGTGTTAGAATGGCCATGTCAAAGTCCAGACCTGAATCCAATCAAGAATCTATGGAAAGAGCTGAAAACTGCTGTTCACAAACACTCTCCATCCAACCTCACTGAGCTCGAGCTGCTTTCCAAGGAAGAATGGGCAAGAATTTCAGTCTCTCGATGTGCAAAACTGATAGAGACATACCCCAAGCGACTTGCAGCTGTAATCGCAGCAAAAGGTGGCACTACAAAGTATTAACTTAAGGGGGCCGAATAATTTGGCACGCCCCAGTTTTCATTTTTTTATTTTTTACAAAAGTTTAAAATATCCAATAAATTTCGTTCCACTTCACGATTGTGTTCCACTTGTTGATTCTTCACCAAAAAATTAAAATTTTATATCCTTATGTTTGAAGCCTGAAATGTGGCAAAAGGTTGAAAAGTTCAAGGGGGCTGAATACTTTCGCAAGGCACTGTACTTCTCATTCCAAATGAGTGAATCAACAGATATTTCCAACTGTGCTCAATTTGTTGTCTTTGTAAGATTTGTTACCAAGAATGGTGTTAAAGAAGATGTTTTATTTTGTAAACCATTAGAAACTGTTTATTCACCACTTTTATGCAAAGTACTAAAAAGTACAATATTGACTGGACAAAATATATTGGAATATGCATCAATGAAGCCAAGGCAATGTCGGGACATCAAAGTGATCTTATTGTCAGATTACAAATAGAAGATGACCAATGCTACATGGCTACACAGGTTTTTTTTTTTACATAGAGAAGCTATTGCATAAAATAGCTACCATCTGAAATAGACAGTGTTTTAAAATCTGCCATTAAAGTGGTAAAACATTTTTTAAAAAAATCTCTGAAGGCATGGGTTGTATGAACAATCTTTTATACCACACAGAAATAAGATGGCTTTCCAGGGGTAATGTAATTAAGGATAAGGCCCCACGTAGCAAGCAGAAACCACAACACAGCAAGGTTTTTTTCTGCAGCATTTTTCACAGAAAGTCCAGAGTTTTCCTTTGTGGACTTTTTGTCCCTATTATACCTATACGGAAAACACCAGCGTTTTCACAGGCATAATTGACATGCTGCGATTTTTAAGAGCACAAGCGTTTTTGAAAATGCGGCTTTTCCATTGGAGATTTTTCTCTGCAATGTGTGAATGGGTTTTTCAGCTTTGATCAGAAGTTTTTGGATACCTGCAAAATGAGAAATCAGAATATGCAAACCTATTTTCCGATTATCTTTGGCCACTTAGACTGGCCCTCCTTGCTGATATTTACCTTTGACCAGTAGTTTTCAAGGCTGAGATATTAAAATAATAGCCTGGGATAAAATAAATGGATTTATAAAGAAACTTGATTTCTGGTTGATGCCACTTGATAAAAAGGAATCTGATTCATTCAAGAAATCATGGATGACTTAAAGGGGTTGTCCAGGATAAATAGAAATTCCTACACTAATCTAAACACCCTCCCCCTGCCTACTTTCTAAATTACATAATTCAGCAAAAATGTATAGTTACCCATATCCCTGGGGTGGTCACATTTTCTGATTATCTGGTGATGATCTGTTTCTGGAAACGGAATGTCACCTATACTTTCCCCCCCTCATACTTATGTGTCTTCCTTGCAGACTTCCTTCTGCAGGGAATGGCTCCTCCTCCTTCTGTGACGTCTTCCCGTGCATGCGCAAAAGAGTTGGAGTCCCAGCCGACACTCCATCTCTATTGCGCAAGCATGGGAGCCCAAAGGAGCCACTCACACCTGCGCAGTAGAGATGGAGTGAAGGCTACAGCACAGTACCGGGACTGCTGCGCAGGCACTGGCAGAGTCAAAGAAGAGGAGGAGCCTTTCCCCACAGAAGGAAGTCTGGACAGGAAGAGGACAGGTAGGTATAATGGGGTAGGGGGGTGGGGTGAGTTAGTTGGGAAGGGCTAGTAGTGGGCGGGAAAGCTAGGGAGATAGGGTGGAGGTGTTAGAGAGGGAGGACGGAGGAGTGAGAGGGAGATAGTGTGAGAGTCTACAACTACCATAATGCATTGCATTAGCTAAGGCAGCAGGAATCTACACCATGTAAACAAATGCAGAAGATGCCAGGCGCTCCCAGAGAAACCCAGAAATCACTCAAAACACTGCTAAAGGTATTTCGTGCACTTATTAACCCATTAATAGCACTAACAGACCTTTTTTTAAAAAAAAATATTTTTTTGCCCGAAAATCCCCTTTAACCCCTTAACGACCTTGGACGTACTATTACGTCCTGGGCGCTAGGTACTTCGCGCACCAGGACGTAATACTACGCCCCGAGGCCGGCCGCCCGCCCGCTCACTATCTGAGCGGGCGGTATCGGAACCGGGTGTCGGCGAGATCGGGGGGTGCCGATATCTCTAATCTGCAGCCCGGGGTCTGCCAAGTGACCCCAGGCTGCCTGGAGCCCCCAGTACCTGGTTGATCCTGCCGAGACATCAGGAAGTCAGCGCTGTGTTTCCATAGCGCTGACTTCCTGTATAGGCTGCAAGACACGTGTATGCTCGTGTCTTGCAGTCTATAGTGCTGAGCCAGCAATCAAAGCATTGCTGGCTCAGGTGTCCTAATGGGACACAAGAAAAAGTAAAAAAAAGTGAAAAAAAAAAAAATAAAGTATGTGAAAAAAATTAATAAAAGAATAAAGCCCCAAAAATTCCCTTTTCCTATATAAAATGAATTATATAAAAAATAAACCTAAAAATTAATAAAAACAATACATATTTGGTATCGTTGCGTCCGTAACAACCTGTACAATAAAACTGAAACCATATTTAATGTACACGGTGAAAGTCGGGGAAAAAAAAACGGAAAAAACCCGCCAAAAGTAACGATTTTTCGCCATCTCACCTTACAAAATATGCCATAAAAAGTGATCAAAAAGTCATATGTACCCCAAAACAGTACCAATAAAAAGCACAGGTTGTACTGCAAAAAATAAGCCCTAAACCAACTCTCTAAACTGAAAAATAAAAATGCTACGCATCTTAGAAGATGGCGATGCAAAAAAAAATTAATTTATGTCCCCAAATGGGTTTTTGTTCTGCAAAATTGGTATTGCATAAAAAAACAATATAAATGAGGTATCGCCGTAATCGTACCAACCCGCAGAATAAAGATAACATGTTACTTATGCTCTACGCTGCATGGTGAAAAATTTAAAAGATAAAACGCAGTGCCAGAATTGATGGGGTTGTTTTTTAATCCACCAAGAAAGAGTTAATAAAATTTATTTAATAAGTTGTAAGCACCTAAAAATGATGTCATTAAAAAATACATCTCACCCTGAAAACAACAAGCCCTCATATGGCTACATCACCAGAGAAATAAAGAAAATATAACTCGTACAATGTGAAGACAAAAACCCCAAAAATCGCCAAATCATTAGAGCATAACTGGCTGCGGCAGGAAGGGAATGTATAAGCTATGCGAGCGTATATTAGGGTACACCCCAGATTTAGAGCTTACGAGGGATAATAAACCAGAAGTGACCCCCAGAGTGACCCCCCAATAATAGGAACTACTGGGGAAATAGTAGGCAATTTAGTGTACCCAATGTACTATGCACAGATTACATATTCACTTTTCCCCATCCGCTGTGCAGTCACGTCTGGGATACTAATGCTCGCTACACCCCTTGATAAATTCTTTGAGGGGTGCAGTTTTCAAAATGGGGTCATTCCCTAGGGGATTCCACTTTACTGGTACTTTAGAGGCTCTGCAAACATGACATGGCATCCAGATCCCAAACATCTGAATCTGCACTCCAAAAGCCATATAGCGCTCCTTCCCTTCTGTGCCCTACTGTGTGCCCAAACCGCAGTTTATACCCACATGTATGACACTGGTGTACCCAGGATAAGGTACTTAATGTGATATATGGGTATAAACTCCTGTTTGGGCACAGCCGGGCACAGAAGGGAAGGAGCGCTATTTGGTTTTTGGACGCCATTGCACTTTTGCAGAGCTGAAATGCCAGTACAGTGGAATCCCCTGACATGTCACCCCATTTTGGAAACTGCACCCCTGAAGGAATTTATCCAGGGGTACAGTGAGCATTTTTAACCCCCAAGTGTTGCTATAATTTATTATCCGTAAATGAATAGGCAGCTGATGATGAAAGGTGAAAATGACAATTATTCCAGGAATACGACATTTCTGTGCGTAATATGTTGTGCCCGGCTTGTATCAGAGATGAACGCTCCAAAAGCTGTTGTGCCCGGGATCCCCGATCACCAGTTTTTGGAGTGTGTGTCTGTGCAGACATAAGCTGGGCACAACATATCGGGCACTGAAATGGCGTATCTATAGAAAAATTTCATTTTTAACTTTTCATTATCAGCTGCGCATTCATTTTTGGAAATTAAAAGAATGCAACACTTAAGGGTTAATAATGCTCGCTACCCCACTTGATAAATCCCTTGAAGGGTTCAGTTTCCAAAATGGGGTGACATGTCTGCGGATTCCACTTTACTGACAATTCATGGTCTCTGCAAAAGTGGCATGGTGTCCAAAAAGCAAACTGTGCTCTAAAAACCAAATTAGCGCTCCTTCCCTTCTGTGCCTGGCTGTGCCCAAACAGCAGTTTATACCCACATATGGCATTAAGTACGTTATCCTGGGTACACCAGTGTCATACGTGTGGGCATAAACTGTCATTTGGGCACACAGCAGGGCGCAAATGTGAAGGAGCGCTATGTGCTTTTGGAGCGCATATTTAGATTGTTGTTTTTTTGGACGCCATGTCACATTTGCAGAGACCCTAAAATTGCCCCTACAAAATGGGGGTCACTTCTTGGGGAATTCCAATTTACTGGCACCTCCAGGGCTCTGCAAAAATATCATGGCGACCAGAAAGTCCCTCTAAATCTGTACTCCAAAAGCTAAAAAAAACCACAGTGCTCCTTCCCTTCTGAGCCCTGCTGCGTGCCCAAGCAGCAGTTTATACCCACATATATAATTTTTTTGTCCCCAGGATAGCCCACTTAATAGTTTTAGGAGTGCATGTCTCTGATGCCACAAAGTGGCCACAACGTATTAGGCACTGAAATTGGATATTTCTTTAAAAACTTTAATTTTCACTTTGTACATTAATTTTTGGGAAGCATTTTTAGGCTCTAAATGATAATACCCCTTGATACATTCCTTGAGGGGTGTAGTTTCTAAAATGGGGTCACTTTTGAGAGGTTTCCATTATATTGGTACTTTAGGGGTTCTGCAAATGCGACATGGCATCCAAAAACTATTCCAGCAAAATCTGCCCTCCAAAAGCTAAATAGCGCTCTTTCCATTTTTAGCCCTGCCATTTACCCATGCAGCAGATTACAACCACATATGGGGCATTTCTGTGTTCAGGAGAAATTGTGTAACAAACTTTGGGGTGCTTTTTCTCCTTTGTCCTCTTGTGAAAATGAAAAATTTGGGGCTAAATTGACGGTTTATTGGAAAAAAAGTAATTTTTCATTTTAATGTCCCAATGTTAATAAAATCTGTGAAACAGCTGTGAGGTCAAAATGTTCACCATACCCCTAGATAAATTCTATAAGGGGTGTAGTTTCCAAAATGGGGTCACTTTTTGGGGGTTTGTATTATATTGGTACTTTAGTGGCTCTGCAAATGCGACATGGCATCCGAAAACTATTCCAGCAAAATCTGCCCTCCAAAAGCTAAATAGCGCTGTTTCCATTTTGAGCCCTGCCATGTACCCATGCAGCAGATTACAACCACATATGGGGCATTTCTGTGTTCAGGAGAAATTGTGTAACGAACTTTGGGGTGCTTTTTCTCCTTTGTCCTCTTGTGAAAATGAAAAATTTGGGGCTAAATTGACGGTTTATTGGAAAAAAAGTAATTTTTCATTTTAATGTCCCAATGTTAATAAAATCTGTGAAACAGCTGTAGGGTCAAAATGCTCATTATTTCCCTTGATATGTTCTGTGAGGGGTGTAGTTTCCAAAATGGGGTCACTTTTAGGGGGTTTCCACTGTATTGGTACTTTGAGGGCTCTGCAAACATGGTACCTGAAAACTATTCCAGCAAAATCTGCTCTCAAAAAGCTAAATAGCGCTCTTTCCATTCTGAGCCCTGCCATGTACCCATACAGCAGATTACGACCACATATGGGGTATTGCTGTGTTTAGGAGCAATTATTTTGCAAACTGTGGGGTGCTTTTTCTCCTTTAACCCATTGTGAAAATGAAAACTTTGGGGATAAAGTGACATTTTAGTAATGTTTCATTTATACATCCCAGTGTTAGCAAAAGCTGTGAAACGAATGTAAGGTCAAAATGCTCACTATACCCCTATATGAATTCTGTGAGGGGTGTAGTTTGCAAAATGGGGTCACTTTTTGGGGTTTTCCTTTGTATTGGTACTCTAGGGGCTTTGCAAATGAGATATGGCACCTGAAAACTATTCCAGCAAAATCTGCTTTTCAGACGCCCAGTGTCGCTCCTTCCCTTCCGTGCGCTGCCATTCGCCCAAACATCAGTTTACACCCACTTGTGGGGTATTTCCGTGCTCGTGAGAAATTGCATAACAAACTGTGAGATGCATTTTTTCCTTTAACCCTTTGTGAATGTGTTAATTTTAGGGCTAAATTAAGGAATTAGTGGGAAAAAATTAAATGTCTAAATTTCACCTCCATATTGTTTTAATTCCAGTGAAATTCTTAAAGGGTTAACAAACTTCCCAAATGTTATTTTGAATTATTTGAGGGGTGCAGTTTTGAAAATGGGGTGATTTATGGGGGTTTCTAATATATAGGCCTTTATAATCCTCTTCAGAACTGAAGTGGTCCCTAAAAAATTAGTTTGGGAAATTTTCTTGTAAATCTGCAAAATCGCTGTTACACTTGTAAGCCTTCTAACATCCAAAATAAATTACAGGACGATTAAAAGATGATGCCGATATAAAGCAGAGATATGGTAGATAATATGTATTAATGTATTTGGGTGGTATGACTATCTATCTGAAAAGCAGAGCATTTCACATTTTGAAAATTGCGATTTTTTTTCAAAATTTCCATCAAATTTCCTATTTTTCTATAAATAAATACAAAAATATTCATTAGTGTTTACCACTAACATGAAGTACAATGTGTCACGAAAAAACAATCTCAAAATCACTTGTGTAAGTTAAGACGTCTCAAAGTTATTGCCATATAAAGTGACACATGTCAGTTTTGAAAAACGAGGCCTGGTCCTTAATGCACTTTTGGGCTGGGTCCTTAAGGGGTTAAGTATGTATTATACTGCAAGTTCCGAGTCTGTTCATGAGGAAACTCAAAACAATTACCTTCGCCACAGATGAATACTGAAACCATTTTCAGAAATGACAGAAATTTTAACAAATATTTTTGAAAAACTAATTGAAATAAGTACTAATGGAATGCTGAAAGCAGATTTTTTTTTTCCCCAGGGAATAGACCAGTTTTGGATCAAAAGAATGAAAGAATACCTCAAACTTGTAAAAGAGGCTCTTACATTTTTTATACCATTTGTAACCTCATATTTGTGAAAAGTAAATTTCTTGTCTACGGCTGCTATCAAAACAAAAGCAAGAAATTGCATTGAAATGGAAAATTATATCACTGTGTGCGTATTGCATTCAGACCCAAGATTTCAAAAGCTAGTACCTGAAAAACAGGCACATAATTTGCATTAAAGTTTTTTACCTTATAGTTGAATTGTTTCCAGGAAACTCCATCTAGCTATGAATGATGCTGACACAGGTCAGACAGAGTATTTTGTGTTATTGTTACACCATATGCTTCTTTTTTGATCTTTGGTTTGACGGTATTCTCTGGTTTTGAACACAATTATACTTGTTTTCAATATTGTAGAGACTTTTTTGAATTGTGCTAAGCACAGTATATGGAGGATCTCGAACAAAAAGGTTATGGAGGTATAAAAATCAAATATTCAATTAGCCGGCAAAAAAAAATATATATAGACAAACAATTCTAGAATGCAGCAATAAACATTAAACACAATTCAAATAAGAAAATGGACAGAAAATGGATCCAAAACACCTGTAAAATAATCAAAGTTTATTAAAATAATATTTTAAAAATATACATACATGCAACACTTTAAGTTAATTGGTAGCTATATAATGTCATATACACTGAGCTCTCTTATTAGTGGGTGTGGGCAGCTATTAACATATAGAAAATTCCAACTTACCTATTAAATCCTGCATTCTTCTGTGAATTTTTTAAATCTTTTTTTCTTTTTACCTCCAAGCGCTCTAAGGCCTTATGCACACAGGTGCACAGATGGCCATTTTTGAAACAGCCATCACATAGCCATTATCTATGCTCGTTTTCACAAGCAAAGATAGTGCATGCCAGTTTTTTTGACAGCCTGGAAAAATGGACCGTCAAAAAACGAATGTGTGAATTGTGTGAACATTGAATACATTGAATATATTGTCAAACGTGTGAGGGTCCATTTTTTCGCGTTCATGTGAATAAGCCCTAAAAGTCACACCTTATATTTTTCCTTTCCCATACATGTATGTAGTTTGTTTCCTGTGGGATTGTACTTACTAATGGCATAATTTAAAATTCCATACAATGTACTAGGAAACCAGAAAAAAAAATCAGAATTGGTTTAATTGGCAAAAAATCTTTTGCACCGTTTGCTTAAGGGCTTTGTTTTACGGTGTTCACTGTGCAGTAAAAATAACAGGTTACTTTTATTCTGTAGGGGGATCTTGGCTATACCCATTATACAGTTTTTATTATGTTTTAAGATAGTTACAAAAATGTAAACACCTTTCAAAATAACATTTTCTTTGCATTCCCCATAACATTTTTATAGCTCCTAAAACATAGCAATGTCAGGACAATCTGTTGTTTTTATTAGTACCAATATGGGGGTACATGCAACTATTTAATCACTCTTTATTCAATTTTTAGTGGGGAGGGAAGCAACCAAAAAAAAGCAAATGGACATTTTCATTTTTTTCTCTCTATAGTGTCCATCATATGTGCTAAAAATCGGTTATATTTGAATAGTTTGGGCAATTTTAGATATGGCAGTACCTAATATGTGTATTTGGGTCAAGGTATAATAATAAATCTATGATGAAAGGCCCATCGTCTCCCTCCTTTGAGAAGTAGCAATCATTTCCAAAATTGCAGCTCCCATGCTCTATACAGTTTAGATAATATGGTTGCAATTGACTGTGGCATCTAAGTGGTTAACAGCCGCAATTGGTGCTGGCCTTATTTTCTATGCTCAACATTATGATGTACAGGGACATCTCAATAAATTTAGAATATCTTTGAAACCTTCATTCATTTCAGTAATTCAGTAATACATTTCATAATCAGCGTCTTCCATGATTGTGTGTCCTACTGAACCAGACTGAGGGACCATTTAAAGGCTTAGGAAACCTTGGCAGGTGACACTGAATTTACAATACTGAACTTTTTTACAATATTCTAATTTTCTTAGATTTGGGTTTTCATTACCTGTAATCCATAATCAACATTTACAGAAGTAAAACACTTGAAATAGAACACTCTGTGTGTAAAGAATCTAGAAAATATAGGAGGTCACTTTTTTAATTTAATTACTGAAATAAATAAATGTTTCAAAGACATTCTAATTTATTGAGATGCACCTGTACATGTACATCAAATGTTGAGAAGGGGTTAATGGTCTTCCAGGATATATGGATGTGCTTTGACTTTTCAGACTTTCTTGCTGATTAGTGTCAGACATAATGGAGTAATCAGGATGGGTCTCACTTCATGGTTTTTGTGGCTGAAACACCCATGGAATCCACAGGAAGATCAAATGAACACTTCTTTTGTCCTGAAAAAAGAAGCGCCCATCATTGCCTCCCATTGTAAACAATTTGAGGCAGATTGGAGCTGATTAGTGACTGGCTCCTTAAGGAATAGAAATTTGTGTTTTCTTCATATGTTGCAGCTAATTTGCACCTACCTATTCAGAAACAACCGAGAATAAGCCTACATTCACATGATCAAGGTGCAAAACAGTATTTTTCATGGCCATCTTGAACCTGAGGGATGGCTTTTTTTCACGGATGCCCCATACTTTACAGTGTTTGGAGGGATCCATGAAAACAGACAAAAATAGAGCATGACCTATATTTTGACCATCCGACATGTGAATATCCCTCATTCATTTGAATTGAATTTAATGCTGCCATATGACGTCCATTAAAAAAAAAACATATGAATATAGCTTTAGAGATAAAGCCTGCAAAGGGAAATGTAATTATAAAATCTAATGGCTCCTTGTGTATTCATTTTTAATGTTTGATATTAAAAGTTAAAAGTTGCCATAGCTCTAGATTTTATAGCCCTTGATGATTGAGTTATTTCAGGAAGCAGTGTTGTCCAGCCATATTTGTAACTCCCTATTACATGCTTTTTTTTGCTAAGAAACTGTATACTAACTTAATTTGGGTTTAGGTGACAGATTCTCTTTTCCATACATTACACTGTTGTAGAACATGTAGCATATCTGCCTTTGGGGGCAGAAGATCAATAGTCTATAGGGGCCTATTTATCTTACTGGATCTTGATAAATGGTGAAAACATGGTGTCAAAATAATGACAGATGGCTAAAATATATATAATGAAATTTATATTATTGGGTTATTTAACCCTTCCTGTTTATAGAATCATATTTGTTTGAAATTGTACTGTATTTGTACAATGTGTATTGATGCTTTCAGAAAACACATGGAACGCAGATTTTTGATTATGTGTATATTTATTAATTATGATGATAAAATATCAGATGAGCCCATACATGTTGATAATTTAAATTATTGTAAAGTATTGTTGAAGGCCTATGAAAAGCAGTGGTGAAAAAAGGTTTCTGATGGCTAAGGCAAGTATTCTTAAAGAAGTTGTATTTAAGTTATTTTTCTCAATTTTGTCCAGTGGCACATCTTTACTTAGAAAGATAGAAATGTAGAAGATTTAGTCTGCCTACTCTGCTCTTCTATCATTTTCTTTTTATCTTAGGATAGACATGTGTTTATCCCAGATATGCTTAAAATCACTTACTGTAGATTTATCAGCAACATCTGCTAGAAGTTTGTTACGAGCTTCAACTACCCTTTTAGTGTAATAATATTTCCTGACATTGGTTCCCCCTAACTAATTTCAGATTGAGCCCCTTGTTCCTGTGTCTAGTTTTTTTTATAAACATTTCCCTACAGATTAAGTTTTTCAAGCTTCTCCTGATAAGGGCCACAATCTCTATCTTTTTCTACTGGGATACAAAAGAAAAAGAGATGGGTGCTCCTTAGTGCAGAAATCTCAGGAACACATACAAATATGGATGGTTTGGTCTCACCTCGTGGGAGTTATGCAAAGGCAGGCACAACTTGAATAATGAGAGTCAGTTAACCCTCCTGGGTTATCTCAGTCTGGTTCCTGTGTGAAAGTGGTTGCTGCTCGTGGTCCACGGTTAATTAACCAAAGGAAAATATACCATAATATATATCAAAATAAAGAAAAAAGGACCTTAAAACAAGCGCTGCCAAAATACAATTTATTTTTAAAAAACAATTAACATAAAAAGGATAAAATGGCAACGCGTTTCAACAGGAAAACTACTGCCTTTCTCAAGCCTGTAGGCAACGCATTTCCTGAGCCTGTAGGCAACGAGCTTCGGCAGAAAAACTACTGCCTTTCTCAATTGTATTTTGGCAGCGCTTGTTTTAAGGTCCTTTATTTCTTTATTTTAATATGTCTTTTTCTACTGGTTATACCTCTAGCTATACATCTATACATCCAAGCATCCTACTTGCTTTCCCTGCTACATAGCTGCACTGCTGGTTCATTTTAAAGCTGTCTAATATCAGAACCCCTAGGTCCTTCTCTTTTGAAGTCCTGGCAAACACAGAAATGCCAATACAATACACAGATAGAGGGTTCCTTCTCCCCAAGTGCATTACTTTAGATTTGGAAACATTGAACTGCAGCTTCCATTGTTTTGACAATTTATCCAGCAAAGCTACATCTTTTCCATGTTATAAACCCCTCCAGGAGTATATTAGTATCAAGCCTATTACATTTTTTGTGTAATCAGCAAACAGGCAAACCTTACCTTCCAAACCTTCTCCCTTGTCTCCTACAGAAATATAATTAGGAATAAAACCCAGGACATACCCTTCAGGTACATAACTTGTAACTTGTCTTTCCTCAGAATTTACAGCATTAATAACAACACTCTGAAGTCTACTTATCAACCAACTACAAATCCAAATAACTCTCCAGGGAAGTCCAACCTTCACTAGTTTTCCTTTATTTGGTACTGTATCAAAGACTTTCCTGAAATCCAGGCAGGTGATATCTACTCCACTACTTTAGTTCAACACAGTCTTGTAACATAGTCAAAGAAATCAATAAGATTAGTTTGACAAGATCTGCCGTCAGTGAAGCAATTCTGTTTTGGATAAAACAAGTTGATGTTTTTTATTTAGTCTTCTTTTCAAGAGAGTTTTCATTATTTTACTACTTCTGAGGCCAAGCTAACTGGTCTGTAGTTTCCAGTTTTAATCTGCTACCCTTCATGGGAATGGATAAAACATTGGCCATTCTATGCTTTTTGGGAAAATCACCTGTTAGGAGGGCGTGGTAAACAAATCAGTTCGAGATTTGGAAATCACGGATTGTAGTTCTGAAAGAGCACTGGGTTGGGTGACATCTGGACCCATTGCCTTCTTTAACTTTAAATGTGCCAATTCACCCATAACTTCAGCCCCCAATGTCTTCTGAAAGTACTGAACAAAATTAACTATTAAAATGGTCAACTACAGCTTTATCCCTATCAATATTCCCTATTTCTAATGTTCATATATCCACGTTTTTTTCTTCTTTCTTTCATTAATTTGAATGGAGATGATCTGCAAAGTCAAATATAACTAAAAGAAGTACAGTTTATTCAAAAAGAAAAGGAAAAAGAAGGAAAGAAAAGAAAAAAGAAAAACATTTTTTTTTCAGATTCAACTTATAAGTACTTCCTGTTTCCACTGTACAAAAAATAGTATAAAGGTTTCATTAACCAGTTTTAATAAAGGCCCTGACTGATGCAGGGCATAACCGATTTATGAAGAGGTTGATTTTCTTTATAAATCACACCAGAAAACTGTCACGAGTTCTATTAAATATATTGGGCCAAGGTGCCCACACCCTCACTGCTTCTGCTGCTTTCCACCCATATTTGCACAATGGGGGGAGCAAAAAAAAAGAGAACGGGGGTTGTGGCACACATTTGGAGTAAAAAAGAAGTTTACACCAAATGTACTCTGCAATATCATCCCTCTATTACAGAAAACTGGCATCAAGGGTTTGATAAATTTCCCTCAATGTATATACTCAGTGTGTTGTGTAAATGCTCCAGTGTCTGATGATCCAAAATTGATGGTTGCATTGAAATTGTTGTCATGTTTCTCAAATCTTCCAAACACATTCTCTTGGCACACAGCAGCACCAAATGACTCTCATAATAGACATAAACTGTGACTATTGCAGCCCTGTTATTTGCAACACACAAAATACCAGATTTTATTGTGAGTGACAATTTTTCAGTACTATAGTGATTGCTTCACACCACTCTCAAGGTAAGGCAGAGAACTTAGTTCAGAAGGCTCAATGAGAAAAATGAGTGTTGCGAATGGCCAACTGATGTGAATACCCTGTTAAGATTCTTAGGGATCGTCATCATAAAATACTGTAAATGTAGTAGGCTGGAGCAACTGGTTTGTGATGTCTGGTGATTAGCTGAGCTTCACAAAAAATTTTTCTAGATCTACATGTCCAGTGTATTTCTATAAGTTATGAATTTATTAGGGAAACAGTTGTATTTTTTGTTAGATTTTACTATTAAACAGAATAGATTATTGGGGGGAGAAAGACTGTGTGTGTTCTGAGCTCATACAGTATATCAAAAGATATCAGTTTTTTCAGATGTTTCAAGTTACATAAAATATGTCATCTAAGTTTTCTTTAATGCATTCTAATAACTCAGGTAATAAAGAATGTGTGATATTCCCTCTTTTATTTCTCTTCCATCCTTAACTTAACCCAGGAAGACAGTGTGCAAAAGAATGATTATTTTTTAGACATTACCTAGCCTTGTTATATTTTTGCAATTTTATTTCAAAAATGAATTTTAGTTCTTTGGCTATAGTACAGTAGCTAAAAGTGTAATACTGGACATCGCAGCATATGGAAACTGCAAATATCTATAGTAGGCAGTAATTTCCTCCAGGTTTTAGATGGACATTTGATTTGTAGCTCTACAGCAATTCATTTGTGATATATTTTGACAGTGTGCTTATACTACGAAAGCAGTTTCAAACCCTGCAAGGTCATGCACTGAAGCATAATATTGATTTCACAGTTTACCGCTAATTATATACAGTAGGTCTTCTTGCTTCTAATATGAACTTTATTTTTTCCGTTCTGTATTACTTGAAAATATAAAATGCATAGTTTTATAATACACTGCAGATTTTTTGCACGTTGTACATTCAAAAACTATCAATCTACATTGCAATGATGAAAATGACTAGAAGAATCAATATTTAGTAACTATTAAAAGGAGTCTGTCAGCAGTACATTTGTTATAAAGCTAATCACAGTCTATAATTTACAAATATGCCGCTGATATTCTGCTTTGGAGCCCCATTTTTATGTAAATTACATGTTTATTCATATGCAAATAAGGGGAAAAGCGCATGCCTTGACAAGCTAAGATGTCCCCATGTCCCCTCAATAACATATGCATAAAATGGCAATCTACATAAAACTTGGGCTACAAAGCTGAATAAGGCTAAGTTGCAGAGGCATAGCTAGGGGGTTCAGCACGGGGGGGGGGGGGGCGAACATGTTCAAGTGGGCCCAAAACTTAGGTATACCGATATTATCACTATACAATGACCATATAGTGGTATATATCGGATCTACACAGGGCTCTGCAGACGATTTAGGTGAATACAGGGCAGTAACATTTAGTGACTTACAGGTGACGTTTCTTCCTAATCATTCATATTCCCCCGTCTCTTTCATCTGGACCGCCATGACCATTTCTTCCTTTCTCTGTAAAGTTTGCAGCACAGACATCTTTGGCTCCTTACTTTTCCAGGAACCTGACCCACATTGTCCTCACCTGCACACCCATCCTGCTGCTTCCCCAATTATAAATTATATAATATAACCCCCCATAATGAATAATATCCCCAAGTGAATCTTTTAATTAATAACTTCCCTGTGTAACCCCTTTAAATAGTGCCCCTTATTAATAATGACCCAGGCATTTCCTAATTAAAAGGTAAACAAAAGGTAAAAAAATAGTGGGGTTCCAATACCTGGGACCCCAGGATCAGCTGTTTGAATGAACTGTAGTACCTGTGTAAACTCCGTGACCCCTTCTCTGTTTACATAGTGTCATTCATCCCATAGTGGTCATGTAATGTAAGTACAGCCTCGTCCTATACATATCTATATGACAAGACTGTAATTACATCACACGGTCACTATAAACAGACAGCGTGTGATATAAACAGGCGCCATAGCCCCTTCAAACTTATAGATTATTGATGATATATTCTCAGGATAGATCATCAGTAAAATCAGCTGGAAAACTCCTTAAGGCTAAGGCCCTATGTGGTGTCCCGCAGAAAAAAAGCGCTGCGGGAAAAACTGCAGCAGCAAAGCATTGTGGTTCTTCCCACAGTGCTTTGCACAGAAAGTTCGCAGAGGTTACCTTTGCGGACTTTCTGCTTCAAATATATCTATAGGGAAACTGCTGGCATTTCCGTAGGTATGCTACGATTTCCAAAACCGAGACTGTTTTGGAAATCGCAGCATGTCTGCTGCGCGTATTTTACCACAAAGTGGGGATGGGATAGGGCCCCATGTGGCGAAAATGCCACAGGAAAAAATGTGGCATTTTACAGTTCCTGAAAAGTGGATGGGATTCTAGCAAATCTCATCCACGCATTGCGGAAAAATACGTGAAGCGGACACGCTGCGATTTCCAAAACCATTGCGGTTTTGGAAATTGCACTGTGTCAATTATACCTACGGAAACACTGGCGGTTTCCCTATAGGTATAATGGAAGCAGAAATTCCGCAGAGAATACCAATGGTATTGTACAAATCAAAATTATGCCAAATAGTGCTCCTATGTATGGTAAACTTTTAGGGACATAAGATGTATGAATCACTTCTAGTGTCATATCTGTGTGCAATTTCACTACTGGTACTATGTCATATAACCAGTGCTAGGACAAAGAGTAGTCTGGAACCCCTATTAAGAGTATTAGCCACATTGTTCACATAACAATGGCAGCCACAGAGATCTATCAGTTCTGTCCAGTGTCATTACATCAGTGACAGTCACTTTTTAGTGTCAACCATAGTGTCTCATGGTGCTCTCCTGTATATGCTAACCACACCTTCCCCTTCTTACTAGCCACACTGGTCTCATTATCCGTGCCAATAATCTGTTCCTTATGAGTGCCAACTACATGACCTACATAACAGTAATAGTGACGATAATGCAATAATAGTAACAACCCTGCCCACATAACAGTGCTAGTCATGATTGCAACCTTCCACAAACAGTATGTAAAATTAGGGAACCTTTACTATGGACCCATTGTGAAAGAGTCACTATGTTTCTGCTATTTATCCTTATTGGCTTGATATCTGTCTCCTGAGCAGCTAACTGAGGCCTCACAGAGGTGGGGAGTCTTTCATGCTTTTGTTCCTATGAAGATATATAGTATCTTACTGTTATTAAATGTGGCACAAATGGTCTTTTATGTAGCTTAATATATACAGCATCGATCTCTGTAGCTGTGTTGATAAGTGATAAGCACCCTGTTAAATCTGGTTTACAGAAGGAGGAAGTGCATTAAAATTATTTTACCTAACCTTACTTTTTTTAGTTGAGTTATCAGTTTGTGCATAATGGTATTTTATATTGCCTGCTACCCTATCTTGCTCCCCGTTTATCTATCAATTTTCAAGATAGAAACCCATATTTCTAGAATCACTAGGGCAATCTAGAGATAGGTCTGAGACTATGATTGCCCTTTTCATATTAGATGGTGCTTTCATGGCAGCAGGGTGACTCTGTGGTTAGCACTATAGCCTTGTATCACTGGAGTCCTGGGTTCAAATCGAGCCAAGGACAACATCTGCAAAGAGTTTGTATGTTCTCCCTGTGTTTGTGTGGGTTTCCTCCCATCCTTAAAGACATACTGATAGGGAATTTAGATTGTGGACAGTGTTGATAATATCTATAAAGCACTGTGGAATATGATAGTGCAAAATAAATAATGGAAGATGCTTTGCATAGACAGGGTTAGTGCTCATTGCCATGTATTAGGCTGTGAAAAATTACATTTTTCACCGCCAAGTGTAACCTATTTTCCCTCATAGATTTGAGTTTATTGAGGGATCTGTGAAAAAGATCAAAGAATTTAAATGTTCTATTATTTAACGGATCAGTCACACAAGTTATTTGGATGTGTAAATAGATACATTATTTTCTATGGGACCGTGTGTCATCCATTAAAAAAACAGCGAATACAAGGCAGTGAAAGTCTGTAATGTGAATAAGTACTTACATTGTGGTGTTTTCATGTGTCTTTTTAAGATAAATTGTAAAACAGAAAAGTTAAGTTTCAATTTCTATGCATGTGCTTGCCCAGAGCAGTAATTTTCTGCAATCTTTTAGTCTAAGACCCCACGTAGTGAGCTGCAGCCAAAAAGCACTGCGGAAATTACCCGGATAGAAGCGCAATGTGGCTTTTACTGCATCACTTTTCACAAAAAGTCCGCAGAGTTTTCCTCTGTGGACTTTCTGTCCCTATTATACAGTGGGGGAAAAAAGTATTTAGTCAGCTACCGATTGTGCAAGTTCTCCCACTTAAAAAGATGAGAGAGGCCTGTAATTGACATCATAGGTAGACCTCAACTATGAGAGACAAAATGAGAAAACATATCTAGAAAATCACATTGTCTGATTTTTTAAGAATTTATTTGCAAATCATGGTGGAAAATAAGTATTTGGTCACCTACAAACAAACAAGATTTCTGGCTCTCACAGACCTGTAACTTCTTCTTTAAGCGGCTCCTCTGTCCTCCACTCATTACCTATAGTAATGGCACCTGTTTGACATTGTTATCAGTATAAAAGACACCTGTCCACAACCTCAAACAGTCACACTCCAACCTCCACTATGGTGAAGACCAAAGAGCTGTGGAAGGACACCAGAAACAAAATTGTAGACCTGTACCAGGCTGGGAAGACTGAATCTGCAATAGGCAAGCAGCTTGGTGTTAAGTAATCAACAGTGGGAGCAATAATTAGAAAATGGAAGACATCAGGGGCTCCACGAAAGATCTCACCCTGTGGGGTCAAAATGATCACAAGAACGGTGAGCAAAGATCCCAGACCCACACGGGGGGACCTAGTGAATGATCTGCAGAAAGCTGGGACTAACGTAACAAAGGCTACTGTTAGTAACACACTACGCTGCCAGGGACTCAGATTCTGCAGTTCCAGACGTGTCCCCCTGCTTAAGCCAGTACATATCCGGGCCCATCTGAAGTTTGCTAGAGAGCATTTGGATGTTCCAGAAGAGTACTTGGAGAATGTCATATGGTCAGATGGAACCAAAGTAGAACTGTTTGGTAGAAACACAACTCATCGTGTTTGGAGGAGAGTGAATGCTGAGTTGAATTCAAAGAACACCATACCTACTGTGAAGCATGGGGGTGGCAACATCATGCTTTGGGGCTGTTTCTCTGCTAAGGGACCAGGACGACTGATCTGTGTACATGAAAGAATGAATGGGGCCATGTATCGTGAGATTTTGAGTGCAAACCTCCTTCCATCAGCAAGGGCATTGAAGATGAAACGTGGCTGGGTCTTTCAGAGTGACAATGATCCCAAGAATACCGCCAGGGCAACGAAGCAGTGGCTTTGTAAGAAGCATTTCAAGGTCCTGGAGTGGCCTAGCCAGTCTCCAGATCTCAACCCCATTGGAGGGAGTTGAATGTCCGTGTTGCCCAGTGACAGCCCCAAAACATCACTGCTCTAGAGGAGATCTGCATGGAGGAATGGGCCAACATACCAGCAACAGTGTGTGTGTCAACCTTGTGAAGACTTACAGAAAACGTTTGACCTCTGTCATTGCCAACAAAGGCTATATAACAAAGTATTGAGATGAACTTTTGTTATTGACCAAATACTTATTTTCCACCATAATTTGCAAATAAATTCTTTAAAAATCAGACAATGTGATTTTCTGGATTTGTTTTCTCATTTTGTCTCTCATAGTTGAGGTCTACCTATGATGTCAATTACAGACCTCTCTCATCTTTTTAAGTGGGAGAACTTGCACAATTGGTGGCTAACTAAATACTTTTTTTTCCCCACTGTACCTATACAGAAAATGCGACAGTTTTTGAAATCGCAGCATTTCCGCTGTGGATTTCTTTCTGTAATGTGAGGATGGGATTCGCCAGAATTTGCTAGTACCGTAAAGCACAATGGTTTTTTTCGGCCTTGGCCAAATTGTGCCGCTTTCACAATGTGAAGTCTCGGCTTCACAACGTGGGGCCTTAGACTTAAACAACAATACCCCAGATTCTAATCCAGGATTCCAAAAACCCTGATAATTGTTTGGCTTTGTGATTAACATGACATTTCTCTAAATTAAATACGTATCCTAAAAAACTATTCAATTTTATTGGGTATGAAATAAATGGTAAAATGATAATTCAATGTTCTGCTCACATCTGCCAGTCACTAAGTACTAGGCAAGTAAAAAGATTTCCAATTAAGACTTTATTTATTTGTAATTCACAGTGATCAATCATGACGTTTCAGTCAGTGATTTTAACCTTTATTAAACAGTGTAACTGCAAAAATAAAGCAAAAAAAAAAAATAGGCAGTATTAAGACACTATTAAACTTGTTCATTTCGTTAAGGGACAGTCTTTAAATTGTATAGTATTTCCTCAAATAATCAAGTTCTTCTAATTACGTTATTTTATATTGTATGTACAAGGTAATTACGGTTATGATAATTATCTTACACATGCTGAAATCATGATACCTAATACAACAAAATTCCTGAGATTTTTTTTCATTGCAGGACCATGAAGACAACATAAAACCGTAAGTAAATTAGTCTAGCTGAGTTGACAGCAGAGAATCAATCTTACTGGATTGTCATTCATCAATGTGCCCATTTGTAGGTCAGCGATGACATGCTATGATCAGCAACATCTCTTAGAATAGGAAAAGCACAAAAATTTAGCTCTTACTTTAAAAGATTTCCTTGTAAAGTTGTATTACATAAGTGGCTTCTTCTTAAGGCCGATGCCCCACGTGGTGTAAATGCCACGGTTTGGCTGCGGTGGAAACGCTTCAGTCAAAGCTACTGCGTTTTACAGTTCCTGCAAAGTGGATGGGAATCCCATCCACACACTGCAGAAAAATACCTGCAGCGGAAATGCTGCAATTTTCAAAACCATTGCATTTTTGTAAATCGCAGCATGTCAATTATACCTACGGAAACACCCGCGGTATCCCTATAGGTATAATTAAAGCTGAAAGTCTGCAGAGGGAGACTCTGCTGCCTTTCTGTGAAAAGTGCTGCGCAGCACTTTTTGGCCGTGGTTCGCTACTTGGGGCCTTAGTATAAAGAAGACTATTGAAGAAGTGTTAACAAATCAACTTTACTGAACCAACTGCAAACACTGTGGTCCAGAATCTTAGCTGTTACTGTCACTTAAATAAGGCTCAAACTCTATATTAGAGACAAATGAACCCCCCAACATTTGTTTCAGGTTTGGGTGGCTCGAGTCCTTGGCTCGTTACAGGTTGAGCAAGTTCGGATAGAATCGGGAGTGAAATTATTATACTCTTCAGAACCCAGAGTATATCAGGTGGAGGCCCAGGAGAGGTGTAAAAAATAAAAAAACATTTATACTCACCTTCCCTCACCGGGCACATGACGTCACCAGGAGAGTGCTAGACACCGCGAGGAGGCCCAAAAGAGGAGTGGGACGGTAAGAATATATGTTTTTTTTGTTTTTTTTTTCTGAAGTGACCCCAGAGTATAATACTTTATATTTAATCAAGTTTTATTAAATTTTTTTTCAAAAGTATAACAATGGAAAACAACAGAACATAACATGTAGTAAAACAGCAAGTGGCGACCCTAGGCCCAAAGAGCATATAAGTCCAGAGAGGTGCAGCCATCAACAAGCCCGGAACAATAGTCCCAGGGACATACAATATCAATTAATGAAGTCAGTAGGGGGAGACCCAAGAACGAACAGATAAGGCCACACACAGAGGTGCCAGCGTATAATATTTTAGTTAATCTGAGACAAATCCCCAAATGTCTGTGCTAAGTTAAAAACAGAACAATTTTGTTGAACCTGGCTCGCACATCGGTTCGCCCATCTGTACTCGTGATGGTTACAGTTATACAGTAGCTTAAAGGGGTTTTCCCATGAACATAACCATATTTAAATTTGAAGACAATTAAAATTTTAACATTTTTCAAATAGTTTAGTTGGACCATAATTTATTTTTCAACAGGACAATGACCCCAAACACACCTCCAGACTGTGTAAGGGCTATTTGACCAAGAAGGAGAGTGATGGGGTGCTACACCAGATGACCTGGCCTCCACAGTCACCAGACCTGAACCCAATCGAGATGGTTTGGGGTGAGCTGGACTGCAGAGTGAAGGCAAAATGGCCAACAAGTGCTAAGCATCTCTGGGAACTCCTTCAAGACTGTTGGAAGACCATTTCAGGTGACTACCTCTTGAAGCTCATCAAGAGAATGCCAAGAGTGTGCAAAGCAGTAATCAAAGCAAAAGGTGGCTACTTTGAAGAACCTAGAATATAAGACATATTTTCAGTTGTTTCACACTTTTTTGTTAAGTATATAATTCCACATGTGTTAATTCATAGTTTTGATGCCTTCAGTGTGAATCTACAATTTTTATAGTCATGAAAATACAGAAAACTCTTGGAATGAGAAGGTGTGTCCAAACTTTTGGTCTGTACTGTATATATAAAGCTGTATGAGCCGTCACCAGTCATGTCCTTTAACATGCAGATGGTGCCTGGACATATAAAGTTAGTCTGATATGGCATTATATCCTATGAGGTATTGGAGCATAAACAGAGGAGGGTATATTTTAGGGATTCTAATTACAGAAGGGTTTACATTAGGAGTTGTGATAGGGATGTCTGAAAAGAAATGTCTTTAGTTTATGCTTGAAGCTGTGGAAATTGGGAGTTAATCTAATAGTCCGGGATAGAGCATGCATTCCAGAGAAGTGGTGCAACTCGGGAGAAGTCTTGTATACGAACGTGGGAGGTTCTGATAATAGAGGATGTTAGTCTTAGGTCATTGAGTGAACGGAGAGTACGGGTTGGGCGATAGATAGAGATGAGGGAGGAAATGTAGGGAGGTGCAACATTATGGAGAGCCTTGTGAATGAGGGTGATAAGTTTATATTGTATTATGTATTGAATAGGCTGCCAATGTAGTGACCGGCACAGACCGGAGGCATCGCTATAGCGACTAGACTGATAGATGAGCCTGGCCGCCGCATTCAGAATAGATTGTAGAGGGGAGAGTTTAGTAAGGGGAAGACCGATTAGTAAGGAGTTACAGTAGTCAAGGCGAGAGTGAATCAGGGCAACAATAAATGTCTTTAGTGTATTTGTGGTAAGGAAAGGGTGTATTCTGGAGATGTTTTTGAGGTGGAGATGACATGAGCATGCGAGTGATTGGATATTGGGGTGAAGGAAAGGTCTGAGTCAAACAAAACCCCGAGTCAGCGGGCATACTGCCTAGGAGTTATGGTAATACCAGAGACTGCGATGGAGATATCAGGGACAGATCTATTAGATGGTGGAAATAGCAGTAATTCAGAGAGATTCAGTTTCAGATAGAGCGAAGACATGATATTTGAAACAGCAGAGAGACAGTCACTGGTGTTCTGTATTAGTGCAGGGGTGATGTCACGGGATGACGTACATTACAGACCAAAAGTTTGGACACACCTTCTCATTCCAAGAGTTTTCTGTATTTTCATGACTATAAAAATTGTAGATTCACACTGAAGGCATCAAAACTATGAATTAACACATGTGGAATTATATACTTAACAAAAAAGTGTGAAACAACTGAAAATGTGTCTTATATTCTAGGTTCTTCAAAGTAGCCACCTTTTGCTTTGATTACTGCTTTGCACACTCTTGGCATTCTCTTGATGAGCTTCAAGAGGTAGTCACCTGAAATGGTCTTCCAACAGTCTTGAAGGAGTTCCCAGAGATGCTTAGCACTTGTTGGCCCTTTTGCCTTCACTCTGCGGTCCAGCTCACCTCAAACCATCTCGATTGGGTTCAGGTCTGGTGACTGTGGAGGCCAGGTCATCTGGCGTAGCACCCCATCACTCTCCTTCTTGGTCAAATAGCCCTTACACAGTCTGGAGGTGTGTTTGGGGTCATTGTCCTGTTGAAAAATAAATGATGGTCCAACTAAACGCAAACCGGATGGAATAGCATGCAGCTGCAAGATGCTGTGGTAACCATGCTGGTTCAGTATTCCTTCAATTTTGAATAAATCCCCAACAGTGTCACCAGCAAAGCACCCCCACACCATCACACCTCCTCCTCCATGCTTCACGGTGGGAACCAGGCATGTAGAGTCCATTCATTCACCTTTTCTGCGTCGCACAAAGACACGGTGGTTGGAACCAAAGATCTCAAATTTGGACTCATCAGACCAAAGCACAGATTTCCACAGATCTAATGTCCATTCCTTGTGTTCTTTAGCCCAAACAAGTCTCTTCTGCTTGTTGCCTGTCCTTAGCAGTGGTTTCCTAGCAGCTATTTTACCATGAAGGCCTGCTGCACACAGTCTCCTCTTAACAGTTGTTGTAGAGATGTGTCTGCTGCTAGAACTCTGTGTGGCATTGACCTGGTCTCTAATCTGAGCTGCTGTTAACCTGCCATTTCTGAGGCTGGTGACTCGGATGAACTTATCCTCCGCAGCAGAGGTGACTCTTGGTCTTCCTTTCCTGGGGAGGTCCTCATGTGAGCCAGTTTCTTTGTAGCGTTTGATTGTTTTGGCCACTGCACTTTCAAAGTTTTCCCAATTTTTCGGACTGACTGACCTTCATTTCTTAAAGTAATGATGGTCACTCGTTTTTCTTTACTTAGCTGCTTTTTTCTTGCCATAATACAAATTCTAACACTCCATTCAGTAGGACTATCAGCTGTGTATCCACCTGACTTCTGAACAACACAACTGATGGTCCCAACCCCATTTATAAGGCAAGAAATCCCACTTATTAAACCAGACAGGGCACACCTGTGAAGTGAAAACCATTTCAGGTGACTACTTCTTGAACCTCATCAAGAGAATGCGAAGAGTGTGCAAAGCAGTAATCAAAGCAAAAGGTGGCTACTTTGAAGAACCTAGAATATAAGACATATTTTCAGTTGTTTCACACTTTTTTGTTAATTATATAATTCCATATGTGTTAATTCATAGTTTTGGTGCCTTCAGTGTGAATCTACAATTTTTATAGTCATGAAAATACAGAAAACTCTTGGAATGAGAAGGTGTGTCCAAACTTTTGGTCTGTACTGTATATAATTGGGTGTCATCAGTATAAAGATGGTACCGGAAGCCAAATCTAGTGATGGTTTGTCCAATGGGTGCTGTGTAGAGCGAGAAGAGCAGGGGACCTAGGACTGAGCCCTGAGGAACCCCAACAGCAAGGGGAAGAGGGGGAAGAAACAGAGTCCGCAAATGATACACAGAAAGTGCGGTCAGAGAGATAAGAGGAGAACCAGGAGAGCGATGTCCGTGAGGCCGACAGAACGGAGCATAGTGAGGAGGAGTTGATGGTCAACAGTGTCAAATGCTGCTTAGAGATCTAGAAGAATAAGAAGAGAGTAGTCACCTTTGGATTTAGCCATCAGGAGATCATTGGAGATTCTTATAGTTCCTTCAACCATAAACTGAACAAAAGAATGAAATTTAGAAGTTAAGTGATTGCCAACATTTTTTAATATCAATCCATGTTCTGTAAATAGATTTAAAGTATTTGAGCAGAGCTTCCCAGTACCCCAGATTCCAAAATATGGTACCTAGATTTATAACCAAAATGTCTCAAGGAGCCACCTGCGGCCAGAGCTAATAGTCCAAAAACAATATCTGTTATCAAAGTCAGAGATCCTATAATCTATACTTACAGTATTCTCATTTCCTGAAGAAGAAGACTGAAAATTTCTGAAACATGTAGGAAGGAAGACTCAGATGCCAGCTCTACTCTTTGGGTTAAATGATTTGACAACCTGCAGCCATTTTTGTTTTGGCTTTACTATACATGTGAATCACTACCGACTGGAATGCATCCATGGGGTGAAGAATTCTGACACCTTCTGGAGTTACTTAGGCTCTTGCTCATCACAAACAGACTTTTTCCCTTTGGATTTTGAATTTATATAATGCCGAAAACCGTACTTGGAATGATAAACTTTTATAGGATACTAGGATATATTTAAAAGGTCAGTCAGTGTATTGGTCTTTATTCTGGTAGATATTGCATCAAAGTTATCATGCCTGTTTAATTGTTTTAACAAATACCTAAGAATATACAATATACCGGGGACTGCTGCACCCATGAATACCTATATCCAAATGCTATGCTGGATGGGAGTTTTGGTCACTTCATCCTGGTCGGCATAAACGCAGGGTTTTATTAAATTGTGAAAAAGAGCACAAACAACTTCGGGAGTACAATATAAGGCAGTTTTTGCTTCCATAAAAATCAGTAAATTTAACATTAGTATCATTAAAAAGTAGGTATTTAGCCAAATTGGTGCATTTGTAATGACATATAAGATTTTTGGCAGTAAGGTAATTGCAATAATCACTAGTATATCATCCATAGACAATGGAAGCCCCTTCCATATAGACACCTTATCACTCAAGATCTTTAACAAAGAGAGGAAAGGAAATTTCTTATATCACAATATACATACCAGGATATTTAAAACAATCAGGAAATCCAAGAACTGAAATCTTGTTGACAGATACATAAACTTTATTTTCCAGAGGCAACAATTAACTCCCAAGCCTGAGAAATCCCCAAATCCATCGTTCAATTGAAAAATTTTGGAAATTAAATAGATGTCTAGGAAATAAAAAGTAGAATGTCATGTGCATAAAGTGATAACTTATCCTAATAGCGCCTGTATTTGAAACGCTTAACTTCTGTTGATCTACACAACATTATTGCATGAAACTGTAAAATAAGAACGAAAAAGAGAATAAAATGGGGCCATCCCTGCCTTGTTCCCCTGCAGACTAGAAAGGATGTGGACAAATCCTCATTTATCCTTATCCTTGCATGAGGTGCTGAATACAAAATATATTTCCATTTTGTAAAATTAGGACCAAGGCCAAACCTTCCCATTAGCCTTCAGAGGAAACCCCACTCAGAGGTGAAGGGTTTTATAATGTCCAATATGGTAAGTGACTCACCTGTACCAGGTGCAAAGCCTGATTGATGGTAAAAATACTTTAAGAATGCCTTAAAGCCAATATTTTCGTTAAAAACAAGCTCATTATCAGTTTATTTAAGATATACAGTACTGTGAAAAATGTTTAGGCACGTGTGGGAAAAAATGCTGCAAAGTAAGAACTTTCAAAATAGAAGTGTAAGTAGTTTACTTTGTGAATTGACAAAATTAAGCGAATGACCAAAAGAGAAATCTAAATCAAATCAAATTCAAAACAGAATCAATTCTTCTAGGTACAATTGTACACAGTCTTTACACAGACTCAGCAGGGAGGTTGTTCCAAACATTTTGGAGAAATAAGCAGAGATCTTCTGTGGATGTAAGCGTGCTCAAATCCTTCTGTATCTTCATGTAATCCCATACTGATTCAATGTTTTTGAGATCAGGGCTCTATTGGGACCATATCATCACTTCCTCCAAAGGATTTGATTTAATTTTAATTTCTCCTTTGTTAATTTACTTAATTTTTTTTAATTGATAAAACTATATTATTACCATATCTATTTTTTAAAGCATTCTTACTTTGCAGTAAAGTTGACAAACACATAAAAAGCAGTACATGAAGGTGTTTTTAATTTGTTGTTCCTTTGTCATACTCAAAAGTCAATCCACACATTTTGTGCACTTCTTGAAGATACTTGTTACAGTAACCGAGCTATTACACAGTTAATTCAGTTTTTTAACATTCACATCCATTTTAGGTTGAACCTCCTTCTCCTCTTATTTTATTACTTTTTTTAAGGTTAAAAATCATTTTATAGGGGGTGGAGCCTAGCCGTGGATAGCGATGGTCGCATAGTCTGAGAGCTCCCGGTCTGAGTCCTATTTAGCGACCTTCCCAGCGACAAGCCCGTGGCCTTCGGGCATAGCTTTCAACAGTAACGGTATCTTACCTACGGAGATGCCCAGAAAAAGGAAGTCGGCGGTGAATCCGCAAAAGATATCCGACTTTTACCTCCCGCACGGGGGAGGGGAAAGCCAAAATGGAGTCGGCCCGCGCTCAAGTGCGGAATCCAGAGCCTCAACTCCCTCTCACGACCCTCCGGAGGAGATCGTCTCGCTCTACGAACACAGGAGAGCGCTCTCGGCCCCCCTCCTTGCCGCAGCTGCTGGACGGTGCGGGCACGGAGTCACCTGGGCCTTTTCCCCGGCAGGCCGGGGCCTATACTAATAATGGGCCTCTGCAACATGGCACCTCCACACTCACGCGCACTGCTGACCTGGAGAGGACTCAGTCACCTACCGCTAGCCCGGTTAAGCAAAGACCCAGGCTCCAGAACAGCGACTCCCAGGATGAAGAGGTGAGGGTCAGTGCACAGCCTACTCCTCCACCCATCGATTTTTTTGCAGATATACCAGAGACGGAGAATCCACTAACTGAGGCTCCATGAAAAATATGCTTATGGCCTTCTGTGAATCATTAAAGACGGACATGTCTCTCATGGTAAAACCGCTAGAAAAAGATCTTCAGGAATTAAAAAGCCGTACTGTCCATGTCGAATCTAAAATGGCGGAATTTGCGACTTCACATAATGCGCTTATAGATGCTCACCAGGAGGTGGAGACAGATGTGTCGTTTTTAAAAGCTAAAATAGCTGACTTAGAAGATCGTTCACGACGAAACAATCTAAAATTTAGAGGGATTCCGGAGTCCGTATCTACGAATAATTTAATGACATTCCTCCAGGATCTGATCCGATCGCTGATACTGAACCTCACGGCGATAGATCTAACCATTGATAGAGCTCACAGGGTTCCCAGACCATCCCATTTGGATGAAGCTATACCTAGAGATGTTTTAGCTAAAATTCATTTCTATCGCACTAAGGAACTGGTTTTGATGACATCCCGAAAAGTAGACCGCCTACCTGAACCATAACACAAAATATCCATTTATTCGGATTTATCGGCCATAACCTTACAAAAAAGGCGACAATTCCTCCCTATTACCACGGCCTTACGCCAGCATCACATCTTATACAAATGGGGATTTCCGGTCCGTGTGATCGTTTCCCGAGATAATTTGGTGCATGTTATCAAAAGTCTGGAGGAAGGAAGAAGCCTGCTCAAAAGATGGAACATTCCGATTGCCGAGATACCACCCAAACAATCACCCGGTCCCGTGTCGGAAGGTTGGCATCAAGTGAAGGCCCGAGGACATCCACGCAAAGGGCTACAAAGCTAAAGACTCACTTTCTGTGGGATTTCGCATGTCCACTGTTGTTGAACTTATCCCCCCAAGATTAAGACAGCCGCTGGTCCGCTGTACCACATTCTTTTTTTTCTGTTATTTGACTCTGCTACAAGGGTTTACTCATTGGTTATGTAATTTGCATGGTTTGTTTCATTTTTGGTTTTGGCACATTGGGCGAAGTGAATACAGAAGGTGGAGATGGCCTCACCTCGCAATGACAGTGACACCTGCTGGTATAAGTAGTTGCGGTAAGATTCTTAAAGCATTTCTAACTATATATCATGGTGCTTAAAATTGTGTCCATGAATGTCAGGGGTTTGAACTCCCCTCAAAAACGAGCCAATTTATGGCGTGAGGTCCGAGCTCATAACTGTGACATTTTTGCTCTACAAGAGACGCACCTTTTGGAGGCGGATGCCTTTCGCATTAATAACCCTGCCTATCCACATGTGTTTCACGCTCACTACTCCTCAAAGCGCAGAGGGACTCTAATTGGGATTAGAGATTCAGTAGCGTTTCAATTGTTGTCTCACTACGCTGACCCAGGAAGGCGATTTGTAATATTGGTCTGTGTTATTAATAACGTCACTTATACGCTGGTATCAGCCTATGCTCCAAACAAGAAGCAGGTGGCATTTCTAGGGAGACTTGTGAGAGCGGTAGAAAAAAAGAAGCAAGGGTGTCTAATATTAATGGGTGACTTTAATATGGCTACGGACCCATTAGTAGATACTACTTCTGGCATATTGACGCGTCACCCCTCTTTCTCGCAGGCTTTATGGCGCCATGAACTATTTGACGTCTGGCGTATCATACATAACACCGAAAAAGACTATACGTATCATTCTATCGTCCATAATAGCTACTCACGAATAGATTTGTTCCTAATCGAGCAATCTAGCATTCCTCTTGTTAAGCAGTCTGAGATATCTCAAATAACCTGGTCAGACCATGCAGCGATAACCATGTCTATAACAGAAAAATATGAATCCACTAGAGCATATGTATGGAGGTGTAATGAATTTGTAATGTCACAGCCAAAGCTAAAAGCGACATTAGAGAATGATCTGAGGGAATTCTTTCAGATTAATGCCCCCTCTGCTTCTAGCCCTGAAATATTATGGAACTCTCACAAGGCCTTTATTAGAGGTACGTTTATTCGCCTTGGGCATATAGAAAAGAAAAATAGAATGGCAGAAATAGATCGACTGCTCCGTCAAATTAGAACTATCGATACTAGCAACAAACAGTCTCCTTCTCCTTTAAATGCAACGAAATTGATGGCATTGCGACAGCAGCTGACCGCTTGTCTGTTGCACAAATATGAGAAGAACCTAAAAAGGGTTACTCTCAATCTAATAAAGCGGGCAAACTCTTAGCATCTAGACTTAAGCAAAAGCATGCAAAATCCAGGATCCCATTTATGCATAGTAAAGATGGTACTCATAAAATTTACGACCCAAACGGTATCGCCAACGCCTTTAAGGTTTTTTATGAAGGACTCTATAATCTAGCAGGGGACTCTTCCACGATCCTCCCAACCAATTACGATATTGAGCAATTCCTTAGGGATGCTCAGCTGCCTGCACTCACTGAGTCACAGCTGGACTCCCTAAATGCACCCATTACCTCCGCAGAGCTGTTAACCATAATTAAATCATTGCCGTCCCACAAGTCTCTGGGCCCTGATGCCCTTACTAATGAATACTACAAATATTTCACTTCAGTCCTGATGAGCCCACTACTGTCGTTTTTGACAGCGGTGGTGGATTCTGGTAACATCCCCAAAGAAAACCAAGAAGCCTTGGTAGTTACACTGCCTAAGCCTGGCAAACCCGCCGACAATCCCCAAAACTTTAGACCTATATCGCTATTGAACACAGATTTAAAAATTTATGCTAAACTAATTGCAAGCAGATTGGCAGTTTGCCTTCCAAGCTTGATAAGACATGACCAGGTGGGGTTTGTTAAGGGAAGACAATCATACGATAACACTAGACGTATTTTAAACATAATACATCATGTTGAATCTAGGAGGGTTGAGGCAGTGGTCCTTGCATTAGACGCAGAAAAGGCGTTCAATCGCATTTGCTGGTCGTATGTCTTCCTGGTACTCAGACACATGGGGTTTTCTGGAGCCATTTTAAGAGCAATTGAGGCGCTGTATTCGGCACCTTCTGCAAGGGTGTTCACTAATGGAGTAGTATCAGATCCTTTCCTAATAACAAATGGGACCAGACAGGGGGTGCCCCCTGTCACCCCTAATATTTGTTCTTTCTATAGAACCCTTAGCCCAGGTACTTAGACTAGATCTGGGAGTAAGAGGTATTGACATAGGAGATAAATCTCATGTTATCTCGCTATATGCAGATGATATTATTCTCACTTTGTCCAAACCGCACACATCTATTTCTCGCCTTATGGGAATTATTAATAAATTTGGGCAATTATCGTATTACAAATTAAACATGGCTAAATCGCAGGCATTGCCTTTAAATGTTCCCCCACTCTTACTTCAGCACCTAAAATCGACTTATGATTTTGATTGGAAGGAGGACAGTGTCCAGAATTTGGGAGTGCAGGTGACGGCATCCTTGGGGACTCTTTACAAAAGTAACTATACACCAATGTTAAAGACCCTGCAGGAGGAGACTGAGCGACTATCCAAAACAGATGTTTCCTGGATAGGACGGGTAGCGGCTTTTAAGATGTTGCTATTGCCGAGACTCTTATACCTGTTTCGCACACTCCCGATACCCATCCCTAATTCCTTTTTTGAAACAGCACAAAGGGTGATTTCAAAGTACATATGGAATGGAAGGAGACCTAGAATCAATAAAAGCTTTCTATTTAAGCAACGGGAGGTAGGGGGGCTGGGGGTACCAATAGTGAGGAACTATTATATAGCTTCATTGGTCACTCAGTGCGCGAGGTGGAAGTCAACGGATGCCTCGGTCCCATGGTTGCACATAGAGCAGGCGTTTATATCTCCCTTAAAACTGGAGGATGCGCTATGGTTGCCCTTTTGGGGTGTCCCTGCTCCGAGGTCCTTCTCCCCGATTATGTTTGCCTCGATAACGGCATGGAAGCTACTTCATGGGAAAGCAAATTCAATGAAGCATTTTTATATTGAAGAGATGCCTTTGTCATTGATGGCCTGGGTGGTTGATGACGTGGGGGTCTCGGGCTGGGAATCGAGGGGGATCACGCAGATTTCTCAACTATACTCTGATGCTAAAAAACCTATATCGTTTGTAGATCTAAGACAATACGGAATTCCTATAGGCGATTTCCTTAAATACTTTCAAATATGGCACTTCATATCTAAAAATCCTGTGACGACCCTACCACATAGTAGCTCACTCTTCACCTGGCTATCGACTAATATGAAAGGACTGCGCTTTCTATATGACAAAATGGATGGAGTGTCGACTTTTACTAAGTCTACCCCATTCTGCTGCTGGGAGAGGGACCTGGGGATGGTTATTACTCCAGAGGAATGGCAGCAAGCGATTAGATTGATCCATTTGTCTTTAAAATGTAGCACTCACGTGGAGACGGCCACAAAAATCATTTTACGGTGGTACAGGACCCCGTCCACTCTACAGTTGGTGTATCCCTCGGTGTCTGGGAATTGTTGGAGGGGTTGTGGAGGCAGAGGAACCCTCCTTCATATTCTGGGGACTTGCCCTGTAATTCGTGGGTACTGGGATAGTGTCTTTGACATGCTTTCAGAGCTGTTTGGCCTCCAACTCCCCCATACGGTACATATAGCTATTCTGCTAATTGGAATCCCTGAAGAGTGGAATAAATATAAGCAACTCATTTGTAAAATTTTAACTATAGCTAAATTGATGTTAGTACAGAGATGGAAGTCAGCGGCCTCTCCATCCATGTCAGCTCTGGTACTAGCCATTAATAACACATATTCCTATGAGAGGATAATCGCAATGGGAAACAATTCTTTTTCTAGATTAGAGAAAGTCTGGGATGCATGGATTTACTCTAGATTCATTATGTAGAAGACATCAAAGTGCTACAAGAATTCACTCAAGGTGGTTGTAATAGATATGGGGATGGGTGTCAGATTCGCCAAACCAATTGACCGAGGAGTAGGGAGGGAACAGCTAGCACCGCAGTTATGTGTCAAATGTCATTTGCATGAACGCAAACCCAGGGGAGAAGGGAAAACTGTTCATGGAGCATCTACCCTGGGCATAGATCACGACAGCCCTATGACGTGTGCCTAACAGTTATATGTTATCGTTAATGTTTACTGTATAAGTAATATTTCTCATTTGTTTTTGGAGATATACAATTCAAAGATTGTATCTAGAAAAGTGTACCACAGTGCATGTCAATGTATATCACATTGTATATCGAGACTGTTCTTTATTTTTATATTCTAAAAACTTGAATAAAAATTATTGAAACTAAAAATCATTTTATAATATATACCTCTGATAAAGCATTTCTGGGTTATCCAAAACCACAACCCTGAAGGTCAAACTCAAAAGGATTTCATCAGGTATGCTGCCGAAATTATATTATCAATAGACACTAATATTTGAGATTGAAATAAGGTCATTATCTACCCTTTCAGTTAGAATATTTCTTACTACCGTTGAGTGGTCCGAGACAAACCTAGTCTGATATGATACTTTCCCAATGTACGGAAACATACTGTTCTAAAAGATTCTTTCGCTTCAGATATCTACCAGTGTAAGTTCTAAAATAAGTTTCCAAAAACAATAATCTAAACTTCTATTTGTTATCTTTTTGAAGCTCACTCAGTCCCGAAAGGAATTGAAGACAATGTTTACATCTGCTACTATGAAAATTGGATATCTATGTTTAAGGAAAAAAATTATTGCAAATGTATAACAGTACCTTATCAGAGCATGGAGGAGGAACATATATATCACTGGTAAGAACATTTAAGTCAATTAAAGAAACCAATCAGAACAAGATATTGCCCTTCGCGATCCATTAGGCTGATTCCAATATCAAGCTTTAAATCTGTGTGTAATGATAATGACACTCCTCTGGCCGAGGATGAAAAAAATAGAATGAAAATAGTGATCTGCTCAAGGCTTCTAAAGCAGTAACAATGTATCATGGGTTAAATGGGTCTTAGGCTCAGTCAGAGCACTATCAGGTCCATGTGTTCCAACCAAATTGAATACTGCTTTCTGTTTAAGCATATATTTTTTATCTTTTATTCCTCTCACATTCCAAAATAAGACCTTTATTTAAGGAAAGGATTTTTAGCTTGAGAGGGACCCCTCCATCCTCTTTCCTCATCCTCTTATGGGCAGCAGATCGTGGACTCCCTGTGCAACCTAGCTAATTTGGCTGTGGGCCACTCCCAAGAGTGGTCTAAGTGTAAGTGGCTGCTGACAAAGGACCAAGCATACTCCTATGCAAAGCACCATGGGGTCAGGCAAAGGATAATCGAGTAAGGGCCAAAGGTCAGTGGCAGGAAGCAGATAAACAAGGTCGTAAAATGGCTAAAGGGTCAAGGCAAGCAGCGTTAAAAGTTCAGGACAGGCAGAGGTCATACATGGGTAGGCAGCAGAACAGGAAGTCAGTGAATAAACCTAGGTTAATAAAGGAGAATCAACAGCAGTGAAGTAATACAGAATCCCCGCAGGATCTGTAGCATAAGATCAGATATTGTTTGGGCACTGAGCAGAGGAAAGAGCTGAGTCATATAGGCGGAAGCTGTGATTCACTTAGCAGAGCTCAAATGCGTATTTGTTAGGTCTCTCACTGCAGGGTGGAAAGGCTGAACCAGGTGCAGCTACAGAAGTAAACACACAGCAGCATGGACAGTCAGAAACCGCATAGTGTGAACCAGAGGCAAGCCAATGTCTGCATTTGTTAGGAGAGAGAGCATAACAACAGGCATAGAACATTACATTTCCTAATTGACCCAAGCAGTTCTTCATGATCTTAGTGAAAGACACATATACCTCCAGTACCCTCTCACTACCTCCACCATATAAAATTCCCACAGGTGAGGAAAAAAAGAGACAAAAAAAGAAAAAAAAATTCCTGCTAAAATTGCATACTATTATTGAAAAATAGCTGAAGTGATACCCACAATTCAATGTAATTTTCTATCCAAATTTACTATTAATATACATTCTCAAGTTGATATACTTGAAACAGAACCAAATCTTAGCAAAGAAGAAAAAAAGAGAAAGGAGAAAAAAAAATCCTTAAATTAATTAATCAAGCAAATTATTAATAATACAAGATTAAATACTGCTAACTACATTGTATTCCGGCTATAAATTACAGCCTAAATCTTAGTATTCAACTGAAATGTTTAGCCTCTAACTGGGTACATGCTTCTACTGGTGAATCAAAATGAGCAGACTCCTGGGCTTTCAACCTAAGTTTTGCTGGGTATATTTAATGTCCAGATTCTTAAGTCTTCTTTTCAGATCAGCAAACGACTTATTAGACTTTTGGGTCTCCACACAAAAAAATAAATAAATCGGCAAATAGCATATTTTGATTGCCAACATAGAGAAGTTCTTTCTTGTTTCTTGCTGCCTTTCAGCAATATTACGACGTAGTGGTCTAGGTCTAATAGGTACCCTACAAGCCAGCATTATATTGAAGCTCTTGGAAAACATATCTAGAGTGATTGTCTCCATAATCCATTTTTAAATAAAGAGAATATAGTCTGAACCCTCGAATCCTTTAGGAAATCCCACAACTCTAAGAATGTTATTAGTTTTTACTGTAACTCTTTAATCATTTTTGAGTGCTGGTTTATTGTTTCCGCTACAACAAACTGAGTATATTTCATCTTATTGATCCTTTCCTCTGCTTCATCAAGTCTACCCCTGACTTTATTAAAATCCACCCTCAGTAGAGTTATATCCATCTTGAGGCCTGCCATTTTGACTGATAAGTTCTGAATTATTCCACTTGTTCTAGTCACTACTTGTAGGATTTAATTTAAAATAGAGGCCAAAGGACCCATAACTTACTGCATTTTAATGAAAATGATTCATCAGCTGCACTCGAGGTATTAGACTATTTGCCTTTACCTTCAATACTTAAATCCAGGGAGTCATCCATATAAATAGTAGCAGTAGTTTTATAATGAAAGCTGATTTGGGATTTTTTTGGTATTCCATTCACTTTGGAGGACTTAATATAACTCTATGTTTTGTTTAATTTTAGAGTAGTCCCAAATTTTTTGTAATTATATTTGTTTTAGGGGACTCAAAATAACTTTTTTTAACTATAGAGTAGCCCCAAATTTAGAGTGAGCAAATCCATATTTCAGATTTTTGGTTACGTCTTCTTTGGTAAGAATGTTTTGATATGTCATAGTATCGCTTCTCTTCCCCACCAAAAAAAAACGGATAATAAAAAGGATAATCTATTATCCTCCTCATTTTTGATTACCTTACAAAGTTTAGTATCATCTGCAAATATGGACACCCTGCTTTGCAAACCATCTACCAGGTCATTAATAAAGATATTAAACAGGAGCGGACCCAATACTGACCCCTGTGGCACCCCACCCCACTGGTGACTGTGACCCATTCTGAATATTTACCATTAATAAGCACCCTCTGTTACCTATCAGTGAGCCAGTTGTGAACCCAAATGCATATGTTTTCCCCCAGTCCCAACATTCTCATTTTGCATACCAACCTTTTATGTGGTACAGTATCAAAATCCTTTGAAAAGTCCAGATACACCACGTCCACTGCATTACCCATGTCAAGTCTTGAACTGACCTCTTCATAGAAGCTGATCAGATTAGTCTGACAGGACTGATTCCTCATAAAACCATGGTGATTGGGTGTTCTAAGATTATTTACATTGAGGTACTCCAGGATAGCATCTCTTAGAAAGCCCTCAAATATCTTACCCACCACAGAAGTCAAACTTACTGGCCTATAGTTTCCAGGTTCACTTTTAGACCCCTATTTGAAAATCGGCACCAAATTTGCTATGTGCCAATCAAGTGGAACAGACCAAGTCATTACTGAATCCTTAAATATTAGATATAAGGGTCTGTCTATCACCGTGCATAATTCCCTCAGAACTCGGGGGTGTATGCCATCTGGACCCGGCGATTTCTCTATTTCAGTGTTTTGAAGGCGGCACCACATTTCCTCCTGGGTTAAACAGGTGACATCTAATGGAGAGTTAGCATTACCCCTAATCATGTTGCTGGCCATTGGATTTTCTTGTGTAAACACTGTGGTGGGACATTGCACACACATTATGAGATATACCACATTGGAAGACCTGCAGGAAAATGTCCCCCTAATTCTGTGCATCTGTTGTGATTGTGGGACAGGTACCCTGTCAGCGGTGTGGATGTGCCTGCAGAGAGTCCAAGTGTCAAATAGTTTGCATTGTTGAGACAAAGCCTTTTCTTGTTACTGCTAAGGAAGGGCAGTTATTTGCAGACAAGGCTATCAATGGTTGCCAAGGAGATCCCTGGGAGAAAGGAGTGTGGGACGAGAGGGAGACTCCTTCCCCATGTGTGTGCTGATGAACATGAATGAACTATGTTTTGCAAGTTATTTCCTGTTTGTATTGATTGTAAGTCTTACCTATATCCTTTATGTTACTGAAGATGTTCAAGAAATTTAAAAAACCAGCTGGCTGTGAATGCAGTCTTTTGCCACCCTTTACACACCCTTAAATGCTAGTCTGATTGGATAGATCCCACATAAAAAACTACTATAGCACACTATGCTGAAAAACTTAACACTGACTATGATAGAATGGTGTCAGAGCAAACATATGCATATTTTGCATATGGGTCTGCATAGTCATAGAATGAGCAAAGTGTCTGTGCTGACCTCTTTCATTACTGAAAGTTTATACAGTGGGCACATGGAGTGTTTTTTCTTTGTTTTAATGCAATATGGATGGCAGGGTACATGTGGGTTACCTACCTGGGGAAGAGCTAAAAGGATTAACTCTTTAAAGGGGTATTCCCATGACCATAACTATTTTTAAATTTGTAGATAATTAAAAGTGTAACATTTTTGCAAATACAAGTAATTAAACATTTTGCAGAGTTTTAAAGATTTTCTCTAAATATCTTGTGGTCACAGTCTTGTTGTCTTGATCGGTTGCCAGTGGATACGACCATGAATGCAGGACCTTTCTAAGGTCAGAAAATCGGCTATGATTTCCTTATTGTGGCTGGGATATCTTCTGATACATGTAGTGTCTCTGCCTGATAACCCAGCTACAATTAGAAGATCATGACTGCGTTTCTGACAAGTCCCAGATCATAGAAAGTTTCTGCATTTGTGGTCGTATCCATTGGCAACCGATCAAGACAACAAATTCTCACCACTAAGAAAGTTAACTCTGCAGAATTTTTAACTACTTATAATTGCAAAAATGCTTATCTTTTAATTATCTACAAATATAGATCTGATTATGTTCATGGGAATACCCCTTTAAGCTTTTGTAAGGTATTTATGGTATCTGTAACTGTGTGCAATTGCTTGTAGAAGAAAATAAATGGTTAGATTGACTTATTATTTAAGAAATAATGAATTTTATGTATTTTTTTTACTTTATTTTTCTCTTAACAGACTTTTTGAACTTGAAAAAACTGGGGGGGGGGATTATTAACCTATCGACACCAGTGTTCTTTGACAAACCCCAAAAGTTTCAGATTCTGGTTAAACATACTAATAGGCCCAGGGAAGGCAGGCAGCATCAACTGTTTAATTTCACCAACACTTCTACTACATGGATTTATTTTATTGAGAAGGTTGAAGCACTCTTTCCATTTTTTTTTTTTCCAGGAACCGATTTGCTGCTATTTCCCAGCAACATAGGGTGTACAGTACATAGCAATATCTTGATCATCTGGTCCCATAGTGGCAGCAGCACTGTAAATTAGACTGAAAAATAGAAGACAAAAGCAGTTATAAATCACTTTTATCTTTCTCTCCTGACCTTCCAGACACCTGATCTACTCCTGCTAGATTGCAGAAGCAGAACATTTAATCTTGTCATGTACATTTAGAATAGTATAGGATTAAAACTCAGCACCAGGTGACTTACATGGCAGTTGTTCATTACTGGGTTAGTGTACTGCATGGACCTGCATGTCCTATTGCTGGCTTAGTTTTATGGTTTCTAGATCATAATTCATAATAGTAGCTCTAACTTCCTAAATAACATAAAATCAAAGTTTCAACATAAATCTCATCTCTATGCTGGCACTGCTGACCTATTTCTTTTAATATTGTAATCAAGCAAAGCTCATTATTAAGTAATTATGTTTTCAACGCTGTTTTTCCTTCCATTATGGCAGGAATGCTTTCAGCATCTCTTCAACACTTTTGCAAGGTTTTATTGACAGCTAAATAAGGTATGTATGGTAAAGAGATAAGCATGTGATAAATGTCAAAAAGCCACGAGGGCTACAATCCCTTTTGTCAAATAAATAATCTGCTTTTAAAATAATGCTTGAGATATGTTTTGTTTATTCACTTTAGGGCTGTGAGATGGAAAAGTATTAGCTGAATTTGCATTTGTAATCCCAGTAGATTTAAAGATATCTAAGAGTTTTTCAAGCCCTTGGTGAAGTTTTGAACATAATACTTTATCACTCTGTATGCTAATTTAAATCTCACACACCAACCAAATTGCATTTTGCCTATTTTATAAAACAAATTATAGCTATGATAATTTGATGATCTCAGCTTCCTCACTTATTACCCGTTATATCAAATTTTCTGTGTTTGCTTACTGCTCTGTAAAGGAAACTGTATGGTTCAGCATATAGTAATATGTATAATTTATGGTGTACAGCTTGGAAGAAAAATATCAATGTACTGTACTATAAAAAAGATATATGTCACCTAGGCAAGCAAGGACTAATCAATAAAAAATGACAATGACTTCAAGAGCCCTCTACATGGGTGTAACTAGAGTACTAGGGTAGCAAACATAGAGTAAAAGCTGCTAAAGGCTCCATCTCGATGAACTCTTCTGGGAGATTGTTCCAAACTGTGCGGTTCAGCATACAGTAATATGTACAATTTTCTGGAAGAAAAATGTTGGTGTACTGTACTATGAAAGGAAAGATATATGTCACAAAAGCAAACAAGGACCAATCAATAAAAAAATGACAAAGAACTGATTTACAAAAATGTAAGTTAAACCACCTCTGTAAAGGGGATTTATAGCAAATCCATAAACATATAATATATACTGTAAGAGCCCTCTCCATCTCCAGTACCATAGATGTATGCGTGCTCAAATCCTTCTGTCTCTTCATATAATCCCAGACTTGATAGTGTTGAGATCAGTGGATGTAGGCTTGCTCAAATACTTCTGCCTCTTCATGTAATCCCAGATAGACTTGATGATGTTGACTTTGGGTGCCATATAATCACTTCCAAGACTCCTTGTTCTTTTTTATGCTGAATATAGTTTTTAATGACATTGGCTGAATTTTTGGGGCTTTTTCCTGATGTTATTGCATCTGCCTGCATTGAGGACACTGTTAATCCAATTCCCCTACTCTACTGCTGAAATGTAGCCCATCTTCTACCTTTGCAATTGCCGATCAATGATGACCCATATGAGCCAGATCATGGTAGCATATTTAGGCCATACAGGCTGCTCACAGTAGCATGAAGAATATGTGAGCTGGCATTGTCCTGTTGAAAAACTACTCCTGGGACACTTTGGGGAAGTGGCTGTACTACTGGTTCCATGACCAAACTAATGTAAAGCCAAGCTGTTAATGTATTTGAAATGAAGACCAAAGGGGTCTGGCTACCATACATTATGCAACCCCACACCATTATCCCAGGACTACTGTGACCTTCCCCTGTGAAAGACTCTTTGTGACGTTGCCTATGTGGTCTCCAAACCAATCTCCATCTATCATTGCATCTGAGACAAAATTGGAACTCATTATTGAAGAGGATAAACTTCCATTTCTTGCCTTGAACTATGCTAGCCTTTAGGTCAATGGAATAGTTGTAGCTGGACGTCTGGTTCATAGCCCAATGTTGTGAAAATACCTTTGTATTATGTTTTATGTGAACACTTCTCACGATCCGAAGCTTAAGATGTGATGTACAAATTCACTTGCAGTACAGAGTGGATCATTACTACGTGAGATTCTTCCATTCAGACGAAGCATCCTTGTAGAGATTTACCTCTGCTCACTTACTGCTGTTATTCCAGTTTGTTGTTGTTATCCCAACCGCCAGGACATGCAAAGTTGAGCAGTGCTCTACACCTTGGCCTGGCCTAGTAATCTGCCATAGTAATAAACCAAGGTCTCCCATTTCAATGATTCTGTCCCACTCAGTTTATGAGAAGTAATGATAACTGGCACATTGATGAACAGGAGGCATCAAACATTCATCCCGCACCACTTGATCTAATTTTTGAAGTTTCATGTGGCTAAAAAATGTTTCCTTTCAAACTGGCTTTTACGCCCCTCCGACATGTCTCAGATTGGAGGAAGTTGTTTGAAATGTGTTCATTTAAAGGTCTTTGAAGTAGCAACATTTGCTACTTCATTGATTTGTATAACCTTACAGCTAGTCCTTCTTGGTGTTGCATTTTCATCATTTAGGAGGGTATAAGCAGGTACAGTATACATCCATACATAGGACATTTTATTAGTGGAAGTGCTGAATTGTCATACATATCAACAGAGGTTACTGTATAATATTAATCTTTATAATATCTACTATAAAGATTCAGTGATTACTACAGCAGAAGGAATTTCAGAAGAAAGCATTTTCTTATGACCTCTGTTACATATCAAGGTTACACATTTATTGTGGGCTGTGAAATTGCTAGGATCTTACAAACTATGCTTCAGCCAGTAACTCAAGGGAACATTTTAGTACACACATTTGAGACTGTAAAATGCTTACTTTGAAAAACCTTCATGGTCCAGTGTGTTTGCTCAGTAGATATAATGGAAGTAGAATCATAATATTGTATTTTCATTAAATATGCATATCTAACTATAATAAAACAAAAAATAATAAGCAAACTCGAATATAAAATAGAATATATTGCTACAATATAACGTGATGAAAAATCTACCTATAATGCCTGTACTAGAGATATACCCATAATATGCCATTACAAGTACAGAAAAAATACAAAATATAATCTATGTTGAATATTATCCATTCAGACCCTGCTGCAGGACATTAGCATAACATAAAAAAACAAAAGGGCACATATTGTGAGGTTCAATCAGTAACATATTTCTTCTGAATGTTTAGCACTTGTATCTATAGTAGTTATCCAGGATTACAATACCCTAATAGACAAATACCTATAGATCAGCTTCCTGGAAACCCAATAAATGTGAAATAGGTGAAAAGGGATATTAGGCTTTACTGGGGTTGTGAGTGAATTTATATGTAGGAGTAGGACATGTTCACATCATGCTTTTTGTTTATGATTGTGTATTTATAGGGCTCCATTAGTCAGAGGAAGGCCAAAAGGGATTTGGGATTGCATATAACTGGTATGCCAGTATACTGCAAAAACAAACAAAAAAAAGTGGGGACTATCACAGTAGACTATATTAGTCCAGTTAAAAACAATAGGGGCTATTGTATCATTAATAATTTTTTATGATGCATCCATTAAATGAATACCATGCTATTTTAGCTTATGGGTGACATATGCATTAACCAGATGTTTGACACTGGCATTCATCATTTATAGGCTACATGGCATACATTAAATGGATACAGTATGCCATGAAAAAGTATTGAACAGTTCATAATGTATGTAATAAATGGATGTCACTACAGTGTATACTATGGGTGATGAATATCGCTCATTGAGACCTGTTCTCCATTTAACAGTCTCCATTTAACATTAATGACAGAAGCTTTTCCTGGAGCATTCAGAAGACCCCTCCCTTATCTGTCTTCTTGGCTTACAATTTCCAGATATGTGTATAACAAGTTAAGCAGCAATTCTATATGCTACATGATTTTGAGACAAGTGTCCTATATCTGACCGTATGACCACCATTTCAATTTGTTAGTATTTATTCAGTTTCAAGACAAAAGTGGAATCCTTAACCAAATTGTAGATCAGTTAAGTGTGGACACAGCCTTATATCAAATGGAGACAACAAACATGATGTGAATGTGAATAGTCCTTACACATTAATCAATTATTTTAATGATATATGTGAAGACTCGTATTATGTGAGTTCTAAGATGATATCAGTACTACTGGGGCATTTTCTCATCTCAGGATTTCAGCTGTTCTCCTGTCCTCTCCACTTGCTGGTTGTCTGCTCATTCTTGCATGGAGCTCCTGCTCTGCTTGTAAATGGCAGAATTATTATTATTATTATTATTATTATTATTATTTCGATTTACATACACAGATAACCAAACCATTATTTGAGAAATTTTACTAGCCTTATTAGGGCTCAAAAACTTAAAGCTATATGCAAAAAGAGAGAGAAAAGAATATAGACGGCTAAGAGCAAACACTGAAGCAACCAACTGTGAACACTGAGGATACACTACCAATCTGCATATGATCATTGAGATGGGAACCTCTGTTTTAGCGGTCCATCTCTCTGTTGTTCAGACCCCCAATAGACCCAATCAGGGAGATGCAATGCTAGTGTGAAATTAAGTTAATATTATTTAAACTATTCGGTATACATGTTATTTATTTTTGGTGTACCATTAAGCAATTCCCCAGTAGCTTCTGCTGGAACCTGGGAGGAGGGGGACAGACGGGGACAGTGAGCCCTGATGCTAGACCCAACCCGAAGTCCCACCTACTTGCCTCAATTACCCTAAGCGGTAGAAGACAACTGGGAGATGGTCCCTTCCTATAATAAGTGAAACACTGAACGCAGACAAGACAAAACAACAAGGACAGGAGGTCAAACTAGCCAAGGTGTCGGAACCAGATGGGAAACTACAGTCATGGCCAAAAGTTTTGAGAATGACACAAATATTATATTTTCACATGATCTGCTGCCCTCTGGTTTTTATGTGTGTTTGTCAGATGTTTTTATCACATACAGAAATATAACTGCATTCATATTATGAGTAACAGAAGCTTATATTGACAGTTAGAATGAGTTAATGCAGCAAGTCAATATTTGCAGTGTTGACCCTTCTTCTTCAGGACCTCTGCAATTCTCCCTGGCATGCTCTCAATCAACTTCTGGACCAAATCCTGACTGATAGCAGTCCATTCTTGCAGAATCAATGCTTTAATTTTGTCTGAATTTGTTGGTTTTTGTTTGTCCACCCGTCTCTTGATGATTGACCACAAGTTCTCAATGGGATTAAGATCTGGGGAGTTTCCAGGCCATGGACCCAAAATCTCTATGTTTTGTTCCCTGATCCATTTAGTTATCACCTTTGCTTTATGGCAAGGTGCTCCATCATGCTGGAAAAGGCATTGTTGAGCGCCAAACTGCTCTTGGACGGTTGGGAGAAGTTGCTGTTGGAGGACATTCTGGTACCATTCTTTATTCATGGCTGTGTTTTTAGGCAAGACTGTGAGAGAGCCGATTCCCTTGGCTGAGAAGCAACCCCACACATGAATGGTTTCAGGATGCTTTACAGTTGGCATGAGACAAGACTGGACCTCTTCTTCTCCGAATAAGCTGTTTTCCAGATGTTCCAAACAATCGAAAAGGGGATTCATCAGAGAAAATGACTTTACCCCAGTCCTCAGCAGTCCACTCCCTGTACCTTTTGCAGAATATCAGTTTGTCCCTGATGTTTTTTCTGGAGAGAAGTGGTTTCTTTGCTGCCCTCCTTGAGACCAGGCCTTGCTCCAAGAGTCTCCGCCTCACAGTGCGTGCAGATGCACTCACACCTGCCTGCTGCCATTCCTCAGCAAGCTCTGCACTGCTGGTAGCCCGATCCCGCAGCTGAAACACTTTTAAGAGACGGTCCTGCCGCTTGCTGGTCTTTCTTGGGTGCCCTGGAGCCTTTTTGGCACCAATGGAACCTCTCTCCTTGAAGTTCTTGATGATGCGATAGATTGTTGACTGAGGTGCAATCTTTCTAGCTGCAATACTCTTCCCAGTTAGGCCATTTTTGTGCAGTGCAATGATGACTGCACGTGTTTTTTTTTAGAGATAACCATGGTTAACAGAAGAGAAACAATGATGGCAAGCACCAGCCTCCTTTTAAAGTGTCCAGTGGTGTCATTCTTACTTAATCATGACAGATTGATCTCCAGCCCTGTCCTCATCAACACACACACCTGTGTTAATGGAGCAATCACTGAAACGATGTTAGGTGGTCCTTTTAAGGCAGGGCTGCAATGATGTTGAAATGTGTTTTGGGGGATAAAGTTCATTTTCTAGGCAAATATTGACTTTGCAAGTAATTGCTGTTAACACTAGAAGTCCCAGAAATTTCGAGCTCCCCCTTGAAGTCCTGAAAGAGGGTCAAATGACCCTTAGTCCAAACAGACAACTCTGATGGCTCCAATTAGCATCCTTTCATTTGTAAATGTGGCCATTGTCTGAGGAATCTGCAGGGGGCAATTGTGTTGATCCACCTCAGGTCTTGTAAGAGAGTGTAAACAAAAGAATGTAAGCTGCTCCTGAGTGTGTCTGCCCACCCCCCAGCTGCATTGTTGTGCTGGGAATATGCATAAGGTTGCTAACACCTTAGCAAATTTGCATGCAGCCTTTTGTGCTGTGGGGGATGTGAAGGGACTGCTTCACCTATTTTGTTCACAAGAAACAAAATGCAGAGAAGGCACACCATTCAACAGGCATTGGAACTGATCCTGAGCAACACTAACCCTTCTGACTGAGATGGAAAAGACATAGTCATTCAACTGGATTCGGACTCTGAGCTGTCTTCAGGTTAGATTTTTCAAATTACCGATTTTTATTTCCTTACTATCTTTTTTATTTAGAACCAAAACAAAATGTTAATTTGAAATTATTTATCTTGCAGATGAGGAGACTCCTCCTCTACCAAAAAAGAGAGCTCGGTTGGCGAGTGAGCCAACAGAGACCGCAAAAGATGGCACAGTGTGGCGTGAAGTAGAAGTGGGGAAACGTCTCCATTTCACCCCAATAGAACCGTACCCTACAGATGGAGAGCCAAGTGCTAAGGCCAGACGAAGTGTCCGGAGTCGCCTTCAGAGCTTCCTCTGTTTTATCACTCTTGACATGCTTCGTAGCATTCAAGAATGGACTACTCAACATGCACGTCACACGGAGGAGGTGGATTGGTTCATGGGTCTCCCGGAACTAATGGCATTTATTTCAGTCATTATCTTACGGGGGGGTGAGCAAGGTTCCATCACTATGTGACAGCTGGTCAGCAAACCTGGCAAACCCAAGGATCATTGCAACTATGACCCGAAACCGCTTCCAAGACATCATGCAACACCTACGCTTTGATGACATGTTCACACGCAGTGAGCGAGTGGAGACCGATAAGTTTTCTGCAATCTCCGATGTGTGGAGATCGTTTGTCACCAATTGCATCGCATCCTACAACCCTGGTCGACACATCACTATTGATGAACAGCTTTTCCCGTCAAAGACTTGCTGCTGTTTTCTGCAATACATTGCAACAAAACCAGACAAGTTTGGCATCAAGTTTTGGGTGGCTTGCGACTTGAAATCAAAGTACATGTCCTCCCATATCTTGGCAAGGACCCCAGTCATCCCAGCTAGGAGAGACTGTCCGAAACTGTAGTGATGAGGCTGATGGAACCATTCATGGACAAGGGCAGAACTGTAACCACGGACAATTTCTTTACATCATTGTCACTTGCACAACGACTGCTTAGCCGGAAAACCACTATCCTCGGCACAGTCAATGAGTCGCCGGGAAATTCCTCAATCCGCTAGACAGATGGACCGCACTGAATTCACCACTCAGGTGTTTTCAACCACTGGTGCCACACTGACAGTGTATGCACCCAAACGAAAGAAGGCCATCTACATTCTCAGCAGCATGCACAGCGTGGTTGAGACTGAGGATACCAACAAAAGGAAGCCAAACACGGTCACACAATACAACCACACAAAGTGCGGTGTGGATGTAATGGACCAAATGGTGCGGGAGTACAGCGTGCGTGCAGGAACACGGAGATGGCCAGTCGCCGTGTTCTACAACATGATTGACATGGCAGCACTGAATGCTCATGTTCTTTATCAGGCATGCACTGGGGTGCAGGAGAGACGGGTGGACTTCCTGGTTGAGCTTGCAAAAGAGTTAGGTGGCTCTCATGTGACTGAAAAGAAGGCACGCAAGGAGAAACTCCTTCGGCAACAACCTTCCACACCCAGCCCTGGCAAAAGGGCGAAGTGTCAGGTCAACCATCGATGCACGAACAATTGTGCAACTGAGAGATGTGTTGACTGCTACAAATACACGTGTGGCAAATGTACCAGGGACATACCCAGGCAGTGCCAGGTATGTTCTGACAGTGCAGACAGACTGCTGAGTGAGTGCTGAAATGCTAGTCACACAAGAAGGACATGCCACTCACACACACACACGCAGCCCCCCACAGCAGCCTATTGTAAATATGTGTGGAATTGTTTTATTCCTTGTATTTTTTTTATTATTTTCATAACAAAAATAAAAAGCATGGAAACAAATAACAGTTGTTCTTTTGTATATTTACATTTTTGTATATTTAGATTCAAGTCAATGGGTGCAGAAAAAAAAAAAAAAATCGCAAAAAAATCGCAGCTACCTGTGATATTTTTACGATCTGTCCCATTGGTCATATAGATCACTCCTCTGGGATTTTTTCGCACGAAAAAAATCGCACAAAAAAAAAAAAAAAAAAATCGCTGGAAAATCGCACCTATGAAAAAAATCGCACAAAAAAAAATCGCAGGTGTGCTTGGTGCCATTGAAATACATTGGCAAATCACAGAAAAAAATTGCATCGCATTGCGATGCGATTTTCGCGCGATTTTTTTCGCTAGTGTGCTTGAGGCCTTAGACAAATGCTTCTGGTCATTACTCACAGCTGTACCTTGCTCTAAAATTTCTAATTCTATTTAAAATATATAAAAAATGATTCATTGTTTCAGTGCTTTTTTGCTCAAATAAAACGAAACTAAATACAATATGTATAGTCTTTATATTATCAAATACAATAAACTGAATAGAACTAACTAGAAACTAAATGGCTAAACTCAATGGAAAACAACAACCTCCTGTGGTGTGACAGTAATTACAGAACAAAAGACGGTGATTATAGGTTGTTTGCTTAAATCCTTCAGGTCATTCGACCTGTCTCTGGGTTCCAAAGTTAGAAATGTTAAATGACCCCTCTCTGGGACTTCTAGTGTTAAGCTGATCACTCTTTATAACATTCTGGAGTATATGCAAATTGCCATTAGAAAAACTGAAGCAGTAGACTTTGTAAAAATTAATATTTGTATCATTCTCAAAACTTTTGGCCATGACTGTAGGTACAAAATCGGAATCCATAAGAATAGTCAAAACGTCAAAGCGAAGGTCAGTACACAGATAATCAGAAAGAAAAGTAATATGCTAGCATGCTCTAAGAGACTAATAGCAAGCACCCATGTGTGGACTAATGGGCTGTATATGGGAAGCCCGGAATCCACCCCAGACATGATAGGAAGGTAAGATTTCAATCATAGAGCAACTAACATTAACTCTTAGCGAACCAGAAGGAATTCAGAGTACTGGCTGAACTGATACACTGAAACAAACTCTCAGCTGTGGTAACACAGAATACAACAGGAGGCCCAGGAGCAGGGGATCATAAGTGAACACGCCTTTCATGGCATACCATGCGGCCGGATGATGGCGCAGAAGTCTGAACGAACAAGGATGTTATAGTACTGATGGCTATATAAAAGGGCAATTTGGGGCATTAAAGTGCTGGTCCATATGGACCTGTGGGTGGTTTAGTGTCCCAAATCACCTTGACAGAGCCCCTTTAAATGGAGTCTGTCAGAAAAAAATTGGTTATAAATCTCAGTACCTCGTATAGATTAATCTACAATTTGCAAATATGTTATTTAGCTCTGGAGCCCCATTTTCATGTATATCGCTGTGTAATTCATAGTTGTCTCCAGGGATCTACAGTTGAGACTAAAGCCTAGACACACTAAGACATGACCCGAAAGCTTGTTTTCCTTCATTAGCATATGAAAAGAACAGCAAATAGAAAAAGAGGCGCCAAAGCTGAATAACACAGGCATATTTGGAAACTGTAGAATTACCTCTACAAGGTTTATATGTACTGCTTGCAGACTGCCTTTAACCCCTTAACGACATTGGAGGTACTATTACGTCCTGTGCGCTTGGTACTTAGTGCAACAGGGCGTAATAATACGCCCTGGGGCGGCCGCTCGCTCACTATCTGAGCGGGCGGCATCGGAACCGGGTGTTAGCTGTAACTGACAGCTAACACCCTGCTCCATATCCCCCGGTCGGAACTGAGTTCCGATCGGAGGTTTTAACCCCTTGGATGCCGCGGTCAAACATGACCGCGGCATCCAAGGGGTTCCGCCATGTTGCCGCTCCGATCGGCACCCCCCTATATCTATAATCTGCAGCCCGGGGTCTGCCCAGTGACCCCAGGTTGCCTGGAGACCCCACTACCTGGTTGATCCTGCCGAGACCTGCGGAAGTGAGCGCTATGCGTCTGCATAGCCTCACTTCCTGTATAGACTGCAAGACACTTGTATGCTCGTGTCTTGAAGTCTATAGTGCTGAGCCAGCAATCAAAGCATTGCTGGCTCAGGTGTCCTAATGGGACACATGAAAAAAATAAAAAAAAGTGAAAAAAAATAAAATAAAGTGTTTGAAAAAAATTAATAAAAGAATAAAGCCCCAAAAATTCCCTTTTCCTATATAAAATGAATTATATAAAAAAAAAAACCTAAAAATTAATAAAAACAATGCATATTTGGTATCGCCGCGTTCGTAACAACCTGTACAATAAAACTGAAACAATATTTAATGTACATGGTGAACGTCGGAAAAAAAAAACGGAAAAAACTCGCCAAAAGTAATGATTTTTTGCCATCTCAACTTACAAAATATGCCATAAAAAGTGATAACAAAAGTCATATGTACCCCAAAACAGTACCAATAAAAAGCACAGGTTGTCCCGCAAAAAATAAGCCCTAAACCAACTCTGTAAACCGTAAACTAAAAATGTTACGCATCTCAGAAGATGGTGATGCAAAAACAATTAATTTATGTCCCCAAATGGGTTTTTGTTCTGCAAAATTAGTATCGCATAAAAAAAACTGTGTAAATGAGGTATCTCCGTAATCGTACCGACCCGTAGAATAAAGGTAACATGTTACTTATGCTTTATGCTGCATGGTGAAAAATTTCAAAGGTAAAACGCAGTGCCAGAATTGATGTTTTTTTTTTTTTTAATCCAACAAGAAAGAGTTAATCAAATTTATTCAATAAGTTATAGGCGCCCAAAGATGATGTCATTACAAAATACATCTCACCCCGCAAACAACAAGCCCTCATATGGCTACATCACCAGAGAAATAAAGAAAATATAGCTCGTACAATGTGAAGACAAAAACCCCAAAAATCGCCAAATCATTAGAACATAACTGGCTGCATCAGAAAGGGAATGTATAAGCTGTGCGAGCGTATATCAGGGGACACCCCAGATTTAGAGCTTACGAGGGAAAATAAACCAGAAGTGACCCCCAGAGTGACTTCCCCAATAATAGGAACTACTGGGGAAATAGTAGGGAATTTGGTGTTCCCAATGCACTCCGCACAGCTTACCTATTCACTTTTCCCCATCCGCTGTGTATTCACGTCCGGGATACTAATGCTTACTACACCCCTTGATAAATTCTCAAAATGGGGTCACTCCTTTGGGGAATCCACTGTTATGGTACCTTACAGGCTCTGCAAACATGACATGGCGTCCAGATGCCAAACATCTGAATCTGCACTCCAAAAGCCACATAGCGCTCCTTCTCTTCTGCGCCCTGCTGTGTGCCCAAACTGCAGTTTATGCCCATATGTATGACACTGGTGTACCCAGGGTAACGTACTTAATGTCATATGTGGGTATAAACTGCGGTTTGGGGAAAGCCGGGCACAGAGTAGAAGGAGCGCTATTTGGTTTTTGGAGCACAGGCTTGGACGGTTTGGTTTTTGGAAGCCTTTGCACTTTTGCAGAGCTGAAACGCCAGTAAAGTGGAATCTCCTGACATGTTACCCCATTTTGGAAACTACACCCCGGAAGGAATTTATCCAGGGGTACAGTGAGCATTTTTAACCCCCAAGTGTTGCTATAATTTATTATCCATAAATGAATACGCAGCTGATTGTGAAAGGTGAAAATGACAATTTTTCCAGGAATACATCATTTCAGTGCGTAATATGTTGTGCTCAGCTTGTATCAGAGATGAATGCTCCAAAAGCTGTTGTGCCCGGGATCCCCGCTTAACAGTTTTTGGATTGTGTGTCTCTGCAGACATAAGCTGGGCACAACATATCGGGCACTGAAATGGCGTATCTCTGGAAAAATGTTATTTTTAACTTTTCATTATCATCTGCGCATTCATTTCTGGAAATTAAAAGAATGCAACACTTAAGGGTTAATGATGCTCGCTACACCACTTGATAAATCCCTTGAAGGGTGTAGTTTCCAAAATGGGGCCACAAGTCTGTGGATTCCACTTTACTGGCAATTCTTGGGCTCTGCAAAAGTGGCATGGTGTCCATAAACCAAACTGTGCTCTAAAAACCAAAATAGTTCTCCTTCCCTTCTGTGCCCGGCTGTTCCCAAACAGAAGTTTATACCCACATATGGTGTTGCTAAGTACACTATCCTGGGTACACCAGTGTCATACATGTGGGCATAAACTGCCATTTGGGCACACAGCAGGGTGCAGATGTGAAGGAGCGCTATGTACTTTTGGAGCGCAGATTTAGATTGTTGGATTTTGGACGCCATGTCACAATTGCAGAGACCCTAAAATTGCCCCTACAAAATGGGGTCACTTCTTGAGGAGTTCCAGTTTACTGGCACCTCCAGGGCTCTGCAAAAATAACATGGCGACCAGAAAGTCCCTCTAAATCTGTACTCCAAAAGCTAAAAAAAACACAGTGCTCCTTCCTTTCTCAGCTCTGCTGTGTGCCCAAGCAGCAGTTTACCCCCACATATATAATTTTTTTTCCCCCGGGATAGCCCACTTAATAGTTTTAGGAGTTCATGTCTCTGATGCCACAAAGTGGCCGCAACATATTCTGAAATTGGATATTTCTTCAAAAACTTCAATTTTCACTTTGTACATTAATTTTTGGGAAGCATTTTTATCCTCAAAATGATAATACCCCTTGATACATTCCTTGGGGGGTGTAGTTTCTAAAATGGGGTCCCTTTTGAGGGGTTTCCATTTTATTGGTACTTTAGGGGCTCTGCAAATGCGACATGGTACCTGAAAACTATTCCAGCCACATCTGCCCTCCAAAAGCCAAATATCGCTCTTTCCATTCTGAGCCCCACCATGTACCCATACAGCAGTTTATGACCACATATGGGGCATTTCTGTGTTCAGAAGAAATTGTGTAACAAACTTTGGGGAGCTTTTTCTTCTTTAACCACTTGCAAAAATTAAAAATATGTCACTAAATGGACGGTTTATTGGAAAAAAAGTAATTTTTCATGTTTACGTCCCAATGATGATAAAATCTGTGAAACAGCTGTGAGGTCAAAATGCTCACTATACCCCTAGATAAATTCTATGAGGGGTGTAATTTCCAAAATTGGGTCACTTTTGAGGGGTTTCCATTGTATTGGTACTTTAGGGGCTCTGCAAATGTGACATGGCACCTGAAAACTATTCCAGCAAAATCTGCCCTCCAAAAGCTAAATAGCGCTCTTTCCATTCTGAGCCCCACCATGTACCCATGCAGCAGATTACAACCACATATGGGGCATTTCTGTGTTCAGGAGAAATTGTGTAACAAACTTTGGGGAGCTTTTTCTCCTTTGTCCTCTTGTGAAAATGAAAAATTTGGGGCTAAATTGACAGTTTATTGGAAAAAAAATAAATTTTCATTTTCATGTCCCAATGTTAATAAAATCTGTGAAACAGCTGTAGGGTCAAAATGCTCACTATACCCCTTTACATGTTCTGTGAGGGGTGTGGTTTCCAAAATGGGGTCACTTTTAGGGAGTTTCCACTGTTTTGGTACTTTGGAGGCTCTGCAAATGCAATATGGCACCTGAAAACTATTCCAGCAAAATCTGCCCTACAAAAGCAAAATAGCGCTCTTTCCATTCTGAGCCCCACCATGTACCCATTCAGCAGTTTACGACCACATATGGGGCATTGCTGTGTTCAGGAGAAATTGTTTAACAAACTACGGGGTCCTTTTTCTCCTTTAACCCCTTGTGAAAATGAAAACTTTGGGTATAAAGTGACGTTTTAGTAATTTTTCATTTATACATCCCAATGTTAGTAAAATCTGTGAAACAGCTGTGGGGTCAAAATGCTCAGTATACTCCTTGATGAATTCTGTGAGGGGTGTAGTTTCCAAAATGGGGTCACTTTTAGGGGGTTTCCATTGTTTTGGTACTTTGGGGGCTCTGCAAATGCAACATGGCACCTGAAAACTATTCCAGCAAAATCTGCTTTTCAAACGTCCAGTGTCGCTCCTTCCCTTCTGTACACTGCCGAATGCCCAAACATCAGTTTACACCCACATGTGGGGTATTTCTGTGCTCAGGAGAAATTGTATAATAAACTGGGAGATGCATTTTCTCCTTTAACCCTTTGTGAATGTATTAAATTTAGGGCTAAATGAAGGGATTAGTGGAAAAAAATGAAATGTCTAAATTTCACCTCGATATCGTTTTAATTCTTGTGAAATGCTTAAAGGGTTAACAAACTTCCCAAATGCTGTTTTGAATTATTTGAGGGGTGCAGTTTTGAAAATGGGGTGATTTATGGGGGGTTTCTAATATATAGGCCTTTATAATCCCCTTCAGACCTGAAGTGGTCCCTAAAAAATTAGTTTGGGAAATTTTCTTGTAAATCTGCAAAATCGCTGTTACACTTGTAAGCCTTCTAACATCCAAAATAAATTACAGGACGATTAAAAGATGATGCCGATATAAAGCAGAGATATGGTAGATAATATTTATTAATGTATTTGGGTGGTATGACTATCTGTCTGAAAAGCAGAGAATTTCACATTTTGAAAATTGCGAATTTTCCAAATTTCCATCAAATATCCTATTTTTTTATAAATAAATACAAAAATATTGATTAGTATTTACCACTAACATGAAGTACAATGTGTCACGAGAAAACAATCTCAAAATCACTTGTGTAAGTTAAAGCGTCTCAAAGTTCTTGCCACATAAAGTGACACATGTCAGTTTTGAAAAGCAAGGCCTGGTCCTTAACGCACTTTTGGGCTGTGTCCTTAAGGGGTTAAAATATTAGTACTAGATAACCTTGGGGTCTTTTGTTCAGATCAGAACAAAAGTATAAGTGGGGACTTACTCACAACTGCGGTGCTAGGTGTGATTTTTATGATGTATATCATTATGCATTTAGTGGTTAAGCTAAAATGATTTAAACATTAACATAGTGCATACAGATGTAACAAATCTTATCTTAAGTTAAATGAACAGTTGGATCAAACTATAACCTTAAACTATTTCATGTTTTTTGTTTTGTTTTAAGTTACCACATTGCATCAAAATCTTAGATTCAACTTTGACTTAATTTGTAGACATATAGCTCTATGTAATCACATAGAAAAGTAATCCACACTCAGCACACTGACCAGACCTACACTGACCAGACCTGTTTATATTATGTTACATCAATGTACAATGACTTTCTGCTCCTGCTCTCCTTAATATTTCTGTATACTGATCACACTTTACTGATCACACTCACCAGCAATGTTTATCTTGCATCAATGTATCACTGCTCCTGCTCTCCTCTCTGCCAAAGGGCATACAGTAATAGCAGGACAAGGTGCTTCAGAATGATGGTAACAGCTGGCCTCCCAAGAGACACTGATGTGAGATAAACAGTGCTGGTTAGTGTGCTGAATCTGAACTAGCTGTATGATCACATAGCACTATATATTTATACTGTATAAGGAAATATAGAGGAGAGCAGAGAGACAGCCATGCAGTATAGACAGTGCTGGTTAGTGTGCTGAATCTGAACTTGCTGTATGATCACATAACACTATATATTTATATAAGGAAATATAGAGGAGAGCAGAGAGACAGCCATGTATAGACAGTGCTGGTCAGTGTGCTGAATCTGAACTAGCTCTATGTGATCACACAGAACTATATATGTATATACAGAATTATAGATGTATGCAGGAGCAGAGAGAGACTCATGCAGCTTAGACAGTGCTGTTCAGTGTGCTGAATCTGAACTAGATCTATGCGATCACACAGAACTATATATGTATGTACAGAAATATAGAGGGTAGCAGCTTGCATCATCCACAGAGCATGCTGCGCAGTGCCTTTGTGTAAAAAAAAGATATCAATATTAGGCTTATTTCACACATTTTGGGGGATTTTAATGTTTTTTTACCGTGACAAAATGCCATTAAAAACTCTGGCCAGATGTTACAGGTTAGTCAATAAGGAATTCTGAATAATATTACATACATGACATTGATTTACATTTCATGGCATTTCTTTGCCTCTCTGGTGTTTTGTTTTGTTTTTTTTGTTTTTTTGTTTTTTTTAACCCTTCAAGCTGGTGGAATTTTTAGATTTTTGCTTTTGACTCGCTGCTTTCCAAACCCCATATCTTTTATTATTTTTCAATTCACAGAGCCATATGAGGGCTTGATGCTTCGGGGACAAATTGTTCTTCAAAATGGTACCAATTATTATTCTGTACAATGTAGTGGGAAGCTGGAAAAAAATTCTGAATTTGGTGGAATTGGAGAAAAAGTGTATTTGTGCGACTTTCTTGTGGGTTTGGTTTTTACGGTGTTCACTGTGGAGCCAAAATGACATGTTACCTGTATTCTATGTGTCGGTATTTATAGTAATAGAAAATTTTTAACATTTATATTGTTTTATTTACATTTTAAACCCTTAACAAAAATCCAGAACTTTGCAAAAAAAACTTTCTTAAAGTTGCCATATTATGACACTTGTAACCTTTTTATATTTCCATGTATGGGGATGCATAGGGGGTGCATAGGGTGTCTTTTTCAGGGCCAGCTGTACTTTTTAGTTATACCATTTTGGGAAATGACTATAGCTTTGATCACTTTTTATTCAAATTTTTATCAGAGGCGAAAGATCGAAAAATCTGCAGTTTGGCACTTTTGATTTTTTTTTCCAGGTTTTTTTTTTTTATAAGTTTGTTGATCAGGCATTTTTGGATACAGGGATACCTAATGTATTCTAGGGAAAGGGGGGTGACTTGAACTTTTATTTTTTTAATTTTTTTTTTATATTTTTTTAAACAAACCTGCAATTTAACCTGCAATCATTTGATTGATTGATCCACTACATTACTAATGAGGCTGGTCATAGACCATATTCTTAGGTCATATTCCTGTGACAAGCCTGGGTGAGGCTGCCAAGGGAAGAGGTCGGGGCCTGTGGGGGACTGGCCTCAGTGACAGTTTTGATAATTTGGGGGGGCACAGAGGACTACAATGCATTACAGTGGGGACCCGTAGCTATGGCGGCTGCTCTGCACCAGAACCGCCACCATCTTTAAAGACCCAGCAACTGCCATAATAGCATGATGGATGTCGGGAAGGGGTTACAATACAATATGCCCTGGGCATACTGTTTTATTTGGGTGTTTTCCTATTGACATCATTATAGGGAAAGAAAAACCAGAAAAAAGAAAACACAGGTACAGTGGGGAAAAAAAGGTATTTAGTCAGCCACCAATTGTGCAAGTTCTCCCACTTAAAAAGATGAGAGAGGCCTGTAATTGACATCATAGGTAGACCTCAACTATGAGAGACAAAATGAGAAAACAAATCTAGAAAATCACATTGTCTGATTTTTTAAGAATTCATTTGCAGATTATGGTGGAAAATGAGTATTTGGTCACCTACAAACAAGCAAGATTTCTGGCTCTCACAGACCTGTAACTTCTTCTTTAAGAGGCTCCTCTGTCCTCCACTCATTACCTGAAGTAATGGCACCTGTTTGACATTGTTATCTGTATAAAAGACACCTGTCCACAACCTCAAACAGTCACACTCCAAACTCCACTATGGTGAAGACCAAAGAGCTGTGGAAGGACACCAGAAACAAAATTGTAGACCTGCACCAAGCTGGGAAGACTGAATCTGCAATAGGCAAGTAGCTTGGTGTCAAGAAATCAACTGTGGGAGCAATAATTAGAAAATGGAAGACATACAAGACCACTGATAATCTCTCTCGATCAGGGGCTCCACTCAAGATCTCACCCCCTGGGGTCAAAATGATCACAAGAACGGTGAGCAAAAATCCCAGAACCACACGGAGGGACCTAGTGAATGACCTGCAGAAATCTGGGACTAACATAACAAAGGCTACGGTCAGTAACACGCTATGCCGCCAGGGACTCAGATCCTGCAGTGCCAGACGTGTCCCCCTGCTTAAGCCAGTACATATCTGGGCCCGTCTGAAGTTTGCTAGAGAGCATTTGGATGTTCCAGAAGAGTATTGGGAGAATGTCATATGGTCAGATGAAACCAAAGTAGAACTGTTTGGTAGAAACACAACTCTTCGTGTTTGGAGGAGAGTGAATGCTGAGTTGCATCCAAAGAACACCATACCTACTGTGAAGCATGGGGGTGGCAACATCATGCTTTGGGGCTGTTTCTCTGCAAAGGGACCAGAATGACTGATCCGTGCACATGAAAGAATGAATGGGGCCATGTATCGTGAGATTTTGAGTGCAAACCTCCTTCTATCAGCAAGGGCATTGAAGATGAAATGTGGCTGGGTCTTTCAGCATGACAATGATCCCAAGCACACCGCCAGGGCAACGAAGGAGTGACTTCGTAAGAAGCACTTCAAGGTTCTGGAGTGGCCTAGCCAGTCTCCAGATCTCAACCCCATAGAAAACCTTTGGAGGGAGATGAAAGTCCGTGTTGTCCAGCGACAGCCCCAAAACATCACTGCTCTAGAGGAGATCTGCATGGAGGAATGGGCCAACATACCAGCAACAGTGTGTGCCAACCTTGTGAAGACTTACAGAAAACGTTTGACCTCTGTCATTGCCAATAAAGGATATATAACAAAGTATTGAGATGATCTTTTGTTATTGACCAAATACTTATTTTCCATCATAATTTGCAAATAAATTCTATAAAAATCAGACAATGTGATTTTCTGGATTTGTTTTCTCATTTTGTCTCTCATAGTTGAGGTCTACCTATGATGTCAATTACAGGCCGGCCTCATCTTTTTAAGTGGGAGAACTTGCACAATTGGTAGCTGACTAAATACTTTTTCCCCACTGTAAATGCTATGTGAATAAGAAACGCAAAGGGAAAAAAAAATAAACATCAAAGCAATACAGGCGTTTTTATAGTTTTTTCGGGGTTCTTTTTCAAGAAAAAAAGGCCATAGGAAAGCTGTGTGTGGAAGTAGTCTAAAAGAAGAGACCTACCTAATGCCTGCAATGACAAACTCCCACCTCATTAGTTTGGCAGTTGCTAGAGAAGGATCAAGCCACTTTATGGGTTGAAAACTTTGATATTGATAAATTATGTGAATTGCAATATCTATAGTCAAAAGATAGAGGACATCATATGGGAACAAGTTTGCTAAAATAACTGAAGTTATCACACTAGAGCAAGGATATTAGATTCAAGTTAAACCCTGCTACATTTGTATATTCCATCATTTTCTAATGGATAGTAAACCGCCTGCCATTTTTTTTTCTTTGCACAGCAGTACTTTTATATACAAATTGTGCAGAGAACGTCAACACAGCTTCATTCAACCTGCTTCCTCCTTAGGATCAGCAGTGGTCCCAGGGAAAAGGACCCCTTCAGTCACTATCATAATTTGGGAAAAAAGGGTATGTTATTTAAAACCCCTGTAACTGCCCTTTATATGTATACTGTACCTACACTGTGCATCATGGCTGGGCATAACAGTTTTTATGTGTACTGTTTCAATGGTCAATGTATTATCCTAGTTAGGGCCTTTTTATTGATTCTTCTGTATTCTTTAAGCTAAGAACAGAAGACTCACATACAGTATAACCAGTGTGTAAGAACATAAGCTGTTATTTTTATGATAATTTAATCCTAATATAATAATGATAATCATTAATACATTTTACTGTATGTAGCATTTTGAATTGTCCCAAGACTGTTGCATAATCTATTGGTAAAATACAATGTCAGCTTTATAAGTTGTTAAAGCTGCAATTCCTCAAAAAAAAACAAAAAAACATACAAACAAATACAAATTCTAAAAGACTAGCACAGATGGAGCCATGCATATTTCCCATTCTGTCTCATTAACTGATATATTTGTCTGGCTGTTAACAGGCATATTGCAAAGAACTGGCAAAGTAGCTATTTATTTTGCAAAGTGTCACCCGGGATATTCACTAAATGTGTCCTCAGGAGCTTTAAACCAAAACATGTTTATTTGTGGATATAAAACTGACAGAATATGTTACACCTAGAATAAACATATTTATGCAAAGCAAAGGCAAATTGCTACTAAACCACACATCCACCTTCCTATACAACTATACAGCAATGTCATGATTTGTTGCCAGTTTTGCTTTTAAGTAAGTTTTAAGTCCCAGTTTCTAAATGTTAACATTTATTTTATAACTTCAGGCGATTGGCAAATCTTATCATTATTTCCTGTAAAAAAGATTTTGTTCTCATTTACCTCTAAGCAATACACCAAAAGGGGCCAATGTTATGTAAAATAATGATTAGTGTGCTAGCATTTACTGCAATAATGCAAAATTAAAGATCACACAACAAAGTATATATAGAAAAATATGCAATTAATTTTATTAGAACATACCATGATAGAAATCACATAAATATCACATAAATATAAACATTAATGTATGTGATTTTTTTTATCATGGAATGTTCTAATAAAATGAATTGTATATTTTTCTATACTTTGTTGTGTGATCTTTAATTTTGTATTATCTGATGTGCCTCTAAGTCGAACAGAACCTTAATACAGCAGCCATATACTTCTATGGGGCCCTACAATACTAGTGCATTCCTCTTATTTCATAGGGATCTCTTCTTCTTTGATTTATTTTCTCGGATTCAATAAGAATATCACCCATATCTTGTTTACCTTAAAAGAAATGTTATATTTACTACAAAAGCAAAATATAATGATAGCAAGGACAATCATGGTTGTGTCTTTAAGTCTACACTCACATGTTATACAATGGTTTGTTTTGATTCATGAGAGGGTCAGAACAATGGACTGTCACAATTATTTACTACAGTGTTAATAAAACAGACAATTTCAATAAGTTTTCCTTGATGGACCTCACAATAGCGCCTTCTTTTGGAAGAAAGCTCCCTATAAAACAATACCAGAAAGCTTCTCTACCCCTTGGCACAAAAGATTTATTATAACTCAAGCCAATTTTCTGGCATGAGTTAGAATGGATATCTTTGCCAGTTCCTACCTTGATAAATTCCCATTCTGGTGCCGGGATGTCCGGCAGATTTATGAAGAGGCCACAGCTTCTTCATAAATCTCAAGTTCCCTGTGCCAGTTGTGCCATTTATTAAGACTGGAGTACAATAAGACAGTTCAGAAAAAGAACATACATATAGATATACAAGATAATAGCTCATAAGTATAAAAGTTGGCATTGTAGTATATACAAATATATTTCCGTCAGTTATAGCAACTCTTAATAGTCCATAACTATAATAAATAATCACCAACCATATTATAAACACCAGGGGAACATGGATAAACAGAAACAAACATGTTATACAGACCACGGTACCATGTCCCAACGCTCGTATCGCCAATGCTTCATCTGGGGGAACCAAAACTAGTCATTGATCTATAGAGAACTATCTTCCAAAAGGTGACACTAGAGTTAGTTTTTTTTTTTCCATCAAGGAATACTTATTTGAATATTCCTTTCTTAGAATTCCTAGTAGAGCATGCATGGTCTGTTAGACTCTACATTCCAAAAGGCGGCCTGCAAATGCAGTCTCACCAAGGAGAAGAAAACGTTTTATACAGCTCACCCTTAACATGTTTTTTCTTCTGACTGATGCACATGGAAAATGTTTGGTTTGTATCCTCTGAGGAATTAAATTGTAAAACACTAGTGTGAAAGTAGCCTAACTGGTCCTAGCAGCCAAAAACATAATATGGTGGATCTTGTGGTTTCTAAGTGTTGCATGAGACCAAATCACAGTGTGATCGAAAAAGGACACAAAAATTGTAATCCTATATATTTTTACAGGGTGGTTTACACACCAGAAACATGCAAGCCATATGTTAATTTGTGTTTTTAACCATTGTGGCCATATAATTTTAATTATTATTTTATAGTCGCACAATTAAAGGTGTTTTTTCATAACAGGGTTTCACTTACCTTCCTGTCTCACATTTCCTCTACTTCCTCAGGGCATCAGCTCTCACCACTTTTGCAGAGAGCTTGAAAGTGACAAAGATATAGGTGGCTGAGAACTGGGACTGAGTCTTCCACTTGAACACTACAGCTAGATAAAGAGCAGTGAGCATAAGGTACAAGTTTAAATATGATCCTGGAGATGGGAATACTCCTTTAATGAAGATCAGGCTTATCATTGGTCTTTTTTGCACTGGCCAGTTACGGCCCAGTTTGAATAGCTCTTTAAAGTAGCAGTACATTTTTTATTGTCTCCCTCATTTCTAAATTGGTGGTTCAGTGGGCTGGTGGAAGGGATAAGCTTATAAGGCGTGTAATTCTGCAGTTATAGTGACATGTGCTGCCCTTCTTGATCTGCTGCCAAATGGACAGTGTTGGCTATTATGGGTGTCTGTGTGCAACTATTATGTTTGGGATTGTGCCTAACTATAATGAGGGTATAACTTTAATGGGGCAATGTGCATATTGTAGCTATTATGTGGGTTGGAGGCTTTGCTAGCTATTTTAGGGGAACTGTGACAAGCTATTATGTGAGGCTGTGGATATCTATTATGTGGGGGGTGGCTACTTGCCATTATAGAGGGGTTCTGCCTACCTGTCATAGAGACTGTGCCTATCTATTTTGGGGAGTTTTGTCTAGATATAGATGTAGAAAATAATGGCTAAGCATAGCCCCCAATAATACAGATGTTGCAAAGTTTAACCATGTAAAGTTGGCCTACATCTGTATTATTGTTCTAACCCTGCTGTATTGTCTGACATGGTACGAATAGACTCCTCATTAGGACAATTGAGCTTTCATTTGTCATTGTAACCTCTCCCTGCAATGATAAGAACGTGATTCTGACAACTCTTCCTCCCTGCACAGCAATGGAGATCTGAGCTGCTTAAAATAGGAGTCTGTCAGTTGTAAATGTTCTAATAGCTAAAAGAGAGGTACATAGAAAATTGAGTAGAAAGAGAGACAGTAAAAATTGGAAAGAAAATTTAGCAACATTTTTTAAACTCTATGGGGTGAAATATTTTAATCCCTCCACAACAGTTTTTTGATGTAGAAGGAAGATATGGAAGACATTTGGTGCAAGGCACCAGTCTTACTAACTCTACCCCTATGTTCTACTTAAAGAGATTGTCCAGGCTTAAATTTAAATTTTTAATTAGGCCGTTTGCAAATTATGGTGGAAAATAAGTATTTGGTCAATAACAAAAGTTCATCTCAATACTTTGTTATATATCCTTTGTTGGCAATGACAGAGATCAAACTTTTTCTGTAAGTCTTCACAAGGTTGGCACACATTGTTGCTGGTATGTTGGCCCATTCCTCCATGCAGATCTCCTCTAGAGCAGTGATGTTTTGGGGCTGTCACTGGGCAACACGGTCTTTCAATTCCCTCCAAAGGTTTTCTATGGGGTTGAGATCTGGAGTCTGACTAGGCCACTCCAGGACCTTGAAATGCTTCTTACGAAGCCACTGGCGGTGTGCTTGGGATCATTGTCATGCTGAAAGACCCTTGAAGATGGAAGGAGGTTTGCACTCCAAATCTCACAGTACATGGCCCCATTCATTCTTTCATGTACACGGATCAGTCATCCTGGTCCGTTTGCAGAGAAACAGCCCCAAAGCATGATGTTGCCACCCTCATGCTTCACAGTAGATATGGTGTTCTTTGGATGCAACTCAGCATTCACTCTCCTCCAAACACGACGAGTTGTGTTTCTACCAAACAGTTCTACTTTGGTTTCATCTGACCATATGACATTCTCCCAATACTCTTCTGGAACATCCAAATGCTCTCTAGCAAACTTCAGACGGGCCCGGATAAGTACTGGATTAAGCAGGGGGACACATCTGGCACTGCAGGATCTGAGTCCCTGGCGGCGTAGTGTGTTACTGACGGTAGCCTTTGTTACATTAGTCCCAGCTTTCTGCAGGTTATTCACTAGGTCCCCCCGTGTGATTCTGGGATTTTTGCTCACCGATCTTGTGATCATTTTGACCCCACAGGGTGAGATCTTGCGTGGAGCCCCTGACCGAAGGAGATTATCAGTGGTCTTGTATGTCTTCCATTATCTACTTATTGCTCCCACAGTTGATTTCTTCACACCAAGCTGCTTGCCTATTGCAGATTTAGACTTCCCAGCCTGGTGCAGGTCTACAGTTTTGTTTCTGGTGTCCTTCCACAGCTCTTTGGTCTTTACCATAGTGGAGTTTGGAGTGTGACTGTTTGAGGTTGTGGACAGGTGTCTTTTATACTGATAACAATGTCAAACAGGTGCCATTACTTCAGGTAATGAACGGAGGACAGAGGAGCCTCTTAAAGAAGAAGTTACAGGTCTGTGAGAGCCAGAAATCTTGCTTGTTTGTAGGTGACCAAATACTTATTTTCCACCATAATCTGCAAATGAATTCTTAAAAAATCAGACAATGTGATTTTCTGGATTTGTTTTCTCATTTTGTCTCTCATAGTTGAGGTCTACCTATGATGTCAATTACAGGCCTCTCTCATCTTTTTAAGTGGGAGAACTTGCACAATTGGTGGCTGACTAAATACTTTTTTCCCCACTGTATAAAAATATAAATACATCAAATGATAAGGGAGTATTTTCTTTTTTTTCATGCCAAAAAAAGAAAAACAATACTTATTCAGTAAAGGTAAAGGGAGAAGAACACATTGGAAATCCACAATTTAGTAATAGTGTTACTAGCCACAAAAAATATACCTGTAGATACAGAGGATTGTTGAAAAAAGCAAATCTTCATCTGAAAGAATCTTCATCTGAAACACATGATATCAAATGTAGGCTAATTTTGTTTGTATTGTATCTAACAGTTCCCTCCATAATCTTAAAAAAATTGGAACAGTTTCATATGAAATGGACCCACTGTAACGTTTTTGCTACGGCACAGGAGGCGTGTCCAGCTATCATTCCTTTCTTTAGGTTCTTGTTGTACTGAAGACTGAACACTGTCCTATTCCCTTACATCTGTAATTGATTTTCCACCACACCCATCTCTTTCACCTTGGTTTCCCTCTGCTCCTCTAATAGTTAATCTTAGCCTTACCTGTGTGATTGACAGCCTCTCTTCCAATCAAGTCTGGGGCGGGTTCTTCCTTCCTATTTATTGCTTGCCCACATTCACCTTGGCGCTTGCTATTGCCTTGTGCGTACTGTCTATTTACTCTTTCCTGCTTGTTATCTCTATACATATTCCTGACCTCTGGCTTTACTTTTGACTATTCTCTTGGATTTTGAGTCTGTACTGCGCTGCTCAACTGGTACTGACTGTTTGGCTAGCTGACCTCCCTTTTGTTTTTTGTCTTGTCTGTGTTCTGTGTCATCACTTATATCATAAGAAGTGACTGTCGCCCAGTTGTCGTCTGTCGCCTAGGGCAGTTCAGGCAAGTAGGCAGGGACAGGGCGATTCAGCTTAGGGCTCATTGTCTTGTCATTCCCCTCCCCCCAAGGTTCACAAGCCGCTACTAGGGAATTGCTCTTCTAGCAATTCCCTTATACCCACTTGGTTTCCTGTGACCTCTCCCAAACATGTGGGACAATGATACAGTTCCTTTCTATTTTTATAAAGTGTAAGAATGTAACAATTCCAGTCCATCTTTTTTTACTCATCAGCTCCTTGATATCAAATAGCCATTTAACCTGGGCATGTGGGCATTGATTTTCAGATGATTCTTTGTTAGAAAAGACAGGGCCAACTCTTCTATAAACCTTTCTAGAATCACATGTAGACGCAGGTTATCCCTATAGTCCAAGAAACTCTTATGAACTTGGGTGTAATTTATTTACAGAATATTTGCTCCTTGGTTAACTGAAAAATGAAGATAAAGAAGTAAACATTTTAACTAATTGTGATATTAATAGAAGACATAATTTTTTCCTGCTAGAGATTTTTTTTTTTCAAAAATGTGCAACTATATATTATCCCATAGGGGCATCAAATTAAGTGAGCCTCTAGCATTCCCCAACCTCTCTACCATTAACCAAACTTTTTGACATAAAATTCAAGTTTCAATACATCTATAAGGTGCTAAATAGACCTTATTCTAAAATCTGAAACATAGTAAAAGATTGGGAGGCTCTTCCAGAGCCACATACATTTTTGTAAGGCTTCAACACTCCTCATATAAAAATATGTTTTACCTGAGATGCAAAGAAATTAAAATTAGGAACCCACAGATCAACCAAAAAAGGTATTTCATACTGATATCTGTTTTTTTTTATATATATATATTTTGACTTAGCCAGCCATATTGGTAAATCGGATAGTACATTTAGGAGTTACAGAATAATGACCATAATAATCAGTGCTCTGGAATAATATGGAATAACCAAAGACATTTTATTCCAAACCTTCTTTTTATTTCTTCTTTTAGCTAAAAAAAATAGCTAAAACATTAGAGAGAAATGTAATAATCTAAATTGTTTAAAGGAGCTCCCAAATATGTTTAATATTGCAGCTCCATTGCTCATACCCTGGGCTTGACTGCTGCTGGGCATGATGGTTCTCTAATCCATGGGGAGCTCAGCTGAGAGTTCCCATATTGAATACTATGCACGTTGCTGTTATAGTAGCAGTCACACTGCTGCAGTGTATTATCAGTGTCACTCAGCATAAGTTGGATCATACATACACTAGTTGACACATACTACTGTAATAGGAAAGAGAGGGTGCTTGTTAATGGTAAATACTCAGACTGGATCACAGTCATCAGTAGGTTCCACAGGGGTCAATAATGGGTCCTTGACTTTTTAATATGTTTATTAATGACCTGGTAGAGTGTTTTCAGAGCTGGGTTTCCATACTGGTGTATGATACTAAACTCTGTAAAGTAATAAAAACTGAGCAGGATAATACAATATTACAGAGGGCATAGGGAAGCTGGAAGCATGGGAGGAGATTTAGCAAGGTTTAAAATAGAAAAATGTAAGGTTATGCATTTTGGTTGAAGAAATAAAATGTAATTAATAGTAAATTACTGGGTAAGACTACTATTGAAAAAGACTTGGGGATTTTGGTGAACAGTAAGCTAAGCTTACCTTTAGTGACCAGTGCCAGGCAGCTGCTGTCAAGGCAAAATAAATTATGGGGTGCATAAAAAGAGGTATAGATTCTCATGACAAGACCATAGTTATGCCTCTATACAAATCACTGGTATGGCAACTCATAGACTACTGTGTGAAATTTTGGGCCCCAGGGTACAAGAAGGACACAACTGAACTAGAGAGGGTGCAGAGAAGTGTAACCAAGGTAATTAGGGGAATGGAATATAACGACAGATTAACAAACTTGGGGTTATTCAGTTTATAAAGAAAGATACATACCATGGAGATCTACTGACAATCTACAAATACATGAAGGAAAAGCACAAGGAACTTTATAATGATCTTTTTACTCCTAGGCCGGTGACAATGGCAAAGACACATTCTCTACATCTAGAGGAAAGAACATTTCACCAGTAACATAGACAGAGATTCTATACTGTAAGAGCAGTGAGACTATGAAACTCAGTGCCACAGGAAAAGGTGATGGTGGATTCATTGAGCAAGTTCAAGAAGGTCCTGGATGCCTTTCTTGAATAGAAAAATATTACAGGTAATAGGTTTTAGATTTGGTCAAGTCATGTTGATCCAGGGTTTTATACTGATTGCTGGATTTGGAGGCAGGAAGAATTTTTTTCCCTGACATGGGGCAATTGGCTTTAGCCATTAAGATTATAGGTCGGACTTGATGGAGCTGTGTCTTCATCCAACCTAATTTATTATGTAACTATATAGTGACAGTGATGCACCAAACATTGGAATTCAACATTTTTGTACTGTAATAATTTTTACATCTAACCAGATGATGTGTGTTTTGAGTTGATTGTTCTTTTCCCCAAAGTGCCATAGATAAATTATCTGTATTATTACTTTTATAGCCTAATGTTTTTACACATGTACTTGGTTTTCTTTCTAGTATACATATACTACAAAAAGAAAAATTAAATACGTTAAATAGGCGGCTGTAAAAGTATGCTGTCATTTTGACAGTTTTGATATGGACCTCTCTCTCCTTTTTTATTGTTTCTATCCAGTAAAGGATTTACTATAGATGTACAGTGTTTTTGCAATGCATCAAATAATATAAGGATTATATACTTGCTCATGCTATGCAATTATTTTTTTTCCAGAAACCAGGATGCTTTTACAATGCCACTAATGTTTTTACTATATATTTACATCATATGACTGCACTTTACACATGTTTGGATAAATGACTGGATGTCCGGGACATGTTTATGCCCGACAAGAGATAATCTAACAAAATAATGTTAGGAGAAATATATTTCATTCAATATATTATTCAGTTGTGGAGATATATTTACAAAGGTTAAAAACCTTTGTCAGTTTGAGAGACATTGAGCAAGTATAAACTAAAAAACATTCTGTCAGGGATCATTGAGGACCAAACAAAATAAAAACAATTGCCAGAGAACTGGAAAATGGTTTGGTAGTTCTTATGTAGCTTGTACTAAGCAAATCGTATAATTATAATGTTTCATACCAATTATGTACTTTAGTGGAGGGTTTTTGTTGATTTTGAGCTACACACATTTTAATTATCTTGAACAATCTAACAGTAAGTGATTAGTTCGCATTAAGCTGAAAATATATTTATATGCATGGATTATTATGATATTAATATTATCATTCATAATTATAATGCTCTGGTTAATGTGAACATGATTATATAAGCCATAGTTGTTATATATTGCAAATATGTTTTTCCTTTATGATGTTTTGATTGAATATGGTATAATTTTATCGTAAAGTGGTTTCATTATTCCGTATATACATAGTTGCCTGGAACAAACTATAGTTTCCCTCTCTTGTTTTATCTACTGCATTTGTTAGGCTGTACTTCAGTGGGTTTAGTGGGCTGCCTGTCACCAGAAGTATGAATCTTTAACATGCCAAACTTTACTTCCTGATTTAGTTTTTTTTAAATCTGGTAATAAAAATTTTACAGACTAAGGGCTTTTTCACACTGGCAGTCTGTAGGGCTCCTTTAATACAAGGTGATACAGCTAACATGCATTGCCTTACAGTCTCTCTCAGGCTTGACATGTATTCATCCCTGCCATAGAGGCTCTGTTGGTCACTATGTTTGTGTTCTGTAGAAGCTTCTAGGAGTGAATATCTCTGTACACTGATGTCTAAAGGCGTATGCTACAATGAGATCTGAACTGAATCTTACATAAAAAAAAAAAACTCTATATGAATTTGGCATATGGAGGTACAGTTTACGGTTTATACACATCCCTTTTTCTCTCTATATGCTATCTGCATCCAACCGGTGCTCTCCGTTCACACAATGACCTAAGACTAACATCCTCTATTATCAGAACCTCCCACTCCCGTATCCAAGACTTCTCACGAGTTGCACCACTTTTCTGGAATGCTCTACCCCGGAAATCAGATTAATTCCCAATTTCTACAGCTTCAAGTGCAAACTAAAGACACATCTTTTCAGACAGACCTATCACAATTCCTAATGTAAACCCTTCCGCAGTTGGAATGCCTAAAACGAACCCTCCTCTGTTCACGCTCCCACATTATCCCACAGGATATGATGCCATATTGGACTGTAACTTTATATGTCCAGGCACCATCTGCACGTTAAAGGACACTGACTGGTGACGGCTCATACAGCTTTTTATGTGTAATGAAAGTGACCTTTATCACAAAAATGTCTGGACCACTGTATAAGCAATGCTACCTCTGATGCCGCCCCTGCTACCTCTTGTGTTACCCTCTCTACCTCTAAGATTGTAAGCTCTTGCGAGCAGGGCCCTCAGTTCCATTGTGTCAATTGACTTTTTCTCTGTAATGTATCTTTTTGTCTGTACTTGAACCCTACATTTTGTAAAGTGCTGTGGAATATGTTGGTGCTATATAAATAAAATGTATTATTATTATTATTATCTGTGATCCTTCCCAGACCACTTTTCTCTCCTACTGTTTCTTTAGGGGAATACAATCTATGTAGCAGAGAAGAATCTCAGTAGAAGAGCATATGTAGTCTATAAAGACAATGTAGATACAGTGGGGAAAAAAAAGTAATTACTCAGCCATCAATTGTGCAAGTTCTCCCACTTAAAAAGATGTGAGGCCTGTAATTGACATCATAGGTAGACCTCAACTATGAGAGACAAAATGAGAGAACAAATCCAGAAAATCACATTGTCTGATTTTTAAAGAATTTATTTGCAAATTATGGTGGAAAATAAGTATTTGGTCAATAACAAAAGTTCATCTCAATACTTTGTTATATATCCTTTGTTGGCAATGATAGAGGTCAAACGTTTTCTGTAAGTCTTCACAAGATTGGCACACACTGTTGCTGGTATGTTGGCCCATTCCTCCATGCAGATCTCCTCTAGAGCAGTGATGTTTTGGGGCTGTCGCTGGGCAACACGGACTTTCAACTCCCTCCAAAGGTTTTCTATGGGGTTGAGATCTGGAGACTGGCTAGGCCACTCCAGTACCTTGAAATGCTTCTTACGAAGCCACTCCTTCATTGCGCTGGCAGCGTGCTTGGGATCATTGTTATGCTGAAAGACCAAGCCTTGTTTCATCTTCAATGCCCTTGCTGATGGAAGGAGGTTTCCACTCAAAATCTCATGATACATGGCCCCATTCATTCTTTCATGTACACAGATCAGTCGTCCTGGTCCCTTTGCAGAGACACAGCCCCAAAGCATGATGTTGCCACCCCCATGCTTCACAGTAGGTATGGTGTTCTTTGGATGCAACTCAGCATTCACTCTCCTCCAAACACGAAGAGTTGTGTTTGGTTTCATCTGACCATATGACATCTCCCAATGCTCTCTAACAAACTTCAGACGGGCCCGGATAAGTACTGGATTAAGCAGGGGGACACATCTGGCACTGCAGGATCTGAGTCCCTGGCGGCGTAGTGTGTTACTGACGGTAGCCTTTGTTACATTAGTCCCAGCTTTCTGCAGGTCATTCACTAGGTCCCCCGTGTGGTTCTGGGATTTTTGCTCACTGTTCTTGTGATCATTTTGACCCCACGGGGTGAGATCTTGCGTGGAGCCCCTGATCGAGGGAGATTATCAGTGGTCTTGTATGTCTTCCATTTTCTAATTATTGCTCCCCCAGTTGATTTCTTCACACCAAGCTGCTTGCCTATTGCAGATTCAGTCTTCCCAGCCTGGTGCAGGTCTACAATTTTGTTTCTGGTGTCCTTCCACAGCTCTTTGGTCTTCACCATAGTGGAGTTTGGAGTGTGACTGTTTGAGGTTGTGGACAGGTGTCTTTTATACTGATAACAATTTCAAACAGGTGCCATTACTACAGGTAATGAGTGGAAGACAGAGGAGCCTCTTAAAGAAGTTACAGGTCCGTGAGAGCCAGAAATCTTGCTTGTTTGTAGGTGACCAAAAATACTTATTTTCCACCATAATTTGCAAATAAATTCTTAAAAAATCAGACAATGTGATTTTCTAGATATATTGTCTCATTTTGTCTCTCATAGTTGAGGTCTACCTATGATGACAATTACAGGCCTTTCTCGTCTTTTTAAGTGGGAGAACTTGCACAATTGGTGGCTGACTAAATACTTTTTTCCCCTCTGTATAGCAGATGTTCAAAGGTGTAATTTATGTTGTATTGTACAATGTGTGTCTCTGTGTGTAAAGCATTCCTATTTCTCTGATTTAAAATATTCTAGTTACACTTTTAGTTGCTTTGGCCTGTATTTCAAAGTTAAATTTTAAGCTACAGTACTACAATACACTATACTAAGAGTGCTTATTATTTGAAATGTGACTTTCACAAATATGTAACCCCTAAGGATATTTCTTTGCACCCAGTTCAAGCTGAAAAAATTTGTTCACTAAACCCAACCTTCACGGTTCAATACATTTCCTAGCAGTTTACACTGGGTTATCTATTGACTTTTCTATAACAACATTAAAAATAAAATAAAGGGAACTAAAAAGAAGAAATAAACATAAACATTTTTCTCTCTATGGAAAATAAATGCAAAAAATAAAATTATTTAAAACAAATGTTTTCTAGTATTAGACATATCATCTCTTTGAATGAAAGTATTTTACAATATTTTTACAATATACAATAATATTCAATATCACTACAAAGATAGCTATCAAAAGAAGTACAGTGGGTATGGAAAGTATTCAGACCCCTTTAAATTTTTCACTCCTTGTTTCATTGCAGCCATTTGCTAAAAGCAAAAAAGTTCATTTTATTTCTCATTAATGTACACTCAGCAACCCATCTTGACAGAAAAAAACAGAAATGTAGATATTTTTGCAAATTTATTAAAAAAGAAAAACTGAAATATCACATGGTCATAATTATTCAGACCCTTTGCTCAGTATTGAGTAGAAGCCCCTTTTGAGCTAGTACAGCCATGAGTCTTCTTAGGAATGATGCAACAAGTTTTTCACATCGGATTTGGGGATCCTCTGCCATTCTTCCTTGCAGATCCTCTCCAGTTCCGTCAGGTTGGATGGTGAACGTTGATGGACAGGCATTTTCAGGTCTCTCCAGAGATGCTCAATTGGGTTGAGGTCAGGGCTCTGGCTGGGCCAGTCAAGAATGTCCACAGAATTGTTCCCAAGCCACTCCTTTGTTATTTTAGCTGTGTGCTTAGGGTCATTGTCTTGTTGGAAGGTGAACCTTCTGCTCAATCTGAGGTCCAGAGCACTCTGGAAGAGGTTTTCTTCCAGGATATCTCTGTACTTGGTCGCATTCATCTTTCCTTCAATTGCAACCAGTCATCCTGTCTCTGCAGCTGAAAAACACCCCCATAGCATGATGCTGCCACCACCATGTTTCACTGTTGGGATTGTATTGGGCAGGTGATGAGCAGTGCCTGGTTTTCTCCACACATACCGCTTAGAATTAACGCCAAATGTTTAATCTTCGTCTCATCAGACCAGAGAATATTATTTCTCATAGTCTGGGGGGCCCTTCATGTGTTTTTTGGCAAACTCTATGCGGACTTTCATATGTCTTGCACTGAGGAGAGGCTTCTCTCTGCCATAAAGCCCCGACTGGTGGAGGGCTGCAGTGATAGTTGACTTTGTGGAACTTTCTCCCATCTCCCTACTGCATCTCTGGAGCTCAGTCACAGTGATCTTTGGTTTCTTTTTTACCTCTCTCACCAAGGCTCTTCTCCCACGATTGCTCAGTTTGGCTGGACAGCCAGGTCTAGGAAGAGTTCTGGTCGTCCAAAACTTCTTCCATTTAAGGATTATGGAGGCCACTGTGCTGTTAGGAACCTTGAGTGCTGCAGAAATTCTTTTGTAACCTTGGCCAGATCTGTGCCTTGCCAAAATTCTGTCTCTGAGCTCCTTGGGCAGTTCCTTTGACCTCATGATTCTCATTTGCTCTGACATGAACTGTGAGCTGTGAGGTCTTATATAGACTTTCCTAACCAAGTCCAATCAGTTTAATTAAACACAGCTGGACTCCAATGAAGGAGTAGAACCATCTCAAGGAGGATCAGAAGGAAATGGAGAGCATGTGAGTTAAATATGAGTGTCACAGCAAAAGGTCTGAATACTTTTGACCATGTGATATTTCAGTTTTTCTTTTTTAATAAATTTCCAAAAATATCTACATTTCTGTTTTTTTTCTGTCGAGATGGGGTGCTGAGTGTACATTAATGAGAAATAAAATGAACTTTTTTTGTTTTTTGCAATGAAACAAAGAGTGAAAAATTTAAAGGGGTCTGAATACTTTCCGTACCCACTGTATATAAAAGGCTTATTAGTATATAACAATTGTTAAAAAACACCCATTATCCGCTGATTTTAATGCTAACTGACAGTTTCGAATCTATTGTGGTGAATGACATTATGAATTTCAATTGATATGACTGAGGACAACTCTCTCATCATTGTCATCATGCTTTATACATTTTCAAAATTTTACATTGATCAAATTGCACATAATAAAACATAAAAATTAAGGTTATACCAGGTTTACACCAAATGTCAAATTAGTCTGAGTCATTGCATTCCCACTGATGAGTGGCTTGAAGCCATTTCACATCTTCACTAAAATGAGACAAAGCTGCAATAAAAGACTTGATTGTCAATCTGATATTGATGGTTTATTCTACTACTGTGCGGGTAAATACCTTTCAAAGGGTTGATCAATGTTTGATTAATTTTTTAACAAACACTATATTAATGTATACATTGCTTGCTATTTCTGGCAACAAATCTTGTAGGTTTCAGCACTACATGACCACTGAAACTGTTTTTGGTCAGTAGGTTGCACCTAGAGGAATATCTGGGACTTTTGATGAATGAGGCAGATGTGTTCATTAGTTGACCAAGTAGCAAAGAGCGTCAAAACATCAGTGCGCTTAAATTACTATAGTAGGTACAATTTTATGCTTAGTCCATATATTGATATGTAGCAGTTAAACTCTTATTAACTGAACTGTTGTTCAGCATATTTTACTATGCAAAGGCAAACATAAATGCAACCACTTTCCACTTTCAATTTTGCAACTATTTTGCAAAAATGGAAATAGTTTTAGTCATTATGGTACTTAATATTTGAAATAATTAAAAAAGGGATAACGATTGCTTTTGGAACAATTTGCTGGGGAAATTCAATCTACAGCAATCGGACCTTTGCTAAATAAACTGCAGTAACTTGTAATCAGCAGGTTTTATTTTACAGAGCCCAAGGGAAATAAGAAAAGCGTTATAGCTGACATACTGCTTGTTTATATCCGTGTCCCCACTTAGCATTTATGAAAATAAAGCTAATACAGTGAAAATTGTACGAAAGTAATTGTCAGAACTATTGTTACACTTTTTACTTTTAACTTGGAACAAAAGTAACAGCTAATGTGATATTATTGTTAATGAGAATCAAAATGCTATCAAACTTGGATAAAAGCATCATTAAAAAGCAAACCTGTGACATATTTGAACAGATATTCAGTCCTAAAAATTCACTGTAAAACAAGGTTCAAAAAAGCTTGCTACAGTATATCACTGGATTGTACTGAACCTAGCTGATGAAACTTAATGTTGATAAATGTAAGGTAATGTACCTAGGATGCAGTAAGGGCTTGTTCATACTATGGAAAATTAAGAGGAATGTGATTTCCTCCTCAGAATCCTTTTCATTTTTCACCCCCTGGATCCCAGTGGCGGAATACCAAAGCAGAGCATCGGCATACCTCTGCTTATTAGGCCAAGATAAGTCAGTCTAATTAGCAGGGAGTCTCGAGCTGCGGAATCCCCAGCAAGAATGAGCAAGAAGCTTATGTTTAGTATCTCCTGCTGCAATGCTAGGTAGATTCAGGGTTTGCTGCTGATTTTGGGGCTAAATCTGCCTCAAAAGTCAAAGCAGATTCCACCATGTCAACAGAGAAAGAGAGCCAGTGGCTGACATACAGGTGCTCATGTGAATTTACCTAGCAGTACAATTTTGGCATGTGGGAGGGAACCCTTGCAAACGAAGGGAGAATATACAAACTCCACGCAGATGTTGCTCTTGGGCAGATTTGAACTAAGGACCCCAATGCTGCAAGGTAACAGTGCTAACCAATCAGCCACCATACTACATATGTGGGTAGATATTCTATTCTGAAAAAATGCTTTCACGGGGAATACCTCTGCAAATGCAGAGCCAAGTAAAGTATACCATAATTTACCATAATTTATTTATGGTTTATTTATGATTTAATATGAAATCCAACAGAAAAAAAAACTCAGTATGCTTCCATATGAAATCAGAGACATACAAATGAAAAGTCGATGTCATATAGGTCTCTAAAACATCTATGGCTTTCTCTGTGCATGAGAAGAGGATTTATGGAACACAATTCATTGACTAGGTATTATTATACCAATCTATTGCCAATAAGACTACTTCATAAAATTAGCTTTGAAAATTTTGCAAGCTACAGTATATAACCTTCAACATTTTTTGTTTAATAGAAAAATAGCTCAGCCAGCAAAATGTAGTATAATTTTGATAGGAAACAAGTAAATATTCATTATAGAGGAAAACTGAAACCCATGACCTTTTAACAACACTGGGGTTCACCAAAAGGTAACAAAGAGAGCCTCAAAAGAACAATTTTAACTGCACAGGGTACTTATAAAATGAGACTGTGTCACACTGTTTCATGCAATCTATGTTAAAAGCATATATACTTAAAAGGGTTCTCCGGGCAAAAAAACCTTTTTTAGAAAAAGGTATTTTGGTGCTATTAATGGGTTAATAAGTGCACCAATATACCTTTAGCAGTGTTTTGGGTGATTTCTTAGTTTCCCTGGGAGCTCCTGATATCTTTAGCATTTGTTTACATGACTAATAATAATAATAATAACTTTATTTATATAGCGCCAACATATTCCGTAGCACTTTACAAATCAGAGGACACATGAACAGACAATATGAGACATTACAATGTGACAAGGAAATAAACATATCAAACAATAGAAGTGAGGGCCCTGCTCGCAAGAGCTTAGTTTCTATGAATGAGTAGTTATCTGCCTGTTGTCTTACCTTTCCCTACCCCTCACTATCCCACGGTCTACTAGACCTACCTATCCACCTAACTCAGACCACCCTATCCCATCATACTTACCTGTCTTCTGTGTCCTGGAGATCACTTTCTTCTGTCTTGCCGACTCCTTCTTCTGTGGACTTCTGCAACGCCTGCACAATAGAGCCAACAGAGCTCTATTGCGCATGCGTGGGAAGCAGAGGCGTAGCTAGCGGGGGGGGCAGAGAGGGCGGCTGCCCCGGGCCCACTGAATTTTTGGGGGGCCCACCCCGGGGCCGCCATTAATACATCTTTTATTTCTAACCAGATCGGTGTCTGCAGACACCGATCTAGTTAAAACGTAACCTGCAACTTACCAGTATTGTAAACCGCAAGCCAATACAGGCTTGTGGTTTACAAGACGCTGAGACTACAGACTGATGTCTGCTTCTCAGCACGGGTGGCGCGATGACGTCATAACATAGCGCCGCCCGCGCTCAGACACAGATGTCCTGTGCGTGGACAGGGAGGAAACGCCGGCGGCTCCATTCATCAGCATCGCAGGTGAGTATGACTTTTTTTTGTGGGTATATTAATAGTATAAGGGGTGGTTAGGAGGGGGAAATATAACTATAAAGAGAGTATTTATTAGGGGGCATTATGACGATGGGGGGGTCATTTATATAAGGGTTATTGGGGGGTATTATTAATACAAGGGGGAGGTTATTTATATAAGGGGCCATTAGGGGGCATCATTTATATTAGGAGGCATTATGAACATAAGGGGGTGGTCATTAATATAAGGAGCCATTAGAGGTGCAGTATTTATGTCAGGGGGAATCAGGGGCATAATATGAGGGTCAATTAATTTAATTAAAGTGGCACTTGGGCTTTATTAAGACTAAGGCCTCACGTAGCGGGCTGCAGAAAAAAAAGCGCTGGAGGAGAAACCATGGCGGTAACATTGTGGTTTTTCCTGCAGCGCTTTTCACAGAAGGTCTGCAGAGGTTTCCTCTGTGGACTTTCTATTTTCAATACATCTATATGGAAACCGCCAGTGTTTCCATAGGTATAATTGACATGCTGCAATTTCCAAAAGTGCAACAGTTCTGGAAATCGCAGTGCGCCTGCTGCACGTATTTTTCCGCAATGTGTGGATGGGATTTGCTAGAATGCCACGTTTTTTTCTGTGGGTTTTCGCCACATGGGGCCCGATTCCATCCCCACTTTGTAGTAAAATATGCGCAGCGGAAACGCTGCAATTTCCAAAACAGTCGCAGTTTTGGAAATCGCAGCATGTCAATTATACCTATGGAAACGCCAGCGGTTTCCCTATAGACATAATTGAAGCAGAAAGTCCGCAGAGGAAACCTCTGCAAACATTCTGTGCAAAGTGCTGCAGGAAAAACCACGATGCGTCGCCGCCACGGTTTCTCCCGCAGCTGTTTTTTGCTGCGGGATGCCACATGAGTCCTTAGCCTTAAGGCGTTTTCCAGCTCATTTTTATTGATGATCTATCCTCAGAATAAATCATCAATAAGAGATAAGTGATTTCCCACTGATCGGCTGTATGAAGGGGCTATGGCGCCTGTTTATATCACACACTGTCTGTTTATAGTGACCGTGTGATGTAATTCCAGCCTTGTCACATAGACGTGTATAGGATGAGGCTGTAGTTACATTACATGGCCGCTATGAAAAGAATGACACTATGTAAACAGAGAAGGGGTCACGGCACTTACACAGGTACCACGGTTCATTCAAACAGCTGATCCTGGGGGTTCCGGGTATTGAAACCCCAATCATTTTTTTTTCCCTTGTTTTTTTTTTTTTTTTTCCCTTTTTTCAATTAGGAAACATCTGGCGCATTATTAATAAGGGGCACTATTTACAGGGAGTACACAGGGAAGTTATTAATTTAAAGATGCACTTGAGGGTATTTAACATTATGGGGGGGTATATTATATATTTTATAATTGGGGGTAGCAGAAGGATGGGGGCTTTGCGTAGGTGAGGACAATATGAGGTGCCTGGAAAAGTGAGGAGCCAAAGATGTCTGTGTTGCAAACTTTACAGAGACTGGAAGAAGTGGTCATGACCGTCCAGATGAAAGAGACGGGGAATGTGAAGGATTAGTCAGAGATGTCACCGGTAAGTCACAAAATGTTACTGCTCTGTATTCACCTAAATTGTCTGCAGAGCCCTGTGTAGAGCCGCTATATACCACTATACGCTCACCGTATACTGATAGTATCGGTATACAAACATGTCCAAGTTGGGGGCCCACTTGGACATGTTCGCCCCCTGTGCTGAACCCCTGGCTATGCCTTTGGTGGGGGAAGGTTATATATTGTAGCTTCCAACCCCTTTAAATGGTATATAGCAGGTTCTAGAAACTGTATTTAATGGATGGGAGAATGGAAAACACTCAATAGGTATCCATAGAGGTCTCTAGGGGCATCACAGAGGTTTCAAACAGTGGAATAGAAAGCAGAGCACTATGCAACATATCTTGGGTAATATTCCCCTTCAATTTATTAAGCACACGCAGAACATACAGCATTTAAAATACAACAGTACTTATGGAACGATTCCCTTTTAACACACCTTTAAATTATTCCAGACCACACACCATACTCCATAACATAAAGAAAACCTAGACTAGACCCCTAAATAAATATAGACCCTCAAATAAAGACACAGATTTTCCCAAACCCCCTAAATTAACAGAACATAGACCAGACCCCCTAGACAAGACCCCTAAATAAAAGACCTCAATATTATTAAATGAGACCTCATAAAAATGTATATCCCAGGTGAGACATCCTTGCTAACAAAAACATACCCCTCTGTTCACAATCCCTAAGTCACAATTGCTTTGTGTGAACAGTCTCCTCTATGCTGTGTGAGTAGTCTGCCAAAATGTCACCTCATTTCTGACCACGTTTTCCTATTTGTTGGTATATGTGGCACAATAGTTTTATAAATATGGTATAAATGCATTGTGACCATTAGTGAAAACAATCACAAAAATTACATATTTAATTAATATTATGTTCTTACAAACCAAAACAGAATTTTGCAAGAAAAAGGCTAAAACATACCGTATTTTTCGGACTATAAGACGCACCGGACCATAAGACGCATCTAGGTTTTAGAGGAGGAAAATAGGGAAAAAAATTTTGAAGCAAAAAAATGTGGTAAAATATTTAACATATGGGAGTTGTAGTTTTGCAACAGCTGCAAGGCCCTGCAGCTGTACAGGGATGCATAGGATGTCCCTGCAGATGTACTTTTTAGTTATACCATTTTGGGGAATGTCTATTGCTTTGATCATTTTTTATTCAATTCAAAGGCGAAACAGCGAAAAATAGGGCAGTTCGGCACTTTTGATTTTTTTCCCCGCTATGGCATTCACCCATTAATGGGAAAAATATTTTTATAAGTTTGTAGACCGGGCATTTTCGGACACAGGGATACCTAATGTGTATGTGTTTCACAGTAATTTTCTATTTTATATGTATTCTAGGCAGAGGCGTAGCTAGGGGTTCAGCACAGGGGGTGAGGCCAACATGTCCAAGTGGGCCCCCAACTTGGACATGTTCATATACCGATACTATCAGTATACGGTGAGCGTATAGTGGTATATAGCAGCTCTACTCAGGGCTCTGCAGACAATTTAGGTGACTACGGTGCAGTAACATTTAGTGACTTACCAGTGACGTCTCTGACTAATTGTTCACATTCCCCGTCTCTTTTATCTGGACGGCCATGACCACTTCTTCCAGTCTCTGTAAAGTTTGCAACACAGACAATTTTGGCTCCTCACTTTTCCAGGCACCTGACCCACATTGTCCTCACCTGCACAAAGCCCCCATCCTGCTGCTACCCCAATTATAAAATATATAATATAAACCCCCCATAATGAATAATACCCGCAAGTGCATCTTAAAATTAATAACTTCCCTGTGTACCCCCTTTAAATAGTGCCCCTTATTAATAATGCCCCAGGTGTTTCCTAATAAAAAAAAAAAAAAAAACACAAGGGAAAAAAAATTATTGGATTCCAATACCCAGGACCCCGAGGATCAGCTGTTTGAATGAACCGTGGGGTACCTGTGTAAGTGCCGTGGCCCCTTTTCTGTTTACACAGTGTCATTCTTTTCATAGCGGCCATGTAATGTAACTACAGCCTCGCCCTATACACGTCTATGTGACAAGGCTGGAATTACATCACACGGTCACTATAAACAGACAGCGTGTGATATAAACATGTGCCATAGCCCCTTCATACAGCTGGTCAGTGGGGAATCACTTATCTCTTATTGATGATTTATTCTGAGGATAGATCATCAATAAAAATGAGTTGGAAAACGCCTTAAGGCTAAGTCCCCACATGGCATCCTGCAGCAAAAAACAGCTGCGGGAAAAACTGCAGCGGCGACGCATCGTAGTTCTTCCTGCAGCACTTTGCACAAAATGTTTGCAGAGGTTTTCTCTGTGGACTTTCTGTTTCAATTATATCTATAGGGAAACTGCTGGTATTTCCGTAGGTATAAATGAAATGCTGCGATTTCCAAAACTGCGACTGTTTTGGAAATCACAGCGTATCCGCTGCGCATATTTTACTGCAAAGTGGGGATGGGATGGGGCCCCTTGTGGCGAAAACCCACAGAAAAAAACCGTGGCATTCTAGCAAATCCCATCCACACATTGTGGAAAAATACGTGCAGCAGATGCACTGCGATTTCCAAAACCTGCGGGAAAAAACACAATGTTACTTCCACGGTTTTTTCCTGCAGTGATTTTTTTGCTGCAGCCAGCTACGTGGGGCCTTAGTCTTAATTAAGCCCAAGTGCAACTTTAATTAAATTAATTGACCCTCATATTATGCCCCTGATTCCCCCTGACATAAATAATGCACCTCTAACGACCCCTTATATAAATGACCACCCCCTTATGTTTACAATACCTCCTAATATAAATGACATCCCCTAATGGCCCCTTATATAAATAACCTCCCCCCTTGCATTCATAATACCCTGTAATAACCCTTATACAAATGACCCCTCCATCGCCATAATGACCCCTAATGAATCCTCCCTTTATAGTTATAATTCCCCCTCCTAACCAACTCTTATACTATTAATATACCCACAACTGCGTTAAAAAAAGAAAAAAAAAAAGTCATACTCACTTACCTGTGATCCTGATGAATGGAGCCGCCACTTCCTCCCTGTACACGCACAGGACGTCTGTGTCTGAGCGCAGGCGGCGCGATGTTGTGACATCATCGCGCCGCCTGTGCTAAGAAGCAGACATCGGTCTGTGCTCTCAGGGTCTTGTAAACTGCAGGCCTCATGTAGCCTGAGGTTTACAATACTGTTAAGTTGCAGGATACGTTTTAACTAGATCGGTGTCTGCAGACACCGATTTAGTTAGAAATAAAGGATGTATTAATGGCGGCCCCAGGGTGGGCCCCAAGGCAGCCGCCCCATCTGCCCCCCCCCCCCCCCCCCCGCTCGCTATGCCTCTGATTCTAGGGAAAGGGGGTGATTTAGAAATTTTATTATTATTTATTTATTTTTTTTAACTATTTTATTAGCCCCCCTAGGGGGTTTGAACCTGCAATCATTTGATTGCAAGTCGCATAGACTGCAATACAAGTGTATTGCAGTCTATGGGAGATTCTGTACATTATTATTGCGGCTAGTCTATAGTAATATTCCTATGACAGGCCTGGGAGCCTTCATAAGGCTCCCGGCTGTCACAGGAACAGGTCGGCTCCCGCTATCTCGCCGCGTGGAGCTGGTCTGCAACTTCAAAGGTACGGGGACTGTGGAGGCCGGCCCCGGGGGCTACTTTGTCACTTTAGGGGGGACTTTAAAGTAGTAATGCCCGTGATCAGAGTGGACTCTGATCGTGAGCATTAGCTCCGGGTCTCCACATTACCCTCTCAGCCCAGGGCCTGCAGCATCGCCTCACTCCTCCCACTGCAGGAAGCCAATGGCGGCAGCAGTGGGGGCGATGCTGCGACCCACGCTCCTCCGCGCTGCCCCCTCCCGCCACAACATCCTCACATTTGGACTATAAGATGCACCTCCATTTTCCTCCCAAACTTGGGGGAAAAAAAAGTGTGTCTTATAGTCCGAAAAATACGGTAATTGTTTTCTTATTTTGCTATCTTTACATATATTCTAAATATAATGGGGGAATTTATCAATCCCTCTACTTCAGCTTTCTTGCATAGAGTTGTGATGATATTATACAAATGCATCTCAATAAATTAGAATATCTTTGAAACATTTTTTTTTCCTCGGACACGAAGTCCTGCATGTCCGACTTTGTTTCCGACGAAAAAAAAGGATTCGCAGTGCAGAGGGTGCAATCGGACACCCTCGCATTGCTTTAAAAACCCATTCAAATGAATGGGTTTTTAACCAATGCGTCGCTGACCTGTCTGTATCCGATGCCAATCCCGTTCGCCGAGATTTTCACTCGGATTGGCAACAGACGGACTGAAGCGCAGGTGTGAACCCACCCTTAGTGAATAGCAGTTCACAGGACCTTAGATATTCAGTCATATCACGTGTATCAGCCAATATAAGTTCACATTTAATTTACCAGGTTTCCATAACAACACAGCCATAAATAGACTGTACCTATACTGTACTCAGTGGCGTAACTAGCAATGGCAGGGCCCCAAGGTGAACATTTGACATGGGACCCCCCCCGGCAACCCCCCCACGCACACAAACTGCATTTCTGCACACACTATTATGCCCCATAGTGGCCCCTGCATACACTATTATGCCCCATAGTGGCCCTTGCACACAGTATTCTGCCCCATAGTGGCCCCTGCACACAGTATCATAGTGGCTCCTTCATATATTATTATGCGCACTTCCCGCTACTTCTTCAATGTTGGACCAGATGTCACGTGAGCCAGGCATGTATCGCAATGCATAATGACGTCGGACTGGCCCACCGACATCTGGGACGCCACCAAGGAGGCCCGAAGTCTGCTGAAAAGACCCCAGAGTATAATGATAGCAGTGTTTGTGGGGTTCACGGCCCACAGGCCTTACTTACCAATCCCCGCAGGAGTGGGGATCGTTAAGTAAATAGGGCCCCTTACCTGCTGGTGTTAAAAAAAAAAAAAAAACATCAGAGGCCCGCCGGGTCCCCTAATGTCCCGGGCCCTGTGGCAGCTGCTACCACTGCTAAACCGGTATTTACACCACTGACTGGACTGCCATAATGTTTTTTAAACTACTCATGTCCCCTGCAGCAAAACGCATGGCTGCTGCTCAAGCTAATGAAAACTCTCAGCAGACCCAAGCCTGTCTCCAATCTGATAAGGTATGTTACAGACAACAGCAAGCTGCTGAAACTCCCCAGCAGACCCAAACCCGTCTCCAATCTGACAAAGCATTGTCAGCCACATGCACACAGCTGCACTCCAGGTTTCAATAACAACCCAGCCATTTTTCTTCACTGCTGTAGGTCAGCTTTAAAGGGGCAGGGCGCTGTGGATGACACTGTTACACAAGGTCACATACACACAGCTTTACTCCAGGTTTTCCTTAACAACCGATCGCAGTTTTTTCACTGATATCCAAACTGAGATGCACATGATCACATGACACTTATGGACCAATGGAAAATCGCAGGTTCAGTCTTGACATACACACAGCTTTACACCAGGTTTCCATAGCAACCAAGCTATTTATGTCCTGTATGAGTCAATAGCAGTTCGCAGGTCATATGACGTGTATTAGCCAATGTAAGTTCACATTTCATTTACCAGGTTTCCATAGCAACACAGCCATAAATAGACTATACCTATACTGGACTGCCATACTGGATGTCAAGTGCAAAACTGGCCAATTCTTATGGGGTCACTACACAAATAAAAAATGAAATATACCGTGCGAAGCCGGGTCCTTCCTCTAGTTTATTATAATTTATGTCAGTTTTCTTGTGTAAGTTAATGGAAATGTACACCAGTTCCTAATTGGTGTAGATCTCCATTCTGGCCCATGTATGTGCACTTGATTTATGAAGAGACTGTGTCCTGGGCTTGTTGGGGCATTTGAAAAGACTCGCATATGAAATACAAGTCTTAATAAATCTGCTGTAATATATTTAGATTTTGCCAAGATCTATTCAAGTTTTTTTGAGCAGTTCATTATTCCATAAAACCATTTGAACACAATATTCATTTTCACATGTTTTAACAAGTTAGAATTGGTTCCTAGAAGTATTTTACATTTCTAAGGTTAGTCCAAGTCACTTATTTTCATCCAAATTGCATGTGTGCTCTACAACTGATATCCTGATTACATAAACATATGCAAGTGCACAAAAATATAATGATAAACTACAAGGAAAAATGCATAGAAACAGGAAGAAAGAGGCACATCTCAGAACTACAGGCAGAATTACATAGCTAAGGATCAGTGTCTTAAATATTAATCTGCTGTACATATTTTTAATGTCTGCATACTGTATGATTTTGTTTCATTAATCTTTTATGACACGCAGTGTATGGCAAGGAGGGACATTTCGTCAAATTATTTTCATCAATCACATTGTATGGTCCTTGACAAAAATAAGAAAAATAACTAAACAATTGCCTTATTAATATAGAAAATAATTTACATCTTATGGATTTGTTTTTCTATTTTTTTTAAAATAGTGGATAGATTTGGAACTGGTAACACAGGAACAGGCATAAAAAGGAAAATATATAACTCACAGGTTTTCAAAAGAAATGAATATAATGAGTTATTAAATTAACAAATTTTGGGGGTAAAGTTTCCACTATTACTTCTGCTGACATCTACTGTAATATTAGGGTGGTTCCTGGCACTTTAAAGATGGCGCAAGTTCAGGAGCTGAGTGGAACCATAGCCGCCGGGTCTCCACTACGGAGACTCAACATCAATACCCGTGATCAGAGTCCTCTCTGATCATTGACCTTTCTGATGCCTCAGTCATATGTGATCAGACCCCTTAGGGTTCAAGTCCCCTAGGGGGTCTAAAAAAAAAAAATTACACGTTCCAAATTTGAAGCCACCACCTTTTCCAAATGAAAAAAACAAAAACAAACACAAACAAATTGGACATCTCTGCATCCAAACATGTGTGAACTCCAAATATATATAAATATTTTTGCCATGCAGTGAATGCCATAGGCAGAAAATCACAGTGGCCAAAATCGTTTTTTTTTTTGCCAATTTGCCTCCCAAAATAAATTGCTTCCATGTGTGCTTCCAGGTGCAGAATATGCAGTGAGTATTATTATATTTATATTACAAATTGGTTGTGTAATATAAATGTGTGACATTACACATTGATATTACATAACCAATTCAATTGACAAGGTGGGCAGAATATGCAGTGATGCAGAATATGCAGTGAGTGTTGATGTATTGATATTACACAACCAATTAGATTGACAAAGTGGGCAGCAGCGGAACCCAAGTACTGATGACAGAAATCATTAATTGAGTTTGGGGGAACAGGAGGCTGCTGGAAAAGACACAGATAGCTGCAACTGCTAAACTACGCTATACTGTGAGTCAATCTCTTTTAACACTGCTATCTTTCAAGATCTGACCCTAGTACTGCACATAAATAAACAGTCTGCATTAAGATGAGGAGGAGAACATAATGATCATTTATGAAATGTTGTCTTACATGTGGCGGTATGCTTTAAGAGTAATTTGCATTGTAGAGATTCAATAAAGAAAAGTGATTTTATAGATTTGTCAAGTTTAGAGATGGTGTAATTGATTTGCAGGCTTAGAGGTTCACAGTGAATCAGAGTGATTTACATCTTCAATAATCACTGAAGTATAGAGCACAGTTTTTGATCTCACTATTTCAATTATTACCATGGGATGGAAGTAGTTACCTGCATGCTATTTTGGGGATGACAGAGTCTCTAATAAGTTTCTGCCTTGAATGCACATGAACAGTTACATTTCTGCATATAAAAAGTTATATATTTTAAAAATATTATAATAAACAAGGCTATGTTTGAATAAAAGCTTCAGACTCAGCTACATTTTTACATTTTGAAGAATGAATTCCATTACTTAAAGAAATATCTGTGCTGTGGTTAAATTTGCCTTTTGTTAAGAGTCGACTGTTTTCATTTTATCACATGACCTAACAAAGCCTTCACTTGAATCAAGAAAAAACTATTTACTAATACACTGACAAATACAATAATGACTTTTCTAAGGATTGCCTTTCAGAAAACCAAAGTCAATGTAATGTTGTGATGTCAAACTAAGAAAAGAAAATAATACTGGTATAACAAAAGTTACAGGTTAACCTAATAATTTTATACATTTTGCTTTTTAATTTATGCATGCAGATTCAAAGTCAGATTATATTCTGTAGATCCTTTTTCTTTTTCTACCTGCAGAGTGGAACAAAATGTATGAATGTAATTACAGTGCTTGCCATTCATTTTACACATGGATAAATTGTAAGAATAAGAAATGAAACAGTGACAGGAAATTATGCACATTTTGATTGCAAACATTGTCTACACATTTTTACAGGAAAGTATAAAGCTTTTTGAACGCAGTTTAAATTAATGTGAAAAATAATAAACTACTTAGCAATATGTAACACATTTTAGCATTTGCGGATTAGTCAATTAAATTATGTTCTCTGATGCCACTACATCCCCCACCTCTACCCCGCCACCCCCCCAAAAGAGAAAAAACTGTTGTCATTTGATCTTCTGGTAATGTCGAAAATAATATTTCATTATACTAGTTTCTTACTTTGTCATATTACAAACCTGTTAGACTTCTATTTATGGGGTAGTCCAAAATTTTAGTAACTCGCTGCTGCAAACCTGGAATCCTGTTACCCTGTCTGCACAACTTTTCCTCTCACCTCGAATCTAGCAGTATACTGTGGTGATTATAAAAGTAACCATAGTAATAATGCTATCTCTGCTATCTCAGACACAACCTCCCCTGCTGCCCTCTCCTATGAAGGTCTGCAATTCTCGCACACTCCCCGCCCAACAATAAACCTGGTGGAGGCGTAGGCATACTCCTGTCTGACAATTGCTCCTTCGCCCCAATCCAACCGCTACCTGCTCTCACCCTTCCCTCCTTTGAAGTGCACTCTGTTCGCATTTACTCGCCCTCCAACCTCCAACTGCCCATCATATATCGACCACCAGGACCTACTGCTGCCTTTATCGACCACTTCACCACCTGGCTAATGCATTTCCTATCCACTGATACCCCCACCATCATCATGGGGGACTTCAACATTTCCATTAACACAAACCACTCCCAAGCTTCCAGTCTCCCTTCCCTCACCGCCTCCTTTGGTCTCTCTCAAACATCCTCCTCTGCCACCCACACAAAGGGCACACGCTGGACCTCATATTCACCCGCCTCTAGTCAACCTCTCTAACTCTCTGTCCACGCTCTCTGACCATAACCTGCTGACATTCTCTGCCCTCTCCTCTCTAACAGACCCCCAACCCCTAAACCAACATGCCCCCGCAGGAACCTTAATCGCCTTGACAGCCGCATGCTCTCAAACTCTCTCCTACTGCTTGCTGACATATCCTCACTCCAAGACGCAGATACCGCCGCTGACTTCTACAATACCACCATCACTTCAGACCTTGACTCTGTGGCCCCCTTCACTATCACCAGAGCCCGACCGATCAATAGACAACCCTGGCACACTGACCTGACTAAAAAATTGAGATGTGCCTCACGGGAAGAAAAGCCACTCCCAGGAGCACTTCCTTAGGTACAAAGAGGCAGTTCTCACATTCAAGAATGCACTCACCTCTGAAAAGCAGGTCTACTTCACCACACTAATATCTGCCCTATCCCGCAACCCCAAACAGCTATTCACTACCTACAATTCTCTTCTCCTCCTCCTGCACCCCCTCCGACATCACTTATCACAGGTGATGACTTTGCCTCTTATTTCAAAAGGAAAATTGACACCATCAGAGACAGTCTCACCCTACACCCCCGACAACCACCCCACCCAACTGTCCTGTGCTCTTCATCTTTAACCTGTTTCTCTACCATCACTGATGAAAAGCTCTCCACCCTAATTTCAAAATCCCACCTCACCTCCTGCGCGCTCGACCTGATCCAGTCATCTCATCCCCAAACTCTCTGAAGTCATTACTCCTGCCCTAACCCATCTCTTCTACTTATCCCTAACCAATGGATCCTTCCCTTTCACCTTCAAACATGCTACCGTCACACCTATACTTAAGAAACCCTCCCTTGACCCATCCTCTCCAGCCAACAATCGCCCCATATCACTGCTCCCATATACCTCTAAATTGCTGGAGCAACATGTCCACTCTGAACTATCCTCCTATCTCTCGTCCAATGTGCTCTTTGACAGACTACAGTCAGGCTTCAGACCCCATCACTCCACAGAAACTGCCCTACCTGCCGTCACTACTCTGTCCTCCTTCTCCTCGACCTCTCCTCTGCCTTTGACACAGTCGACCATTCCCTCCTGTTAGAAATGCTCTCATCCTTTGGCATCTCTGGCCTGGCCCTTTCCTGGATCTTCTCATACCTCACCAACCGCACTTCCATGCCTCCCACTCGCGCACCACACCACCTCGCTCTCTTTCTGTTGGTGTCCTCCAAGTCTCCATCCTAGAACCCCTCCTGTTCTCCATCTGTGAACCGAGAGCAAGGCAGGTGGTTTGGACTCCGCAACCAGAAATGAACGCACACGTGGTAGTTCAAGAAAAAAATATATATTTACTATAAGTTAATAAAGGCTAGTTAAAGGTAAAATGACAGGGCTAAAGACAAGCAAAATATACAATATAGCATGAACAATTTCAAGGCAAATTCTGCAATGGTTTCTACTTTTACTCTGTCTACTTCTGCAGTATGGACACTGAATGAACAATATACTCAAAACTATCCCTAACTGACCCTGACTTCACATTTGGGTGCACCCCCTTTTCCCCAGTGGTCCAGGTGGACCGCTTACAGTCCGTAGAAGCGCGCGGTGGGGCCCAAAGTCGGTCCTTTCTTTTATAGTGAAGCGTCCTCTCCTCACGGTTATCAGGATCTTGGGAGAAATGAAGTCCTCTTTAACAGACAGGGAAACCAACTGAATGCAATGTAATCCAACAGCAGATTCCACTCAGCACACTGACAGTCCTGCCGAATCCATACACTGAGCTGGGATGTAAGCCGGGATTTAGCAGGTGCCGTCCAGTACATCAACAGCACTGCGAGTCTCTATCTGTGGTATCCATATACACAGTCACAATGTCAGTCTCACTGATCAGCCACTGAGCACAGTTCCTTTCACGTGGACTCACTAGTCCTGTTGTCTCTTTACACTCTGTTTGTCTCTGGACCAAGATACAGCTTAGCTGTACAGAAAAATCTCCACACCAGTTCAATACAACACTTGCCAAGATGGCTGCTGCTCTCTGTCTCGTCACTTCCTGCTTCTCTGCTCACACTCTGTCTGCAGAACAGGCAGGCTGACATAAAAGGGGGGGGGTCTCACTCCAGCATCATGTCACAATTACAATGGCTGCTGTCTTAAAGGAACAGAATCACAGAAATACATTCAACATTAACAGTTTATACAGACAAATGAAGCTTAAGACAACATTGGCTGTCTCTTACATATTCCCCCCCCACTTTAAGATTGGCAGTCCCTGCCTATGACTGTATATCCAGAGGGTTGTACTTTTATGCACAGGGTGGTAGTATACCGATGTATGGCAGGCCAAACAAACTCATCCTGCGCATACCGAACAGGGGGAATACCAGCATTTGGCCTAGTGGTCCGTCTGAGGACCGGTGGTATATTATGGGGTGCTGCAGCTATGGGCTGAGAAGGACCAGCGGATTCCGCACCAGAGGGGGCACAGGCCGGAGATACAGTAGTCACAGGTGGAACATCCCCAGGAGCAGGGATCGGCCAACAATCATCCTCCTCGTCGGAGGCCCATTCCGCACCTCCATTCTCTGACTGTGGGAGCTCATTCACATTGGCAGGCCCATCGTGATTTGTCCCTTCAGAATGACACAGGCGCAACATATTTCGGTGAAGTACTCGAACACAATCAGTTCCTTCTTTCTGGACCTGGTACACTGGCCCATTCGCATACTTGCGGCCAACAACACGATACGGCAAAGCCTCCCATCTGCTTTCCAATTTCCCTTGGGGTTTCTTGACACGAACTAGCACCAGGTCGCCTGGTTGCAATGGTGCTTCTTGCACTGGGGTCTTATCAGGATGGGGATGTTCTTGCAGGCGCTGCCGCACCAATCGATGGATCATCTCAAGTCTCTGCCGATGCGCCCGCACCCAAGAGGTTGGATCCCTCGGAGGGAACCCATCCACATCATTCAACTGTAATTCTCCTATACTTCGCCCAGACCGCCCAAAGAGAAGTGTATAAGGAGAGTACCCCGTTGTAGAATGGACCTGATTGTTATAGGCCCACACCATTTCAGACAAGAACTGAGGCCACTGTAACTTCTTGTCTTCCTCCAGAGTCCGCAGCATCTGTAGCAGAGTTCTGTTGAATCTTTCACAGGCCCCATTTCCCTGAGGGTGGTATGGAGTCGTGTGCGACTTCTTTATCCCGTAGATACGTTGAACTTCTTTCATTACGTGTCCCTCAAAGCAGGCGCCCTGGTCGGAGTGGATGCGTTGGGGGCACCCATATACTCGAATGAAATCTTGGCACAGAGCACGAGCTGCTGACTCAGCTGTCTGGTCCTTGGTGGCGGTTACCACCGAGGCAATACTGGTGTCCGCTATTGGATGGGCCCACCATTAGATAGTCTATCATGACGATTTCTAAAGGTTCCTGGGTCACGATGGTTTGCAGGGGAGCTCTCTGTTCTATTGCCTTATGGATCTCACAAGTTCGACAGCTGCGGCATACTTCTTCGACCATTTGACGAAGACCAGGGCAGTAAATCAGTCGCTGTAACCAACGAAAGGTCTTCTCATGACCAAAATGTCCATTCTTATTATGAGCCTCAACTGCCAAGGAGCGAGCCAGTTCACTAGGCACCACAATTTGGTATCGAATGTCGATCTCAGAAGGTAAATAGACCTTTCGGCATAGCACTCCATTTTTCATCTCCAACTTTTCCCACTGACTCAAAACAGATAATATCTCACGTGTCAGTCGTTCTCTTTCCTCTCTACAGGGCTTCTGGCCTTTCTCAACACACTTGATCATCTGCGCCAGCCCCTCATGGGTCTGTTGTATCTGTGCCCATTCCTGTCGTGAGGGACCAAAGAAAGGAGCCATTTCAGTCCCCTCCATCTCAAACTGATTAGTGGCGGTCAAGGCCTGTGAAAATCTGCTGAAATCGGGCACCTCCACATGCTCCAACTCATGATCCACGTCTTCTGTGGGGGTCTGGGCAGTTACCCTAGAAAGTCCGTCAGCATTCTGGTTCTCTGTCTTGGACCGATACTTAATGCGGTAATTGAATGTAGACATTCGGGCTATCCACCTCTGCTCTAACGCCCCGAGCTTGGCATTTTCCAGGTGAGCTAGTGGGTTGTTGTCAGTCAGTACTAAAACTTCAGCACCGGTCAAATATTCAGAGAATTTCTCGGTCATGGCCCATACCAGTGCCAACAGCTCCAATTTAAATGAACTATAATTCTCGGGGTTTCTTTCAGAATCTCTCAAAGACCGGCTGCCGTACGCTATGACCCTGGCCATCCTGAAGCTGGGAAAGCACTGCTCCAAGACCATACAGGCTTGCATCTGTATATAGCTGGAACGGCAAGTGGTAATCAGCATATGCCAAGATTGGGGCTGTTGTCAGTGCATCCTTCAATGCCTGGAAGGCTTGTTCCTGTTCAGGTCCCCACTTCACGGACCGGTTCTTTGGACCACCGGATGTGCCTCGTAGGAGAGCATTAAGTGGTGCTGCTACCTTGGCGAAATCCTTAATAAACCGTCGATAGTAACCGGCTACTCCAAGGAACGCCCTCACTTCTCGCAGGGTAGTCGGTATCGGCCAATCTTGAACAGCCGCTATCTTGTCTCTTGATGGTCTCACCCCTTCTCCTGATACGCGGTGACCCAAGTAATCAATTTCAGATTGGAACAACCGACATTTACTGGGTTTCAATTTGAGCCCATGTTCCCGCAATCTTCGAAATACTTGCCCCAACTGGTGGAGATGGTCTTCAAAGGTCGCAGAATACACTATAATGTCATCCAAGTAGATGAGAGTGAACTCAAAGTTGAAGTCACCGAGACATTTCTCCATCAACCGCTGAAATGTTCCGGGTGCATTTGTCAACCCGAAGGGCATCCGGTTAAATTCGTATAGTCCCATGGGCAAGATGAATGCCGTCTTCTCCTTGTCTTTTGTGGCCATCGGCACCTGCCAATACCCACTAGCCAGATCTAGTGAGGAGAAGTACCGGGCTCTCCCTAGCGCTGAGAGGGACTCCTCAATCCGTGGCAAGGGGTAGGAATCTCGTACGGTGCAAGCGTTTAACTTCCGATAGTCCACGCAAAATCGGATGGACCCATCTTTTTTTCTTACTAACACCACAGGAGCCGCCCAGGGACTCTGGCTTTCTTGGATGATCCCACCCTGTAGCATCTTAGCTAACAGTTCTTTCACTTCCTGATACAACTGTGGAGGAATTTGTCGGTAGCGCTCTCTAATTGGAGGGGTGTTTCCTGTGGGAATCTCATGGTAGATCCCTGTGGTACATCCAAAATCTTCAGCATACCGTGCAAAGGTGGCTTGGTTCTCCCACAACAGCTCATCTACCTTCTGCACCCATTCCAGAGAACATGAACTTACATCCATCTTCATCTGTTCTCGAATTGCACAGCCATTCCATTCAGAGGTGGGTTCCTCATCTTCTCCCATGGACACAGTTACGGTCCACTCATCCCTTTCAGTCGGCTTCAGCTGCATTGGAGTTACTTTCCTTACTTCCTCCGGAGTCACATAGATGTTAGCCAGCAGCCTCCCTGGGGTCAGGTCCACACTCTGGTCCTGAGTGTTTACACATCGAAGTGGTACTCTTCCATTGCGAACTATTGCCAAGGAACGGGCCACTAGCGGATCAACACCTCCTTCGGCTGCCTGCAGTGGTTCTACCAACACAGCTATGCCCTCTAGTTTCCGACAGGTGCCTACGGGCATGGACACTATTGTCTCCCGACTGGGTGGCAGTGTAACTTTTGTATGCAAAGGAACTGAAATTCGAGCCAGAGGACGCTGTGCATCTGAACTTTTCTGTAAGCCACATGTCCGGATCAGCCGCTGGAAAGCTGTTTGAGTAGGCCGATGGGTGGTGGTTTCTTTCCAATAACCGTGACCTTTCTTTTCAAAGAGGATCTGATCTAATTCTTTTAACACATTCATCCCCAAAATGACAGGGACCTTTACTTCATGTGACTCCTGTACCACCACAATGCCTTTCCTACCTAGATCTTGGCCACATACCCGGACATTCATCCAGGCCACTCCCACGACCGGAACTGGTAACTGGTTAGCTGCGACCACTCGTACGAATGTATGGGGATCATATTTCACATGTTGCCGGAAGTACCGTTCATAACAGTCTCTACTCAAGGTCGTTACTTGGGAACCCGTGTCAATCATCCCGGTAACCGGAATACCCTCCATTTCCACCTGTATGACAGGACTTGCAGCGATCAGGTCATCATCAGGGCATTCTCCCCACATAGTCTCCTTGTCAGTCTCCCCTACTACACGCCCTTCAGCAGCAGGGGACTTCAGTTTAACGGCGGTCTCTCATAAGTTTGTCGCTGCTCTGGACATCTAGCAGCAACGTGGCCCATCCGTCCACACTCCCAGCAGCGTATCCCCCGTCGTTCTGGCCATCTGTTTGGGCCCCTTCGGTAAGCCCCTTCGATTTCTCCTGAGCACTGCACTAAATGATTTGGACCCCTTCGGTAGGTCCTATCCTCACCCCTCCAGCGGGGTGGTGGGTGATTCTGACTTGCTGGGTGTGGATGGCTCACCCTTTCATCTCCAGTCTTCTGGAAGTCTGCAATTTTCATAGACTGCTCATCACAACGAGTGTGCAAGTGTTCCATTTGTTCTTGCAGTTTCTGCATTACTGTGAGAATTTCTTTAACCGTCCCTTTTTCTACTGTCTCTGAGCCAGAACTAGCCCCCTGTGACAAAGTAACTCCAACTGCGGTCTGCGGCCTCGGGACCATACTATTGGCACGGGAGATGGCCTCTACCTGTACATCATGGAATTTAGCATCAGTCTCTCGTCGTATAAAATCCTGCATAGTCACAGTTAAACTGCCGTCACGTATCCCCAGGACAAACTGGTCACGGAGAGTCCGATCAGGGTTACAGAAGGCTGGCGAGCCCCCTCTTTCCTTCCTTTGAATATCTCGGAGCAGTTCTTGTAGGGCATTTGCATATTGGGGAAGGCTTTCATTCTCCTGTTGTACCCTCTGGAAGAACCGAGCCTGCAGAGACCCCAGCAATGCAGTTTCTCCATAGATGGTTTCTAGAATCTGGACTACTTGCTCAAATGTCTGCCTTTGTTCAAATGGCCTCAGTATCACCGTGGTCTTAGCATCCCCTTGTAATGTCAATATTGCTAGCTCTACTAGTACTTCTGGTGCGGTCTGGTACATTCGCTGTATCATTCGTATCTGTTCCACCCACATACTCACTGACATATTATTGCCATCAAATTTAGCTAACTGACTCATTATAGCCCCTGCTGGCATTCTTCCTCCAGCACCATTCTCCCGAACGGGTGCGTCACCGTCCATTCTGGTAAGCGGATCCTGCCGACTACGCCAATTTGTGAACCGAGAGCAAGGCAGGTGGTTTGGACTCCGCAACCAGAAATGAACGCACACGCGGTAGTTCAAGAAAAAAAAAATATATTTACTATAAGTTAATAAAGGCTAGTTAAAGGTAAAATGACAGGGCTAAAGACAAGCAAAATATACAATATAGCATGAACAATTTCAAGGCAAATTCTGCAATGGTTTCTACTTTTACTCTGTCTACTTCTGCAGTATGGACACTGAATGAACAATATACTCAAAACTATCCCTAACTGACCCTGACTTCACATTTGGGTGCACCCCCTTTTCCCCAGTGGTCCAGGTGGACCGCTTACAGTCCGTAGAAGCGCGCGGTGGGGCCCAAAGTCGGTCCTTTCTTTTATAGTGAAGCGTCCTCTCCTCACGGTTATCAGGATCTTGGGAGAAATGAAGTCCTCTTTAACAGACAGGGAAACCAACTGAATGCAATGTAATCCAACAGCAGATTCCACTCAGCACACTGACAGTCCTGCCGAATCCATACACTGAGCTGGGATGTAAGCCGGGATTTAGCAGGTGCCGTCCAGTACATCAACAGCACTGCGAGTCTCTATCTGTGGTATCCATATACACAGTCACAATGTCAGTCTCACTGATCAGCCACTGAGCACAGTTCCTTTCACGTGGACTCACTAGTCCTGTTGTCTCTTTACACTCTGTTTGTCTCTGGACCAAGATACAGCTTAGCTGTACAGAAAAATCTCCACACCAGTTCAATACAACACTTGCCAAGATGGCTGCTGCTCTCTGTCTCGTCACTTCCTGCTTCTCTGCTCACACTCTGTCTGCAGAACAGGCAGGCTGACATAAAAGGGGGGGGGTCTCACTCCAGCATCATGTCACAATTACAATGGCTGCTGTCTTAAAGGAACAGAATCACAGAAATACATTCAACATTAACAGTTTATACAGACAAATGAAGCTTAAGACAACATTGGCTGTCTCTTACACATCTACACCCTTGGCCTTGGAAAACCCATAGAATCCCATGGTTTCTATTACTATTGCCATGCTGACGATGCCCAAACACCTCCTGCCGCCTCCAACTCAAAAACATCCATCGAATTTGCTCCTTCCTCACCTCTGAAACTACAAAGATGCTAGTCCATGCCCCCATAATCTCCCGCCTTGACTACTGTAACACCATTCTCCAAGGCCTGCCAGCTAACACTCTCGTCCCCCTCCAGTCCACCTTAAACTGTGCTGCTCGCTTAATACACTTCTCCCCTCGTTCTTCATCGACCGCTCCCCTCTGCCAATACCTTCACTGGCTATCCGTTACCCACCGAATAGAGTTCAAATTACTAATGCTGACATACAAAGCCATCCCCAACCTGTCCCCTCCATATATCTCCGAACTAATCTCCCACTATCTGCCCATACGTAACTTCCATTTCTCCAAAGACCTCCTACTCCGCTCTTCACACAATCATCTCCAAGACTTCTTCCGTGCATCTCCCATACTCTGGAACTCATTACCAAAACACATAAGACTGTTCCCCAAAGTCACAAGCTTTAAGAAGGCCCTGAAGACTCACCTATTCAGAAAGGCCTACATCCTCCAATAACACTACTGTCTCCATACCACCACCTGAACAGCCTCATCCCCCACCTTCTGTCTCTATCCCTCTTCCCTCATAGATTGTAAGCCCCTGCTTTCAGGGCCCTGTATTCCACTGTGCCAGTTGGTCACTGTTAATATTATCTGTTTTGTATATCTTGTGTACCATATGTTAACTCTCAAATGTAAAGCACCATGGAATTAATGGTGCTATATAAATTAACAATAATAATAATAATAATCTCTGACCTGTCAATACAAAAGTGAGAGGACACAGTTGGCTGATGGCAGGGAACCTATGATAACACTCAACGTAAAGAAAATAAACACACAAGTTAAGGCAACGAAGTAACAAAGTCAAAGGGGTTAAATAAGAGCCTATGGTATTTCTGTATGCATGAGTAGGAGGAGCCAGGCAAAATTGAAATTAGCTCAGTAAAGAGGTTCAGGTCCTTTAGCTGAAAAGTGTAACGGACAAGGTGCAACAACTTTTTTGTAAGGGTTTGATTTTATCCTCTTTATTATGGATGGTGTTAGGTAAAAATAGCTAATATATGAGTATGGAAATAATAGTGTGGATTGTAAGAGGCGAAAACAAAAAAAAAAATTAAAAGACTTTTCAGAGGAGGGTGTGTCCTGGTACCCTGGAGAGCAGATGTGCTTAGTGTGAGCTCTGGTCCTGGCCCTATAAAAGAGGAGAATTCCGCTTCCTTTCCCGGGTAAAACCTGCTTAAAGGAAACACCAGGAGGACCCTCATCCTCTCAAGCCACTGAAATGATCTCAAACTTTATTCAGCCACTTATGGAGCTGCGGCAGTCTTTGGACAGTGAGTTTGGGCTCAGAGACCTCAGCCCCGCCGTATTGCTCCCGCGCTGTCACCCAGCCTGAGTCAGCACTGCTCTGTCCTGGAGATGCTCACCCTGAAAAGGCCACAGGATCGGTGAATCCTGCAGTGGATCTTCTGCTGGTCCCCTCCTCCCTGCCGGCTGCTGAGGAACACCGGCTATTTTCAGTTTCCAACATTTAATGGGTCACACACTGGTAGTACTCAGACCATTCTCACTCTAAACTCTTAGGATGATGTTACCCCACCGCTTGTAAATGGAACAGAGCCAAAGTTTCTGATATAACCTCTCGTCAGGGCTCGGGGTCCCCTTTTATCTAGTGTCTGCCACCGCCTAACAAGGCGGCACACACTCTAAAAGGCTACCCTGAATTACAAGCCCTCCTAGCCCTTCTTCCCAGCAAGATGGAAATGGACAATCTAGCTACAGATCTAAAGAAGGCATGGCGCCAAGACCTAAAGGTAGTTAATATAGGTGATATATCCTCTCTGCAACAAAGGGTTGAAGGCCTGTAAATGTTCCAGACCTCGGTCATTGTTTCCATCCAGTCCCTGCAACTTTCTGCCTCAAGTCACACAGCTCAGTACTGTAAATTAAGGTCCCATGTCAAAGACATTGAAAATCGAAATAGACAAAATAACATCAGAATCTGAGGTCTTCCTGAGGCTACTCAAACCTCTGAACTTATCCCCACACTTACTGGCATTTTCTACATGCTTCTTGCACTCCTGGTAGATACTTGCATTGAAATAGATCGTGTTCACCATGCACATCGACCCCGGAGCTCGGACCCAGCAGAAACCCGAGCTGTTATCTGTAGGGTCCATTACTATGCCCCTAAAGAAAAAATAATGCAGAAAGCCAGGGAGCACGAACTTATTGACTTTGACGGAGCGCCCCTTTCCTTGTTCCTGGATCTCTCACGCAACACTCTGAGACATAAAGCCTCTCTTAAAACTCTAGTCTCCATGCTACAGGAACGAGGAATCTCATACCACTGGGGATTTCCCTTCACCCTTTAAGTCAGGCTCAGGGACAGACTTCTTACTCATTCCTCCCCAGAGGACCTCCCTGCCTTCCTCCAGGCACTTGACCTTCCTACACTCCTCCTCCAGAGATGGGATATGCTCCTTGGCAACCCAGAAGCACCTGATTTCCGCCCTGCCATGGGAGAGACCGATGTTAGTAACGGATCGAGTTCTCCTCAACCCCAGCGAGCCCATCGCATATGAAGAGCTGTTCCTGGCCGTGATATTCCAACCCGAGATGAGTACTGTCAGGTGATCTCCATATTATGAACTGTTGCTAAATTCTGTCTCTTTTTTGCGGGTTATTTCCAGATTTATTATGTATTATATTCTGTTCTCCTGTTAATGTTTAATGTTTGACACCTTCATATGCTACTGTAGTGGGCCAGGGTTAATCACAGATAATGAATTTCTCTCCAACGCTTTCATGCTCAGGACTCCTCCTATACCTATCATGTCCCCACATAGATTTTTTGGTTCGCTGACTTAGCCCACCTTGAGACTTGTGCTCAACCTACTTAAAGTTTACCATGGACAACTGTTTTGCCCTTTTCTTTCCTTTTTGTCCTTAACCAACAACTCTTTATCTTTCTCCTCTAACCAAGTTCCTTTCCGGGTTCGTACTCACACCACACTCCAGTCCTTCATCCAAGGTCGCCTCATACTTTGTGAAGACCTTAACTCAACCATCAACCCTCTGATAAACTCCTCCATGGGAAAGACCCAGGTTCCTTATAACGCATTGAACAGGTTCTGTAAGCTTCTACACTCCATGCTGCTCTGTGATACCTGGCACATTTTATATCCAAATATCAAAGACTACTCCTTTTTCTCCCATGCCCACAGCTCATACAGCAGACTGGACTACATCCTCCATGTTCTTCTGCCGTAGGTGACCACAGCCAACATCAGACATGCCATTTTCTCCAATCATGTGCCTGTCTCTTGCTCCCTTCGGCTCCAACCTTTCACCAATAAGTTCAGTACCTTGAGACTTCATAAGTTACTGTTGCTTGATGCTCAATGTATAGTGGACACCAAGCAATCCATTGCTCACTTTGACTGTGACCACCTCCGAGACACAACTTCTGCACTTAATCAATGAGACACACTGAAGTGTGTCATTTGAGGTGTTGTAAGAAAACATGGCGCTAGACTTAAAAGGGAAGTGGGACTGAAATTGAAATCTCTTCTTCAGTCTTTGCATAGCCTTGAAGCACAACACAAACAAGACCTCCAATGCAGCACCCTTAATGCTCTGACTGCAACATGCCTGAGATCAAGTTACCCCTTGAGCACAAGCAACAGCAACTCCGAAATTTAGGTAAAAGAGCGTTTTATGAATAGCTAGAAGTCAAGAAGATGGATAAGGAAAGATGAACAATTCTTCTGGAATATGAATGCATGATTTCCTTTCAGTCATGGCCAAAAGTTTTGAGAATGACACAAATATTATATTTTCACATGATCTGCTGCCCTCTGGTTTTTATGTGTGTTTGTCAGATGTTTTTATCACATACAGAAATAGAATTGCATTCATATTATGAGTAACAGAAGCTTATATTGACAGTTAGAATGAGTTAATGCAGCAAGTCAATATTTGCAGTGTTGACCCTTCTTCTTCAGGACCTCTGCGATTCTCCCTGGCATGCTCTCAATCAACTTCGGGACCAAATCCTGACTGATAGCAGTCCATTCTTGCAGAATCAATGCTTTAATTTTGTCTGAATTTGTTGGTTTTTGTTTGTCCACCCGTCTCTTGATGATTGACCACAAGTTCTCAATGGGGTTAAGATCTGGGGAGTTTCCAGGCCATGGACCCAAAATCTCTATGTTTTGTTCCCTGAGCCATTTAGTTATCACCTTTGCTTTATGGCAAGGTGCTCCATCATGCTGGAAAAGGCATTGTTGAGCGCCAAACTGCTCTTGGACGGTTGGGAGAAGTTGCTGTTGGAGGACATTCTGGTACCATTCTTTATTCATGGCTGTGTTTTTAGGCAAGACTGTGAGAGAGCCGATTCCCTTGGCTGAGAAGCAACCCCACACATGAATGGTTTCAGGATGCTTTACAGTTGGCATGAGACAAGACTGGTGGTAGCGCTCACCTCTTCTTCTCTGAATAAGCTGTTTTCCAGATGTTCCAAACAATCGAAAAGGGGATTCATCAGAGAAAATGACTTTACCCCAGTCCTCAGCAGTCCACTCCCTGTACCTTTTGCAGAATATCAGTCTGTCCCTGATGTTTTTTCGGGAGAGAAGTGGCTTCTTTGCTGCCCTCCTTGAGACCAGGCTTTGCTCCAAGAGTCTCCGCCTCACAGTGCGTGCAGATGCACTCACACCTGCCTGCTGCCATTCCTCAGCAAGCTCTGCACTGCTGGTAGCCTGATCCCGCAGCTGAAACACTTTTAAGAGACGGTCCTGCCGCTTGCTGGTCTTTCTTGGGCGCCCTGGAGCCTTTTTGGCACCAATGGAACCTCTCTCCTTGAAGTTCTTGATGATGCGATAGATTGCTGACTGAGGTGCAATCTTTCTAGCTGCAATACTCTTCCCAGTTAGGCCATTTTTGTGCAGTGCAATGATGACTGCACGTGTTTCTTTAGCGATAACCATGGTTAACAGAAGAGAAACAATGATGGCAAGCACCAGCCTCCTTTTAAAGTGTCCAGTGGTGTCATTCTTACTTAATCATGACAGATTGATCTCCAGCCCTGTCCTCATCAACACCCACACCTGTGTTAATGGAGCAATCACTGAAACGATGTTAGGTGGTCCTTTTAAGGCAGGGCTGCAATGATGTTGAAATGTGTTTTGGGGGATAAAGTTCATTTTCTAGGCAAATATTGACTTTGCAAGTAATTGCTGTTAAGCTGATCACTCTTTATAACATTCTGGAGTATATGCAAATTGCCATTAGAAAAACTGAAGCAGTAGACTTTGTAAAAATTAATATTTGTATCATTCTCAAAACTTTTGGCCATGACTGTAGATGTTACAACATGCCTCCCAGAATAAATCTAGTCAATCAATAGAAAAAAAAAAGTCTAGAATGGTTTATGCAAACTATAAACTAAAATATTTTAATGGTACAGTATATTTTAGTATTATATTTCAAACTTTGCCTGTAACATGTGCAAACTATATTACATTATATTATATATAAATTATAATATATTGTAAATATAATAATAAAGTATTATTATTATTATTATTATTATTATTACTATTATTAATATATATATATATATAAATTTCTTGACTCTAACCCTGATAAATAGATCAGTACCATATTTCCTAATCTTAATCCTAGGATTGCAGCTAAATTATATCTGAATAAATTTATCTGCATGCATATTTCAAATCTAACCGTAAAGCATTGGAAAGGAAATAGGGGGAAAAAATAAATAAAACATAACTTTTATTCAAGAACATTTAAAAAGACTTGAGTCAGGTATCCAGGAAGTCCTAATAGCTATATGTCATTCAAACATAATGCAATGAGGTTTGAGTCTAACTACTCCTTTCAAATGCCACCCTGATATGACAGGTGGGAGACAGCTGATATTGATTACAGCCCAGTCCCAACAAGGTTAAATCTGGAGGATACTCATATGTAAATGTGGGAAATGAGCTACAACTACAGTGGCTTGCAAAAGTATTCATACCCCTTGAACGTTTTCACATTTTGTCACCTTACAACCACAAACTTAAATGTATTTTATTGAGATTTTAAGTGACAGACCAACACAAAGTAGCAGATAATTGTGAAGTGGAACAAAAATGTTCATGTCTTGCTACAGATGCTCAATGGGATTAATAATAATAATAATAATAATAATAATAATAGTCCTTTAATAGTCCCACAATGGGGAAATTCAGTGTGTTACAGCAGCAAAGATAAGCAGATACAAATACAAATACAACATGTACAGGAATGTTCCAAGGTGAGAGGCATTACATTAATAGCAGACAGACAGATAGGACGTAGCGGGGGGGGGGGGGAGGGATTTAACAGGCAGAGAGATATTTCAGTTCTCTGTGTGTAATGATCTCCGCTTAGGTCGGTGTTGGTTGTACAGCCTAACCGCGGTGGGGAGGAAAGACTTCCGATAGCGCTCCTTCTCACACCTAGGGTGGAGCAGTCGGTCACTGACAGTACTGCTCAGCGCGATCACAGTCTCATGCATGGGATGGGACTTCTTCTTCTGCATGGAGCTCACCACGGACAGTATCCTTCTGTCACCCACCACCTGCACTGGGTCCAGTGGGCTCCCCAGGACAGAGCTGGCCTTTCTAATCAGCTTGTCAAGTTTATTTCTGTCCCTGGTTGATATACTGCTCCCCCAGCAGGCCACTCCAAAGAAGATGGCTGATGCCACTACCGAGTTGAAGAAAGTTCTAAGAAGTGCCCCCCGGATTCCAAAGGCTCTCAGTTTCCTAAGCAGGTAGAGCCTGCTGTGGCCCTTCCTGTACAGGGCCTCCATATGATCTGCCCAGTCCAGCTTATTATTAAGGAGCAAACCCAGGTACTTATAGGTGTTCACAATCTCGATGCCCGTCCCCAGGATGTCCACTGGTTTAGGAGGGCTTCTGCCTTTGCGGAAGTCCACCACCATCTCCTTGGTCTTCCCCGCGTTAATCTTCAGGTGGTTCCGGTGGCACCAGTCCACAAAGTCCTGGTTCAGTTCTCTGTACTCCCTGTCATCATCATCTGTGATGAGACCCACTATTGCAGAGTCGTCAGAATACTTCTGTAGGTAGCAGCTGGATGAGTTGCACCTAAAATCTGCAGTGTACAGTGTGAAGAGGAAAGGGGCGAGAACCGTACCCTGAGGTGCCCCCATATTACAGATCACGGTACCTGACACACAGTCTCGGGCTCTCACGTATTGAGGTCGATTTGTGAGGTAGTCTAGGATCCAGTTGGAGAGGTGGTGGTCCACTCCAGCAAGGCCCAGCTTGTCCCTCAATAACCTGGGCTGTATGGTGTTAAAAGCACTGGAGAAGTCAAAGAACATTATTCTCACTGTGTTCCCTGGTTTCTCCAGGTGAGACAGAGCCCTGTGCAGAAGATGGATGATGGCATCATCTACCCCAATGCCCGGCCGATAAGCAAACTGGAGGGGATCCATAGCGGGGCTCACTAGAGGGCGGAGATGTGTGAGAACCAATCTCTCTAAGATCTTCATCAGGTGGGATGTCAGTGCTACAGGTCTGTAGTCGTTGAGGTCCATAGGGTGGGGTTTCTTTGGAACTGGTACCACACAAGAAGATTTCCATAATTCAGGGACTATTTCCTGCCTCAGGCTCATATTATACATATATGTAATTATACCACACAGCTGGTCCCCGCAAGTCTTAATTAGCCTTGCACTGATGTCATCTGGCCCTGCGGCTTTCCTCGCCTTGATCTTTTTCATCTCCTTTAGTCCATTACGTCTGGACTTTGACTGGCCATTCTAACACATGAATATTCTTTGATCTAAACCTGTGGCTCTGGCTGTATGTTTAGGGTCATTGTCTTGCTGGAAGGTGAATCTCCTTCCCAGTCTCAAGTCTTTTGCAGCCTCCAATAGGTTTTCTTCCAGGATTGCCCTGTATTTAGCTCCATCCATCTTCCCATCAACTCTGACCATCTTCCCTGCAAAGCATCATGATGCTGCCACCACCATGTTTCACAGTGGGGATGGTGTGTTCAGGGTAATGAGCAGTGTTACTTTTCCGCCACACATAGTGCTTTGCATTTAGGCCAAAAAGTTTAACTTTGGTCTCATCTGACCAGAGCACCTTCTTTCACATTTTTGCTGTGTCCCCTATATGGCTTGTGACACATCTTATGTCTTTCTTTCAACTTCTTGCCACTCTTCCACAGAGGTCAGATTTGTGGAGTACTTGACTTATAGTTGTCCTGTGGACAGATTCTCCCACCTGAGCTGTGGATTTCTGCAGCTCCTTCATAGTGACCAGTGCTGGAAATCTCAATGCTTGGGATATGTTTTTATAACCTAACCCTGCTTTAAACTTAAAACTCCACAACTTTATCTCTGACCTGGCTGGTGAGTTCCTTGGTCTTCATGATGCTGTTTTTTCACTAGTGTTCTCTAACAAACCACTGAGGCCTACACAGAACAGGTTTATTTATACTTAGACTAAATTACACACAGATGGACTCTATTAACTAATTAAGTGACTTCTGAAGGCAATTGATTGCACTGGATTTTATTTAGGGGTATCAGAGTACAGGGAGCTGAATACTTTTGCACATCACACTTTTCAGATTTTTGAAAACCATGTATCATTTTCATTCCACTACACAATTATGTGCTACTTTGTGTTGGTCTATCACTTAAAATCTCAATAAAATACATTTAAGTTTGTGGCTGTAAGGTGATGAAATGTGGAGAAGTTCAAGGGATATGAATACTTTTGCAAGCCACTGTAGGTACATAAAAAGATACTCGACTCTTCCACTAGAAAAGGAATCAATAAGTAGCTGATAATATAGTTACAGGGATCAAGTTAATACGGTTCCATAATAGGGGACCGTCTAGAGTGGGAATAGCTACACCAGGGGAAAAACGCAAATAGCCTCCTAGAATATAGTAAAGATGTGGCTGGAATAAGTATTACCCCATCTACAAATTCCATCCCAAGGTAGTTAGAATTCATTACTCAATATGTAAAGAATATATTTATATTCTCTATTATCCCTATTCTCAACGTGTTTCCCCCTGTTAGTATCCAGGGTTCATCAGGAGAAGAATATTGAGTGGGCGAGCAGAAAGTGGTGCAGTAAAAACTACATTTCCATGTGTTCCAATGGTGAACATCGGTACTCAATAGCTGACGCTGGACATTGATTCACACTGAGCATTTATAGCCAGGTCTCCTTTTGCACATTTCCTAATACTAGCCTCATTTCCTAATCCCTAATAAATTAATCTGGACATTTCTCCTAAACCTAACCTTGATACACATTTCTTAAACCTGACCCCGTTTTCTAATACTAATAAACTTAACATATTTCCTAACCCTAAGCCTAATTCTACTTCCTAATTGTAACCTTAATAAATCTAACTCTATTCAAAGTCTTCCTAAACCTAACCTATTTCCTAATACTCTATAAATATGTACCTATTTCCTAACACTAGCCATATGCATATTCATTTATCTAAACATATTTCATAACTTTAACCCTAATACACATTTTCTAGCGCTAACGCTACTCCCATACCTTAGCGTTAAAAAATAAAAGATTAAATTGTTAGGCATTATAGTTATTACAGTCATGGCCATAAGTGTTGGCAACCCTGAGATTTTCCATAAAATGAAGTATTTCTCCCAGAAAATTATTGAAATTACACGTTTGGTTATACTCATGTTTATTTCCCTTGTGCATATTGGACCAACAACAAAAAATACACACAAAGGAAAAAAACATGTGTGTAACAAAACATGTATAATTGCAATACTTTTCTGGGAGAAATATTTCAGGGGTGCCAACACTTATGGCCATGACTGTATTTGTAATTTGTTTTATTAAATTGAGTTTCTTCCATTTTTATTTGTCAAGAAATCAGAATTTTTTTGTACTTCAGTTTGCATTTATTAGTCTAGTGATTGGAAATGAGTTTTAGGTTACAGTGCTGGCCAAAATTATTGGCACCCCTGCAATTCTGTCAGATAATACTCAATTTCTTCCAGAAAATGATTGCAATCACAAATGCTTTGGTAATAATATCTTCATTTAATTTGTCTTCAATGGAAAACCACAAAAAGAATTGTCAAAAAGCCAAATTGGATATAATTCCACACCAAACATAAAAAAGGGGGTGGACAAAAGTATTGGCACCCTTTGAAAAATCATGTGATGCTTCTCTAATTTGTGTAATTAACAGCACCTGTTACTTACCTGTGGCACATAACAGGTGGTGGTAATAACTAAATCACACTTGCAGCCAGTTGAAATGGATTAAAGTTGACTCAACCTCTTTCCTGTGTCCTTGTGTGTACCACATTGAGCATGGAGAAAAGAAAGAAGACCAAAGAACTGTCTGATGACTTGAGAAGCAAAATTGTGAGGAAGCATGAGCAATCTCAAGGCTACAAGTCCATCTCCAAAGACCTGAATGTTCCTGTGTCTACCGTGCGCAGTGTCATCAAGAAGTTTAAAGCCCATGGCACTGTGGCTAACCTCCCTAGATGTGGACGGAAAAGAAAAATTGACGAGAGATTTCAACGAAAGATTGTGCGGATGGTGGCTAAAGAACCCTCGACTAACATCCAAACAAGTTCTAGCTGCCCTGCAGTCTGAGGGTACAATAGTGTCAACCCGTACTATCCGTCGGCGTCTGAATGAAAAGGGACTCTATGGTAGGATACCCAGGAAGACCCCACTTCTGACCCAGAGACATAAAAAAGCCAGGCTGGAGTTTGCCAAAACTTACCTGAGAAAGCCAAAAACTTTTTGGAAGAATGTTCTCTGGTCAGATGAGACAAAAGTAGAGCTTTTTGGGAAAAGGCATCAACATAGAGTTTACAGGAAAAAAAAGAGGCCTTCAAAGAAAAGAACACGGTCCCTACAGTCAAACATGGCAGAGGTTCCCTGATGTTTTGGGGTTACTTTGCTGCCTCTGGCACTGGACTGCTTGACCGTGTGCATGGCATTATGAAGACTGAAGACTACCAACAAATTTTGCAGCATAATGTAGGGCCCAGTGTGAGAAAGCTGGGTCTCCCTCAGAGGTCATGGGTCTTTCAGCAGGACAATGACCCAAAACACACTTCAAAAAGCACTAGAAAATGGTTTGAGAGAAAGCACTGGAGACTTCTAAAGTGGCCAGCAATGAGTCCAGACCTGAATCCCATAGAACACCTGTGGAGAGATCTCAAAATGGCAGTTTGGAGAAGGCACCCTTCAAATCTCAGGGACCTGGAGAAATTTGCCAAAGAAGAATGGTCTAAAATTCCAGCACAGCATTGTAAGAAACTCATTGATGGTTACCAGAAGCGGTTGTTCGCAGTTATTTTGTCTAAAGGTTGTGCTACCAAGTATTAGGCTGAGGGTGCTAATACTTTTGTCCGGCCCATTTTTGGAGTTTTGTGTAAAATGATCAATGATTTGACTTTTTTTTCATTCTCTTTTGTGTTTTTTCATTGCAAGCAAAATAAATGAAGATATTATTACCAAAGCATTTGTGATTGCAATCATTTTCTGGAAGAAATTGAGTATTATCTGACAGAATTGCAGGGGTGCCAATACTTTTGGCCAGCACTGTAGGAAATGTGTTTTTTGCTTTGAAAATGAATATTAAAGATAGAAGTGTAATTTATTAGGTTTAGGATTAGAAATGGGTGTTTATCTGTTATAGGCAAATTGTGAATTGAAGAATTGAATGTGTGAATTTCACTCTTTCAAGGTTTTTGTTAGCATGTTGTAATATTGTACTTAGTTGGTTTATGAGAAATTGTATTAGCTAGCTAAACTGAAGATCTGTTAAAGGGAATCTGTCAGGGCAATTTGGGACACTAAACCACCCACATGCCCATATGGACCTGGGGTTTAGTGTCCCAAATCACCCTGTTGTAATGCAATCCATGGCCGCATTAAAAATAAAAAAGCTTTATACTCACCCTGCCGCTGTACTCCCCGCGCCTGCGCAGTTCCGGGAGGTGTGCCTCATGAATAAGCCAGACCGATCTCACCAAACAACGTCGATCGGACCCTTATCTAGGTAAGTATAAAGGTTTTTTATTTTTAATGCGCCTGCGGATTGCATTACAACAGGGCAATCTGGGACACTAAACCCCTGTCTATAAGGACCTGTGGGTGGTTTAGTGTCCCAGATTGACCTGACAGATTCCCTTTAAGTCTGATCACATTCGGTCACATCTGGTCACATGCATATAAGTTATGATTTCATAAAGTTTTACTTCTTGCCAACAGTTGCCAGGTTCCTCTTCACACCATCCTTAACTGGACATTGTGGGAACATACAAGTGTACGCATATTTACACAATAATTTTCAAGCACCGGGAACTTACATCAGTTCTTACTTCATCTAGTCACTGAAACATCTATGTTTTATTGACAATGATCAATATAATAATGTTTCTTGTGGACACAGTCATAGTTGGAAGAATGTAGTCTGGTATCAGGATTGCACTATCATTTGAAATTACTAGAAAGGGCACTGTAAATGCTAATTGTATAAAACATATATTACCGTATTTTTCGGACCATAAGGCGCACCGGATTATAAGGCGCATTATCAATAAGGGCCTGCTAAGGCGTCTAGGTTCATATATAAGGCGCACCGGATTATAAGGCGCAGCGCATTAAATATAACAAAGCTCAGACCGTAAGTCAAACTTTGTTTAACTCTTTCACGATAACTCTCAACGTGTTCAGTTGTAACTGCAAATGAATACATTTACTTTTTCAGTTCATTCCTCCACCACAAATCCATCAAACTCTTCATCTTCAGTATCAGAGTTTAATAGTTGTGCGATTTCAGCATCAAACATGCTCGGGTCCCCCTCATCATTATCCGAGTCGGTCTCATTGCTGATGTTTAACTCTTCAGTGATGATTCCAGACTTCCTGAAAGCTCAGATGACACTGGAGACTGATACCTTCTCCCAGGCGTCCACGATCCACTTGCACATAGTGGCATAACTCGCCAGGCGTTGCCTCCCGGTGTTGGTGAATGTGTGGTCACCTTCTGTCATCCAATTATCCCATGCAGCTCGCAATTTAACTTTAAAAGACCTGTTGATGCCAATATCTAGCGGCTGGAGCACCTTGGTTAATCCACCTGGAATGACGGCAAGCTCCGAATTAGTTTTCTTCACTTGGGCTTTGACAGCATCGGTCACATGGGCGCGCATAGAGTCACAGACCAATAGGGATGGGGATCTGTGAAAAAAACCATCCGGTCTCCTGACGTAGACCTCCCTCAGCCACTCACTCATCTTCTCCTCGTCCATCCAGCCCTTTGGGTTAGCCTTGATGATGACACCAGCAGGAAACTGTTCCTTTGGCAAAGTCTTCCTCTTGAAAATGACCATGAGTGGTAGTTTCTGGCCATTAGCCTGACAGGCGAGAACTACAGTGAAAGATGACTTCTCGTTTCCTGAGGTATGTATAGATACCGTACTGGTCCCTGTTTTCTCAACAATACGGTTTACGGGGATGTTGAAAGTGAGGGGGACCTCATCCATGTTAGTGATGTGTTCTGGTTGGATATTCTTTTCATTTATTTTGGTTATGCAGTAGGTGCGGAAAATGGCCAGCTTCTCTTCATAATCCTTTGGCAGTTGCTGGCAGACAGTAGTTCTGGTGTGGATGGAGAGATTACGCCTTTTCATAAAACGAAAGCACCATGAAGGACCTCCTCGAAAGTCCTTGATCTCCATGTCGCGTGCTATCGCTGTGGCTTTGAGACGAATAGAGACAGTGGAGACGCTTCTACCTGCGGTTCTCTGTTCGATAACCCACTGTTCTATTTTGTCCTCCAAATGTGGCCATCTTGCTTTGTTTCCTCGGAAACTCAGTTTGGTCTTCTTTACCTGGCGTAGGGCATCTTCTTGTTTCCTCCACTTACGCACCATAGATTCATTTATGTTGAATTCTCTTGCAGCTGCTCTATTTCCATGCTCTACTGCATAACTTATAGCTTTAAGCTTAAAATCTGCATCATAAGCATGTCTCTTAACAGGAGGCATTTTTGGGGTAGTCGGTATAAAAAAATTAAACACAGGGCTCCTGCGCACAGAGCTGTATGTATCACCGCGCTCAGTGAGGATCCTGACTACTGTGGCCGTAATGCTTAAGCCATTTGTGGGTTCACATATAAGGCGCATCGGACTATAAGGCGCACTTTTGATTTCTGAGAAAATCATAAGATTATATATGCGCCTTATAGTCCGAAAAATACGGTATATTGTCTTTGTCATAAATAGCATTTCTTAGGTTCAGTGAGGATTGTGAAAAATGCCTACAGCATTGAAATATTCTTCTTCTGTGAACATGATGCAGTGTGAATGTTAATTTACTTTCTCTTAACTGATTATTACAATAGAGAAATGATAAGGTCGATTAGAGAGTTGAAACTTGTTAAGCTAAGTCACATACTGAAGAATTAATAAGTCAAGATTGTTCAAAAGATATATTCATCTACAATATATTAGATGAACAAATTGCTTTTGCCGGGTTAAAGATGATCAGTGATTGTGACTAATTAACCAGAATATTTTTTATTTTGGCCAATTTTTTAACCTTTATTGTTGGTAATTGGTGTTTTAGATGGTGTTTACATATAACAGGCAGTAGATAGACTGTATATTATATTGTCTTCACAGGAAAATGAGACTAAAATATAACTTTTAATAATAAAATTTAAACAGCAAAAAAAGGGCCTAGGCTCAATAGTAACCAAAGTGCACTAATTAAACACATATGAAAATAAAATAGCGCAATCACAGTGAATATATAACTATAGATATTTGGCACAGGGTAGATCTCATACCCCTGTACCACTGTACAGTGTCGGACTGGGATGTCTAGGGCCCACCAGTGGAATTGTTTCTATGGGCTCACCATCAGATTCCCTGCAGATCAGCGGTACCGAGACAGGGCGGCTAAAGGTAATAACATGTCAGGTGCCATGCTGCTCACCCGCTATACCATGTGCACCACTGCACTACCTAAACCTACTGCTACACCCTGTATGGCAAGTGAACAGCGTGGCTCCTAGAATTCTTACCTTTACCTGTAGCCGCAATGTCCTGGAAAAGCTGATCTGCAGAGGTCCTGGCTGTTGTATCATCGCAGACGTAATATTGATGGCCTATCCTAAAGACAGGCCATCAGTATTAGAAAGATGGATAAATCCTTTAAAGAGGTTGTCCAGGAATTGGAGCAACCTATGTGGCTGGTGGGAGGTGTAAAGTAAAAAATAAATAAATTAAAAAGCATACACGCCTGTCCCCGACACTCCATTGTCGGCTGCCAGTGTCCATTCAGTTTCCTGCACCTCATGTGACCGCTAAGACCAATTAGGTACAGGATTTCCATAAATGAGGCACTGCCATGAGACCGAACAGACACAGGCAGGGGACAATGAGGTGCTGGGGACAGGTGAGTATGCTTTTTTTTTTTTTTAATTTTCTTATTTTTACACCTCCCTGGCGGCCACCACAGTGGTCGCTCCAGTTAATAGACAACCTCTTTTAAGGGGTTGTCTGGGCCAAATTTTTCTATGGTCACTTCAGTGGTCCCCCCATACAGTGGCTTCTTCACTGGTCCCCCACACTGTATGGGGAACAGTGATGGGGTCCTTATATTGTGTGGGAGCAGTGATGGAGGCTGACATCCTGTGGGGGGACATTAAACTGTGTGATGCATATTAAAGGGGTTCTCCAGGGTTAATCTTTTTTATGGCCTAAGCTTAGAATAGGCCATAAATACCTGATCGGTAGAGGGCTGACACACGGCCCCATCAGCTGTACGGAGCCACTTTCGGCGCCTGTTCTGTACACAACACAGGGCCGGAAGCAGAAAGCTCCATCCACTGTATAGCAATCAGATGCCTTCACTGCAGCTCAGCTCCCACTGACTTCAATAAGTGCTGAGCTGCAGTGAAGGTGCCCGGCTAATACACAGTGGACAGCGCTTTCTACTTCTGGCCCTGTATTGTGTCCAGGACGGGTGCCAGAAGTGGGTCCGTACAGCTGATCGGTGCGGGGTCAGCCCCCTACAGATCAGGTATCTATGGCCTATCCTAAGGATAAACCATAACAAATTATGCCTGGACAACCTTTACTATACCCCATAATGTGCCACACTTTAAAGAGGTTGTCCAGTATAATTTTTTTTCTTTTTTATAATTAGTCCGCGGGAGGTGAATCCCCCCTACCCCCCCCTCCAAAAAAAACCAAAAAAAACCCCAGCATACTAAACATACTCACCTGTCCCTGGTGTCCTCCCAGCACGGTCCGGTCCTGCAGCTCCGCTGTCTTCTTTTTGCCGGAAGTCCTCACTGGCTGTAACGTCCCAGGTCCCTTCCCTTAGGCCGCTGATTGGCCTCAGGGGTCATGTGAGGTCACAGGTAGTCATGTGCAGGGGGAACTTCAGCTGGAAGAAAACAACAGAACTGCAGGATCAAACCGCTCTGGGAGACACTGGGGACAGGAGAGAAAATATGTTTTTTTTTTTTTTTTTTTTTTTCGCCTGCCCCGGCATAATTAAAAAAAAAAAAATGTTATCCCCCTTTAATGTACCCCAGGCTATTGGCCTCCATCACTGCCCCCACCAACAATATAATGACCCCATCAATGGTCCCCATACAGTATAGGGGCCCAGTGAAGAAGCCACTGTATGGAGTATATGCTCCACAGTGGCCCCCACACAGTATAATATACTCCCCACAGTTGCCCCCACACAGTATTATAAGCTCCCAACAGCCCCCCTCCGCTTCGGTGCTATTATTATACTCTGGAGTCTCCTCAGACCCCAGAGTATAATAATCGGAGGCCAAGGGAAGGTGATTAAAAATAACAAATATTCATACTCACCTTGCCTTACCTTTCCTTGGCATCCTCACTCCATCCTACCGTCTTCAGCGTCTTCAGGCCCACTTCCGACGTCACTGCTGAGCCCTGTGATTGGGCCTCAGCGGTTACGTGGGGGCGCACTGATGTCATTACGCAGCCGCGCCTCATGTGACCCAATTAATGAGTGAAACCACTGTATATTATATTGTATTTTAAAAGAATCTGAATCCAAATATCTACAAATGTATCCAACTTAACTGATCCAGTTTGGTTAACCAATGCAATTTCTCATGAAACTAATTGAACGCAAAATCAGAAATGCTAAAAAATGTCTTGAAAGGAAATGCAAATCAAATTTTCCTTGCACCCCAAACAAGGTGGCCACACAGACACAAATTAGATAGCTAGCATATTTATTTGTGATAGTTTACCACAAGATCTTGTTGCTTTTAGAAAAGTTGCTTTGTCTGTGACACACATATGGATATGTGCCTTCAAGAGTAATGGTAATAGAGGACACATACTTTTACCCTTACAAGAAAGTTTGGAGGATGCTACCTAATTTTCATGTGTGTCTGTGTCAGTTTGTGCCTATTGTGTGTATCTGGCAATTAGGGTTCCAATTCATCTCAAAGTTATTTAAGGAAATTAAGGTTTATTATGAATTTTTGAAAATGTTCAGATTCATGCAAATCCAAATGTTCTGGGGTATGATTCACATGAACAGACTAAAATGGCAGTCACCATGTGAAAAGCATAGAGATGGGATCACATGTTCTCAGAGACCAGGTGGGCTCACCCATAATGCTTTGCAATCATAACAGGGGACAGTCAATCATGAAATACTTTGTCTAAATGAATGATGAATAGAGATGGGCGAAAAATTCATTTTTTTTCAGATTCAGGTGGTTCAGGTCCAAGATTTGGTTCAGGTCGAACAAGTTCGGTATGAACCACATCTTAAATGGGCTTAAACATAGTGTATAACACTATCAGGGCTCCTAGGAACCTATCTGTCCAATTTCTAGTTCTCTAAGGCAAGTTCTCTTACATTTAGCTGTGTTTGCCTTAGAGAACTAGAAATTGGACAGATAGGTTCCTAGGAGTCCGGAAAGTGTTATACACTATGTTTTAAGCCCATTTAAGATGTGATTCATACCGAACTTGTTCGACCTGAACCAAATCTTGGACCTGAACTACCTGAACCCAGTAGCTGCTGGTGAACCCTGGGAGGAAGGGAATAACAAGACAGAGAGACCTAAGCTGAACCCCTCCTCTGTCCCTGCCTACTTTCCTCACTGCCCTAGGTGGCAGAGAACAACTGGATGGCAGTCACTTCTTGTGATATAGGTGATAATGCAGAATGCACACAAGACAAACAACAATTAACGGGAGGTCAGCTAGCCAATGGGTCGGAACCAGTCGAGAAGCGCAGTACAGAATCAAAATCCAAGAGAGCAGTCACAAGAAAAGCCAAAGGTCAGAAATGTAAATAGTAACAGTATAGAGCCAGCACGCACAGAAAGGCAATAGCAAGCACTAAGGTGAGAGTGGGAAAACAATATATAGGAAGAAAGAACCCACCCCAGACTTGATTGGAAGAAAAAATGTCAATCACACAAGTAAGGCTGATATTAACTATTTGAGGAGCAGAGTGAAACAAAGGTGTAAGAGATGGATGTGGGGGAAAATCAATTACAGAGGTGAGGGAATAGAACAGTGTTCAGACTGTTCAGAGTATAACAAGAACCTAAAGCAAAGAATCATAGCCGGACACGCATCCTGCACTGTAGCATGTGGCCGGAGAATGGTGCCAAAGTCCGAATGGGCAAGGATGTTGCACCGAAGTTATGTCAAAGTGAAAGTGACATAAACAAACACAAACTTTGAGTTTAACCCTTATATGACACATTTTTGTTTTAGTTCTTTAGTCGTACTTCAAAATGGTACCAATTATTATTCTGTACAATGTGCTGGGAAGCGGGAAAATGATTCAGAATGAGGTGGAATTGAGAAAAAAAACGCAGTACCGCCATTTTCTTATGGGTTTTGTTTTTACGGATTTCACTCTGTAGTAAAAATGCTTTATTCTATAGGTCAGTACAATCACAGTGATTCAAAATTATATAGTTTTTTATGTTTTAATAACTTTACAAAAATTCTAAATTTTGAAGAAAAAATAATTCTTTGAATCACCATATTTTGACACTTGTAACGTTTTTTTCAGTGTACGGAGCTGTGTAAGGTGTCTTTTTTTGAGGGACAATACAGTATGTAGTTTTTATTGATAGCATGTTGTGGAATCTATGCTGTTTTGATCACTTTTTATTCCTTTTTTTAGAGAGGCAATTTGGCGAAAAAATGCCAAATCAATTATTTTGATATTTTTTCCTGCTCTGTCATTTACCGTATGGGACAAATGTTTTTATATTTTAATAGTTTGGGAATTTTCGGACTTAGGGATGCCTAATGTGTTTATGCTTACTTTTATTTGTTTTCATTTATATGTGATCTAGGGAAAGGGGGGTGATTTAAACTTTTAGTTTTTTTTTTTTTTTTTTATATTTTTTAAAACTTTTTTCTTTTTTTAACATTTATTTTAGTCCACTGGGGGGCTTGAACATGTGATCTTTATTTTTTATAGAAAAAATGGCCTGTTTTGATGACTTGTAGAAGTGCTGCAGGCTTGTTATTATTTGGGAGACAAATTTGTTGCTGTGTGCCTAGTTGAAAAGTGATGAAGAAATTGGCTTTTCAAAATAAAAAGGCCACCAAAAATGATCCCTTTATGGGAGCAGATGTGAAATCTAAATGTTAGTACTTTTTTATGCCAACACTGTAGCACCAACAGCATGGTATGGTGGAATGTGATGAATGAGGCCGCAGGACATGTCTGACATAGTGGTGGCAGTATTGGTAACTGTGGCAACATGAGTGGCAATATGGCATGGAATAATATGATGGACTAGGCTGCTGGACATGTCTAGCTGAGTGGTGGCAGTTTGGCTCACACAGCACAGAATTTCTCCCTCACTCCTATGATTTCTATTACTAATCTGCCTGTAATAGATTAAATCTGACTAAACTTTGTTCTAACTCTGCTACTTCTAAGATTCTCTAGCTGTATTGCTGTATTGGAAGCTTTGGTGCACAAATGCTGTGTATTGCTGAAGAAAATGAAGTAATTGCTTTGGATCATGCAATGATGAATAACACATCCATCACCTTCTTCTACCCTCACTGAAATGCCTTGCATTCCAGCCCACAGTACCTTTTATACTGTAAATGATATCAGGTGTAAATGACTGTAAGGTGTCCACCATCTATTGCCTGAGAGGTTGTCAGATGATGTCAGGTGATGCTAGAAAATCACAGTGACTCACAATGACTCACATCTAAAATGAACTGCAAATTATTCGGATTTGTTAAAAACCAGTAGGCAGTAGGCAGTATAAAATGCCCATACTGTTGGTGAAAGTATCCATTTTATGAGGAGAGATTAGAGAAATAAAGTTTCCAGATCAGAAAGAACTAGTTATAAAATAATACAGATATAATAACATGTGTGGTTCCTGTGGATTAGTTTACTTAGGACTGGAGAAGAAGATCTAGGTTCAATAAATTAATTATTTGATGCAAAGTGATAGGAGACTGAGTGAGAGATGCCTGTCTCATCACAGCATTGTATGTGTCAATGACATGTTCATCAATCCAATTCTCAGCATCCAATTTAAATCCAGTCTACACTGTACTACTTTATTTCCCCCCACATATCCACTTTAAACCTTTTAGATGCCAATGGTCGTGGCACCTGGTAAGAGGGCTCCCTTTGTTGTTTCTCCATTAAGCCCTGGCATCATAATTGCCATGTTAGCAGTGTCCTTGAGAGTCTGCAGTTTAAAACACAACAATGGAATATAAAAAAGAAGAAAGAAACATGCTGATTTTTTCACAAATCTGTTCTTATTAAATGAAGCCATAAAACATCATCCTCATAATTATGACTTCCTGTAGAGAAGTTAAGTTGTCATTTATAGCACAACACTGTGTTATATCTTTGGCATTATACCACTAAAATACTAGAGATACTTTTAGATATAAAACTCTGGAATACTATAAATGTAAAACATAAATTTCTACTATACCTAAAGAACAAAAAAAAAAGGCTTTGTGCTCATTCTGATCTCAATGATAAACTCAGGGACATATTTTCAGTACTTGGAATCAGCGACTCATGTTTGTTTAATCATTTTTAATCAGCAACATGACTCAGTTCTCTGTGTGGCTGCAATGGGTTTACTGCTAACTAAATGTATACATCATTAGCTAATCGCTTGTAAAGATAGAAATATTTGGAACAGATGGGAAATTGTGAATTTATTGCCAGCCTTTTAGTTCATTAAGGCAATATGCTATCTGCATCATTTTCACTTACTGGAACTGTTTGACCTGTTAAATTGTTTACTGTTAACAAGACAGACAGAAACAAATATAGGTGGATAGATATATACTGTAGATAGCAGGATAGATAGATAGATAGATAGATAGATAGATAGATAGATAGATAGATAGATAAATAGCAGGGGCACAATTAGCAAATACTAGGCACCATAGCAAACTTTTGACTTTGGCCCCACACATCCCACAGTGACCCCTTCATAAAGTATAATGTCCCATAGTAGTCCTTCCACACAGTATAATGTCTCTAGTGGCCCCTCCACACAGTATAATGTCTGATAGCGGCTCCTTCATTGGCATCATGATGCCAGCCTGATCCATGTGACGTCTGTGATGTCATTGAAGAGTCCTGAAGACAGCAGGGAGTCACACCAGAGCCCAGGAGAGGTGAGTATGAGTGTTTATTTTTTTCACCTCCCTAGGGACTCCGATCACTATACTCTGGGGTCTGAAGAGACCCCAGAGTATAATGATAACAGTTTCGGTTCAGACTTTTTCAAAATGCCAGGCAAACGCCGCAAGACGAATTTCGGAAGGTTCACCCAACAAATACCAAGTGCTGTGGCACTACTTTGTGATCCCTGCTCCTACCATAGCTACCTCCTCTTCCCCTTCAGCCCTCTAAGGGGTCTTGTGCGTTCCATATCATGTTCCTGCTAGTGATATCTTTATGCTGTTTAGCATCAGCGATGTGATATGGAATGCACGGGACCCCCTGGAGGGCTGAAGGGGAAACGGGGATGGCTGTGAGCAGGTAACGGTCTATTTTTAAAAAGAGAATTGCAGGCCCCATGGTAATTCCGCCACTGGATGATATATATATATACAGTAGAACGCAAGATAGTCAAGACTAGAGATACGTGATTAGTACTTAATACGTGAGGGAAGTACAGTAAGGTTGTGTTCACATCTGCGCTGGAACTGTTCACACTTTCGCAGAGGACTTTAAAAATGACAGACACCCGACGGGCCCCATTTTAGTCAATGGCAGTCTACCGAACTCCATGTGTAACCACTGTTTCAGTGGTCCGCCTTTGTTCTGGACTTCCAATAGACAAGAACAATGGAGAGGCAGTATTAGTGTGACATACAAAATAATTCAGATCTGTAAAAAAATCTACATATTAGTCTAAATTAACATGGCCATATATAGATGTAGCAAGGATTAACATAACGCCTTTGAAGCAAACTTGAAATTGACAGTCAATACAACAAAAGTCATTGAGACAGGGGTTTTCTCATTCTGAAGCACCACAATACACAAATCTCTAGAGAACTAAGCAATGTTTGCAGTGATTCTGCAGAGAAATTCAACACTTCCTGCCATGTAACTGGGGATCACAGTATTGGGGCACTAAGTTACCATCAGGGTCCCTTATATATAGAATAGATGTCCAAACTAGAACTGTGTTAGGCCTTACTCAAACTACAGTGCTGGCTTTCCATGAAAAATATCCATGTTGATCTGCTGAAGCCCGTTGAAGGGGACTATTCACATGACAGTGAGTAACAGCCATGTGACGGCTGTTTTCGAACAGCCATCACACATCCGTTTTAAAAACCATGGATGTCTATGGGTCTATTCACATGACTTTATCTATGTCAGTCAAAATGGACAAAGAGAGTATGTCAGTTTTTTTTTTACGATCATGAAAAAATGGTCTGTCAAAAAATTGGATATATAAATAGATCAATAGACATTCTTGGTTTTAAAAATGACCATGTGATAGCCATTCCATAAACGGCGGTCACCAGTCATGTTCATAAAACCGTATTGTTTCTTTAAAGTGAGTCTGCCTACAGTTTGGACCCCTAGAAACTGCTGAAAACACTAGCTAGGGACATAGTATAGATGACCATGACACTCTCGTAATACAGAGTATGTTCTAGTGGTACCATAAGCTCGCAACCCAGAACAATGTGTAGATTAAAGTTCTGCATATCCCAGAAATGAAATAAAGGTGACTGTTTGATCTGCCTTTAACAGTTCATGCAAGCACAAAAGAAAATGAATTGATTTCTGCATTGTACAGAAGTGAACATCCCCACTGACACCCCTATCTCCCCAGCTGCCTCCCAGTTTCTCTCAATAACCATGTCTTTTGGTCTTTCACAACTTTCCTCTTCCGCCATACATATAGATGGCAACAACATTGATCTTGTCTTCCATCGACTCCTCACAGTTTCTAAATTTGCTAATTCTTCTCTGCCACTCTCTGATCATAACCTTCTGTCTCTCACCATCAGTGCTTTCTCTCCTTCACAGGACACACCTACTCATCATACATATAGGAATTTACGTGCTATTAACACCCAGCACCTCTCAGATACTCTACAGTCCTCGCTGTTCCCCATCTCTTCACTCTCCTGTTCCAATCTGGCCACCAGTCACTATAATGAAACCCTTAAGAGTGCATTGGATGAGGCACCCCCCCTCCACTCGAAAAGTTTGACGCAGGAGGCAGCAACTCTGGCACACGCCACAGACACATTTTCTTCAGCGGTGCTCTAGGTGTGCTGAACGTCTGTGGAGAAAATCACGTTCACCTGCAGACTTCCTCCACTTTAAATTTATGCTTAAAACCTATAATTCTGTCCTTCACCTAGCCAAACAAGCCTATTTCACTGCTCTCATCTCTTCTCTCTCCTGTAACCCTAAAAGGCTATTTGAAACTTTTCACTCCTTACTCACTCCCAAGGTGCAGATGCCATTCACAGACCTTAGTGCGGATGACCTGGCCACTTATTTCCATGATAAAATTGATAAGATCCGTCAGGAAATAACTGCCCAATCCCCAGGTGGCACTGACCCCCTCACCAGCCGCACTTCAGACTGTTCATTCTCATCTTTTGAACCTGTTACAGAAGTGGAAGTATCTCAGCTACTTTCTTATTCTCGCCCTACGACCTGCAGTAGTGACCCTTTCCCCTCACACCTTCTCCAGTCTGTCGCTTGCCGTCACGACTTACCTTACTAAAATATTTAACCTCTCTCTCTCTTCTGGAATTTTCCCATCCTCTTTCAAACATGCTGTCATAACCCCACTACTGAAGAAATCCTCCCTTGACTCGTCCTGTGCTGCTAACTATCGACCTGTCTCTAACCTCATTTTCATCTCCAAAATCTTGGAACGCTTAGTCTATTCTCGTTTAATCCGCTATCTTTCTGCTAACTCTCTTCTTGACCCCTTACAATCTGGCTTCCGCACTCTGCACTCTACTGAAACGGCCCTCACAAGAGTCTCCAATGATCTCCTTGCGGCTAAATCCAAAGGTGACTACTCTCTTATTCTTCTAGATCTCTCAGCAGCATTTGACACTGTTGACCATCAACTCCTGCTCATTATGCTCCATTCTGTCGGGCTCAAGTACACCGCTCTCTCCTGGTTCTCCTCTTATCTCTCTGACCGCACTTTCTGTGTATCATTTGCGGGCTCTGTTTCTTCCTCTCTTCCCCTTGCCGTTGGGGTTCCTCCGGGCTTGGTCCTAGGTCCCCTGCTCTTCTCCCTCTACACAGCCCCCATTGGACATACCATCACTAGATTTGGCTTTCGGTACCATCTTTATGCTGATGACACCCAGTTATATACGTCATCTCGTAACATCACCCCTGCACTAATACAGAACACTAGTGACTATCTCTCTGCTGTCTCAAATATCATGTCTTAGCTCTATCTGAAACTGAATCTCTCAAAGACTGAACTGAACTCTTTCCACCATCTAATAGATCTGTCCCTGATATCTCCATTGCAGTCTCTGGCCTTACCATAACTCCTAGGCAGTATGCCCGCTGCCTTGGGGTTTTGTTTGACTCAGACCTTTCCTTCACCCCTCATATCCAATCACTCGCACGCTCATGTCATCTCCTCAAAAACATCTCCAGAATACGCCCTTTCCTTACCACAAATATACTAAAGACACTTCTTGTTGCCCTGATTGACTCTCTCCTTGACTACTGTAACTCCTTACTAATCGGTCTTCCCCTTACTAAACTCTCCCCTTTACAATCTATTCTGAATGCGGCAGCCAGGCTCATCTATCAGTCTAGACGCTGCAGCGATGCCTCCGGTCTGTGCCGGTCACTACATTGGCTGCCTATTCAATACAGAATACAATATAAACTTATCACCCTCATTCACAAGGCTCTCCATAATGCTGTACCTCCTTACATTTCCTCCCTTATCTCTGTCTATCGCCCAACCTGTACTCTCCGTTCACTCAATGACCTAAGACTAACATCCTCTATTATCAGAACCTCCCATGCTCGTATACAAGACTTCTCCTGAGTTGCACCACTTCTCTGGAATGCTCTATCCCAGACTATTAGATTAACCCCCAATTTCCACAGCTTCAAGCGTAAACTAAAGTCATATCTTTTCAGACAGGCCTATCACAACTCCTAATGTAAACCCTTCCGTAGTTAGAATCCCTAAAACATACCCTCCTCAGTTTATGCTCCAACATTATCTCACAGGATATGATGCCGTACCAGACTAACTTTATATAGTATGTCCAGGCACATCTGCACGTTAAAGGACACGACTGGTGGCGGTTCATACAGCTTATATATGTGTAATGACAGTAACCTCTATTACAAAATTGTCTGACCATTGTACAAGCAATGCTACGTCTGTTGCTGCCCCTGCTACCTCTTGTGTCACCCCCTCTACCTCATAGATTGTAAACTCTTGAGAGCAGGGCCCTCAGTCCCAGTGTGTGAATTGACTATTTCTTTTGTAATGTATCTTTTTTGCCAGTACTTGAACCCTACAAATTGTACAGCACTGCGGAATATGTTGGCGCTATATAAATAACATTTAATATTATTATATTATTATTAAGTGCAAATATGTGACATGTGAACCAAATAAAACATACCTATGTGGATTGTCATACTATAGTATTTATTACAGATATAAAGAAGCTATACTTCATCTCACTCCTCAATGCAAATTGTCTTCTGGGAATTGTTTAACTGTCAGGTGTCCTGGACTCTCTCCAGTAAACACTCCCACCCCTCCACACTTGAGTGACATCTCTAGCATCCATCCCCGAGACTACAAGATCCATTTAAGTGCTGTGTAAATGAATAAAAAAGTTACTGTCAGCACTTACACAAAAGACAGGAAGCACTATATGTCCATATTTTACACAAAATGAACTACTCCTCTCTCTAGCAAGTTGACAGCAGATTACACTGAACCTTAAAGAATTTTCCGGGATAATACAAAATTTTAACATTAAACTAAACACACCCGCCCATCTACTTTATAAATTACTTTAATTAGAAAAAAATTCATACTTACCACTATCGCTGGGGCTGTCACGTGACCGCCCCAGGCACATCTTCATAGTATCCTGTGACGATCCATTTCTCCACTTCTGCTGCTGGCATCTATGGGGGGCAGGGGTCATTGGGGTGCTGCTGATATCTAAGGGAGGGCAGGGGTCCTTGTGGTGCTGCTAGCATCAAAGGGGGGCAGGGATCCATGGGGTGCTGCTGGCACCTAAGGGGGGCAGAGGTCCTTGGAGAGCTTCTGGCATCTAAGGAGGGGCAGGGATCTGTGGGGTGCTGCTGGCATCTAAGGGGGGGCAGGTATCTGTGGGGTGCTGCTGGCATCGAAGGGAGCAGGGATCCATGGGGTGCTGCTGGCATATAAAGGGGAAGCAGGGGTCCCTGAGGTGCTGCTGGCATCTAAGGGGGAGGCAGGGATCCGTGGAGAGCTTCTGGCATCTAAGGGGGGGGCAGGGATCCGTGGGGTGCTGCTGGCATCTAAGGGGGGGGCAGGGGTCCTTGGGGAGCTTCTGGCATCTAAGGGGGAGCAGGGATCCTTGGGGTACTTCTGGCATCTAAGGGGGGGGCAGGGATCCATGGGGTGTTTCTGGCATCTAAGGGGGGCAGGGATCCGTGAGCTGCTGCTGGCATCTAAGGGGGGGGGCAGGGATCTGTGGGGTGCTGCTGGCATCTAAGGGGGGCAGGGGTTCTTGGGGAGCTTCTGGCATCTAAGGGGGAGCAGGGATCCTTGGGGTACTTCTGGCATCTAAGGGGGGGCAGGGATCCATGGGGTGCTGCTGGCATCTAAGGGTGGGGGAAGGGGTCCCTGGGGTTCTGCCTGTGTATTGGAGGTGTCGGGCCCCTTGGGCCTTGCCACCTATGCATTGGGAGGAGGGGTGCTGCCCCCTGTGTGCTGTGGAGGTGGGAGGGGGGCTTCAGTCCCTAGGGCAGTGCCGCCTTATTGTTATACATAGACCCTATGCTGACTTTCACAGAAAGAGCCAAGACCATGAACCTACCTATAGTAACTACAGAATACACTGAGACTATGAACCTACCTGCAGTAACTTCATTCTAGTCAGGTCAGTAGTGCGACAGCTAGAATGGAGTTGTTGTATGGAGGACCTACCTATAGTAGCTACAAAATACACCGAGACCATGAACTTACTTGCAGCAAATCCATTCTAGACAGTACAGTAGTGAGACAGCTAGAATGGAGTTGTTGTATGGAGGACAGTGGTGAACCTAGCCTCTTTGTTGCCTGGAGGCGGACTATGGAAAGACGCCCCCCGCCCAAAAAAAAAAAAATAAAAAAATAAAAAATTGAGTTTACTTGCTACTAACTTCACACACTGCTGTTGTTGAACAATATACACAAAGTTATAAAACAGTTTATAAAAGAATTCTTCTTCCTGTATTACTTCAGTGTCAGAGATCAACATCACGGCATTAACAATGAAAATAACTGCTTGGTGGATGGACGAGCCCACATTGCCCCCATTCTCTTTAATAGGAGCACCGCAGATAGCTTAGTACTGTACTTTGGGTATCTTTGGCACTCCCATTGAAGTGAATGAGAGCCACGCAGGTTTGTCCATCCACCAAGCGACACACCTACTGTATATATATGGCTGTGGTCAGGCTGAATTCTCACCCAGTGGGGGCAAAAAAACCCAATTCTCAGGCTCAGTGGGGGTCTCAGCAGACAGACCCCATCTATCAGGTATTTATTCTCTATCATTTAGGTGAATACAGTGCAGTAACATTTTGTGACTTACAGGTGACTAATCCTTCACTGCTCTCATCTCTTCCCTTTGGACCGCCATGACCACTTCTTCCAGCTATGACTTGTCTCTGTAAAGTTTGCAACACAGACATCTTTGGATCCTCTCTTTTCCAGGTATCCAACCCACATTGTCCTCACCTACACAAAGCCCCCATCCTGCTGCTACCCCAATTATAAAATATATGATATAACCCCCCATAATGAATAATACCCCCAAGTGCATCTTTATATTAATAACTTCCCTATGTACCCTATTTAAATAGTGCCCCTTATTATTAATGCCTCAGGCATTTACTTATTAAAAAGTAAAAAAAAAAAATTAGTGGGGTTCCAATACCCGGGACCACCAGGATCAGCTGTTTGAATGAACCGTGGTATCTGGGTAAGCGCCGTGACCGCTTCTATGTTTATGTAGTATCATAAACATCTCATAGCGGCCATGTAATGTAACTACAGCCTCGTCCTATACACGTCTATGTGACAAGGCTGTAATTAAATCACATGGACACTATAAACAGATTGCACCATGGCCCCTTCATACAGCCGATCAGCAGGGATTCACTAATCTATTATTGATGATTTATTCTGAGGATAGATCATCAATAAAAATGAGGTGGAAAACTCCTTAAGGCCCTGGCCTCACGTGGCAGAAATGCCGTGGTGTGGCCACGGCTTAAACGTCGAGGAAAAAATGCAGTGTTCCAGCAAAGTGGATGGGATTCTAGCAAATTCCATCACATATTGTGGAAAAATACACACAGTGGACATGCCGCAATTTCCAAAACCGTTTCCAATAGGTATAATGGGCGCAGATAGTCCACAGAGGAAACCTCTGCGGACTTTCTGTGAAAAGCGCTGCGGGAAAACCTGCGATTCATTACCGCTGCGGTACTTCCTGCAGCGCTTTTTTGCTGCTGCTGCCCGCTGTGTGGGGCCTTAGCTTTAGTAAAGCAAATGCCAACTTAATTAAATGAATTGTCCCCTTATATTATGCCCCTGATTCCCCCTGACATAAATACTGCCCCCCTAATGACCCCTTATATAAATGACCTCCCCCGTGTAATGCCTCCTAATAGTCCTTATATACAGTATAATGGGGAAAAAAAAGTATTTAGTCAGCCACCAATTGTGCAAGTTCTCCCACTTAAAAAGATGAGAGAGGCCTGTAATTGACATCATAGGTAGACCTAAACTATGAGAGACAAAATGAGAAAACAAATCCAGAAAATCACATTGTCTGATTTTTAAAGAATTTATTTGCAAATTATGGTGGAAAATAAGTATTTGGTCAATAACAAAAGTTCATCTCAATACCTTGTTATATATCCTTTGTTGGTAATGACAGAGGTCAAACGTTTTCTGTAAGTCTTCACAAGGTTGGCACACACTGTTGCTGGTATGTTGGCCCATTCCTCCATGCAGATCTCCTCTAGAGCAGTGATGCTTTGGGGCTGTCACTGTGCAAAACGGATTTTCAACTCCCTCCAAAGATTTTCTATGGGGTTGAGATCTGGAGACTGGCTAGGCCACTCCAGGACCTTGAAATGCTTCTTACGAAGCCACTCCTTCGTTGCCCTGGCGGTGTGCTTGGGATCATTGTCATGCTGAAAGACCCAGCCACGTTTCATCTTCAATGCCCTTGCTGATGGAAGGAGGTTTGCACTCAAAATCTCACGGTACATGGCCCCATTCATTCTTTCATGTATACGGATCAGTCGTCCTGGTCCCTTAGCAGAGAAACAGCCCCAAAGCATGATGTTGCCACCCCCATGCTTCACAGTAGGTATGGTGTTCTTTGGATGCAACTCAGTATTCACTCTCCTCCAAACACGACGTGTTGTGTTTCTACCAAACAGTTCTACTTTGGTTTCATCTGACCATATGACATTCTCCCAATACTCTTCTGGAACATCCAAATGCTCTCTAGCAAACTTCAGACGGGCCCGGATATGTACTGGCTTAAGCAGGGGGACACGTCTGGCACTGCAGGATCTGAGTACCTAGCGGTGTAGTGTGTTACTGACGGTAGCCTTTGTTAAGTTAGTCCCAGCTTTCTGCAGGTCATTCACTAGGTCCCCCCGTGTGGTTCTGGGATTTTTTCGCACCGTTCTTGTGATCATTTTGACCCCACGGGTTGAGATCTTGCGTGGAATCTCTTGCTATGACGTCATCGCGCTGGCCTGGTCTCGGTGTCTTGTAAACCACAGGCCTGAAATGGCTTGTGGTTTACAAGACAGGATGGGTTTTAACTAGATCAGTGTCTGCGGACACTGATCTAGTTAAAAGTAAGTCATTAATGGCGGCCCCGGGGTGGGCCCTTACAGAGTCAGTAGGCCTGGGGAAACCCCCCCTCTGCTCCCCGCTAGCTACACCTCTGGAGGGCGGCCAGGAGCAGGATCAGGGATAGGTAAGTAAATAGGCCCTTACCTGCTGGGGTTACTCCAGCAGGTAACGGCCTATTTAAAAAAAAAAATTAAAATTATCCTCACCTACCTGCAATCCCTTGATGGAGCCACCGCCTCTGCTTCACCGGCATATAAGACGTCTGCATCTCAGCTTAGGAGGCATGATGACGTCATAGCAGCGCAGCCCGCGCTGAGATACAGACGTTTCCTAAGCCAGCCCCGGACAGGTACCACTCAGCTTTGTTTTCAGAGTGGCCTTTCTTGGGCTGGTTTAGGATAAAGAATAGTTAAAAAAAAAAAAAAAATAATAATAATAATATTAAAAATGTTGCTTCTCCGATAGTGCCACCTTAGGCGTCCGCCTCATTAGTGGTGCGCCCCTGATGGAGGACCAACCTATAGTAACTTTATAATACACAGAAACCATGAACCTACCTGCAGCAACCCCATTCTAGTCAGTACAGTACTGAGACAGCTAGAATGGAGTTTCTGTATGGAGGACCTAACTATAGTCACTATATACTCATAAATCAGGCACACAGCAATATGCCCGAATTTAGATTTATGTCAGCCTATGTCAGTTAGCACTGCAGTCTTGCACCGCTGGAGTCCTGGGTTCGAATCCTGCCAAGGATAACATCTGCAAGGAGTTTGTATGTTCTCCCCGTGTTTGTGTGGGTTTCCTCCCACACTCCAAAGACATACTGATAGGGAATGTAGATTGTGAGCTCTATTTGGGACAGTGACTGTCAATGTCTGTAAAGCGCTGTGGAATATGATGGCGCTATATAAGTAAACATAAAAAAAAAAATAAATGAATTGTCATAGATTTTCATTACAACTCACAACAAGAAAGTGACGCGAGTTATAATAAATACGTCGGGCCGAGGTGTCACTGCCCTGTTCAGACCATATTCGCACGATGTAGCAGAAATTGTTTTGCACAAGATTATATATATATATATATATATATATATATGTAGATCTGTCCTTGCAGCTGATACAAGGAGTCTAAAGATGAGGGTGTAGTGGGCGGGCTAGCTAAGTGTGTGAGAAAAGGAGGGGGGTCAGTCAGTGGAGAGGGAGGAGAAGTGAGGGATCATGGAACTTGTAGTAAAGACAGAAAGGAAGTTAGGTATGTAAATAAATGCTGAAGATGCAACGAGCTCACTGAGAACCCCAGAAATCACTCAAAACACTGCTAAAGGTATTTGGTGGCATTTATTAACCCATTAATAGCACTAACAGACCTTTTTTGAAAAATGATTTTTTTTGCCCAGAAAACCCCTTTAAGTATTGAAATATGGGTCACTTTGGCGTCAGGTGAGCTGTTGCTATGCAATTCAATATAGTTATTGTAAGTATATATTTTAAGAAAAAAAAATTAATGCAAAAAAAAAAAATGGTTCTAAAAAAGATTACTGAAACTCACTAGAGTAAAATAAATGCAAGATAAAATAAAGAGTGCAAGCATAGATCTGTGTGTGGCATGTGGCTGCATCTGTTGTGTAGAAAGGTAAGCTGTTACGTTTTCAAAGAGATGAAATTCAATCTGTTACAAATAAGATAAAGTGAAATGTATCTCCTTTGCCATCTGTCAGTTCTCAGCAGGCATTGTAAAAAAAAAGAATATATTCAATAAAAATACCAACATGGTAAGTTCATAAGTGGAATCCTAAAAGCTTTTCATCTATAGCCAGTCATTCATGTATTATGATATCTTACATGTGCACATGTAGTTCTTACATCTTTTTAAACATTCATATATCACCACTGTTTGGAGAAATACCATGACCTCTGATAGTTAGAGAATGGTGAACATGCAAACAGATTTGTTTATGTTGAAATGAATATAGAAAATATACATAGATGTTGGTAAACTAAGAAAATTTGGAGATGGAATACTTGGGTTTAGATTTTATTTGGGTTTATTGTGTCACAAGAAAATCTTGATTAATATTGGCTATATACCGTACCTGAAGGCAGCAGGAAGGCAGGTCATGTGACTGCTATGGGGCCCATGCAGGGGTGAATCTAGCCTCTTTGCTGCCTGAGGCGGACTATAGAAAGACGCCCCCCCCTCATCATAGCTATTGATTTCTATCACTAATCTGCCTGTGTAATTGCTCGAATCTGACTAAATTCCTGTTACTTGCAAGCTTTTCAGAACTCTGCTCTTTATGATGCAATGAGATGAATCACAGACAATACACTATCTCTACTATTACTGCAAGTAGCTTCTGGTGAATGTTTCAGCATCTTATATATTGCATATGACATCAGCACTGTAAGGTGTCCATCTACCACCGTCTATTGGCTGAGAGGCTGTCAGCCAATGACAGGTGGTGCTAGAATGTCAGATATTGACTCATATACACATGCGTCTTTTTTATTTCCTGCTCAAACATGGGGCGGTGGCCATTTCTGTTTGAGACCAATCGCCATTTGTTGGGTTTCATGAAAAGCTGAACAGTTATAATATTCGGGATGAGTCCTATTTGTGACAAATGGGATCACTCAGCAGTAGAAAAAACATCACCTGGCACACATTTGGCCCTTTCTTGTGCCAAACATGTGCCACAATCCCCGTTCTGCACTTCACTCATCACATTGTCAAAATATGGGAGGGGAGAAGACATGTTTTCTAGCACGAATTATAATGGAAATCTACGTCAGTCCTACCTGGCATAGATTACTATTCTGACACTGGGAAGTGCTGCTGATTTATAAAGAGGTCAGAACCTCTTCAAAATCACTCACTCCCCGCACCTACCGGGCCTTTATTAAGAATGGTGTGCGATGCACCAATGTTTTTGAACATACAACTTGTATATAATTAATACATACGGGCTATATCAGCAGATGACAATGACCAGTTTGAGTGTCATTGCTATCTAAAAGAAACAAACATGCAAAACTCCAGTGGGTTAGAAAGCACAACAATAGGATTATTGAGCAGTGGAAAAATATCAACTGGACAGATGAATCCAGACTTCTGTTGCACCATGCCTATGAGAGGGACAGAATTTAGAACAAGCAGCATGAATAGATGAAAACTTCTTCAGGTTTCAACAGTTCAGCCTAGTGGAGGTGGAATAATGGTGTTTGTTTTGGATACTATGATACTTGTCAATATCTGTAAATCCCAAAGGAGATCCAGAGTGCTTTTAAAAAGGTGTCTGTAAAAAAAAAGTTGCCATTCCTTGTATACTGTACTGAACATAATAAGTACAAGGTAATCTCCTAAAATTCCTACTCTTAGTTCAGCCAGGATTTTATGTTTAATTCTATGTGTGTTTATAATGCAAGGTAATGAAGCTTTGGCACAGATATATTGTAATAACAACATGGTTACAAATACTGGATATTCACTTTAAGCAAAAACATGAAGCTGCAGCTTTGTATATTTTTATGGGTACATCTGAGCTTGCTATATTCATAATTTTATTTTTGTCAGCGGTGTTACTACTGTTAAGCACTGCAGTGGTGAAAAAGAATAAAAAGACTTTCTGTGCCAGCCATTATAGAAGCATTTTAAAGAAAAGCAATTTGCCGAAGTCAATATAAAAACTGCAGTATTTCTTCTCTCTGAAGAATCTACACCACAACCAAATGTACTTGTTTTCATGTGTTTCAGTAATTTTTGAAAGAAGACTATATAAATCACTGCTACCAATCTAACAAGTGTAGAAATTGGATTTTAGAGAATTCTCTGTGCTAAATTTCTACTTTGTACAAGTACATAGAACAACAACTCTTTTTTAATAATCTATTTAATAAAATTACATTATAATTAGCCAGTTAGAACATGGCTAACCTACTGGTGATGGATATCAAAGGAAAGTGCAATGAAGACTGCCACACACTGGGGGATTCACAATGATTCCTTAAAAAAAAAAAGTCAAAATCATTGTTTTTTGTAACTGGCTTATCCTACCCCCCATGCACCATCAGTTCCATCCATTATGCAGTTGAGCTGACAATCTTTGAGTGAAGCTATACTTTAACCATGGTAAATGATTTTTGAGAGGTCACAACAGAATGTGCTATAAAACTTAGTAGCATGAAGCAATAGTACATATCTTTCTTTTCTAATACAACAAATTCTGCTGTAGATGTATATACTCTCAATAATCCATGTTACTAGTAATATTTAAGTATGTCAGAGTTTGATAGGATGACAGTTTGTTTCTACACATGTGGAAAAAATTGTTGGTACCCCTCGTTTAATGAAAGCAAAACCCACAATGGTCACAGAAATAACTTGAATCTGACAAAAGTAATAATATATAAAAAATTCTATGATAATTAACAAATGAAAGTCAGACATTGCTTTTCAACCATGCTTCAACAGAATTAAAAAAAAAAAATAAAACTCATGAAACAGGCCTGGACAAAAATGATGGTACCCCTGAAAAAAATTGGACCAAAGGGACATGTTAAATCAAGGTGTGTCCACTAATTAGCATCACAGGTGTCTACAATCTTGTAATCAGTCAGTGGGCCTGTATATAGGGCTACAGATACTCACTGTGCTGTTTGGTGACATGGTGAGTACCACACTCAACGTGGATCAAAGGAAGCGAAGGAAAGAGTTGTCTCAGGAGCTTAGAAAGAAAATGATAGACAAGCATGTTAAAGATAAAGGTTATAAGACCATCTCCAAGCAGCTTGATGTTCCTCTGACTACAGTTGCACATACTATTCAGAAATTTAAGATCCATGGGACTGTAGCCAACCTCCCTGCAACATGGCCGAAGGAGGAAAATTGATGACAAATCAAAGAGAAGGATAATACGAATGGTAACAAAAGAGCCCAGAAAAACTTCTAAAGAGATTAAAGGTGAACTTCAAGCTCAAGGAACATCAGTGTCAGATCGAACCATCCGTCATTGTTTGAGCCAAAGTGGACTTCATGGGAGACGACCAAGGAGGACACCATTGTTGAAAACAAATCATAAAAAAGCCAGACTGGAATTTGCCAAACTACATGTTGAGAAGCCACAAAGCTTCTGGGAGAATGTCCTATGGACAGATGAGACAAAAATCAAAATTTTTGGCAAGGCACATCAGCTCTATGTTCACAGACAGAAAAATGAAGCATATCTTGAAAAGAACACTGTCCCTACTGTGAAACATGGAGGAGGTTCTGTTATGTTCTGGGGCTGCTTTGCTGCATCTGGCACAGGGAGTCTTGAATCTGTGCAGGGTACTATGAAATCTCAAGACTATCAAGGGATTCTAAACAGAAATGTGCTGCCCAGTGTTAGAAAGCTTGGTCTCAGTCGCAGGTCATGGGTCTTGCAACAGGATAATGACCCAAAACACACAGCTAAAGGTGAAGAGAGAGAGTAAAAAAGAAAGAAGAAGAAAGAAACAGAGATAAATGAGCGGTAGAAAGAGAGAGAAAGGGTAGAGAAAGAGAAAGAGTGCTCCAATTCTCCATAATAAAAGGACTAGGAATCAAGCAGCAACTGGTAGATTCCAATTATTCCAAGAATGACAGCTACCAGGGTCATTATCTGGAGCTGAGCCAGGGGTCCCAGGTTTTTAGATAGCGGGTGTGCACACGCTTTATCCAGCTGGTGAGCTCTTCAAATCTAGCAATTTGGTTAACTTTGTTTTTTCATTGGTCTAGAGATGGCGCGGTTTGTTGCAACCAGAGCGGTGCGATCAGCGACTTCGGAGCTGCAATTAAGTGGTGAATGAGATATTGTGAGGTTTTGGAAAATTAAGGGAGAGGCCTAACAAACACCAATAAATCTGGGGACAGACAGAATGAGGGGAAGCCAATTCTCCATATTTCCGCCTCCACTTCTTTCCAGAAGGCAGAGATAATCGGGCAGGGCCACCAGATATGAAGAATAGATCCAGTATAATTTTTACATCTCCAGCAAATGTCAGATTGAGCAAGACCGTGTAAAGCCACTCAGGGGTTCTGTACCATCTGGTCAAGATCTTGTAATGGCTTTCTTGTAGATGCACACACGTCGAAAGACCATGTGAATGTTGGAGGATAAATTGAAGTTCTTTGTGGGACAATGTTAAGTTCAGATCTTTTTCCCATCTAGTGATGAAGAAAGGTTTAAGCGTGGAAGTGGACTGGACGAAAGCTCGTAGAAGATGTGAAACCTTCCTTATCACCGGTGTTTTTGAGACTATAAGTTTTTCAAAATCTGTAAAGTCCCGTTGCCAGGAGAATGCTCTGTTAAAGGTCGAACAGCAATTTTCATAGTGAGCTCTATGCAGGAAGGTCAAGCAAGAAGGAAAGATGGTGTTCTCAATAGACACTGCTGTAGGTAACTGCTTGTCTATACAGAGATCACATATGGGGTAGGGCAGAAGCTGGGTCCAAAAATCCTTGAGAGGGTGCTTTATTTTACTCATCAGATAAGGCAGTAGGCCAAACTTCACATACACCTCTCAGAAGTAGACTAAACTTCGGGCGGCGGAAATGACTTGGATCCGGTAGCCATAAATCTCTTAGGACATCTGGTATATGAGTCGCCATAACTAATTTAGAGAGGGTGGGAGATTTAGAAGGGCTGACTAGTTCCAACCAGAGCTGAAGCTGTATTGCTGCATAGTAGTTCCTCATATCAGGTAGACCTATTCCGCCCGCTGCTCTTGGGCGAGTAAGCGCAAAATATGCCAATCTTGGTCTCTTTTGTTTCCAAACATAGCGGGAAAATAAAGTTCTCACTGACTTGAAGAATGAAGCTGGTAATGAAATCGGGAGCATCTGTAATTTATACAAAATGTTAGGAACAATGTAGGCTTGCAGCAAATTCCTCCTGTCAAACCAGGAAAGGAGTGGAATATCATATGTCTTAAGCAGTGTTTGAATCTCTTGAAGTAGCGGTGTAAAATTGTCAGCATAAATTTGGTTGACATGAACATGAATGTGTTAGTTTAACTCCCAAGTAATTAATGGAGTGTGTTGCCCAGGTAAAGGGGAGCGATCTTTGAAGACGTTCTTTTAATGCCAGTGGCATATTGATAGATAAAATTTCAGACCTGCCGTCATTAACCTTATAATTTGAAACTTCTCCATATTTGGACATCAATTCTTGCAGTGAAGTAGACCTCTTTCAGGATTGGAGACTACAAACAGGATATCGTCCGCAAATGCCACTGCAGTAAGTACTGTGTCCCCTATCCAAAGACCCACAACATCCGGGTCTTGTCTCACCATTTGTAGCAAGGGTTCAAGAGATAATATGAAGAGAGAAGGCAAGAGAGGGTAACCCTGTCTAGTTCCGTTGGAAATATTAAAATCTGGTGAGAGGGTGCCATTAATTTTTAATCTAGCATGTGGATTTGAGTATAGTGTCCATATGGCAGAGATGAAGGGATCAGGGAAACCAAATTTGCGGAGAGTTTCTATCAGGAAATCCCAGTCTACCCTATCAAATGCCTTTTCATCTCCCAGGAACGTCAATGTAGTTCCGGTGGATTGTGCATACTCTATGGCCTGAAGGAGTTTGGCAGAGTTGTCCTTGCCTTCTCTTGATTTAATAAAACCTGTCTGTTCTTTGTGAATGAGTGAAGGGAGAAGCTGTTGCATCCTCAAAGCCAGTAACTTCGCCCCCAAAACTTTGTGTCCAAATTCAACAGTGAGATCGGTCTATCACTACCACATAGGGTAGGATCTCTCCCTTCCTTGGCAATCAAGGTAACAAAGGCCTCCTGAGCCTGCTTGGGTAAGGTGTTACCTTGCAGAAGAGCATTGAGTGATTGTTGCAAATGCGGTAATAGAATATGTAGGAACATCTTATAATATTTCAACAGAAAGCCATCCGGGCCAGGGCTTTTGTCAGGGGGAAAACTAAGGATTGTCTTTTGTAATTCATCATCAGAGATCGGATTTAGGAGCGTGGTCGCTTGTTCAGTGGTAAGATGTGGCAGCTGTATGGAGGAGAGGAAATTTTTAATGAGACCTTCTCTTGTACCCGGCAGCATGGTTGGAGCAGGATCCTTGAGGTTGTAAAGAGCTGAGTAGAATTTCTGAAAAGTCTCTGCTATTTTAGAGGTTACTGTATACACAACACCTTCTGGAGTTTTGACACTTGCAATGTGAGTTCTAGCCCTTGCTTTCTTTATCAAGGATGACATCATCTTCCCTCCTTTGTTACCATGAGCATACAATTTATGACGGAAGTACAGCAAGTGTTTCGCCGCTCTAGCATTCAAGATATCCCTTAGCTCTTCACGTAAGTTCTGGAGGTGCTTCAGAGTACTGGCTATCAATGATCTCTTACAAAGGCGTTCCAGATTAGCAATCTGGTTAAGAAAGCTGTCAATTTTGGCTTTATTCGACTTCTTCAATCTGGTACAGAGCCCAATAAGAATACCTCGAATATAAGCCTTGTGCGCCTCCCAAACCACTGCAGGATTGAGGTCAGGTGATGCAATCACTTGAAAATATTTTGTCACATGTTTAGTGACTTCCAGTCTCAACTCCTCTACATCCAAAGCTGCTTCATTCATCCTTCAAGTATAGTCAGGACGTGGTAAAGGGGCAAGAGAGACTAAGACTGATACTGGAGCATGGTCCGATATAGTGATCGAGCCGATAAGTGACCTGGTAGCATGTTGAAGCAAAGATCTAGACAGCAGAAGATAATCTAATCTCTGAAAGGATTGTCTGGGGTTCGAAAAGAAAGTGAAGTCTTTCACAGATGGAGAGTGTAGGCGCCATATGTCTAACAGCTGAAGGTCTTGAAATTTAGAGTGGAGTTTCCGAAGAGCTGCTTGTGAGATATGAGTTTTCCCAGTGGACGTGTCTAATAAAGGATTTAAGGTTACATTCAGGTCTCCACCTAAAATCACTGCTCCCTCAGTAAATAAGCTAAGATCGTCCAAGATCTTCAATAGCCAGGAGATCTTATTTACCGTAGAGGCGTAAATGTTAGCTAATGTATACGTAGTCAAGGCGATGGTGCCTTTAATGAATAAGACATGCCCCTCCTCATCGCTATGTTTCTGCAGACACTTAAAAGGAATAGAATGGTGTATAGTTGTAGAGACTCCACGTGAAGAAGTAGAGGTGCTCTCACATTGGAACCACTGAGCAAAGTAATTTGTTGGTAATTTAGAAATGCGCCCTTTCTTGAAATGTGTCTCTTGGATTTAGTTTTTTTAACATTTCTGTGGAAGCATGGTTGAAAAGCAATGTCTGACTTTTGTTTGTTCATTTTCATAGAATTTTTATATATTATTACTTTTGTCAGATTCAAGTTATTTCTGTGACCATTGTGGGTTTTTCTTTCATTAAACGAGGGGTACCAACAATTTTGTCCACATGTGTATATTACTTAGGAATAATCCTATAAAATAATAATAAAAATAAGACCATATGGCCCATGTGCTACATATAAATTCAAACTGTAAACATTTTGTAGAGGAATTAAGTCATAAGATTGCAATCTCATGTATGATACAGACTCCCTGCACCAACAAGTTAAAAGGTTTTTCTCATTTCAGGGTTTCAGCTATGGATACTAACTGCAATAGAAAAACTGATGGAGATGGAGCCCCCCCAGTCATGTACAGCACAAGACTTCCACCTGGCTAAGGCAAAACGCGCGCTGGACTGGACATTAGTGGCGGACACCAGAGCGACAGAGAGACAGGTTATCCTCCTCCCTGACATCTGAAATTCCTGGACACCCCTTTAAATCAATAATGCTTACCTTAAATTAATATAGCTCAATGCCCCATAGGTTAATACTACTTTATATAAATGCTGCTTCCCTATGCCCCCCTTATATTAATAATATCCCCTAATGACCTATTTGTATTACCACTGTTTGCCCCAATGACCCCTTATATTAATAATATCCAATTATATCGTAATTTCCCCCTAATATTAAGCTACTCCCCTGCCCCCCCAACTAAAATCTAAATAAATAAAAAATACTTACCTGCCTTCAAACCCCTGATGCACGGACTTGCCACCATCACTTCTTCACTACCTGCTCCAAGCACTGTCAGTGGTTTAGCAATTGCAAGGTCACCTGGAGGCTGCAAGCTCCTACAGGTCTGCGGCCTCCAGGCTAACAGAATTGTAGAGCAGGAAGATGTTTTTCCTGCTTGTGATGATGATACCCTCAATTTATGTATCTTTCTTGGAAGTGTGTTTTTACTTGATCATGTCACTCCTTCCCCCACTGGTTGGAATGTGATGCAAAGGAGGTTACACCTCTGGACACTATGTCTCACTGGTTTTCATCCCTGGCTGGGGGAGGTGAAGGGTGTGGTTGGAGAGGGTCTCACACGGAGGTAGGGAGTTTTCTGGGAGGCTATTGTGTTGAGCCTGGGAAGAGAGCAGAGCTGTGTGCTCAAGTATCTTTCTATATTTTTTCTGGTATTTTATTTCCTTTTATTTTGGTGTATTGTATCATTGCTCTTTTGCTTATATGTTTATGCTTGATCATATTAATATTGTATATTTCTGTATATGCTATTAATCCATACCGACCCACTTGGGTTATTAAATATATAAAATTTATATCGCTTGTTTCGTTTTTATCCTATGACCCGGTCTACTCACGGTGTGTGAGTGGGAGGTTAAGAAAGAAGTTTGATCGCAGGCGTGCCAGGCGGCTGGGCGAGGCGATATTCTTCACAGTGGTGGAAGCGGTGGGATCTTAGGATAACAGTGTGTGGGTGTGGTATCACGCAGACACTGGGGATTGCGACAATCCTATGGAACGAGCGCGGTATGAGATCAAGCTTAAAATATGGTGAAAGTTTGGTACAGTACTGTTCCCTCCCTTCTCCTTTTTTCTGTCCTATCTTTTATTTGGCAATGACTTCCAGTGGATGTCTTGGTCTCTGAGAAGTGGAGCCAGGGGACGTCAGCAACTGACTGATACAAACGCTGTGCAGATGGCTGATATGGAAGGTGCTGCAGCCGGGCAGGACATGGAGCAAAGTCCTGAGGGGCAGGCACAAGAAAACATCACCATGCCAGATGGTTCAGCAGGTGCCCGGACCTCAGAGGTAACTGTGTCTGGAGGGACCAGTAACCCCAGTTCTGTGGGGGTAACGGACTTATACTTGCAAATGGCCTTACAGCAGATAGACGCCAGTGACTATAGCGCCCGTCTGCAGGTGATTCACCAGTACCAAGAAGCTGCAGAGCGCCGGGCGGAGAGAGAAGCTGCAGAGCGCCGGGCAGAGAGAGAGGCCACTGCTGCAAAGCGTCGGGCGGAGAGAGAAGCTGCAGAGCGCTGGGCAGAGAGAGAAGCTGCAGAGCGCCAGGCGGAAAGAGAGCATCAGCTTGAGCTAAGAAAGCTGGAACTTCCCCGGCAGGCGCAACCTTCCCCTGCACCAACTCCAGGAGCCCGAGCACTAAAGATCCGATCCGAGGACTTTCCAATCTTGGAAGATAAAGGGGACTTGGACTCGTTCTTGCGGGGATTTGAGCGGGTGTGTAAGCAGCATCATATTCCCCAGGCAGAATGGGCCCGTTACCTGTCTCCCCGGCTGAAGGGAAAAGGCCTGGATGTTTCCACGAGCTTACCAGTGGACGCGGACTATGAGACCATCAAAGCGGCGCTGATCCGGAGATATCGGCTCACGCCGGAGGTGTACCGCAAAAAGTTCCGGAATATCCAGCGGGGTCCCAAAGAGAGCTATGCGGATGTTCTGCACCACTTACAGGTTACATTCTGGCAGTGGATCAAAGGACTTACTGTCACCACGTTTGAGGGAATTGGGGATCTTATGATAAAGGAACAATTTCTCCAGGTGTGCCCTCTGGAGGTCCGCCAGTTCGTGTGTGATCGGAAACCCACAACAGCAGACAATGCTGCAGAGATTGCTGATGACTATGTGTCCACCAGGGAGCAAGGGATCAAGAGAGGAGCCACACTGCAGAGACCCCCAAGCGGGAAGGAGGGGCAAAGTTGGAGTTCACCACAGCCTGCGGTCTCCAAGTGGGGTAAGACAAACTCTGTCTCGGGTGCCCCCTCTACTTCCCCTGTCCCAAGAACTCTGGGTGCCTCAGGGACCACCTCTAAATCCCAAGGAGAGGTCCGGCGGTGTCATGCCTGTAACCAGCCAGGACATTTCAAGGTGGAGTGCCCCAACTGCTCTAAGAACCCCCCTGTGTCCCCAGCCACGGCAGCTGGCCCATCTGTATACTTGGTGGGGAGGGAGGGGTTGCAATCCGATGCCAACAGTCAACAGGTCATTGTGGGGGGTAAAGTGGTCATGGGATTTCGGGACACTGGGGCGCAGATTACTCTGGTGCAACCTGACTTGGTCCCTGCGGACAGTATTATCCCTGGAAAACTCTGACCCTGAAGGGTATTGGACAAGAACGCGTAACTGTGCCCATGGCTTGCGTCCATTTGGACTGGGGTGCGGGAAAAGGGATGCGTGATGTGGGGCTAGTGTCTGATCTGCCTGCCAATGTACTATTGGGAAGAGATTTGGGGCCCTTGGTGTCCCAAAATGGGGTGGGAGTAGCCCCACCTCGCTGTGACAAAATGTCTGTACTGAAGGATGATTTTAATGAGGTGTTGAAGCCTGTCACACAGACACAGACGCAGGCAGAGGGAGGGGTCAGCCTTTTGTCTCCCCTTGCTATGTGCCCAGCTAAAGTAATCAGTGAGCATGTGAATGAGACATTGTGGAATGCTGACCTGGCTGTAGCCCCGCCCACATCTGCGGGTGATGAGAGCCCCCTCAGTGTGACCCTGGCTCAGCCATTCACCCATGCAGTTCACTGTGAATCAATGAATGAATGCAATGTCAATGTAATTGCTAATTCTTGCCTTGCAGGTTTACAGGGTAGCTCTTCTGAGATGCTGGGGGCAACCCCAACTGAGGACAATGTGCCAGGTGGTCAGGTGGGTCACGGGGATCTCAGGGCCGATCCGGATGAGGAACGGACTGCTGGTGTTGCGGTGGTAACCCGCAGCCAGAGTGCTAGAGGGGTGGAAGGCGCTCCGACCCCTGAGGCGTTCCCTCTGTCACCCGGAGATGGCACTGAGGCCGCCGTGACTAGCCTCCCCACCCTGGAGCCGGAGGAGCCCGGCGGGTATGTGACATGCACATCTCTTCTGTCTGGTTCCAGTCAGGAGTTCAGGGACGCTGTCCAAGCTGACCTCAGTCTGGGCGCATTGAAGGAGCGTGCCGATCAACCTCCCTTGGAGTCGGACAAGGACCGCGTGTACTGGGAGCAAGGGAGGTTGTATCGGGAAACGATCCCCACAAAGGGAAAAGAAAGTCGGCTCAGGGAGAAACATTTGGTGGTACCCCAACCCTACCGGGTGGAGTTGTTGCGGATTGCTCATGATATTCCACTGGCAGGCCACCTGGGGATCGCTAAGACCAAGGCTCGCCTCAGCCACTTATTCTACTGGCCTAAGATGGGGACAGATGTAGCTAAATACTGCCGTTCATGTGACACTTGTCAGAGGATGGGCAAGGCGGGGCAAGGCTCCAAAGCACCAATGATACCTATGCCCATTATAACCGAACCTTTCCAGCGGGTGGCTGTGGATCTCATTGGACCCCTGTCCATTCCCAGTCGCACCGGGAAACGTTTCATATTAACGGTAGTAGACTACGCTACTAGGTACCCGGAAGCTGTTGCGCTGTCTTCCACCCGGGCTGATGTAGTGGCCAAGGCTCTGGTAGGCATCTTCTCCCGTGTTGGATTTCCCAGAGAGATGCTCACAGACCAAGGTACCCAGTTCATGTCTGCCTTGATGCAAGGCCTGTGTAAGGTAACAGAGGTGCAACATCTGGTGTCCAGCCCATATCACCCACAGACCAATGGCCTGTGTGAACGGTTCAATGGCACCCTGAAGCAGATGCTCAGGATGTTAGTTGAGTCCCACGGGCGCGACTGGGAGCCTTATCTCCCGCACCTGCTGTTCGCTTACCGGGAGGTGCCTCAAGCCTCAACGGGGTTCTCCCCCTTTGAGCTTTTGTACGGGAGACGTGTACGTGGGCCCCTAACTCTTGTGAAAGAGTCCTGGGAAGGAGAAACAGCCATCCAAGGTGTGCCAGTCATGGAGTATGTCCTGTGATTCCGTGACCAAATGCAGGCTATGGCGCAGCTGGTGCATGACAACATGGTCCAGGCTCAGGCTGACCAGAAGCGCTGGTATGATCAGAATGCCCGTGAGAGAACATACCAGCCGGGGCAGAAAGTATGGGTCCTAGTCCCTGAGCCCCAGGACAAGCTTCAGGCGAAATGGACCGGTCCATACGTCGTGCACCAGCAGGTCAACAGCGTCAGCTACCTGGTCACTATTGATCCAGGCAGGAACAGGCATAAGGTCTTCCATGTCAACATGATGAAGGATCATCATGACCGGGAAGCTAGTGCCTTTCCGGTATGCAGTCTGCTAGAGGAGGGGGAAGAAGAAGGCATTGTTGACTTGCTTGCTCATTTTCAGGAGGATGGGTCCAACAAGAAGGTACAGGTGAACCCCCTTCTGGCTGAGGCCCAGCTGTCCCAGCTGGATGAAGTTGTGCACTCCCTACCTGGTCTGTTCTCCGTGAAGCCCGGCAGGACTGACCAGGCCATTCACCATGTGGATACCGGGAATCATGCCCCTATCCGGCGATCGCCATATCGCGTCTCCTCGGAGGTACAGGTCCAGATGCGCAAGGAGATTGGCGAGATGCTGAACCTGGGGGTGATTCAGCCCTCTCACAGTGCATGGGCGTCACCTGTGGTTCTTGTGCCCAAAAAGGACCGGAGCACCCGGTTCTGTGTAGACTACAGGGAACTTAATGCGGTTACATTCGACGACGCGTACCCCATGCCCGCATCGACGACCTGCTTGACCGGTTAGGTAAGGCCCAGTACTTGTCCATCATGGACTTGAGTCGAGGATACTGGCAGATCGGCCTTTATCACCCCTTTCGGACTGTACGAGTCCACCGTCATGCCATTCGGCATGAAGAATGCCCCTGCCACTTTCCAGCGGATGGTCAACTCCCTGCTGACGGGATGCGAAGGGTTTGCCACGGCGTACCTGGATGACATTGCCGTCTTCAGCTCCACTTGGGAGGAACACCTACAGCACCTGGCGCAGGTGCTGAGGCGGATCCACCGTGCGGGCTTGACCATCAAACCGGAAAAGTGTCAGCTGGGCATGCGCGAGGTCCAATACCTGGGACACCGGGTAGGTGGGGGAACCCTGAAACCAGAACCTGAAAAGCTGGATGTAATCACATCCTGGCCAACCCCCCGAACCAAGCGACAGGTGATGTCTTTCCTGGGTACGGCAGGGTACTATAGGAAGTTCGTACCGAACTATAGTGCTCTGGCTGCCCCCTTGACAGACCTCACCAAGAAGAAGTTGCCGCAAACTGTCCAGTGGACGGATGCTTGCGAGTGCTCCTTCCAAGCCCTGAAAGCGGCCCTGGCGAACGCACCTGTACTTCAGGCGTACGATGAGACACGCCCGCTTGTGCTACAGACAGACGCCAGCACCTACGGACTCGGTGCCGTACTGAGCCAGCTTGACTCAGCGGGGCAAGAGCACCCGGTGCAGTACCTCAGCCGAAAGCTACTGCCGCGGGAGGTGGCCTACGCCACAGTGGAGAAGGAATGCCTAGCAATTGTTTGGGCCTTGCAGCATCTGCAGCCTTACTTGTATGGGCGCCACTTCACCATGGTGACGGATCACAACCCCCTGATCTGGATCAAACGTGTTGCAGGTCAGAATGGACGGTTGTTACGTTGGAGCCTGATGCTGCAGCAATACAACTATGACATCCGGCACAAGCCTGCCCAGGTCCATGGCAACGCCGATGGCCTGTCCCGGCGGGGTGAGGCTGCGGAGGTGCGGGTGGAAGAGGAACGGAGGCTCCTCCTTCCTCCCGACACGCTCTAAAAGGGGGAGGTGTGATGATGAGACCCTCAATTTATGTATCTTTCTTGGAAGTGTGTTTTTACTTGATCATGTCACTCCTTCGCCCACTGGTTGGAATGTGATGCAAAGGAGGATACACCTCTGGACACTATGTCTCACTGGTTTTCATCCCTGGCTGGGGGAGGTGAAGGGTGTGGTTGGAGAGGGTCTCACACGGAGGTAGGGAGTTTTCTGGGAGGCTATTGTGTTGAGCCTGGGAAGAGAGCAGAGCTGTGTACTCAGGTATCTTTCTATATTTTTTCTGGTCTTTTATTTCCTTTTATTTTGGTGTATTGTATCATTTTTACTTTATAAGCTCTTTTGCTTATATGTTTATGCTTGATCATATTAATATTGTATATTTCTGTATATGCTATTAATCCATACCGACCCACTTGGGTTATTAAATATATAAAATTTATATCGCTCGTTTCGTTTTTATCCTATGACCCGGTCTACTCACGGTGTGTGAGTGGGAGGTTAAGAAAGAAGTTTGATCGCAGGCGTGCCAGGCGGCTGGGCGAGGCGATATTCTTCACACTGCTCTACTACATATTTCAACTGTATCTGTGTTTTGGAGACGCCGTTACAGATGAAATATCTATGTGTTTGTGGTGGCTCCACGCTGACCCCTCTGCCCCTTCCCCCTCTGCTAGCTATGTCTCTGGTGTACAGCCTACCAAAAAATCACAAAAATTATGAAATAGCCCTAAATCACTAAATTCATGCTTGATATTTCATTAGTACATTACACAGAACCAGATGCAAACTAGGATTAATGAAACAGCTGTGATGCTCTACACAAGTTGTTCCAATTTACAACAATAACAATAGGAGACCCCAATTCTCTTTTAGTTTCATGATTTCCTACACATTTCCTAGTTCAAGGTGACCCCATCATTCATGGTCCCCAGCACATTATCCCTTTAAATCTTGGTCCTCAGCCTTGTTCCTCTCCTGTATCCCAGTATCACTCATTCTCTTATCCCTGGTTCCTAGCATGGCTCCCTTTTCATTCCTCGATCTCAACATGGCCCCCTTCAATTTTTCCCTTCACTTCTAACCTTGACAATACTTGCTAACATTTCATAGGTAAAAATCAGGACTCTAAGGACTGTGTGGGGACATATCAAAACATTCCATTTTGGACTGAGGTTTACATAAAATCTGTTCCTCTTGTAACCCAGTCCTTGGTATTTACAAGGCAAAATCGGGACTGTTGGCATGTATGCTCAGCACTTCAGTGGCAGATTGCAGACCCCTTTTTTCACACACTGAACATTACATGGGCTCTCTGTTCCAGTGTGATGCTGGTGACTTTTCTGCCCCCTAGCTCTTGCTTGGTAAAGTCCAGTGAAGTGACACAGTGTGTGGTCTTTTCAAAGGGGCTCCCACAGAATCAATTGCTCAAAAAAGTGGTCTTTGATTAGATAAGATCTGGTTTGCTTATAAGAAGGCAACTTTCGTAGAGTATATTGCTCAAAAAAGTGGTTACAGAAAAAAATTGATCTATAAGAGAGGTGATCGGCGGTCTTCTCAAAGGAGCAGTCTTCTGGAGCAGTTTCACTGTATATATATATATATATATATATATATATATATATATATATATACCTAAATGCAATTGTATGAATTCTTATTTATTTGTTTTGTTGACTGGATATCATATATGCTTTGAACCAGAAGAAAAAAGCAATATTCATACAAGTTGTTTATCAGTAATTACTGCCAAAGGTTCTTTATTTGGGCTACATCTTTTGAACACAGCTGGTAATTTCCCCTCATGTTTGTTGGCGTTTCTCTTCTTCATGAATTTAATATCTTTTATATTAGAAGGCAGAACTTATTAAGGCAATGAATCTTTGTTGTGGTCCTGAAATGTTTAAATCACAATCTCCAGTGATTAAAAGTATTGATAAGAGCAAAAGTGTTCAGAAAACTAATGAGACAAGTTTCAAATGAAAGCCACCTTTTATTTTTATTTTCTTACACTACTAGAACTAGAATGTTTTAAACAGTTGGATTTATTTTCTTACACTATTACTACTGAAATGTTTTTTAAGAGTTGGATTTATTTTCTTACTAGTATGAGAATGTTTTTGACAGTTGGATTTTCAACAAAATGGAAAGAATTATATTAATTTTAAAGAAGAACATTAAAAAACATAGTAGGAATATATGAAGAGGAAACAAAATAGAAGCTTTCACACTCTGTCCAATACATTCTTATGGATCCAATACAATCTGAATTTCAAAAATCTATGTATAAGCTGCAGAAACAATCCCATTCCGCTGAATGAAACATGTGTAAATTTCTGTAAAACATCTACCACATATGAACATATGAAGTGATTATATGTGTATAGTTCTTCTGTTATTACTTTTTGCAACAAGTACATGCTTTTCTGTTTTCAAATCTCTCAAAGTGAGCTGGACGCCAACATCTTCCTCTGTTTGCTACTACAGCTACGCTATTTTTCTGTAACGTTAGGTTCACACTAACGTTCAGGTTTCCGTCCTTCGGGTACACTTAGGGACCCAAAACATGGAAACCCTATCCATTTAAAAAGCGGTTACCTGAGGAAACCACCGATTTTAAGCGGAATCTGGGACGGATTGCCCTAACGCTATTATGAACCTAGCATAAGTCTGCAATGGGTTGAACCTATTCTAGGGAGTAGTACTGATTCTACAGTTTCCAAATATGCCTTTGTTATTAAGCTTTGCAGCCCCATTTTCATGTAAATTGCAATTTTACTCATACGAAAATGAAAGGAAACGTGCTTTGCCTAGGAATCTAGTGCTGAGACAAAAGCTCAGGCAACATAATGCACACCCAAAAGTACTTTCCCCCTCATGTGCATATGAATACACATATGTGATGTACATAAAAATGGGGCTCCAAGGTGTTCTCTTTTTTCAATTACTTGGTTTGCCTCCTGACTGTTATTTGTATACTGATTGTTTTAACCTTGTTTACCACTCCTGATCTAGGCTTTCATATAACCATGCTTCTCTGTATCATCCTAGAACTGTATTTCAGGTCTCTAAGACTGCTTAGCAAGTTGGCTGTTGCTAGTGGAGATTATCCTAAGAAATAAGGACAGTAAGGGCCACAACTCTATAGCTGGGGTCAAAGTGAACAACAAATAATCCCTTAGACTCTGTTCATTGGTCTAACCCTAAGCTAAATACAATAACCAAAATTTAAGTCCGCTATTTGTTTGTTGACCAGCAGGAAAGATTGTTAAAACCATGGACTGTGCAGATACTCCATTGCCTGTTGAACTGTAACTTGTAACATTTATGAGCTAGACAGGGCTGGTTTTAGACAAAATGTGGCCCTGGGCAAAATTAAAAGCAGGGCCCCAAATCCTGACATACCAACAACACCGTCATATTCTGTCACATCAGAAGTCAGTGCTGCACTTCCAGTGCATTAATATAGTCTTAAAAGATCAGGAAAACAAAAAAAAAAATAATTGTAAACATATATAGTTGTGAAACCACTATGTACAGTGGGGAAAAAAAGTATTTAGTCAGCCACCAATTGTGCAAGTTCTTCCACTTAAAAAGATGAGAGGCCTGTAATTGACATCATAGGTAGACCTCAACTATGAGAGACAAAATGAGAAAACATATCAAGAAAATCACATTGTCTGATTTTTTAAGAATTTATTTGCAAATTATGTTGGAAAATAAGTATTTGGTCACCTACAAACAAGCAAGATTTCTGGTTCTCACAGACCTGTAACTTCTTCTTTAAGAGGCTCCTTTGTCCTCCACTCATTACCTGTAGTAATGGCACCTATTTGAAATTGTTATCGGTATAAAAGACACCTGTCCACAACCTCAAACAGTCACACTCCAACCTCCACTATGGTGAAGACCAAAGAGCTGTGGAAGGACACCAGAAACACAATTGTAGACCTGCACCAGGCTGGGAAGTCTGAATCTGCAATAGGCAAGCAGCTTGGTGTGAAGAAATCAACTGTGGGAGCAATAATTAGGAAATGGAAGACATACAAGACCACTAATAATCTCCCTCGATCAGGGGCTCCACGCAAGATTTCACCCCATGGGGTCAAAATAATCACAAGAACGGTGAGCAAAAATCCCAGAACTACACAGGGGACCTAGTGAATGACCTGCAGAAAGCTGGGACTAACGTAACAAAGGCTACCATCAGTAACACACTACACCGCCAAGGACTCAGATCCTACAGTGCCAGACGTGTCCCCCTGCTTAAGCCAGTACATATCCGGCCCCATCTGAAGTTTGCTAGAGAGCATTTGGATGTTCCAGAAGAGTACTTGGAGAATGTCATATGGTCAGATGGAACCAAAGTAGAACTGTTTGGTAGAAACACAACTCATCGTGTTTGGAGGAGAGTGAATGCTGAGTTGAATTCAAATAACACCATACCTACTGTGAAGCATGGGGGTGGCAACATCATGCTTTGGGGCTGTTTCTCTGCTAAGGGACCAGGACGACTGATCTGTGTACATGAAAGAATGAATGGGGCCATGTATCGTGAGATTTTAAGTGCAAAACTCCTTCCATCAGCAAGGGCATTGAAGATGAAACGTGGCTGGGTCTTTCAGAGTGACAATGATCCCAAGAATACCGCCAGGGCAACGAAGCAGTGGCTTTGTAAGAAGCATTTCAAGGTCCTGGAGTGGCCTAGCCAGTCTCCAGATCTCAACCCCATTGGAGGGAGTTGAATGTCCGTGTTGCCCAGTGACAGCCCCAAAACATCACTGCTCTAGAGGAGATCTGCATGGAGGAATGGGCCAACATACCAGCAACAGTGTGTGCCAACCTTGTGAAGACTTACAGAAAACGTTTGACCTCTGTCATTGCCAACAAAGGTTATATAACAAAGTATTGAGATGAACTTTTGTTATTGACCAAATACTTATTTTCCCCAATAATTTGCAAATAAATTCTTTAAAATCAGACAATGTGATTTTCTGGATTTGTTTTCTCATTTTGTCTCTCATAGTTGAGGTCTACCTATGATGTCAATTACAGGCCTCTCTCATCTTTTTAAGTTGGAGAACTTGCACAATTGGTGGCTGACTAAATACTTTTTTTTCCCCACTGTATGTACCACTATTCTGGGGAGAATTATTACCACTACACAGACAATTACCAAGCAAAATACATCATATAAAGACCACTAATACCTCTATATTAGGCCCAGGCAGTACACTACCTCGACATGGTGACTACCTCCATGAGGTAGTCATGCACTACGCATACTTCTATCCTAACAAACATCAGATGAATTAAAGGGTTTTTTCTGGGAGATTTTTTTATATTGATAACCTATCCACAGGACAGCTCATCAGTATATCAGTATGTAATCTGTCAGGTTTGACACCCAAACCCCACACAGATCAGCTGTTCCAACAGCTTCCAAGTGCCAGATTTTGCTTGTGGACAGGATGCCACACCGCTCCTATTCAAGCAATAGGAGTGGCGCTGGAATTTCCCAGAACCACCATACAGTAGATGGGGCTGCTGTGCCACTCCTATTGCTTGAACAGTAGCGATGCTACATCCTATCCACTACCAGCTTTCAGCACCCGGAGGCTGCCAGAACAGTCGGACCCTGACAGATTACATTCTGATGTCCTGTGGATAGGTCATCAGTATCAAAAATCAGTTTACATCTGGAAAACTCCTTTAAAACAGTGGTTTAATAATACCCTTTTCTGCCCCATGTAATAACAACTCCCTTTTGCAATACAAATGACCACCTTTGTATCGCCTTGTGAGTTATTATAGTGCTTCATATAAAGCAATCCCCCTTACTACTATATATATATATATACTAGAGGAAGGACCCGGCTTCGCACGGGTATATTTCATTTTTTGTTTGTGTAGTGACCCCATAAGAATTGGCCAGTTTTGCACTTGACATCCAGTATGGCAGTCCAGTATAGGTATAGTCTATTTATGGCTATGTTGCTATGGAAACCTGGTAAATGAAATGTGAACTTACATTGGCTAATACACGTCATATGACTGAATATTTAAGGACATGCGAACTGCTATTGACTCATACAGGACATAAATAGCTTGGTTGCTATGGAAACCTGGTGTAAAGCTGTGTGTATGTCAAGACTGAATCTGCGATTTTCCATTGGTCCATAAGTGTCATGTGATCATGTGCATCTCAGTTTGGATATCAGTGAAAAACCTGCGATCGGTTGTTATGGAAAACCTGGAGTAAAGCTGTGTGTATGTGACCTTGTGTAACAGTGTCATCCACAGAGCCCTGCCCCTTTAAAGCTGACCTACAGCAGTGAAGAAAAATGGTTGGGTTGTTATTGAAACCTGGAGTGCAGCTGTGTGCATGTGGCTGACAATGCTTTGTCAGATTGGAGACGGATTTGGGTCTGCTGGGGAGTTTCAGCAGCTCGCTGTTGTCTGTAACATACCTTATCAGATTGGAGACAGGCTTGGGTCTGCTGAGAGTTTTCATTAGCTTGAGCAGCAGCCATGCGTTTTGCTGCAGGGGACATGAGTAGTTTAAAAAACATTATGGCAGTCCAGTCAGTGGTGTAAATACCGGTTTAGCAGTGGTAGCAGCTGCCACAGGGCCCGGGACATTAGGGGACCCGGCGGGCCTCTGATGTTTTTTTTTTTTTTTTTTTAACACCAGCAGGTAAGGGGCCCTATTTACTTAACGATCCCCACTCCTGCTCACGGCCGCCTGCACTTCACTTTCTGCAGAGGCGGCTGTGAGCAGGAGCGGGGATTGGTAAGTAAGGCCTGTGAGCTGTGAACCCCACAAACACTGCTATCATTATACTCTGGGGTCTTTTCAGCAGACTTCGGGCCTCCTTGGTGGCGTCCCAGATGTCGGTGGGCCAGTCCGACGTCATTATGCGTTGCGATACATGCCTGGCTCATGTGACATCTGGTCCAACATTGAAGAAGTAGCGGGAAGTGCGCATAATACTATATGAAGGAGCCACTATGATACTGTGTGCAGGGGCCACTATGGGGCAGAATACTGTGTGCAAGGGCCACTATGGGGCCTAATAGTGTATGCAGGGGCCACTATGGGGCATAATAGTGTGTGCAGAAATGCAGTTTGTGTGCGTGGGGGAGTTGCCGGGAGGGGGTCCCATGTCAAATGTTCGTCTTGGGGCCCTGCCATTGCTAGTTACGCCACTGAGTCCAGTATAGGTACAGTCTATTTATGGCTGTGTTGTTATGGAAACCTGGTAAATTAAATGTGAACTTATATTGGCTGATACACGTGATATGACTGAATATTTAAGGTCCTGTGAACTGCTATTCACTAAGGGTGGGTTCACACCTGCGCTTCAGTCCGTCCGTTGCCAATCCGAGTGAAAATCTCAGCGAACGGGATTGGCATCGGATACAGACAGGTCAGCGACACATTGGTTAAAAACCCATTCATTTGAATGGGTTTTTAAAGCAATGCGAGGGTGTCCGATTGCACCCTCTGCGCTGCGAATCCTTTTTTTTCGTCGGAAACAAAGTCGGACATGCAGGGCTTCGTGTCCGAGGAAAAAAAAACGGTTTCGCAGCGCAGAGGGTGCAATCGGACACCCTCGCATTGCTTTAAAAACCCATTCAAATGAATGGGTTTTTAACCAATGCGTCGCTGACCTGTCTGTATCCGATGCCAATCCCGTTCGCCGAGATTTTCTCTCGGTTTGGCAACGGATGGACTGAAGCGCAAGTGTGAACCCACCCTAATACAGGTCATACATAGCTTGGTTGCTATGGAAACCTGTGTGCCTGAGGAGACCATGGGGCATAATAGTGTGTGCAGGAATGCAGTTTGTGCAGGGGGGGGGTCCCATGTCAAATGTTCACCTTGGGGCCCTGCCATTGCTAGTTACGCCACTGAGTCCAGTATAGGTACAGTCTATTTATGGCTGTGTTGTTATGGAAACCTGGTAAATTAAATGTGAACTTATATTGGCTGATACATGTGATATGACTGAATATTTAAGGTCCTGTGAACTGCTATTCACTAATACAGGTCATACATAGCTTGGTTGCTATGGAAACCTGTGTGCCTGAGGAGAGTAAGCGCCTGCGAGCTGTTTTTGGCTGATAAGGGACATGTGACCGTGTGTATGGCAGTTGGAATATGACTGAAAGACTTGCAGGCTTGTATAGACTAATGCTGGTCATTTTTTGGGAATACTGTACCTCAGGAACGGTACGTCCAAGAGAGCTGAGACCCAGTCTATAATATTCCTGGACACCTGATGTACATGTGTGCCAAATTTGGTGAGGCTCGGTCCAGTCGTTTGGTCGCGCATAAAGAACAGACAGACAGACAGACAGACAGGAACTCATTTTTATATATATAAGATATATATATATATATATATATATATATATATATATATAGCCCCCCTTATTAATAGTAGCTCCCCAACTGGCCTTATTAATAGTTCCTCCTTATAAATCCCCCCTATATAATACAATGGTGGCCAAAAGTATTGGCACCCCTGCAATTCTGTCAGATAATACTCAATTTCTTCCAGAAAATGATTGCAATCACAAATGCTTTGGTAATAATATCTTCATTTATTTTGCTTGCAATGAAAAAACACAAAAGAGAATGAAAAAAAAGTCAAATCATTGATCATTTTACACAAAACTCCAAAAATGGGCTGGACAAAAGTATTGGCACCCTCAGCCTAATACTTGGTAGCACAACCTTTAGTCAAAATAACTGCGAACAACCGCTTCCGGTAACCATCAATGAGTTTCTTACAATGCTCTGCTGGAATTTTAGACCATTCTTCTTTGGCAAATTTCTCCAGGTCCCTGAGATCTGAAGGGTGCCTTCTCCAAACAGCCATTTTGAGATCTCTCCACAGGTGTTCTATGGGATTCAGGTCTGGACTCATTGCTGGCCACTTTAGAAGTCTCCAGTGCTTTCTCTCAAACCATTTTCTAGTGCTTTTTGAAGTGTGTTTTGGGTCATTGTCCTGCTGGAAGACCCATGACCTCTGAGGGAGACCCAGCTTTCTGACACTGGGCCCTACATTATGCTGCAAAATTTGTTGGTAGTCTTCAGACTTCATAATGTCATGCACACGGTCAAGCAGTCCAGTGCCAGAGGCAGCAAAGCAACCCCAAAACATCAGGGAACCTCTGCCATGTTTGACTGTAGGGACCGTGTTCTTTTCTTTGAAGGCCTCTTTTTTTTTTCCTGTAAACTCTATGTTGATGCCTTTTCCCAAAAAGCTCTACTTTTGTCTCATCTGACCAGAGAACATTCTTCCAAAAAGTTTTTGGCTTTCTCAGGTAAGTTTTGGCAAACTCCAGCCTGGCTTTTTTATGTCTCTGGGTCAGAAGTGGGGTCTTCCTGGGTATCCTACCATAGAGTCCCTTTTCATTCAGACGCCGATGGATAGTACGGGATGACACTGTTGCACCCTTGGACTGCAGGGCAGCTAGAACTTGTTTGGATGTTAGTCGAGGTTCTTTAGCCACCATCCGCACAATCTTTCGTTGAAATCTCTCGTCAATTTTTCTTTTCCGGCCACATCTAGGGAGGTTAGCCACAGTGCCATGGGCTTTAAACTTCTTGATGACACTGCGCACGGTAGACACAGGAACATTCAGGTCTTTGGAGATGGACTTTTAGCCTTGAGATTGCTCATGCTTCCTCACAATTTTGCTTCTCAAGTCCTCAGACAGTTCTTTGGTCTTCTTTCTTTTCTCCATGCTCAATGTGGTACACACAAGGACACAGGACAGAGGTTGAGTCAACTTTAATCCATTTCAACTGACTGCAAGTGTGATTTAGTTATTGCCACCACCTGTTATGTGCCACAGGTATGTAACAGGTGCTGTTAATTACACAAATTAGAGACGCATCACCAGATTTTTCAAAGGGTGCCAATACTTTTGTCCACCCCCTTTTTTATGTTTGGTGTGGAATTATATCCAATTTGGCTTTTTGACAATTCTTTTTGTGGTTTTCCATTGAAGACAAATTAAATGAAGATATTATTACCAAAGCATTTGTGATTGCAATCATTTTCTAGAAGAAATTGAGTATTATCTGACAGAATTGCAGGGGTGCCAATACTTTTGGCCAGCACTGTAGTTCCCCAAACATTATTAATAAACATTATTTATAAGGGGAGGATCTAGTATTAAAAAAGCTAGGGGAACTATTTCCCCTCCATTAATAATAGTTCCCCCACTAGATTTACTATTAATAGTTCCTTTTTATACATACCCCCCTTATATACTGTAATAGTTCCCCTAGTCTTATTAATAATAGTTTCTCCTTATAAATACATATAGAAATATATATATATATATATATATATATATATATATATTTATAGGTGGAGCTATTTATAAGGAGAGACTATTATTAATAAGACTAGGGGAACTATTACAGTATATAAGGGGGGTATGTATAAAAAGGAACTATTAATAGTAAATCTAGTGTGGGAACTATTATAAATATGTTCCCACATTTATTAGTAATAATTCCCTTTCATTTCTTATAAAATAATAAAACTTTTACACACCTTACCACGCTCCCCCAATGAGTCGTGATGCTGAAGCCTTTCCCTGCTAGTGGACTCCAGAGCAGGTCTGGCACAGGGGGTGCGATGCAGTGACGTCATCGCGCCCCGTCTACTATATAATCATCTATGTCAGTGCAGGGACTTTATAGCTCCCTCCTCTAGTATAAATGTCCATAGCATCCACGTGCATAACACATCGATACACTTATTATTAAGGCTCCCAAACATCTGGTGCTGCAGATCCGGGTGCCCCTTTGGAGACAGGAGCCCTGGTCATTTGCCCGGATGCCCCCCCCCCCTTTCCCTAATGCCGGCCCTGGAATTATAGCAAAAAGTTATATTAAACTACTCTATTCCAACAGTTGCTGGCTTCTTCTTCTCACAAAAGCAGGATGGATCAATTTGTATGTACATTGACTACTTGAGACTTGAAAATATTACTATTAAACAACAAATGTCCACTCTCCCTAATCTTTTCCTTTCTAGAATATATTAAATTAAAAATATTTAACAATTTAATTATGAAATGAACCAATAATTTAATACACATCTGTTAGGGAAATAAGTGGAAAACAGAAATTTTCTTTTTCTTCTCTCTAGACCTCAAGTTGCACTGGCCTCATGCACGGACAACAATGCACTGTAAAAAAAATGTCTGATTGAAGTGTAACTGTCATCTTTCTTGGGCTAAACTGTACAAAGTTCAGCAAATGGATCAGAGCATTGTGATCTATTGCTCATCTTTTTTGGGGGTAGAAGTCATACAAAATTTATTTTACCAACCATTACAGGCAATTTTTGCATGATTTATTATTATCGTGGTAATTTAAATAAGTGGCATAATTTATATAAGGATTCATTAGGCGTTATTAAAAGTATTTTCCAGGTAATTTTTATAGATGATCTATCCTGAAGTTGCAAGTAAACAGTCAGTTCTTGAAGTTAATGGAGGAAAATTAAAATAATGGTGCTTGTTATGCATGCCTTAATTTATTACCTGGTGATGTCAGATGTGCCAGACTTATTAAGAGGTGTTAGAACATCTTGGGTGGTCCATGGACCAGAATCTGAAATCTATGCCAGTTACATTGTGGGTTAGATTATAGCTGTTATTTGTGCCTGTTTAGTGACACAAGTAAAATTGAATTTGTTAAGCTGCAAAGCCCCAACCCTACTTGCCCAAGCTATGCCTACTTTCACAAAATTGGTATGTGTGGAGTAAAAAGAATAAATAATCACAGTTGGCACTGATGCAGCTGTAAACCCAAAATTGCGACTTTTATCATAAATTACAGTACAGACCAAACGTTTGGACACACCTTCTCATTCCAAGAGTTTTCTGTATTTTCATGACTATAAAAATTGTAGATTTACACTGAAGGCATCAAAACTATGAATTAACACATGTGGAATTATATACTTAACAAAAAAGTGTGAAACAACTGAAAATATGTCTTATATTCTAGGTTCTTCAAAGTAGCCACCTTTTGCTTTGATTACTGCTTTGCACACTCTTGGCATTCTCTTGATGAGCTTCAAGAGGTAGTCACCTGAAATGGTCTTCCACCAGTCTTGAAGGAGTTCCCAGAGATGCTTAGCACTTGTTGGCCCTTTTGCCTTCACTCTGCGGTCCAGCTCACCCCAAACCATCTCGATTGGGTTCAGGTCTGGTGACTGTGTAGGCCAGGTCATCTGGCGTAGCACCCCATCACTCTCCTTCTTGGTCAAATAGCCCTTACACAGTCTGGAGGTTTGTTTGGGGTCATTGTCCTGTTGAAAAATAAATGATGGTCCAACTAAACGCAAACCGGATGGAATAGCATGCCGCTGCAATATGCTGTGGTAACCATGCTGGTTCAGTATTCCTTCAATTTTGAATAAATCCCCAACAGTGTCACCAGCAAAGCACCCCCACACCATCACACCTCCTCCTCCATGCTTCACGGTGGGAACCAGGCATGTACAGTCCATTCGTTCACCTTTTCTGCGTCGCACAAAGACACGGTGGTTGGAACCAAAGATCTCAAATTTGGACTCATCAGACCAAAGCACAGATTTCCACAGGTCTAATGTTCATTCCTTGTGTTCTTTAGCCCAAACAAGTCTCTTCTGCTTGTTGCCTGTCCTTAGCAGTGGTTTCCTAGCAGCTATTTTACCATGAAGGCCTGCTGCACACAGTCTCCTCTTAACAGTTGTTGTAGAGATGTGTCTGCTGCTAGATCTCTGTGTGGCATTGACCTGGTCTCTAATCTGAGCTGCTGTAAACCTGCGATTTCTGAGGCTGGTGACTCGGATGAACTTATCCTCCGCAGCAGAGGTGACTCTTGGTCTTCTTTTCCTGGGGCGGTCCTCATGTGAGCCAGTTTCTTTGCAGCGCTTGATGGTTTGGGCCACTGCACTTGGGGACACTTTCAAAGTTTTCCCAATTTTTCGGACTGACTGACCTTCATTTCTTAAAGTAATGATGGCCACTCGTTTTTCTTTACTTAGCTGCTTTTTTCTTGCCATAATACAAATTCTAACACTCCATTCAGTAGGACTATCAGCTGTGTATCCACCTGACTTCTGAACAACACAACTGATGGTCCCAACCCCATTCATAAGGTAAGAAATCCCACGTATTAAACCTGACAGTGCACACCTGTGAAGTGAAAACTATTTCAGGTGACTACCTCTTGAAGCTCATCAAGAGAATGCCAAGAGTGTGCAAAGCAGTAATCAAAGCAAAAGGTGGCTACTTTGAAGAACCTAGAATATAAGACATATTTTCAGTTGTTTCACACTTTTTTGTTAAGTATATAATTCCACATGTGTTAATTCATAGTTTTGATGCCTTCAGTGTGAATCTACAATTTTTAGAGTCATAAAAATACAGAAAACTCTTGGAATGAGAAGGTGTGTCCAAACTTTTGGTCTGTACTGTATATGCCAGAAACTGTCTTAAAATATGCCTGGGAAAGGAGTCACAAAGGCTATACAGAAAACGTCAAACTACAAATGCAGGTCTATGGAAGTCAGATATAGGCTCTAATAGACTTAGGCTAGGTTCACACCTGTGCTGGTTGCCCATTCGGGCATTCCATTCATAATTCCGCTTACAAGCAGGACGCAAGCAGGACTTTTCTCTCTGCATTTTTCGGGCGGGAAACCCGGCAGACCGCATTATAGTCTATGGGGTCTGCGGGTTTCCGCGGGTAACCTCTCCTTAAGTGGATTAGGTTTCCGTTAGTGGGGTCCCCAAGCGGACATCATGAATGCAGGTGTTAACCTAGCATCTCAATTATAGTTTGTCTTCCACTGCACACAGTAAACACTGTATGTAATAGAGAGGAAGCCGGTGCTCTGGGGAGAGTACATCGATTCACAATAAAGAAGCTAGTAAGTTAATCAGTAACATTAGGCTACAAATAAGCATATTTTCAAATGGGGGTCTAAAATTTTTTGCTTCTTTAATGCTGACACTTTCCATTTTCTCTTTCCTGAACATGTATATATGTGTGTTACAAGATGACCAGCTTTTTAAAACAAGATTTCAACAAGATATCTATCTTATATGTATCTATGTTTGTGCTGTGGGTCACAGCCTATGAAGTGTTTTGCCAGTTTAATCCCAGTACCTTGTAGAGGTGATTTTACAATTTCCAAATAAGTCTCCGTTACAAAAATCATTTTAAATCTGTTTATATTAACAGAACACTTTAGCATTCAAGGTTGGACAGTCAAGTTTAGTCATGTCTTTGGTGATGGTTAGGGTTAAGGGCACCAGTCATTCTGTGCTTACAGGTTACTGAGATGTTAATATGGTACTGAATACACAAGAGAATATAGAAAGATAAAGAGATTGCATAAAAAGCTAATTTTCTAGACGTGGTTTTAGTTATATATTGCATGTTTCCAAATACTGCAGAGATTGCATTATTCCTATTCTTATTAACTATACATTTATAACAATGTAAACTAAATAATTAGTGATCCTTGCAATAAGCTATGTTTATGTCATTTATCAAAATAGTTCCATTTATTAAGTATTACAACAGCTTTTATATGGAAACAAAATATTTGAATAAATTAGAAAGTTTTCCAGAAGATTAATGGCAGAAGAAACCTGCACTGCATAAAATGGCTGTTATTTTTTTTCTTCTATATCAAGTACCCATGTTCACTTCATTAATTTTTATTCAGAAAAGTGTTAGGTCAAGGGTGTTTGAACTTCACCACTCATACCCTCTTCTATTTCTGACACAAAAAGAAAACCAGCTTGGAAAAAATCTGGGTGAAGATGTTGATTAAAAGCACTTAAGAGATTGCTTATGTTCTTTATAATTACCTTTATTATTTGTTTCATGAGACACACTATCATTTTTATTTCCCTCACCGCTATATTATAAATTCATGATGCTTTGTTGGAAATGAGGAAAGATTTAGAAAGCATTAAAGGTTTAGACTCTTAACCTTTACAAAATTAGTTCTGAATTTTTAAGATGTTCTCTGGGAGGGAAATTAAATTGAACCTCAAACTAACATTAGATTTTTCAACAGTTATCGTTCATCTGAAACAAATGTTCGTTGATTGTTCGTATAGACATTTATTCCCAACATACAAAAACGTTCTGACAAATATCCATTATACAGAAAGAAAAGTTCATTACCCAAATAACAGACTTTCTGACCAGCCTATATTGTGAAAAATATATGGCCACAATACACAAATCGCCCACAGGTCTATTAGTCTAGCACAACCTATTTTGGTTGTGACCAACTTTAGTCCATTGTCAGCTGTATGTCAGGTTTGTAGGTTTATGCACAAACTATTGTTCGCTCAATGTTCAAAATCTGCCACTTTAGTAGTCTAATGGGTATGGCTCGCTTTAGATCCATGTGAAGTTCTGTTTGGTTGATGACTTTTTCCTCTAGAAGCACTAAAATCATTGTTAATAGGGAAAAGTTTGTCCAAAATATAGCATCCTTTGGACCATGTAGTCATTTTTATTTATAACGTACTGCAGATGGTCTTTCTCATTATCATCTCATGTTAAGATCTCATAAGACTGGCTGTATACTTTGATTTCTCTTCACTCATTTTCCTCATACTTTGAACGTACACTATATGTATCCTTTTAGTGACATGACTTTTTAATGTTTGTATTAATTTCATGAAGTTTTTTATGATATTGCATTGGGAACTTGTTTTTACTCAGTGATGTTGTAAATTGTATTTTTTTACATTTTACTCTGCATGGAAATAAGTACAGACTGTAACTAAAAGTTCCATATATCCACCAGAGAGAATATTTAATAAGGCTAGTTGAAGGTTATAAAGCAGTATTTTTCATAATGCTTATAAATAGGAAAGAGTTTATAAAACTCTCCAAAATTTGTAATGCTGTTTAATTCTGAATGAAAATATTCTGCAACCTAACCTTAAGATAATGAGAAACTAAATTAATCATCCATATAAATATTGTTGATTAAATATCTCTATGTAGCAAATGCTGAGACGTGCAATTTTTAGCAAAACACTTCAGTGGGTACAAAATGGGAAATGCGTCAGCTCAAAATGCTACCTGTGCTTATTGTCTAAAATTCTAATCATTCATTGTATTCTTAAACACATTAAACACTCAATTATTATAATTTACTATTAATTAATTACTTATTCATTAAACATTAATCATACAGCATTTCCATATTTTATAGTACTGTATAGCAATTACTCACATGGTAAAGAGTGGTGTAGGAAGCACTCCAATAGGTGATGAGTGCAGAAGTAAGGTTCCAACCCGTAGGATATAGCAAGTAAGAGACTTCACACTCAAGTTCAGTTGAAGTTACAGCGATGTGTTTATTCGCCACACTGATAACAATATTCCATGTAGAGTAAATATGAGTAACATTTCAGTCGGATGACCTTCCCCAGACTCTAAAATCCAAGTGGGTAGTAGCCCAAATATTATAAAGGAGCATCTCGAGTGCTGAAGAACAGTGGTAACACCGCCAAAGGAAAGCACTTTCCCTTGGTGGTGTTATCGCTATACTTATGTGCTCCTAAAGGGGCTCCTGTCTTTAAGGCTGGGACCCCATGTTGCAAAAACACTGCATTTTACATTACCTGACAAGTGGATAGGATTCTGGCTAATCCAATCCACACATTGTATAAAACAATTCCACAGCAGAAATGCTGTGATTTCAAATGCGCTTGCGTTTTTGTAAATTGCAGCATGTCAATTATACCTACGGAAACGCTGGCATTTCCCGTATAGGTATAATAGATGAAGAAAGTCCGCAGAAGAAACTTTGCGCACTTTCTGTGAAAAATGCTGCAGAAAAAAACTGATGCGTTTCCGCTGCATTTCTTGGCTGCAATTTGCTACGTGGGGCCTTAGCCTAAAAAGTAATTTTTTTTCATTTCCAACAACATAGTTGTATGAGGGTTTTTTTTTTTTTTCGGATAAGTTATATTAAGTGCGCCATTTAACCCCTTCCACACCAAGATGCAATGGTATGTCATGGCAAGTAATGGGGTAGCACACCTTTATGTACTACTAAACCAACACAATTTGCCATGGTTATTAATTGTAACTGTGTTCCCCAGTGATCAGTAGGACGGAGGACTGAAATTCCCACTAAGGCCTCCTTGTGAATGGAACCTCAGTACACTTGCATGACTGGTGCTCCATTCACTTCTATGGAGCTGCCAGCACTGTAATTCTCCCACAGCCCCATACAAATGAATGGAGATCTGGTCACTTTCAATCCCCCATTCTCCTGATCACTTGGGACCCAGCGATCTGGCCCCCGGTGAGTGGGCTCTAATCCCCTGTCCTGTGGACATGGTGTAAGTGTCCATAGTGGTACAGATGTAAAGATTTTTTTTCATTGCATATAACTTTCACTTTACTAATTGCAAAGAGTTTTTTTGAGATTTTGAGATTTATTTATTTTTTTATATTTTTGAAATTTCTCTTAAGCTGTTAATGTTTTGTAGTTTCAGTAAAGGGATTTAACATGATTATTTATATAAAGCATTGCAATACGTCTGTATTGCACTGTGTTGTTTTTTCTAGTGTTGTCCTATCAAGCCCTGTCTCTTTTTTTTAAACCTATATCTCTATAAGATTTGGTACATTTGTTTAAAAATTTGTATTAACCCCTTCCCGCCAGAGGTATTTTTTGATATTTGTTTTTGACTCCCTGCCTTCCATGTACAATTTCGGAGATACCAAATTGCAGAAGGAAACAAGGTGGATCTTTGACCTCCAGACTATGTATCCATCTGGATTGAATGAACAGCTGTATTTTGGATGTTTTATTTACGATACATCTTTGTTTTATTTAGGATCTATCCTTTTCTCCCTATATGCTCTCTTTACTCTACCTATCGGATTGTAACTGAGATTGATCAATTTTTTTTTATTTTGTTTTGTGATATCTGAGCACCATGTCTACGAGTTCACAATTATCCACTAGGGCTGCCTATCTCTTTAAGTGGACTACAAGAGTGTGTGTGATGAGGTATATGCATTGAACATATGTGGCATAATAGGTATAGATTACAATATCACTGCCTGCAGAATTTACTCCACATACTACTAAGATTGTGGCTGGATTTGAAAACTGGGCTCCAGCGCTGCAAGGCTGTGGTGCTGGCCGCTGAGCCACCATGCTGCCACATACACCAGGGATTTCAAAACATTGTACTATGAGCCTCTGATTAGATGTACAGTACATGCTATTTTATGCAGTTAGAGACTGTGGGTGACTTCTCCATAATAGATATACAAACACATCTTTCTGCTCTGTCTTATTTAGAATCGCCAGAACGGAGGTGTTTTACTATGACCCTCTGCCCGCTGTAATGCTCGTCACTTTATTTTCTAAATGCTAACTCCATAGCAAAGAACGGAACAACACACTACTAGCAATCCGGCCCCTCCTGTCTGATTGGACGTGTGTACATGCCGCTCCGCTGACATCAAGGGCAGGTTTTGGGGATGCAGGTCCGTCCTTTACCCATTCAGAATGGTGAGACACGCCTCTCCCCTGACATGCCCAAGGGTGATTTGTCTTTGCACCCTGTTGTACAAGTCAGGGGTGGGGGTTTCTACATTTAAGACGAGTGAAGTGGTGGTCTTGGTTCAGTTACAGGACTACTACTGACACAATTGCTCCCCTGCACTCACAAGATGGAGTATCTACCTCTATAGCCCTACAACCAGCAAGCTCACAATCCTCAATGGGCTCATACTTATAAGAAAGTGCATTGGCTTTGCTTTTAAATGAAAGTTAATTTGTCACAATTTTATAGTGTCACCCTATGGTACTATCTATGTGTATGGTGTTGAAAGTTGAATAACGAGCACCATTGCTATGTTTAATACTCTGAATGCCATAGTCAATACTGGCAATCCAACACTGTATAGACAAGATACTGTACTTACTGCACTAATGAACTTTTTCCAGATCCCCTGAGGATTGCCCCTACATCTTGTTGGGACATGAAATGCATTGGAATGAAGGAAATAAGGGAAAAGGATTTAATTTGATAGGGAAACCCCGGGAGAGCTCTGGGGACTGTCCTTGTAAGGACAGGAGTCATTGTGGGACATAGGTGAGACAGGGTACAATTACACCAGTCCTTCCTCTGCATGTCCCATTGAGTACTCATTGTCTCTCAGTAGGTTTGGGTAAGACTGTTCCACTTTTATCTAGAGCATGGTATATGTGCACTTAAATTGGTGATGGTTTTACCATGAATATTATAATTTATATTAAAAGTTAAGTTTTATAGTTCTTCTGGTCCTCTGCTTGTGACACTATACTTTAAACCCATAACAAAACTCTGCAAAAAAAAAGTTAATGTCTATAACTTTTTTATATATTTTATGAGGATGCATAGGGTGTTTTTTTGTTTTTTTGTTTTTTTTCTGGGGCAAGGTATACTATTTAGTTATACCATTTAGGGGGATGTCTATTGCTTTGACTTTATTCAAATTTTTATCAAAGGTGAAACAGCGAAAAAATGGTGGTTTGGCACTTTTGAGTTTTTTGTTCCCCCTCTCCACCCCCCATATGGCTTTCACCGTATGGGAAAAATATTTTGTTTGTAGACCAGGCGTTTTCAGACACAGGGATACCTAATGTGTATGTGTTTCACAATAATTTTCTACATTTATATGCATTCTAGGGAAAGGGTGTGATTTGAATTTTTAATTCTTTATAATTTTTTTATATCTAGTTTTTTAATACTGTATTTACTAGACCCCTAGGGGGTCTTGAGCCCCCAGAAATTCTGATTACTAATATAATGCATAACAATGCTAATGCATAGAGCAGCCTGTAATAGAAGAATATGCCAGACAAGCCTGGGAGTCTTCAATAGGCTCCCAACTGTCATGGCAATGGATCGATGGCCCTGGATCTCGTTCCGGTCGCAATCCCAAAATGGCGGTGCCTCAGTCAGCTTTGACCGAGTTGCCAGGGGCCTTAATGCCCACAATCAGTGCGGGCATTGATTGTGGGCAATAGCGCCAGCTCTTTGGTGTATAATACAAAGACTCGGCAGCTATGGCAGCAGCTCAGCTCCTGAGTTGCCATATTCAAATACCTGACATCTTCCGTACTATTACGCCAGATCTAGGGAAGGGTTAAAGTGTACCTCCAGTTATAAACAACTTTTCATAAATGAATAGTACAGGTTAAAATATGAAACTTCACATTATATCTCATTAAAAAATGTTTTTTTTCTCCATTTTATGAAGAGGGGAGGGGATTAGAAAAGACACTTGACACTAATTGCTGCTGTTACACTTAATTTTTTAATACTGCTAAGTTGTAGATAAGAGGCTGACAGCACAAAATAAGACAATAAAATCAATTAACCAGCCAGCAGGAGAATCTCTCTCCTTCCTCTCCCCTCCATATAGGTCTGTGTGAGGCTGAATACAGAGATGAGTATAATGTAAACAAAGCAGACAGAATGAAGATAAGGAGCAGGAGAACAGTTTAATAAGTGAAGAAGGAAACAGATATTCTTAATTAGATATATTATAATGTTTCTTATTTTCATCTGTACTATTTATTTTTGAAAAGATGTTTATAACTGAAGGTATGCTTTAAGATAGTATGCATTGTACATACTGTTTTCTTGTTTCAAGTGGTAAAAATATCTCCATCTCTTACAAACAGTAACCTGCAGATTTGTGTGCTTATATATTGAAACCTTACTGAGTAAGTGACTTTCTTTGTAGTTCTTTTGAGCACTGCAGTGTTTTTACACCCCCACCCCGACAATATTCTAGTCTGTAATGTATGTAACAACCATTAATGAAATATTAAAATACTGTTAAAAATATACATTATGCTGCAGTCAGTCTTTTCCATCATACTAGTTTTCAATATATTCAGAACATGACTTAGGGATCCAGCATAACCAAACATATAGATGTGAAGCAAGAAGAATATTTTATTATAGAGAGTTCCTTTCAGGTAGTCTTCAACCAGTGACTAATATATCAATCCTGGTGGCATAGTATCAAAGGAAATCCATGAGGCGATTGATGCTGTCTGAACCACAAGAAGCATAAAATCCTGACAGACTGCCTTACTACAAATAACTACAGTATGTTTTCTTCTAAAGCTCTGTGGGATTTCAGAGAAAACATGATTTAAAATGAGCCAGGGATAGGGAGATGTGTTCCCTGGGCAGCTCCGCACTGGCTTCTACTTACAAATGGGGAAAGAACTATCAGTCAAGCCAAACCTAGTGGGGATAAGCCAGGAGGACAATGCCCAGGGGACACATCTTCCCAGCCTTGGCACATTTTTGAACTAGTTGTTAGGGATGAAGGAGTCTGTCAGAATTCTACGTGGCTCAAACATGAATCTCTGGATTCCCTTTAATAATGGTAAATCCAGTAATACTTAATTCATATAACCCTAGCACATAAAGTGAATTGCTGCACACAGCAAAAAACAATAAGTTCTTGTCACAGCATAATCCAGTTTTTCAGCACAGTGAGAAATATCGCTAAGATTGTGCCAATGCAAATGTCAGCAACAAATGATTACATAAAAGGTCAACTTCAGTTTTCCAAGTAAAAAATGTTATGTGCATTATTGAATTTGCTGTGGCATTGTGGATTGTAATTATATCCTTTGAGTCTATGACCTATTGTAATATGGCTTACAGTACAATATGTTTTAAATCACAGTAACTTTGTATGTATTGCACATTCATATACCCTTTGCTATTCATGCTTAACTCTAAGCTTTTTTAAAAGATTTGACTATTAAGTAGCATTCTGGTCCTGATAACAGACAGATAGAGAGATTCAGCATTATTACATTTGTGCATCAGTAATGTGCAATAGTTCAGTTCTAAATTTGGAAAGATCTTCTCAAAACACATGAAGATAACTGATGAATATCACACTGATACAGTGAGGAAGATTTATCAAAACTGGTGTTTTATATGAACTGGCATAGATTTGAGCTATACTTTATATTAGTATTTGGCTATAGTAATCAGCTGGACCACATGAGGCCATGGGTCCTGGACTAATCCCTGTCGCTGGCAGCCTATTTTTCCAGAAAGTGGAGAGTATAGTGTAAAAGTCTAAATTTTGTTGGATAGTCATACAGCAAAATTTGCAACATTTATCATACATTTTGTCAGAAACTGGTGTAATATTCATGATAAATTTCCCACAGTATGTGAGTTATTAATTTCAGTGTAGCACGTGAAGCTGATCCTCCTGCCTTGTTTTCATAGGAAAATACTTTTTTCTATCAGAAAAATTCAGTTGCCATTATGGATTTCTGAGAGCAGCTGGTATGAGGAGAAGATCAACACTGTAAAATTTTGCACAATGCTTTAATAAATTTGACTGTACAAGTCCAGATGTTTGTATAACATGTTAAACTAAGGTCATATCTCCATTGAAGGATCTGTCAAAAATAGCAGACAAAATTCATGCATGCGCACATTTTTAGTTGGGCAAAATGACAGAACAGAAGCCAAACAGACCACACAAGATCTTTTGGGCTTTATTGTTTTTCATCACTTTAAACATCAGGCACCTCTGCTGTTTTGCTTATATAAAGAATCAGGACAACAGAAGACCGCACTGATATCAAAGCCTAAAACTTTTCTAAACATAGCATGGTTTCTTGACAAGTGATAAGCTATCTATTCCATTTGTGTGACCACCCAGTGGGGGAAGGGAAAATGCAGCCTTTCAAGGATTTTATCATGTCATGATTTTGAATTGGCATTTCAAGACACCTGATCTTCCCATTGGTTAAAGATTACAGTTAAGTGTGGACATTTCTATACTCAGACATTTTTTTTAAATATGCTGTATACCATATCAGCAGCAAACTTTGTATATTGACCCTGGACTTTGCCTTGACCAGATTCTTGCAGGGCATATATACGAGTTTTGTCTTTTAATGAACCAAGCACCTGTCAGCAGACAGTGATCAGTCAGCAGACAGTGATGGAGGGACATTCTCCTCTACTGCAGCAGCAAGTAAGCAAACTTTGGACTGTAAAGTATGCTTTAGTGCAACTGCAACAGTGGACCATCAAATAAGTACAGGTAGAGCATGCCAATGAGTGTGAACATGTGCAGATACTGTATCATGGCTCAGCCACACCTTTAGGTACCCTAAGGCACATAGTGTTACATGACAGTCCCTTACATTATTACTACTGTAAAATTAACTTATTAATTTAATAACCCTTATTTCATACACTATTGTGCCTCACATAATCTCAGGATGGATCAAATACCAATGTGACTCAGATAATTATAAAATACCTAATACTAGTTACTAATGTGTGGTATTGTACATGGGGTTACAGTGATAATGTGAGACACATGCAGGGCTGATTCTAGATTTTCTGCTTCCTGAGGTGAAAAATTGAAATGGCGCCCCTCCCCACAGTTAGAAAATTACACATAAGAGGAACACATCAGTGACACTGGCTCTCTTCCCCTCCCCCAACCCAAAGCAGTTAATGTAAAGGGAACCTGTCAGTGTGATTTTGCTCCTAAATCCTTCAGCACTACCTGAGATGGCACTTTGCCTGTTGCCCAACGCACTTCTAAATCTTAGCACTGCTTCTATCTTCAGAAAAATTACTTTTATTTAATATTCAAATTAGTTTTAAAGTCAAGAAGGTGGAGATCTAGTTTATAAAGTCATACACTCGACATCCCATTTCCTCCCTTATGCCGCACTGTACCACCCCTAGCCCCTGTGATGTACGCACTTCAGCTTGATTAAATCCTGTACATGTATAGTGGTTCTTAAAGAGGTTGTCCGGGATAACTATAAAACCCTACACTAATCTAAACACCTTCCCCCTCCTACTTTCTAAATTACATAATCAAAAACATATATTTACCCATATCCCTGGGGAGGTCATGGTGCATGAACAGTTTAAGCTATGAGTAAGGGGCATTTGTAGCCCTGAAACGCGTAAACTGTTCATGGACCATATGTAACTGTCTATTTGTTACTACCTTTTAACTTTATGGATTTAAAGTTAATTTTTATTTTTAACCATTGTTGAATGCTGGAATTTTTTTCTCTTTACATTCAACATTTTGTTGCTCCATGGAGTCCTGGAAGTTGAATTTTTTAGTTTTTTATTGTATATATTATATATACTTTATAACTATTTTATTAACCCTCTTAGTGGGCTTCAACCTGCAATCTTTGAGGCTGGTCATAGACTAATAGCGTTAATCCTATGACTGGCCTGTGAGCCTCATTAGGCTCCAAGCTGCCATAGGAACAGAACAACTCCCGTGATCTCGCCAAGCGGGAGCCGTCCTGCAACAGTGAAGGTGCCCTGGGGTGTTTTTGGACTTCAGCGGGCTACAGCCAAGTACAGTGCTCATGATCAGAGTGAACTCTGATCGCAGGAATTAGCCCCAGGTATCTGCTGTATGATACAGTTGAGAATCAGTAGCTATGGCCGTTGCTCTGCTACAGAACGGTCGCCATCTTTAAAGACCTGGCCTCCACCGTTATAGTACAGCAGGTGTTGGGAAGGGGTTAATTGCCAGTTGTGTAAGGCGCATTTTGTAGATGCCAATAAGTGCCAGTCGTGCAGGCTCCATTTACTAGAAAATCTGCACTCTGTCCACAATAATTTCTTGTGGTTTACTGCTAGTTGTGCAGGATTCAATTAACATAAAATTTTGCATACCATTTACAGTAATTTCTTGAAATTAAGTACTAATTGTGTAGCCCACATTTACCACAAAATTTTGCATACAATTCACATTAATTTCTTGCAGTTAAGTTCCAGCTGCCTAGGCCCCATGTACCACAGAATTTTGAATGCAATTCATTCATAACAGAAATATAAGCAGTAAAATGTCAAGGAAAACACAGGGTGGGGGCAGGGGACAGAGTAAGGGAGAAGGAGGAAAAACCTGTGCAACTGTCACACCATTTGCTACTACAAGTAATAAGAATATAGATGGCAACAGCAGAATTATTTTTGGTCTTGGCACTGCCTCAATTAGCTGCAGGCTTGCTGTATCTCCTGAGAATGAAGAAGAAATGTTTAATTACTCCTTCATCTGACAGTGATGCAGTGTCTTTGAGTCAATTTAGCGTGTTCCTCCTTTTACTGTTATCTGTATAAACTAAAATTTAACTTTTAATACATCTAAAAGGACTCAAGACCAGTTCTGCTAAACACACAAAAAAAAAAAAATAGTTGCTGTACTCTATGCAGTATAGCTTACTATAAGAACCGAGTGGTTAAGGATACTGATACTGCTCCTTATGTTATCCCTCTCTGAATTCTTAAATTTCCTTATGTCCCTGTCACCTCACTTTACTATAAGTGGGATTGTCCCTCAGTGTTATGTTTAGCTAGTGACTATAAGGCAACTTGCTTATAGACAACACATGGGAGGCTGAGAAAGATCCCTTGTATTCTTCCTGTTCCTGATGAGTTGGTGAAAACAATTAGAATTTTGATGTGGAGGAGGCAGAGGTGGAACACATAACTATTGGTTTTGGTAGACCATGAGTTGGGTCCTGGTATCATACTTAGAGGGGCACTCAGGAAATCTAGAGGTCTGAATTATCAGGGGGTGCAAAAGTCCCATGGCCATGATGAGGTTGAACAAAATCAGACAGTGACATTGTTGATTCCATAGAGGACAGGACCTGATAAATGGATCAGTTAATGAGATGACCTCAGAGGAAGAGGGTGCTGGGTGTGGCAGAAACTAAGCTTTGCCTGTATAAATAAGCACAAATATAGAAACTTTTTCCATACTCACATAAAAAGGCATCACCAGATCATTTCTTGCCATGATGTTTCTTGCAGTCAGACCTAGCATTTGGTCGTTATTATCTGCTTCCTCTCCTCCATTCCAATGTCAGGCATCCATAAGGGAATGTTTATCCAGAAAATGGCAATATGCCCCCAGTCATCTTGTGGTTCGTCAATTTAACTTGTGCCTAGTCAAGTAGCTGGTGGTACAGTTGTACCACTTGGTGGATTCCGCTGCATGGAGATATCTAGAGACCATTATATTTTTAGCAAACCAGTGACAAAATTTGAGGAAAAATTTAAACCGTGACTCACTTGCAGACTGGAAGTCATACCATTGGCATAATAAACACAAAACAAATACCTTGCTTCTAGAAATGGGTGAGCCTGTTTGGAACAAATTCAATCCGAATTCTCAAAAGTTTTAGTCTGAAAATTTGGGGATTTATTTTTTGGGTGAACCTGCTCCATGTGTTTCAGGAGTGCGTGGAGTCTCTTTGATTCCCGGAGTCTCTGAAAAACATTCCTTATGGCTGCCAGTTATAAAAAGCCATCCTATGGAATGTTCATTAGGTTTGTTATACAGATACACAGCATAGCAGTCCTAACAAACTTTATGGTTACTATACAGTATTTGTATAGCATCCATGACAAATGTTTGCTAGGGCTGCAAAATATTTGACAAAATATAAAAACACTTAAAACAAAGGAGCACATGTTAGGGTAGGGAAATGAATTTGGGTCTATAATGAATATATCTAAATATGCACTGTTTGCTAGATAAAGTGTGAATATAGCTGTCCCTAAAGTGCTATCCCTATTATATATATATATATATATATATATAAATAGTGATTACAAATATGCCATCTGAAAAATATAAAAATAAAAACAAGAAAAGGATAAACACACGTGGACAAAATTGTTGGTACCCCTCGTTTAATGAAAGAAAAACCCGCAATGGTCACAGAAATAACTTGAATCTGACAAAAGTAATAATATATAAAAATTCTATGACAAGCCACAAAGCTTCTGGGGGAATGTCCTATGGACAGATGAGACAAAAATCGAAATTTTTGGCAAGGCACATTAGCTCTATGTTCACAGACGGAAAAACAAAGCATATCTTGAAAAGAACACTGTACCTACTGTGAAACATGGAGGAGGCTCTGTTATGTTCTGGGGCTGCCTTGCTGCATTTGGCACAGGGTGTCTTGAATCTGTGCAGGGTACAATGAAATCTCAAGACTATCAAGGAATTCTAGAGAGAAATGTACTGCCCAGTGTCAGAAAGCTTGGTCTCAGTCGCAGGTCTTGGGTCTTGCAACAGGATAATGACCCAAAACACACAGCTAAAAACACCCAAGAATGGCTATGAGGGAAACATTGGACTATTCTGAAGTGGCCTTCTATGAGCCCTGACCTAAATCCTATTGAGCATCTTTGGAAGGAGCTGAAAGTTAAGTTAAGGGTACCATCATTTCTGTCTAGGCCTGTTTCATGAGTTTTCTTTTCTAAAAAATTGAAGCATGGTTGAAAAACCATGTCTGACTTTCATTTGTTCATTTTCATAGAATTTTTATATATTACTTTTGTCAGATTCAAGTTATTAGTGACCATTGTGGGTTTTTCTTTCATTAAACGAGAGGTGCCAACAATTTTGTTCACGTGTGTAAGTACAAATAAATAGTGCATGAAATAACCAGTGTTGCTGAAGAAACAAATAAGATATATCAGCTGTGCAATTAATGAAATACACACTGTGGAAAACTTGTACCTGGCAGAGTGCATGTTGTATATGTACATGTGAAGTTAAATGGCAACAGAGCAAAAAACAGAGCAATGAAAAGGACCCATTAAAACACAAATAGTATTAGAACCTACCCATATGAAAAGCAATAAACAGTATACCACGCGTTTTGCCCGTGCAAGGGCTTCCTTAGGGGATAACAACAAATTGTACCATGCTAGGTCTTTATATATGAGAGAAGTAATGGCAACCCGGTATGCTAATTGCTGTGAGTCTCTACTAACTGAGCATGGAATTGAACTGTGTGATCTCACGAGATCTTGAGGGAAAATCACCCTGAATGATGATTTATGCTATTAAAGTGATTTACCAGCTACCTACTAGCGCTCTTTGTGCATAAAAACTATTTGATCTCCTCTATATAATGTTTACAACTAACACTATCTCTATTAGCGCTATTCATACATACAGTGGGGAAAAAAAAGTATTTAGTCAGCCTCCAATTGTGCAAGTTCTCCCACTTAAGAAGATAAGAGAGGCCTGTAATTAACATCATAGGTAGACCTCAATTATGAGAAACAAAATGAGAAAACAAATCCAGAAAATCACATTGTCTGATTTTTTAAGAATTTATTTGCAAATTATGGTGGAAAATAAGTATTTGGTCACCTACAAACTAGCAAGATTTCTGGCTCTCACAGACCTGTAACTTCTTCTTTAAGAGGCTCCTCGGTCCTCCACTCATTACCTGTAGTAATGGCACTTGTTTGACATTGTTATCAGTATAAAAGACACCTGTCCACAACCTCAAACAGTCACACTCCAAACTCCACTATGGTGAAGACCAAAGAGCTGTGGAAGGACACCAGAAACAAAATTGTAGACCTGCACCAGGCTGGAAAGACTGAATCTGCAATAGGCAAGCAGCTTGGTGTGAAGAAATCAACTGTGGGAGCAATAATTAGAAAATGGAAGACATATAAGTCTATTGATAATCTCCCTCGATCAGGGGCTCCACGCAAGATCTCACCCCGTGGGGTCAAAATGATCACAAGAACGGTGAGCAAAAATCCCAGAACCACACGGGGGGACCTAGTGAATGACCTGCAGAAAGCTGGGACTAAAGTAACAAAGGCTACTGTCAGTAACACACTATGCCGCCAGGGACTCAGATCCTGCAGTGCAGACGTTCCCCCTGCTTAAGCCAGTACATATCTGGGCCTATCTGAAGTTTGCTAGAGAGCATTTGGATGTTCCAGAAGAGTTTTGGGAGAATGTCATATGGTGAGATGAAACCAAAGTAGAACTGTTTGGTAGAAACACAACTCGTCGTGTTTGGAGGAGAGTGAATGCTGAGTTGCATCCAAAGAACACCATACCTCCTGTGAAGCATGGGGGGGGGCAACATCATGCTTTGGGGCTGTTTCTCTGCAAAGGGACCAGGACGACTGATCTGTGTACATGAAAGAATGAATGGGGCCATGTATCGTGAGATTTTGAGTGCAAACCTCCTTCCATGAGCAAGGGCATTGAAGATGAAACATGGCTGGGTCTTTCAGCATTACAATGATCCCAAGCACACCACCAGGGCAATGAAGGAGTGGCTTCGTAAGACGCATTTCAAAATCCTGGAGTGGCCTAGCCAGTCTCCAGATCTCAACCCCATAGAAAACCTTTGGAGGGAGTTGAAAGTCCGTGTTGCCCAGCGACAGCCCCAAAACATCACTGCTTTAGAGGAGATCTGCATGGAGGAATGGGCCAACATACCAGCAACAGTGTATGCCAACCTTGTGAAGACTTACAGAAAACGTTTGACCTCTGTGATTGCCAACAAAGGATATATAACAAAGTATTGAGATGAACTTTTGTTATCGACCAAATACTTATTTTCCACCATAATTTGAAAATAAATTCTTAAAAAATTCAGACAATGTGATTTTCTGGATTTGTTTTCTCATTTTGTCTCCCAAAGTTGAGGTCTACCTATGATGTCAATTACAGGCCGGCCTCATATTTTTAAGTGGGAGAACTTGCAGAATTGGTGGCCGACTAAATACTTTTTTTTCCCCACTGTAGTAGCTTAAGATTTCTGTTAAATAAAATTTGCAGCAAACAATATCAATAACTACCCCACTAAGCAGATGATGAAGCAGCACAAAACTGCACTGTCGTTTACAATATAAACAAAAGATATAAAGAAAATGATCCCAAAGAGGAAAAAAAAAACCCAGTCACACAACATGGATATCCTCAATAAAAACATCTTTGGATCTTCACCAAAGTCAATTGTGGGAAAGTAAATACTCCCCATGGCTGTTTGAGGTCCAGAGGTCATTGAAGTCCAGAATCAATATTTGTGGAAAAATATATACTCCGCATAGTTGTTTGAGAATTAAGCAGTAAGTTACAAATGTTTCCCCATTTGGAACAATATCTTCTAAGTGGGTTTAATACGCCATCATTGTAGGGATGTAAGAAATTGAAGTGGATGTTGGTGTCCACAAATGTTCTTCTACTAGTGGGGCTTGTAGATGGTATAATTAGCTAAATAAAGGCATCAAATCCGATGGGTTAAAAGGACAGTCTTAAGAAAATAATGAAAAAATATATCTGTTAACACAACATGAATGAGAAAAAAACTAAATAAAAAAAAAAATTATATAAAAATCACCAATGTATATAATAGTAGAAATTGAATTAATGAATATATATATAGTGAATCAAAAGTGCAAATGAAAATTGATATATTAAAAAAAATAAAAATTATAAAAAAAACCCACCAATGTGTATAATAGAAATTGAATTAATGAATATATAGAGGAATATAGTGAATCAAAAGTGCATTTCCCTACCCTAACATATGCACCTTTTGTTTTTAAATGTTTTTACATTTTTCAAATACATGCTCAATAAAGATTTTTTTTTTCACTATTTGGGTTGTGCTTGTGCTATTTGAAGACCTGCATCTTTTTTCTTGGTTTTGTGCATTTATAAATATTATGGTCTTGATGCACCCCATAATTTAAGTGGTTCCTATACAATTAACTATGGTATATACCACTCACTGACACCAACCACTGTCCTTGAGATGCTGCTAGCCAGGCCACTTGCAATCAGTTCTTATAAACAGCTAGTAATCCCTTGACTGGTTATGAGAAATGAGGGGCCCTCCATGTTTTATATTAAATAAATCATGGACCAAAACTATTGGTTCCTCCAATAGGCTTCAAAACAAGCCATATATGATAAAGCAGAAGTAGTCAAGCATTACCAGGGTGGGAAAAGCCATGGTTTTTGTTCTTTCCCATGTTAATAACACCTGCAGCCACCCCATTATCCAACCATCAGTAGATGGTCAGTACTATTGGACTGTACCAGGTTCTTTCCAGCACCTCTGGTGTAGTTGCCACTGCCGCACTGTTGGCATGATAAAAACAAAATTAAACCCATTGTTTCTTCCAATACAACTGCTCTGTATGTATGACAAAACCCTGCCAGGCAGGCATTTTCAACCAAAACTAGCTAACTTTTTTTTACTTTTTGAAATAAAAAAAAAAAAATCGAAATTACAGTGTATGGTTAAACTAGCAGTTTTCCCATAGGCATACATGTTACTGTCACATTGACATTAGTGTTTACCATAATGAGCTTGAATTGGGATATATAGGTTCCTGACAGTGTCATACACTTGTTCCAAGTCAGTTTAAATTGGCTTAAAACATAATTTATGCAGTCCAAAATTAACCATGGGACTGATCCGACCGAGCCCAATACAAAACTTGCTTTTTGTGTCCATTTCTATATCAAATATACTTTTAAAATACAGATCCCTATCACATCAAAAATAGACTATACTGTGCATAATACTTTATATTCTGATTAGGAACACAGATAAATAATAAATACAGCAGAGAGTTGAGAATACTCTTCACTTGGAAATATAAAAATTCTGCATATTGTATATAACTAGAAAAGAGATTCTTTTATAATAGTTTGTATGCAGAAATGTCATAAACAGTGATATTTTCTTACTATATTTAAAAGCCAAGATTCCTGAATGTTTATGTACAGTGCACATTTAGTTTATGGAAATGTATGTAATCTACATTATTCATTTCCTTCTGTGATGTTTGTATGATTTACATTAATTTTGCAGTAAGGGCTCCAATTAAAATATTTCCAAACATTGAGAATAGCTAGATTACACATAGGAAGTCTCATAAAAAGTTCTAAGATTTAAAGCATACTCCTAATTATAAACAACGTTTCATGAAGGAATAGTACAAGTGAATATACAAAACTTTGTAATATATCTTATGAACAGAACATGTCCCCTTCTCCACTTATTAAACTGAGTTACTTTTAAACATAAGTCTATGGTGAGAGGGAGGAGGATTCCACTGTTAGGCTGAGGCCCCACGTTGCAGAAACGCACCTTTTTTTTTGTTGCGTTTTTTTGAGCCAAAGCCAGGAGTGGATTGAGCAGAAGGTAGACGTAAAAGTACTTCATATGTATTTCCCATTCCTTTTGTAGCCATTCTTGGCTTTGGCTCAAAAAACGCAGCAAAATCTGCAACAAAAAATGCTGCATTTCTGCAACCTGGGGCACCAGCCTTAAGCTAACTCTCCAGGTTGCAGAACACAGCTAAACACTGTGGAAAAACTCAGCAGAAATGCATTATTTTTTTTTGTTTTTTTTAGCACCGCTTTTCATTGCTGCGATTTTCCTTCCTTTATTAAATCTATAGGGAAACAACGAGTGTTTCCACATGTAGCCTAAAAAAACCACTCAGAGTGAGGACTCTTATGATACTACCTCCTTCCCCCCAGGTTTCATGAACAGCCTGAGCGAAGATGAAGAGGAATTCAGTCTAATAAGTGAAGAAAGAAACATAATTATTTAAGATATATGTGTGAGGTAGAATAAAGCAAAGCGGCACTCATGGTGGTGCAGAACATCTTCACGCTTTATTTGTGGCTCATAGGATGTAAGATACTGTATATTACAAAGCTTCTTATAGTCACATAACAAGTTTTATAACAAGTCTACTAAACCCATTTTAGATCACCATAGGATTTCAATTCCATTTTGGACCACAAAGTCTAGGTATAGCAGCTACAGCATATACAGTACATACACACGTGGACAAAATTGTTGGTACTCCTCGTTTAATGAAAGAAAAACCCTCAATGGTCGCAGAAATAACTTGAATCTGACAAAAGTAATTTGCCAAACTACATGTTGACAAGCCACAAAGCTGCTGGGAGAATGTCCTATGGACAGATGAGACAAAAATCAAAATTTTTGGCAAGGCACATTAGCTCTATGTTCTCAGACGGAAAAATAAAGCATATCTTTAAAAGAACACTGTCCCTACAGTAAAACATGGAGGAGTCTCTGTTATGTTCTGGGGCTGCTTTGCTGCATCTGGCTCAGGGTGTCTTGAATCTGTGCAGGGTACAATGAAATCTCAAGACTATCAAGGGATTCTAGAGAGAAATGTGCTGACCAGTGTCAGAAAGCTTGGTCTCAGTCGCAAGTCATGGGTCTTGCAACAGGATAATGACCCAAAACACACAGCTAAAAACACCCAACAATGGCTAAGAGGAAAACACTGAACTATTCTGAAGTGGCCTTCTATGAGCCCTGACCTAAATCCTACTGAGCATCTTTGGAAGGAGCTGAAACATGCCATCTGGAAAAGGCACCCTTCAAACCCAAGACAACTGGAGCAGTTTGCTCATGAGGAGTGGGACAAAATACCTGTTGAGAGGTGCAGAAGTCTCATTGACAGTTACAGGACAGTTACAGGTTGTGCAACAAAATATTAAGTTAAGGATACCATCATTTCTGTCCAAGCCTGTTTCATGAGTATTCTTTTTAAAAAAAATTCTGTTGAAAGATGGTTGAAAAGCAATGTCTGACTTTCATTTGTTCATTTGTTCATTTTCATAGAATTTTTATATATTACTTTTGTCAGATTCAAGTTATTTCTGTGACCATTGTGGGTTTTTCTTTCATTAAATGAGAGGTACCAACAATTTTGTCCACGTGTGTATCTGTAACTGCCCTTAAGCATAAAAGATGTTGTGCAAACTCCTTTCCAATTTTGAAAGAAATGCTAGATGTCTGCATCACATTAATGGGGGAAGGAGGGGCGCTGGGACTTTTTATTCTCAACTGAGACTCTTTATTTTCAACTTAATTGTGTATTTGGAGAACCTAAAAAAACTCAGATCAAGATATAGAAAATACATGGGATATGGAATCACTGTTATTTTTTCTGCCAAGAACATAAAGGACGTCAAAAATATTACTTAAGCCACCATTTGTATTATGAAAATAACATGATTACACAAATTACTTCTATTGTCATTTTTTTTAGAGCAAAAGGGACACTAGATATTATTGTGCTATAAAATATTTTTACAACATGGCCATACATGTCCATGGTCTTTTGGTTGTTATAGAGAATAGCTTATGGACACACATTCCTAAAAGTCTAGCTGTACTGTAATATCTCAGAGGAGCAGTTGTTCACATTTTCCTTTGTTGGGATTCCATACAGTGTATGGAGGAAACAGGACACTTAATAGCATACAATACAAATTGCCATAACAAGCTTTAAATAAATATATAATGTTGCATGAAGTCCAATATGCTAGTGTTATCAGGTATCAGTCTGTAGGGCATTTTGTCATCTTACCTAACCCTGTCTGGCTTCTGTAATCTGTGACATCAGAGGATTTGCAATGGCAATGTACTGGACTTTTATGATGATAAGGTAGGCTGCTTGGGCAGATTGTATATACAATAGAAAAGAATTTAAAGGCTTGGACTTCCGTAAGAATGTTTTGTTTATATGTTTGTTTAATTTTATTGTCATGAAAGTTATAATGGATTTAATAAACAATGATTGTGACATATAGGAACAACCAGCTATCACATAATAGGTGTGGTTATTTTAAGGTGTAGTGAATCATGGATTAGACTAGATTACCAGAGGAAGCGTTTGGTCTGAACATGAAACTCGTATTTTATCCCATTTTTCCTGGTTTTATTTAGTTTTTTATTTATTTTGATTTGTAACTAAAAATACTCTAGACTGGTTGGATGATCCTTTGATATAGTGCAGTCAGGAATGTCGCTGCATTAAGGTTGACAAGTAAACATGGAGAAGCTTCCTCTTTGGAATTGTTGTTGCTGGTTTTAGGTTGCCATGACATGACAAGGCCTCAGCAGGCCTTTATAAACCCCTTCCTTCTGAACCATAATTGCTGGTAATCCTCGTTGTACTCCATTTTGCTGACCTTGCTTTGATCACACATATTCTGACCTTTGGCTACGTTCATTGATTCCTCTGTCTTACGATTTTGTTCTGGCGTTCCCAATTGGATTTGACTATTGGCTTTGTTTTTTCCGGACCTGGTCTTAGTCTCGTGATTTGGTTTCTCATTGCCCTCTCCAGCTGCTGACAAATGATTGACGACCATTCTGTGCTCTGTCCCTGTGAGTAGTGTGGTTTTGGTGTTTGGCTTCTGCTGCAGTGCGTTTATTTGTAGTACACTTATCTGTTTTGGTGACAATTCCGATCTTCAGATTCGGTGAAAGTCCATCTCCTCTTGTGAGGAGCTCTGGTGAAGGCTTCTGAGTCCGGTCTTGGCTCGCAGAGGTGTATTACTTTTAAGTAACATTTTCTACTGCTTGTAGTTGTCAGCCCGTTTCTATTGCTGCTCTAGTCCAGCAAAGACAGCCTGAAGATTCTATCTCTAAAGTCAGCAGAAATGTGACTGCAGCTCTGGGGAACATGGGGAATGGGGAATTTAGGATCTGTTGAAAATAAGTAATACATTGCCTTTTAATGGTTACTCATCTTTGTTTTTTGTTTTTGATTTTTTTTTCTTGTAAAATACTGTATACTTGAGTGAATTCTTACTCATATGTTGACCCATAAGGTAACATTATTGGAGGACTCGACTTCTAAAAACATGGAAATTTTAGTCTTCATGGAAAAATAGATACAGGAAAAACTTCCAGAATAACAGAAATATCAGTCATTGTCTTATTAGCTTACATCATGGGAGAAGCTCAGTTAGGTTTCTTTAATCTGGATCTCTTGCAGCTCCATCTTGGTTCATGCTTGTTCATCTGTGTTGGCCTTCCAACATCCAGGTGTCAGGGAAAGACAGTTAGACCCAACCATGGGTGTCTGTCAATCATTCATATTCATGAGAAGGGGTGTTCCCCAGCATCCTCAAACTTTTTACAACTGTATTTGGATAACACTAAAATAGTTTATCCTAACCACACCCATGTACTATAAGATAGAAGTGTTGTCAGCAAATAAATTAGCTTACAGGTCATGAATATTGTAATCCAATAAGATTTAACATTTCTATATATCAATTATAAGATTATGTTTATATACTTTTATCCTTGAGTGCTAGGAATTTGAAAACATGTTACTTTTTGCTTATTTGCATTATGCATAGCTTTTTATTTTGTCAACACAGTTGTATGAGGCAGCTTTGGATGGGTTGAGGCTTATAAAATTATTATAAATATACTTGTATGTGTATACTTGGATTCTTGCCAACTGCCAAAGACTAAAAATATCCCCTTGGGTAGGCATGAAATATTTCACAATGTCTTTGAACAGTCTGCAGCTACACAAACAATTGGGGAATTTACAAACACATGTTCACCAGAAAACTGGCATATAACTGACACATCTTTAGCATATGACTGTGATTTGCACAAATATGTGCCACTTTGTTGTTTCTGCACCCTGCTCACCCCATTTTTTAAAAAGTGGGAGGAGTGACCGGGGAAGGGCTGCCTTTGCTCAACATATTTACTATCTCACCCCAAAAAACTGACATGAATTATACCTGAAATCTATGCCAGAGAAGGCACAGATTTATTCAGTTTACCACCCATGCCTTCTTGATCGCTGTGTACATGGTGCTCAATGATTATCTTTTTTTTTTTTTTTTTACTGCCACATGTAAGATGCAATAGTTGTGATTTAACAATAGTTAGTCATTTGGACAATACAGTCCTTCCTCAGGTTTATATATACGGTTGTGAACAGTATACAGCTGGTTGGCCATTGAATAAACTGGCCTCTTAGTCTAAGAGACTCTGCTCAAAACATTTAACATATGCATCTCACATGTGACAGTGAAAAGAACAAATAGTTATCCTTAATTTGCAGTTTCAACAAAGGAGTTCTGTCTATAGAGTATTTCATTGACCATGTATTACTCCCTTGGGCAATGCACTAGATGTAACACAGTGGGGGAATTTATCAAAGTAGTCAACAGTATGCCAAGTGGAGCAGAAAAGTTGCAAATCATGGCACAGTTAGTTTGGCACCAAAAATTGTGACTTTTTGATTAAAAAAATAAACAAGGCAAAGGATAGCTTTTTTTTTACCAGTCAGTTGTGACAGATGCAGACCGAATGTGCTCCATCTGCATCATTCATTCTATTAGCTTTTTCAGTTTTTCAGGTCCTATGACAAATCAGAACAATGAAGTAAACAACAGTGTGATCCAGTTTGAAGATGTCCTTTATTTTTATTCAAATGAATATACAGTGGGGAAAAAAGTATTTAGTCAGCCACCAATTGTGCAAGTTCTCCCACTTAAAAAGATGAGAGAGGCCTGTAATTGACATCATAGGTAGACCTCAACTATGAGATACAAAATGAGAAAACAAATCCAGAAAATCACATTGTCTGATTTTTAAAGAATTTATTTTCAAATTATGGTGGAAAATAAGTATTTGGTCAATAACAAACGTTCATCTCAATATTTTGTTATATATCCTTTGTTGGCAATGACAGAGGTCAAACATTTTCTGTAAGTCTTCACAAGGTTGGCACACACTGTTGCTGGTATGTTGGCCCATTCCTCCATGCAGATCTCCTCTAGAGCAGGGATGTTTTGGGGCTGTCGCTGAGCAACACGGACTTTCAACTCCCTCCAAAGGTTTTCTATGGGGTTGAGATCTGGAGACTGGCTAGGACACTCCAGGACCTTGAAATGCTTCATACAAAGCCACTCCCTCGTTGCCCTGGCACTGTGTTTGGGATCACTGTCATGCTGAAAGACCCAGCCATGTTTCATCTTCAATGCCCTTGCTCATGGAAGGAGGTCAAAATCTCACGATACATGGCCCCATTCATTCTTTCATGTACACGGATCAGTCGTCCTGGTCCCTTTGCAGAGAAACAGCTCCAAAGCATGATGTTGCCACCCCCATGCTTCACAGGAGGTATGGTGTTCTTTGGATAATACTCAGCATTCACTCTCATCCAAACACAACGAGTTGTGTTTCTACCAAACAGTTCTACTTTGGTTTCATCTGACCACATGACATTCTTCCAGTACTCTTCTGGAACATCCAAATGCTCTCTAGCAAACTTCAGACGGGCCCGGATATGTACTGGCTTAAGCAGGGGGACACGTCTGGCACTGCAGGATCTGAGTCCCTGGCGGCATAGTGTGTTACTGACGGTAGCCTTTGTTACGTTAGTCCCAGCTTTATGCAGGTCATTCACTAGGTCCCCCCGTGTGGTTCTGGGATTTTTGCTCACCGTTCTTGTGATCATTTTGACCCCACGGGGTGAGATCTTGCGTGGAGCCCCTGATCGAGGGAGATTATCAGTGGTCTTGTATGTCTTACATTTTCTAATTATTGCTCCCACAGTTGATTTCTTCACACCAAGCTGCTTGCCTATTGCAGATTCAGTCTTCCCAGACTAGTATAGGTCTACAATTTTGTTTCTGGTGTCCTTCCACAGCTTTTATGCAAGTAGAACTGGAAAGTCTCTGAGAAACTTCAAGTACTGCTATAATGAACTAGGTGCATATCCAATTTTGTAATCAAGGGATCAAGGCCAGCATAGGAAATGCCAGTCTTCATAAATTTCCCCACTGTATCCATTTTGCATGTTCCACTTTAGAATACCCTACTATATTGCCACTTTTAAAAACATTTTAAGCAATACACTACTGTTGATGCATGCAGCTCTTTAAAGCAAACATTTGAAATGTATTTACAGATGTAGCATTTCTTAAAAGAACCTGCATGTTGTGCTGTGCCATTATTATAGTGTGCTAGGCTATTTATGTAGAATGGCCACTCTCCACATTGCATTAGAGCAGCCTCTGTAAAAGCTTAGCATACTGTGGCATGGAACGAGCATTTGTTTGCCGCCTGTATTATGACTTATTTTTGAGCTTTTGATTTCGGCTTATAAATCTGTTTTTCACATAAGTCTTAAGAGTTCTGTTATACTATAATAATATTAACAATAATAATACGAATAACTTTATATTCCACAGCACTTTACAAATCAGAGAACACATGAACGGACTATATGAGACATTACAATGTGACAAAGAAATTAACATATCAAACAGTAGGGGTGAGGGCCCTGCTCGCGGGAGCTTACATTCTGAGATAGGGGGACACAAGAGGTCAGAGGGCTTGTTTGGTACAATGGTCCAGCTATTTTTTAATAAATAGGGTCATGTTACTGAATCTGTATGAGACAGTCACTAGCTGGTTTCTGTGAATATACAGATACTAAGTGGTAGGAAGTGCAGTGTAACTTCTAGATGGAGGGGATAAGATGGATCTGAGTAATGGAGGAGGAAGGATGGAATGGGATAAGAAATAGAAATGTAGTGTGTGCACCAATGTGATCACGTCATGTGATAAGCCTGCCTAAACAGATGTAATTTTAGGGTAGTTTTGAAGATGCTGTAGTTCCAGCCTTCCAGAGCACCGGTGCAGCTCAAAAGTCTTGACGGGAGTGGGATGTTCAGTTAACAAAGAATGCAGATCTAATGTCACTAGCAGAACGGATAGGGCGGCAAACAGTGAAGAGGGAGATGTAGGGAGGTACAGCGCTATGGATGGATTTGTGGGTGAGTGATTAAGTTTATATTGTATTCTGTGGTGGAGTGACTAGAGTGCGTCTGTGTACCGGTTTGACAGAAAGATGAGTCTGACTGCATTCAGAACAGATTGTACAGGTGAGAGTCTAGTAAGAGGAAGCCCAATTAGAAGAGACTTGCAATAGTAAAGACGAGAGAAAATAAGAGCGGCAATGAGGGTTTTTGGTGTTTCCACAGTGAAAAAAGAGTGAATTCTAGAGATGTTTTTGAGGTGCAGGTGGCAAGAGTGTGCAAGTGTCTGAATATGTGGGGTGAAGGTGAGATCTGAGTCAAATACAACCCCCAGACAGCGGGCATGCCGCCTCAGTGTAATAGTAAGACCGCAGACAGATATGAAGATATCAGAGTTAGGTCGGTTAGTGGATGGAGGGAACACAAGAAGTTCAATTTTTGAAAGATTCAGTTTCAGATAAAGACATTAGAGACAACAGACAGTCACTGGTGGGATAGCAGCAGTGATGCACAGGATGAGATATGTAGCCGGGTGTCATCAGCATAAAGATGGTACTGAAAGCCAAATCTGCTGATGGTTTGTCCAGTAGGGACTTTGTACGGAGAGGAGGGGGCCTAGGACCAAGCCCTGAGGAATAAAATATAAATACAGTATAGATAAAGCATAAAAAGACAAACATAATAAATATTTTAATTTTCATTAGAAACCTGGAATCACTGTTAATATATGCAAATTTGTATTCCTCTCCTACTGTACATCATGAAATTTTATCAATAAGCCATCTGCCTCTGATTATTTGGAAATGCCAGCTTTATACTCCATCCTATATCCTTAAAATTCTAGAGATGAATTAATACAAAACATTTTCTGCTTCTGAAGCCTTGTATCTATTTTTATGAAAACCCTGCAGATTGTGGGGCTGGATATTGTTGTGATATAGTCATTTTTTAGAGCCACTGGCAGGTGTTCTTGGAAACTCAGAGTTCTGATCAAATATTCAAGTGTGTGGAAAATAAATCTAAGAACCATGAATGCCTTTCCTTGCCAGATTGTAAATAATGTACATAAAAGTAGCCATAGCAGCAGGGATAGTAGCCACAGAGCAGTTTCACAAATAACCAAAATAACAGACAAGGGCTTATACAAAATAGTGTTCACAATTAATTTGCTAATTTAGTAAAGCATCTTGTTTGCTAAATGACAAAACAACCAGAATGCTGAAAATAGATTTTGGGAGCATCTGAGCATGGGAAATCGAAAACCGTACAATTCAAACATTGTAACTACTGCCAAACTATTTGCCTGGGCTCATAAGCACATTATGCACACATGTCAAACAAGCCAGCATGATTTACTTTCAAGAAACTGGTACTATCTGTCAATCAAGTAACACCAATGCAAAAATGGCATTACTAGATTTTAGTAATGCTGCAATCTAACTGTGACAAACTAGTGTCACTGTGCAACCCTAAACGTAAGTGACTGTCCACTACTGACAAGTTTGAAATGTACTATACAAATAAGATAACGACAAATTGTCTTGCAGGTGGCACCGCCATCGATTAGCTGGTGTCTATTTCTCCTGCAGTGTCACCGCAGTAAATCTAAAGCTAAGGCCCCACGTAGCGGGCTGCAGCCAAAAAACGTTGCAGGGAAAACTGCGGAAGAAACGCATCGCGGTTTTTCCCACAGCACTTTTCACAGAAAGTCTGCAGAGTTTTCCTCCGGACTTTCTGCTTCAATTATACCTATATATGGAAACGCCAGCATTTCTGAAGGTATAATTGACATGCTGTGATGGTATTCGCTAGAATTCCATTCATTTTGCAGGGATGGAATTTTATCGGCCAAACTGAAGTTTCCGCCATGTCTAAATGTGTTCTATTGCTTCCTTTATTTTAAAGGCTGAGTGGTGAACAAATGCAAAAAGACAAACTCGCAACCATGCGGATGCTCCCAGGGTGTCTCCTTGTCTCTTCTTCTTGGTCCTTCACCTACAGGAAGTGCCAGTCAGACAGGCTTCAACAGTGACCCAGGGGGGAGCCAGGGAGTGATAGAATGAGATCAGTAGGAATTGGTGGAGGAAGGGGCAGACAGGGTTATGCAATGGGTTCCCTCCTTAAGTGACAAATCATACAATCAAAACACACTGTACACACACCAGATGTACACAGATATTATGTCAGGCACACACAAAACAAAGTAGTCTGTGTCAAACTCCCAGGCAGTCACAGGGTGTATAGTTGATCAGAGACACCTCCCTTATTAACCATTGTACTCAACTCCTGAGACAGTGGGACAGCATTGAAAATCAGATAGTTTTATTTGGTTCAGTACATTTGTAAGGCACTGAAGTATACTGAATTCACATCATACACACATACAACTAACAAAAGAGCACACAACAGAAGTACATTGAAAAAATACTTCATACAAGCTGAACTGGAAAATGAACTGGAAACACATTGAACCTATGACACATATACACTCTGCATAAATATCACTAGGCTATAAAACATGTCACTAACACACTTAAATCACCCTGCTACTGCATCCCAGCGTAGTCCTTCAACAAGCAGAATCTCACTCATTATGGTTAAACGGAACCTGTCAGGTACAAAATGCCTCCCAGATAAATACTAGCACCAAATATTTAATAGGAACAGAAACATATCTTTATGGCCACAAATCATCAATGCAAAGATAGTAAACATTATATGAAACAAAAAATCAGCGTTAAGTGCCCCTGGAGTGGGACCTGCTTTCCTCCAAAATCAGTGCTTTTGATTGACACTTTCCGCTTCTATATGCATCATGGCTGTCTGTAGGCAAATTTGAGTCTGTATCAGTAAAATTTTGTTACATCTGTAGTGGGGGAAAGGCCTATTTCCTCTCTGGGCCCCCATGCAGCTGGGGGCTAGGTGGGCTAGGAGGTATGACTTTTTTCTGCTTTAATGCCACTTTGAGCCTTTAACCAGTTCTGGACTGCCCATAGAGTATTTACATCCAGATGGTCCCCTCTTAACAATTGTGCAGCTGTAGTGAATCTCATCCACACATTGCAGAAAAATATGCACGGCAGAAATGTGTTGTGGTTGTGGAAAATCGTTGTGGTTCTGGAAATCATTGCGTGTCAATTATACCTACGGAAACGCTGGTGGTTTCCCTATAGGTATAATGGAAGCAGAAAGTCTGCAGAGGTTTCCTTTCTATGAAAAGTGCTGCGGGATAAAACTGTGGTGCGTTTTCACCACGGTTTTTCCCACAGCGGTTTTTCGCTGCGGCCCGCTACATGGAGCTAATCTATACTGACTCCATAAGAGTTGTTTTGTATCTTCTTTCTCATCCAACTTGTAACTGTCTGTGCCCATTGTCGTGTTCTCTCTCCTAATAAACACAGCCACTAGCTTGCCTCTAGTTCACACTGTGGTTCCTGAGTCTCGCTGCTGTGTATTCTTCCCTTTTGTTATTGCACCTGGTCCAGCTCATGAGGCCTGACGAGTACGCTTGTGAGTGCTCCTCAGTCAATCCCAAAAACCTCCGCCTATATTAGTCTGCTCTGTCCTTTGCTCAGTGCCTGAGCAATATTGGATCTAGTGTTACAGATTTGACAAGGGTTCCATATCACTTGTTGTTGTTGGTTTACCCTTTATTGACCTTGGCCTGATCATTGGTGTAAAGTGCTAGTAAAATATTTATATTACTGTATATTCAGTTGAAGTCATAAGTTTACATACACCTTGCGCTAGGTTCACACTAGGGGATCCCACGAGCGGAAACCTAATCCATTTTTAAAAAAGCAATTACCCACGGAAACTCCCGAAAAGGGTGGAAAAAATGCTGAGAAAAGTCCTGCTTACATTTCTTAAGTGGGTTCAGGGACAGAAACCCCGAATGGAGACTAAGCGCTAGTGTGAACCTAGCCATACCCACACTTTTTTTTCTTTTTTTTTCACAATTCCTAACTTTTAATCTTAATATAAATTCACTCTCAAGTCAGTTAGGATCACTACTTTGATCTGTAAAGTACCAGAATAATACTAGAGACAAAGCCTTACTTCATTTATTCAGCGAGTGATGGGTTTGGTTACCCAGAGAATGTGGAGGACAGCCCGGGCTCCTGGGAAATGACCCCCGGTCACAGTGGGTTGATATTAGGAATATTTTTAATGCTTAAAAGGCACAATGCTTTTCGGAGCTTATGCTCCTTTGTCAAGTGCATAATACTGTTAACGTAATAAGAACAATACAAACAGTAAAATCAATACAAAAAATAAAATCAATGGGAAAAAAGTATAAAGCTAAATATAAATGTACAGTACAAAGAGATGAGAAAAAAAAATAGCGGTAGTGGTGCTGCCAACTATCAGTGTTCAGTAGGTCTGTGATGTCATATGTTTGGGTTTTGCATAATGAACGGTAAGGAGGGAATTCAGTCAATGTCTACAGTACTGTACATTTATGTGTCATCGACATGTATATACCATGTGCATGCTATAAGAGTAAGGCGGAATATGGAACAGAGAAGCATTTCTATTGATACACATCAGTGGTAAAGAGAAACAGTAAAAAATACTTATAACAGTGACACACTGTCTGAGTGATGATATAGAAGGTATTCCTCTCTAGGGTAATACCTGGATTTACCAATCAGTTGCAGGATCGTTTAGCAGTTGGAGAGGTGCTGACAAGCGCTCTCTCTCTCTTATAAAGGTAATGGCAGAGCAGGGAGGAAACAGGGGAATCCACGCGCTCCCTGAATATGCGCATGTGCTGTGACTATTGCTCAGCGATGCACGTGCAGACGCTTGAGACCATCTCTCAGCGTCTGTATGTTTACAGCGCGCCTGCGTGGGCTTGCGCAGGTGCTCTGATTAATGTAGATAGCGTCTGGATTTCAGTGTTTACATGTTGGAGTGTTACTGAATCACAAATACAGAATGTACATTGTTCAGTCTCTATTTGTTGTGATGTCAATGACCTGCCACTGTTATGAAGTGCAAGGAAAATAAAAATATTACTAATAAACATGGTACTTAACATAATATATAAATAAAAGAATAAATAAATAATAATTGTAGTAATTACATCAAGGTAAAAGGTTGCTAGTCCTCTTTGACCATTTGCCAAAAATGCAATAAATTACACATGAATAATATATAATAAATACCCATATATGATGTTGGGTGATATATAGTTGAAGACATAAACAGAATTATTGATACAAATGTAATGGTGTTTCAGTCTGTAAAGTTCAATGGAGTAGTGGGATGGAATCAGGGGCCTAAATACCGGGGTAGCAGCAGTAGCAGCTGCCACAGGGCCCGGGACATTAGGGGGCCCGGAGCCCTGCGGCAGCCGCTACCGCGAAGCCCACAATCCGGGGCCCGGACCACTGTGATAGCGGTTGAGGAAAGCCTGGTTCCCCGACCGCTATACATACTGTTATTGGAAAGGGGCCCTGGCATATTGCAGGACCCTTTCCAATAGATGGCAGGGCAGGGCACCCAGGGGAGGTGACTGAAAACAATAAATACATATTCTCACCTCTCCTGGGCACAGCGATCTCTCCAGCGTTATTCCGTCATGACTGAGGCCTGTGATTAGGCCCCAGCGGTCAGGTGCGGCCGTGTAATGACGTCAGTGCGCCCCCATGTGACTGCTGAGGCCTGTGATCGGGACGTTGGAAGTGGGCCTGAAGACGCTGAAGACAGCAGGATGGAGCGAGGATGCCAAGGAAAGGTAAGGCAAGGTGAGTATGACTGTTTGTTATTTTTAATAACCTTCCCTGGGCCTCCGATTATTATAGCACTGAAGCGGGGGGGGGGGGGGCTCTTGGAAGCTAATAATACTGTGTGGGGGCCACTGTAGCGCATATACTACTGGGTAGGGGCCCTGTGGAGCATGTAGACTGGGTGGGGGCCACTGTGGAGCATATAATACTGGGTGGGGGCCACTGTGGGGGCATATAATACTGGGTGAGGGTCACTGTGGAGCATATAATACTGTGTGGGGGCCACTGTGGGGAGCATATAATACTGGGTGTGGGCCACTGTAGGGAGCATATAATAATGGGTGGGGCCCACTGTGGGGGGCATATAATACTGGATGGGGGCCACTGTTGAACATATAATACTATCTGGGGCCACTGTTAAGCATATTTTACTGTTTGGGGACCCGTAACCAGTTCAGGGGGGGCCCATGTCAAATGTTCGCCTTGGGGCCCAGCCATTCCTAGTTACGCCACTGAATGGAATGATAGGATTATTAAAATAGTGATGGTTATAGACTGAGTTAGGATGGAATGGATATGAAATCTTAGTGTTTTGATTAGTTCAAAAGCACTATACAGTAGATGGTATGTTTTTGTATTGACTCATGCAAAACGGATCAGTTGCTATAGGTGTACAGTATATCAGTTAGACTTTTTTTCTTTTTTGAAAATGTTATATTGTTTTTACTGTGTTATACTGTTTTTACTGTTTGATATCTTCTAAAGCCTCATTGAGTCCTACTGGAGAGGCTATCTATTTTATAGATCTAGTAGGTTTCACGTTTATTGAGGGCAGTGGATCAGTTAGATATATTAACTGGAATGTGGTCGATTGGGAGTCAAATTTTTGGTCATGATACTGGGAGGCATGCCTTGACACTATGCTTTGTGTATCTATTGATAACATTGGATTGGTGTTTATTAAGGCGTTCTATGTACTATAATCCGCATGGACATTCCAGCAGGTATATCACATGTGAAGAGTAACAGTTAAGAAAAAACTTTATTTCTAAATTTTCCCCTGTAGAGTGGTGAAATTGCTGAATTGGTGTCCAATTGAGAAGCAACATGTAAATTTCAGGTGACTGCATTTGTAGCTGCCTTTAATGGTATCTCTATTGGTAATGGTGGGTTGTTTAATGTTAGATCTTAGTCGCCTAGGTGCTAAAATATTATTAAGGGTTTTGGCCCTTCTGAATGTTAACCCTGGTTTTTTAGGTATAGTTCTTTTCAGATAAGGTCGTTAAGTAGGACCGGCCAGTGTTTGTGTAATGCGTTTCTAATAAAGTTATGCGATGAACTGTAAGATGTTATGAAATTGTATTGATAACTGTTATCGGTTTTGAGTATACCTGATTTGAGGCAATCTTGTTGGGATAGATCGCCTGCTTTTGTCATGGCTGAAGTTATGATCTCTTTTGGGTAATGTTTTTCTCTGAATCTTTGTGCCAGGGTTTGGCTTTGTTGGATGTAATCACTGTCTAGCGTGCAATTACTCCTAATTCTGCGAAATTGGCCATACGGCTTGTTAGTCTTCCATTTAGAAAAATGCAAGCTTTTAAATTCGAGCAGACTGTTGCAGTCCACTGATTTGAAGGTTTTCATGTAGATTTTGTCTGTTGTCAGAGATCCAGGTATTCAATGGAATTACTACACTAGATTTACCTGTCAATTCTATACCTAACGTGTTGGTGGTCAAGTATTCTGAAAAAGATGAGTGAATTTTCTGTGCCTTCCCAAATAGAGTAAATCTATGTAGCATTTATAGAAGATTAGATTTTGTGTCCATGGATGTTTACTATATATGTAGATTTTCTCAAAGTGGCCCATGAAGAGATTCACATAACTAGGCGCGAACCTAGTGACCATTGCTGTCCCTCTAGTCTGAGTCTCTTTTCAGTGAATTACACTGTGCTGCTCGGCGTTTGTCCTCTTTTTCTGAGCATTATTTCATTTGTTTTTTTTTTTTTTTTACATCATTTAAGTTACTCTAGGTTCACACCTATGCCTGGTTTCCATTCTTTGGGTCCACTTGGGGACCCGAAAAACGGAAACCCAATTTGCTTAAGGCCAGGGCCCCATGTGGCGTATAAATTGTGGCATTTTAGTCATTGTGAAGTAGATGGGATTCTTGCAAGTCCCATTTCCACTTTGTGGGAAAATACGTGCTCCGGACATGCTGTGATTTCCAAAACAGTTGTTGTTTTGGAAATCGTAGCATGTCAATTATACGTACAGAAACGCCGGTTGTTACCCTATAGGTTTAATTGAAGCAGAAAGTCCGCAGAGGAAACCTTTCCTACCTGGGGCCTTAGCATAAAAAGCAGTTACCCGTGCACCCCATAGACTATAATGGGGGACGGAATCGCCGAATGGAACCTGAGCACAGGTGTGAACCTAGCCTTAGTTGGAGGTGTACCTGTGACAGTATTTAAGGCCTATAGTTCAAAGCCCACTTTGCTTAAATTTAGTCAAGTCAAAAAAATAATTGTGGACCTCTCCACAAGTTTGGTACATCCTTAAGAGCAGCTTCCAAATGGCTGAAGACTTCTGCATTCATCTGTTCAAACAATAACCTATTAGTTCAAACACTATGAGACTGCACTTCTGTCATGCTGTTCAGAAAGGAGACTTGTTCTGTCTCTTAGGGGTGAAACATAAAAATCAATTCAAGAACAGCAGCAGACAACTATGTGAAGTTGCTGGAGGAAACTAAATCAATAGTAAAATATCAATATCAACATAACCTGAATGTCTATTCAGCAAAAAAGAAGCCACAGCTCCAAAACTGCCATAAAAAAGCCTGGTTACAGTTTGCAAATACACTTGGTGATAAGAATTTTCCTTTTTGCAGAAATGTCCTCTGGTCTGAATAAACAAAATGAAAGTGTTTGCCCATAATGAACATCACTATGTATGGACAAAAAGGGGAATGCCTGCAAGTAAAAAAAAACAACCCAGATGTGAAGCAGAGGGTTACTTTGCTGCAGGAGGGACTGGTGCACAAAATAGCTTTCCTTCCTCATGATGCTACCTATGCGGAGATATATTGAAGTAACACAATCACAAGAAATCAGCCAGTAAGCTTAAGTTTGGGTGCAAATGAGTCTTCCAATTGGACAATGTACTAAAGCTTTTTTTGTGACAACTTTAGAAGTATGCTTGGTGCCAAAGTTCTCACCTTAAGCCCCTTGCACACGACCATTTTGTTTTTTTTTCCAGATAGCACACTGATCCATTTATTTCTGTGGGCCCGTGCACATGACCGTGAATTACATGGTCCTGTGTGCAGACCAACAGTCTGGGCAGCAAAATATGGTACAGGTCCTATTCCTGTCCAATTTTGCGGCCGTTGTTCCGCAGCTCCTATTCAATGATTGAATGGGACCGTGGAAGCAGGGCCAGTGTACGGGCGGCACACGGATGACATCCATTTGTCGCCCATGCCGTTCATTCACTTCCAGTGGCTAACACACCGGCTTAATCCCATAGAAAACTTATGGGCAGAACTGAAAAAAATATGTGCTGGCACGGAAGCCTACAAACCTGGCTCAGTTACACCTGTTCTGTCAGGAGGAATGGGCCAAAGTTCCTGCAACTTATTGTGAGAAGCTTGTGGAGGCTTAATGTTTGACAAGTTAGACAATTTGAAGGAAATTCCAACAAATACTAACCATGTATATAAGCTGTTCAGCCACTGGGAATGTGAGGAAAGAAAGAACAATTGAAATAAAGCTTTGTCTCTAGTAATAACCTGACATTTAACATAGACTGAAAAATGGGAATGTGGACAAGGATTAAAGGTCAGGAATGCTCAAAAAATGTAAATGTAAATTCATGATGCCAACTGTCAACCAAAAATGTATAAATGCTCCAGAAAGCAGGTCAACTGTCGCCTAAAGCAACTGAAGTCTGTTCGTCAGTGACATAAGAGCTGCAGCTCACACTGCTAATATAGGCTCTATGACGGATAACCGCAACGGACTGTAATAACGGTAGTGTGAACACAACCTAGGACTGATGTAATAAGTACGTTTTTTGTATAACTGATGGCACCTGAGATTTTTTAGCAAACTGGTAGAAGCATGATTTAGCATAATCATATTTTGTATTATCAATTGCATCTAATAGTTGTATATCTAATATTATCTGATACCATATGTTGCTGATTTAAAAAAAAAAAAGTTATGCTTGTAGAACAGACTAAATTAACCATTAATTTTATGCAAAATTGTATCTTAATGAAGCATGGAAGTCTAGACTGATTTATAAAAAGGTCATTGTGAATAACGAAAAAAAAAATACAGTATTCAGTAGATTTTGCAAGCTACAAAAGAAAATTACTTAATTTTTTTTATTCTAGGATAGTGTAGAAAAAATACAAAATAAATTAGATTGTTCAGTGAAGTCTAAATCCCTGGCATCATATTTTTGAAGAATAAATACAACAATAATTTCCTACCTTTTCTACCATGTGACAAGTATATTCTCTATATGCAGTAAATTTTTCACATATACAGTACCTTTCGCAATATCATCCTCAGTATCATTCATTGCAGTTTAAGTCACAGAGCCCATATCAATAATATCTATTACTTGAGAATGGGGGCTAGAGAAAAATTTTTAATTGCGCAGGAATCAGTGGAGCAACACCTATTCAGATATGAAGAACTTGAATTGGTGGAAGTGCTTAAAGGTCCTCTTTAAGCCTCATCCCTTTGCAAACAAATTCTGTCCCCTTGCCAGAGAAGGCTAAAAAAAAGTGCCATATAACATATTTGGTGCACAGAATGTATAAATGCTATTTGGTGTAAATTAAAACATGATTGTGGCACAGTTTAGTAAATATGCACCAGTATTCCTATTGTCATCCTCAGTATCCCCACAGCAGCATCTGCTGTTTTGTTCCAATTAGTGTTTGTTACAAGGTCCACATAGCCACAACAGCTGCAATGTCCCAAAAACAGAACTTGTCTATCTCCACAAAAGTAACCACATTGCTTCTTAGGCTGGGGTCCCACCGCTGCATCTTAGTCCCTGCAAAGTGGATGGGATTCTAGCAAATCCCATCCACACATCACGGCATTTCCACTGTATTTTTCTGCAATTTCCATTTTTGGAAATTGCAGTTTGTCAATTATACCTACAGCAATGCTGGTGGTTTCCCTATAGGTGTAATTGAAGCAGAAAGTCTGCAGAAGAAAACTCTGTGGACTTTCTGTGAAAAGAGATGCGGGAAAGAATGTGATGCGTTCCTGCCATGTTTTTTCCCCACGGCGCTTCAGCTGCAGCCCGCTACATGGGGCTTTAGCCTAAAAGTGCCAGTTACTGTATTCCCATAGATGTGTCCCTCTTATTGCTAACTAGCAGAATGACCCGGCTTCGCACGGGTATATTTCATATTTTGTTTGTGTAGTGGCCCCATAAGAATTGGCCAGTTTTGCACTTGACATCCCATATGGCAGTCCAGTATAGGTACAGTCTATTTATGGCTGTGTTGTTATGGAAATCTGTTAAATGAAATGTGAACTTATATACTGGCTGATACACATCATATGACTGAATATTTAAGGACCTGCGAACTGCTATTGACTCATACAGGTCATAAATAGCTTGGTTACTATGGAAACCTGGTGTAAAGCTGTGTGTATGTCAAACTGAAGAACCTGTGATTTTTTTTTCTTTTTTTCTCCATTGGTCCATAAGCGTCCTGTGATCATGTGTATCTCAGTTTGGATATCAGTGAAACATCTGCGATCGGTTGTTATGGAAAACCTGGAGTAAACCTGCCCCTTTAAAGCTGACATACAGCAGTGAAGAAAAATGGCTGGGTTGTTATTGAAACATGGAGTGCAGCTGTGTGCATGTGGCTGACAATGCCTTGTCAGATTGGAGATGGGCTTGGGTCTGCTGAGAGTTTTCATTAGCTTGAGCAGCAGCCATGCGTTTTGCTGCAGGAGGCATGAGTAGTTTAAAAATGTTTCAATTTATAAGAATGCTGACATCCAGTATGGCAGTCCAGTCAGTGGCATAAATACTTGGGTAGCAGTGGTAGCGGCTGCCACAGGGCCTGGGACATTAGGGGTCCCGGCTGGCCCCTGATTTTTTTTTTTTTTTAATAGGCCATTACCTGCTGGTGTAACACCAGCAGGTTACGGACCCTATTTACTTACCGATACCCGCTCCTGCTCATGGCCGCCTGCGCTTCACCTGCTGCGGAGGCGGCTGTGAGCAGGAGCGGGGATCGATAAGGAACCCCACAAACACTATCATTATATTCTAGGGTCTTTTCAGACCTCAGAGTATAATGATTAGAAGCCCAGGGGAGGTGAGGGAACATAAAAAAACAATGTTACTTCTCCTGTGCTCTAGCAGGCTTCGGGCCTCCTTGGTGACATCCCAGACGTCGGTGGGCCAGTCCGATGTCATTATGCATCACAACCCATGCCTGGCTCACGTGACATCTGGTCCAACATTGAAGAGGTAGCGGGGAGTGTGCCGGAGACGGGGACAGGTAAGTAACAGTGTTTTTTATGTTTGTATCCTCCCTTGGGTCTAATTATCTGCTTGCATATCTTGCACTTTGCAGATCTTGCACTTTGATATTGATTTGTCAATAACCAAAAAACTAGAATGGAAAATAAGTTGATGTTCCTCAAGACAATAATAGAACTGTGAACATCTGGGGGGCGTGGCCTAGCATTCTATGGAGTAGGACGCATCTTTTACCTCCTCCGTCCCGCTGCTGTCTCCCCGGACCTCTCCGCTCCTCCTTAAGCACCTATGGGCAAAGTGAAAGTGCCTCCGGGCACCCCTGCACCTCTCGACCGCCCTTCCAGAGTGACTATTGAGTGGTTCCTTGCACCGCCGCCCTCTTCTCCTGACCGGCATTCCACCAGGCCGCGGCCATTTTGGGAGGCGCTGGGGCCTTCTTCCACAATCCTGAGGACGGCCCGCCACACTGACCCTGCAGTGGGACCTTCTTCCTCGGCTGGGGTCCTGCTTCCAACTAGGTCCCACTCAGCCCCAGGCCTGCCATGGACCTCCCCATCTAGGACCCTTCCACATCCCCCGCAGACTGGGCCGCCGACATCCCTGGACTCATCCCATCTCCTACCTGCTAGAAGCCAGGTAACACGGGGCCCCTGCTCTCCACAGCATGAGGTCAGTGCTCCTTCTCCCCAGCACTCTGCCGCAGCCACCCAGCATGGTCTCCCCCTTTCTCAGGAGTTGCTCCAGTTCTCCCGTGCAACTCCTCCTGCCCTCCCAGGCTCTGAGAGTTCCAGTGACTATGAGGACCCTGACCTGGGGGTCCCCCCTGCTCAGTCCCCAAGGATGCTCTTTGAGCAAGATGCCTCAGCTTTTCAGCCTCCTGTGCTGTCTCCCCAGGAGCACCCCCCTCACCCCTCCCAACCTTCCCCACAATGGTCTCAAATTCCTACAAAGGCAGACTTTAAATCTCTCGTTGCTGAAGTCACTGAGTCATTTAGGGTGGAGATCTCTGCCTTGCGTAAGGACTTGCATTCCATAGCTAACAGAGTGGACACGTTGGAAGATGATCATGACCACACTAGGGAATATGTGGTGACCCTCCATGACACTACTGCTGATCAATCCTCGGCACTTCGGGATGTGCCGCGCCACTTAGAGGACCTTGACGATAGAGGTTGGCGCAATAATATTCGCATCAAAGGTCTCCCAGAGGCTACTCATTAGCAGGATCTGCATGTTACGTTGGAAGCGGTATTCAACTCTATCCTTCAGGAGCCCCCTACCTACAAAATTAAATTGGACAGAGCTCACAGAGCCCTCCATCCTAAAGGCACTTTATCTGCACCAAGGGACGTTATCTGCTGCATCCACGACTTTGCCCTGAAAGAAGCTATTATGGCTAAGGCGTGGAAGCTCAGGGACTTTGACGGGGCCAAGCTGCAACTTTATCAGGATCTCTCCCTCATCACCCTCCAGAAACGCTGCCATCTCCGCCCCCTACTGCAACTTCTACAGGAACACCAAATTTCCTATCGTTGGGGTTTCCCGTTTGCACTCATCGCCCGGAAGGATGGTCATTCTGCTACTCTTCGTTCCAACTCAGATCTCCCTTATTTTTGTGACATCCTGGACGTTCCTCCACCTGCTTTGACCACCTGGGAACTGCCCCCTCCGCCTCCATCACCAGCCCCGGTTTGGCATAGACAGCGGCCTGGAAAACGCCACTCACTTCCCTCTACCTCCTCCTCCCAGAAGCATTGCCTGGAGGACAACCTATGCTCTCTCTATGCCCATGCTCTTTGAAGGTTTTTGCTTAGCCCATACTATGTTTGCTTCCTTAGGTCTGTAAGTTAAGTTATTTCATTTATTGCTGTCCGGGACGGAGTGGCACCACCTGACTCTTTCCCGCCTTATTTTTTTTTTTTCCTTGTGCGGTCACCCACTCCTGTTCCTTAGGTCACCTTCCCCTTACTGGGGGGTTATCATTTTACTCTGTTCTTTACATTTATCAGTGTGACTTACCCTCTGGCGGGAGATTTAGTCCTGCCCATGATGCTATGCATATTTGTACTTATGTTTGGTTTTTCTCACTCTTGTTTTTTGTTTCCTTCCCTCCCTTTCTCTCCTTCCCCTCTCCCCTGGTCCAGAGACTTCGCCTTTAAATTATTGGTCCAGCCTGTGAATTGCAACTCCACCTCTCTCCTGGAATTGTGCCAGCGTCTTGTGATGTGGGTGAGCTCGCCTTCAATCTGCTACTGTCCTCATTTACTGGGTCCCAATGGTTAGATGTGTGTCGATTAATGTTAAGGATGTAGCCTTCTTAGAGGAGACCCACTTTGACCATACGGGGGCATTTAATTTTGCAAAACACTACTTTCCCATGGCCTTCCCCGCTTTTCACGAACGTCGCAGAGCGGGGGTGGCCATCCTACTCTCTCATTCCTGTCCGATCTCGGTAACAGCCTCACATCTTGATCCGCAAGTCTGTTATGTTATTCTGGAGGGTATCCTCCATGGTGCCCCGATAATCTTATGCCATGTTTATGCTCCCAATTCCTCTCAGATAGTGTTTCTGCATTGGGTTCTCTCTCGCTTGCGCTCCTTTCCTTCAGCTACCTGGTTTTTGGGAGGGGACTTTAATATGGTCTTCTCTGAGCATGCCGATCGCTTGTCCGTACCTCAAAGACCGATACCCCGAACACAAGCTCAGCTTGCAAAGGAGTTCCAGCGGTTAATTCGTTCTCATGCATTGTATGACCTTTGGCGAGTGGATAACCCTACGGGGCGCTCTTATACTTTCTTCTCCCACCCCCATAACACCCATACGCACATTGATTATTTTTTGGGGAACACCCCTGCCTTCCGACTCCTAATTGACACTGACATCGGCCCTCTTTCTTGGTCTGACCATGCCTCGGCGGTTGTGACTCTGTCCCCTAATCCCCTGACTACACGACGCTGTCACTGGCGCCTTAATGAGTCACTCTTGAAGTCCCCGACCTCACTCCCTACCCTGTGCACTCACTTGGGTGATTATTTTCATGATAATCTGGGCTCTGTCGATTCTCCTGGGGTTCTTTGGGAAGCCCATAAGACTGTTATGCGGGGTCACTGCATTGTGTTGGCCTCTAAACTTAAAAAGGATAGGCAAGCGTAACTGCAAGTTCTGCAGGACCGCATTCGCTCTCTTACCTCCATGTTGGCGGCGCACCCGTCTCTGGGGGTCCTCCGCCAGCTGGTTCTTGCCCGTGCGGTTCTCCGTGATTTGGAGACCCATCGAGTGCAGCGACTCCTCCTATACACTCGCCAACACTATTTTGAGTGTGGCAATAAGGCTCACACCTTGCTGGAGAGGACCCTCAGGGACCACTGTGCTGCTTCTATCCCGCACTCTGTCTGTGACTCCTCTGGCGTATTCCAACATCACCCCAATCTGGTTGCGCTGGCTTTCCACTCTTATTATTCTAAACTGTATAACTTGCCTACTCTATGAGCACTGTGCCTCCCTGACGGTCATTCCAGCTTAGCTTCCTACTTGACCGACTGCTGCTTGCCGCAATTGCCTACAGATGCCCTGGCATCCCTGAAGTCTCACATCACTATTGAGGAATTGGATGGGGTCCTGAAGGGCCTCCCTAACGGTAAGGCCCCGGGCCCTGACGGCTTCACGTATCTTTATTATAAAGTTTTCCAGAGAGAGCTCTCCGGTCATCTTGTCAATCTGTTTAACTCCTTTCTTGCGGGTTCCCCAATCCCCCCCGACTATGTCACATTCTCTCCTTGCCTTGGTCCCTAAACCGGGCAAGGACCTGCGGGACTGTGCCAACTATTGCCTTATCGCCCTGTTAAATACAGACCTGAAGCTATTTACAAAACTTCTTGCAAATAGACTTAACTTTTGGCTCCCCTCTCCTTGTCCTTAAAGACCAGGTGGGTTTCAACTCCTGTTGTCAGGGTTGCGACAACACCAGAAGGACGATGGACTTAGAAGTAAACAATCATACCTCTACCCCGGCCCTTCTTTTGAGTCTGGACGCTGAGAAGTCCTTTGATCGCCTAAATTGGTCTTTTATACTCTCTACATTGGAAGCTTTTGGGTTCTCTGGGGCCTTCCTCACGGCGATCCGCACTCTTTATTCTTCGCCTTCGGCTGCGGTCAGGCTTCCACACTCCTCCTTACCCTCCCTCTCCATTTGTAATGGCACTAGACAGGGTTGCCCTCTCTCCCCCCCTTATTTTTGCTGTCTGCATTAAACCCCTCGCTGCCAAAATTCGTAGGGACCCGGATGTTAGGGGAATCAGAGTTAGGGACAGGGAGTTCAAGGTTTCTCTCTTTGCAGACGATGTCCTCCTCACTCTTGCCTCTCCCCATACCACACTCCCTAACTTCATGCGTTTTATCGAGGTCTATAGCGATTTCTCTGGTTATAAGGTAAACCCTCAATATTCCGTAGGACCTCCTCACCCTTCTTCGGAGTAACTTTGATTTCCAATGGCAAACCTCCTCGATTCGCCACTTGGGGATCCAGATATCCCCCTCTTATTCAACCCTCTATTCAGTAAACTATCCACATATTTTCCGTGATCTGAGAGTCCTCATAGATAAGTGGTGGCCCCTGTCTATATCCTTCTTAGGGAGAATTGCGATTCCCCCAGGGTGTTGGCGCTGCCAAAGTGCGGTGGGTACCCTTCACCAAATTTTTTGGACGTGTCCTCTTATTCTGGGCTTCTGGAGGGAGGTAAAGGCTCTGACAGTTGCACTTTATAGTCAGGGGGTCCCCCTTGATCCCCTTGTTTACCTCCTTGGCCTCCCAGCTAGGTGCCTGGATAGGAGGGCGTCCAGGCTTTTCCTATACCTGTGCACAGCAGCTAAGACTCTCGGAGCTAAACATTGGAAGAGTGTAGCCCCCGTACTGGTCCTGAATTCCTGGCCAGGATGAAGGATGTGCGGAGCCTTGAGTTTCTGACTGCGAGTCTTAATAATACCATTGATGCCTTTCAGTCTATTTGGGCCCCATGGGACGCTTACTGCACCCTGCAGGGCTTCTGATCCTGGACCTACCTCCCCCATTTCCTCATACTTACCCTTATGCTTCTTTTTCATGGTGTATATTTGCATGTACACATGGAGGAATTTGGCACTGAATTTGAGGCTGATTACTCCTCAAAAATCAGCTTAAAGTTCCACCTAAAAACAGCCTATATTCATTTCAATGGGAGTCAGATGCTGATTTTTTCCTATCGCAGATTTTTCCTCTAGCAGATTTTTTCAGCTAGTGGAAAAATAAGCGTCATGCTCTATCTTCAAGCAGATTTCCCTGATAACTCCCACTAAAGTGAATGGGAGGCAGAAAATAAATACCACCTTGTCCATTTGGACAAGCTGAAAAATCTGCTTCAAATTCCTGAAACAGAATTTTTCAGCTACGAAAATTTCCTCTGTGTGGACTGCCCCTAACTGGTTTCACTGTGTCCATAAAACTCTGAATTATTAAAACATTATTTTTTGTCACACTGAGGTTTTTGTACCTCCAAAAGAAACAAATAACAACTTCAGACCGTCCTGAAAAAACCCTCACACAGCTCAATCAACAAAAAATAGTTATAGATCAAACTATAAAGACACAAGATGGGAAAACATAGCGGCAAAAGATATATAACTATATATTGTCTCGCAAAATGTTACTACCACACAGTAACTAGTATAAAAATGAATCCCAAAAACAACTTTGCTACTATTCCACCTCACAAAAATGCTTTTCGGTACATTACAAGGTACCTTATATGGTGCAATTGAAGAAATACATTTTTTCCATCATGTTTTTGAGGGATAAGATTTAAAGGATTGAAAAACAAAAAGAAAAACTTAACTTTGGCTTGGGCAGGAAGGGATTAAACTTAGTGTTACTACTTAAATTCCATGTAAATGTAAAATCTATTGAATAACAGTGAGCAGGAATCTGTCTTTGCATGAAACATTAGAAACATGGGAATCATTGTGGGTTCTTATTGATAGAAATCGCATTTTGATTAGAGGTTTTGCATCTCTGAGGTGATATTGAGAACTGATTTTAGTATATTCCGTTTTCTGCACTTCTGGGGGATATTACATAGGCAAAGAAAATATAATTTCAGTGTAATGCACAAAAATTGTGCAGGTATTTGATGGAAAAATACCTTGTTTGAGTGCTCACTGCAGAAAAAATATACAATAAGCTAAGTAATACAAATGAAATAAGCTTCATAGCATTGTAAATAATAAAGTATGGAGGCCCCAAAAGGTTTTGTTAGGTTTTAGTGCACACAATGGGATCTCTGCTGCCTCTAAATCATAGCACTGTGTTCTTATTAGTTTGGTTCACTAGGACCTATGCATGTGATGACATAAATAAAGGATTTGAGCACATGAGCATTTTGCTAACCTGTAATCATATTCCCTGATCATTATTCAGCTGCTCTTCTGAGCTGAAATTACAGTTAGGCTACATCTAAGCTTCTAGTTTATGGACACTATGCAAAGTGTTCGCATTTGTAGTAGTGTTTGTAAGGATCATCAAAGGGAAATCACACAATTCATCATGGTGACTCTTCCCTTCCAAATAAGAATAAAATGTTTCGGCACTTGTCAAATTGCTTTAAACACGCCATGGGTTAAACACGTATGGGGATGTGTGATTGTGTCTCCCTTTTGAATATTGTTGCACTGAGGACAATGCAGGCATGGATATGTACCATTCTTACGGCAACTCAACTTATGTATGTTATAATTATGATGTTCCTTGTTTTATTTTATGGGTTTTTTTTTTGTTGAAAGCTTACTATCAAATATAATATACTCAGTTACCCTCTAAAAGGTATCGCTTGATTTCTTCACTCTTCCACTTTGTTCATTTTTGTCTACCTGGCGGATTATATTCTAATCTACCCCTATTTTTCTTTATTTTATGTTATATCAAGATGACTGATGTCCAATTGTGGGTCCGAAACATTTCATTACATGTAATTACATGTTACATATATATGGATGAAATAAATATTTGGAGTGTTTAAAGCAATTTGACGAGTGCTGGAACATTTTATTCTTATCTATATGGATGTGAGATCCTTTCCTGTGCACCGTTATCCTTCTGAGGCCGAGTGATGTATTATTAATACTTTATTAGCATTCTTCCCTTCCAAATCACACCATTGCAGCTTGAAAAAAGGGAGCAGAGGCCCAAAATATTGCTGTTAAGACTATTAATGACTATTATTGCATTTGCATGCTAAATGCCATTTCTGACTTTGGATTCTATGTATGTTTGAGTGATCCATGACAGTAGACACCAAGAATCAGGCACCACCACAATAATACTTAGCAATACAGAAAACATGCTGTTTGAGATTTAATATAAAGTAAACATCAGAAGTAGGACTGTGTATAGAAATATTTCTGGAGGGAAAGCAACTGCCATCAACCTTTATATCTGGAGACATAAAGAAATTATGAATTGTCTCCCCCGAGCATTGAGAGGTCAACTCCTGGCACAGAAGTTAAGGAAAATAGCAGTCAATTGCTAACAGTTGTAAGGTAATGAATAAACAGGTTGTCTTAGGGAAAAGATTTTAAAACATGCTCAATGTTTTTAAAAAAAAAAAAAAAGTACTCACCTCACGGATCCCCTTCTGTTCCCATACAGATGCTCACCTGGTCCCCCAGTCTCTACTTTCTAGTACCATTGTGACATACAGGAAATGCTTACTCGGTTTAATTCTCAGTGAGCTGGGTCACCAGTGATTGTGAGTGGCCATTGTGAGTGAGTGTCCATTTTCTGTAATTTCATGTCTACCAGTAAAATAGAACTATAGCAAAACCTATTTGTTACAAAGGGACAGTTATATGTTCCAGGAGAGTTTCCTTGCAGAAGCAAGAATCTCATTATTCTTTGTACATGCCTTCAAGAATATGATGCCTATTTTTGTTGAATTAAAACCTAATATCCCTTTATTTAAATACGACGATCATCAACAGTCCAAAAAATCCTAGGTAGGCAAAATGATGAGCCTGCAAAACATACATGGTCATTGGCTGCTTTACATCACGTCCAGGGTCACTCCAGTTCATGGGGCAGGGGAAGGTGGAGGAAACAGGAGACTGCCATCAGTTCAAATGAATTGTTGGCTGGCTCCTGCATTCATATCATGGCACATAATGGCACAAAATATCATGTCAGCATCATTGTAGCAGTCAAGTTAAGTGCTATATCTGTAATTACTGTATATTATAGGATGAACTTTATAAGACTTCAGTAAGGAAAATTTGTTGTCACATACTGTATATCAGTTAAACATTTGCCAAGGAAACTCTGTACAGCAGGCATCTGAAAACGTAGTCTATTTATGCTTATTGGATTAGTAATGTCATCAAATGCTGTATATTTGTCAAAATATTTTATAAGAAAAAACATCTAAATGAATGTTTTGTTATATTTATTTAGGGTAATACATCACTTTATTCTTTCAGTTGCTTCACATGGCAATTGTAACTCTTAAATTAGTGATCTTTCAAATCCTCCCATGCAGGATAGGTTTTCTACTTGAGTCATCGAGCTTGCCTAGTAAACAAGCAATTATGTTTATGTCCTTGAGCATTTTCTATCTCTTTTATTTCCAGCATTAAACCATTCCGAAATATGTTTCAGAAGCCTTGCTGGATTCAATAGACCAGTGATTCACACGTTTGTAAAATCTATCCCATATATTCATAATAATTTGGCAGTTTATTACTGGCCAAATGTCATCAACTGTAAATCTCTGTGTTGATCATCAATCACTGATTTCCCGTCTACTTGCATTCTCCATTATTGTCTCAAGGTTAATACTCAGTTTTGATGAATGACAAACAATCATTGTGTAGGCAATGCAGTAAGATATTTTAGCATTTTTCCATTAGGAAAAAAACTAATTCAATTATTTAGAGCAACAATGTTGTCTGAACACAAGATGGCAGAACTGGACTTCGCCTATAGCAATCCATTTTCCCTGGTGTAAAGAGAATCTATGGATATTCAATTATCCCCAGTACAGGGGTGACCCTAGCCTCTCTGCTGCCTGAGGCAAACTATAGAAAGGTGCATCCCCCCAAAAAAAAGATAATCTGGTGGGTACTTAGGGGGAGTCCCATCACGCAACCAATTATTGGTGGATCAAAAAAATACCCTTATTTGGCACCCACATAGTATAACACCCTCTTTTTTTGGCCCCCACATGATATACAACCCTTTTTTTTTTTTTTTGGCTCACAACACGACACATGACCTCCTTTTTTGGCCCCCCACATGGTATATGTCCCTCCTTTTCTGACCCTCCACATGTTATAGAACCCACTTTTTTTGCCCCCACAGTATATGACCCCTTATTTTTCCCCTCACACTGTATCTGATCCCTTTTTATGGTCCTCGCACAGGTCCTGCACTGTTTTACACACAGCACACCGTGACTAAGTTTAGGACCCTCCTTAATTTTTTTTTCCCCCCCATACAGAGTAGCATCTGATTTTTACTCACCTGCCCATGCTCCTGTCCTAGTCATCCTCCACTACCGCCTCCAGAGTGCACTGTAGTCGATGCTGTACATGTTCTTCAGCATCATAAGTGTAGCGCCGCCTAGAGGCGGCAGTGGAGGGTGGCCAGGACAGGTGCGTAGACAGGTGAGTAAAAAGTATAGGCTGCTGCTTATTGCAATAACACAGGTAGCTGCTAATGTTAAAAAAAATGCACGTATTTTATACTATCTCATAACATTAATGTTTCCCATTCCCATGTCATCTTTTTCATCTCTTCATAAACAAATGAACGCGTTCATTTAGCAACAGGCAAAACCACAAATTTCATTCTCTACATTGACAAAGCTTCCTTGACTGTATGGACCTCCCTAACCTTTATCATTACCACTTAGCTTTTCTACTCAACTATTTGAAATACTGGTGGGATCACTCCCATGACAAGCTATGGCCAGCATTGGAGGCCCATGTTACTCACATTTTCAACAGGAAAGCTCTCTTGCTCTACCCTGCTACATCCACTCTGTCTTTCCCGATGGCTTCCCATGAGTTTGGATCTCCCTAGCTGTCTGGCGGGTGGGATGTGCCTCTCATTCTTCTCTCTCTAGGTTAAATATGGCCATCCCAATTCAGACTCTGATGCACCACGTTCCCAATTTATCATTATCCACATGGATCACAAGCGGAATGTATCGCATATCCAACTTGTTCCACAACAATTCTATCCTTTCTTTTGCTCAATTGCAATCGAGATTCTATCTTTCTCTGCAAGAGGCCTTCAAATATTTCGAAGTTAGAGATTTTGTTAGCCAACCCCTCTATCACTATCTATTCCGGCCACTCTGGGAGATCTCCTCCAGCGCCTGATTGCTTCTAAATCTAAAGGCATCAAACCACTGTAACTTCTAGTGGCCAATGATCATCAATTTACAAAAAAAACCCTGTGTCTTGAAATGGGAGTCTGACTTTACTAAGTGCTTTGACGTGTCAGAATGGAGCAGCGCAATAACTTGAAAATCTACCTCTTGTCCCTCTAGTATCATAAACTCCTCTTGCTATATTATACCCCATTGAGACTCTCATACATCTACCCAACGTCTTCCCCATATGTTGGAGAGGTTGTGGTCAAGTCGGCTCCTTCCTGCATATCTTCTGGAGTTGTCCTTGTGTTGCTCCCTTCTGGCATGCTACTTTTAATCTACTTTGTGGCTACATACAGTCTACCATTACCTCTTTCACCCCCTTTGCTCTCCTTCTTGGGATTCAGAACATCTCTCCTCATTTTAGGACAATCACTTCCTCCAGGCAGCCCAGTAACTAATAGCTCATCATTGGAAATCTGCTACCATACCGTCCATTGCAGAACAAATATCTGTAATCTCTACCAATTGTTCACAAGAACACAGGTTAGCCTGTCAAAGGCAAACTTAAGTCCTTTAACTCCCAGTAGTCCTCTTGGTTTTCTCACCACCAACCCACTCTTAATAAAAGGCTCTGATTTCTTACCTCAACCATTCACTCAAAGTTTAGGAAATTGTTACTTCTCATTCTATAACATGGTATCTCGTGGATTGGTCCCCACCTCCTTCTGTTACTAGGTTATTAATGTTTTGCATTTGAGGCGTTCCATTGCACACCTAAATTTACATATGTCTGACTTACTTATTGTATTGTCATTTGTTTCTATCTACATATTTCCTATTGTATTTTTGTATGTTCCTTATGAAAAACTTTAAATAAAAATTCATTTGAGAAAAAAAAATGCACCCCCACTGCTTACAGTAGTACCAAATTATTCTACAAGACAGTTGAATAAGAAATATGAAGCATGTATCATAACACTAGCAGGTGACAAGAATGCAGGGAAATAGTAATGTCACTCACGTATGTCACTGCTTCCTTGCCAGCGACCACTGAAACCACCGATTGGTCTGAGTACGTGAGACTAAGGACTTTCGGCATTGATGCACTGGCATGAGACTGAACAGACACTGACGGTGGACCATAGAGCACCAAGGAGAAGTAACTTTGCTCTAAATTTTTTTATTTCCCCCTCTGCCTCCACACAGGTTGCTTCATTTATTGTGTGACCCCTTTAATGAAAACCTAATACAAACATTCGGAGTGACACTAGGATCCAGAAAAAAACTACCAGACTTGAACACAGCAACTGATCAAGGAATAGTTTGATACAGAGAACTGAAGGCAACAGAGCACAAGAAGTTAGGGCTGGAGCTAGAACAAGACCCTAGAATTAAGCAATACTGAACAAGGAACAAAGTAACTCAAGAATTTCTGGATTAAACACACATACATTAAATTGAAAAGAGAGCTAACCAATCAAGTAAGTCTCTGCAAATGAGTCCGAAACTCCCATTGGCAATCATATGGCTCACTGATGCCTAGTAACCACCCCCAACAAGAAACTAATAGGTGGAAGTCAACAAAACAGTAGAATAAGCCCTACTATTTGTAACTGAAGAAAAATAGCAGTTTTGTTACATGAGATCTATTAATTGCAAATTTTCAAATGCATTTTTTTTTACATGTGATAGACATTTTGAAGCTGTGGTATTCCCTAAGTAGTTTGGCCTCTATATAAATGGAAGTGATTATCTCAGCACACAGTGTTCCAGACTTTGACATATTTAATGCAGCCTTTTCAGTTTTTTTAGTTTAATTTGGGGCTTAATACATAGCTAGTATAGGAGCTGATGTATACCATGGATTTAAGTATAAACAATAAAGATGTGTTAAGTAACTAAGCAACACCTTAGAAAAATATGCTTAACATACAGGTGCATCTCAATAAATCAGAATATCTTTGAAACATTTATTTCTTACAGTAATTAAATTAAAAAATTGACCTCCTATATTTTCTAGATTCTTTACACACAGAGTGTTCTATTTCAAGTGTTTTATTTCTGTAAATGTTGATTATGGATTACAGGTAATGAAAACCAAAATCTAAGAAAATTAGAATATTGTAAAAAAGTTCAGTATTGTAAATTCAGTGTGTCACCTGCCAAGGTTTCCTAAGCTCTGAAATGGTCCCTCAGTCTGGTTTAGTAGGACACACAATCATGGAAGACGCTGATTATGAATTGTATTACTGAAATGAATGAACGTTTCAAAGATATACTAACTTATTGAGATGCACCTGTAGAATTCTGATTGAAACAATATGTAATTTTCTGGTAACACCCTCTGTTTAAAGGGTCTATTACAAAGGCTGCGTATTGTGCCAATGATCATAAACAAGCAATAATAGGAAAGCTGTTTCCGATACTTGGCCCATGTAATTGTGCTCCCAGTCAACCGGCAAACAAATTGTCAATGCATAAAAGATGAAAAGATTACTGGTAGGACATCACCTTGTATACATTTTGCAGAAATTGCTGCTGATAATAAGGATGAATAGGGGAAGAAATGATTGCAGTAATTGTTCCTTCACCATGTTTGCATTGGCCAGTGAAAAAGTTGATATTATTTTCATCCAATTGGCTTTCATTAGCATGATTGTATGCCCTTCTAGTATTTAGAATGTATTTATAGCTATTTTGACTTGACTTGTAAAGTGCTATAATAAGATGCTACTAGCATGGTAATAATTAAATTCATGTAAGAAAGGTAGATAACAATAAATCAGCTACCAACATATGTCACTTCATTGATGGGGAATAACAATTGTGACTTGAGCTTTCTAGAGCATGGTCACGTACAATACATCTGAATCAACAGATATAATGGAAAAAAAAAAGGAAATTGTAATAAACTAAGAACAAAAGCTCAAAAAGCAAAATAGTACTTTGTAATAAAATGGATTGTACTAACCTTGATATTGATATGTAGATATTCTATAATTTGGAAATTAGTAACAGTTATAAAGAAGCAATGTATCTGTAACGTCTCTGCCTGTTCGGGTCTCTGCGCCACCCTCCGCTCGCACGCTGCGGCGAAGGAGGCGTGTTCAGTTTGATTCCTTGCGTAGGTTTCTTGTTGCTCAGTCTGAACATGGTCCTAGTTCCCTTGCTGTGTAATGGATTTCCAGCCACACCCGTGTTCTGAGCATTGTTTCTCTTTGGACTGCATAGTGTTAATCTCTTCCCTGCCTGTGTGATTGACAGCCTGTGTACCTATCAGGTCTGGAGCTGGGCCCAGACTTTCTATATACGGGATGTCACTTTATCAGCAAGTTGCCGGACTATGAACGAGTTCTGTCAAGGTGGGGTTCCTCACAGCCCAGCTAGACTGTCAGGAACGCCCATCTGACAGGTTCGGCACCGTCTCTGCCCACTGTCAGAAGGGCATTCCTGACAGTCTAGCTGGGCTGTGAGGAACGCCCCCCCTTGACAGTACTCGTCCATAGCCCTGTACTGTAAGAGGGGGCATTCCTTACTGCCCTGCGATGATGCTGAGCTGTGAGGAACGCTGCCCCCCCAGCACTGTTGGCTTTCTAGCGGTATATAAAACCGCATGTACATGAGGACATGAAAGGTCCTCTTTAAGGACTGTGAAAAATAAAAAATTTATGTATTTTACAATCTTAATATTTGCAAATAAAACATGAATAGACATTAAAAATATAGTATCTATTTAAGTGAATTCAAATAGAATTTTGTGTCAAATGTGTGAAAATAATTCTACATTTAGTAGACTATCAGGTTTCATATTTCCAAAATGGGATAATATAACTGATAAAATGTATGCTATCATCTACCTTCTACAATCACATAAAGTGTCATTTAAACTGAAAACTACATGACAAGTCTAAAGGAAATTTTGCTTCCTACACAATTTTTGTCAAAATGACATTTCTTATAATGGCAGCTGACATCTCCCGCACTTTTTAACTTTGGTAATTCATTTAAACTTTCTAATCAAAACTTTTGGGCTGTTCATCAAAATGCTGAATTTCAGAGTTCCACAAAGTTAAGTTACATATAGCAAATCTGAATATTGATAGTTATCACTAGGTACAGTGATAACTAATCAACAAGAACTGGCTTAATATTGGGCTAATAAAAAGTAGCATGAGGCATGGTTTCTTTTTTCCCTTGAATTTTGGATGATATTTTTGTTATCTTCCATCATGATGTATGCTTGTTTTTGCTTAACGTCTGGAGATTTTTAATTTTTTTTAAATTCCTTATCGTTTTGTATATCTTTCATATTTTGCAATGCTGTATATAGATTATCACTCGGTCTCTTTCCCTATTGAGATTTACACTGGTGTGTGGGAGGGAAAAAACACATGAACACAGGAGAACATATAATCTCCACGCAGATTTTTCCCTTGCACAGAGTCCAGGAACGTAGTGCTGCAAGGCAACAGTGCTAACCATTAAACAACTGTGCAGGCCTTTTTTCACTCCATGAGAAGGCCCACAAAAAATATGGAGTGACCTCCATTGAATAACTGTAGAAAGTCTAGAGAAATGAGTGCATGAGCAGCATTAGCTGATTATAATAAGAACGAGTGGTGGATGATATATATCATTACAAAGTGGATGGTGCTTTGAATTCAACACACTTTGTTTTGCAGGTGTCTTCTTCCATTCCAGAGATATCTGTGCTGTCAGTTTTGACAAAATATCACCGAATTATCAGAGACCGTGAGAGATGAGCGATTTTTTTTTTCCCCCCTTCATTTGAAATAGAGGTGGCTAGAGTCACATATTTCTTTTGGGTCTAACAAGTTTGGGATGAACCACTACTTAAATTGGCTTAAAACCATGTATAACATTGCTAAAGTTAGGAACCTATCTATCCAATTTCTAGCTCTCTAAGGCAAACACAGCCAAAGTGACATGTATGTCTATGGAAAAATGAATGTTTTTTTTTTTTTTGTTTGTGTTTTTTTGCAGTTTAACATTTAAAACGCTCCAAAAATTACCTCTGTACTTTTTCAGTGTTTTTTTTATATCGCATTCATACATCTAATCCTTTTTTTTGAAGCTGACTGCCATGACCAGTTCCTCAGGTAGGCTATACCACAGATTCATTCCTTACAGTGAAGAAGACTCCCCTTAAACTCCTCTTCTCCAGACTAAACTCCACATAACTAAGTCCTCCAATCCCCTCACCAGTTTTGTGGTCCTCCGGTAAACCTTTTCCAACTCTAGGACATCCTTTCTATGAACTGGTGCCCAGAACTGAACTGCATATTCCAGATGGGGCTGCACCAATGATTTATAAAGTGGTAGTATTATATCCCTGTCCTTAGAGTCCATTCGACTTTTAATACAAGACAGAATACTGCTGGCCTTAGAAGCAGCTGATTGGCATTGAATGCTATAATTTAATCTATGATCTACAAGTACACCCAGGTCCATTTCCACCAGTGACTCTCCCAGCTTTACTCCCCCTAGGACATATGTTGCATGTGGATTACTTTTTACCCAGATGAATAACTTTACATTTATCCACATTGAACCTCAACTGCCATGTGGATGCCCAAACACTGTCCAAGTCTGCTTGTAACCTACGTGCAACCTCTATAGACTGTACTGTACTGCATAGCTTGGTGTCATCTACAAAAATAGAGACAGTGTTATTAATCCCATCTTCTATAATCATTAATAAATAAGTTACATAACAGCAGACCCAACACTGATCCCTGGAGTACACCACTTATAACAGGACCAGTCTGAGCTGCAGTCATTGACCACAACTCTCTGGATATGATCCTATAACCAGTTTTCAATCCAATTTCAAACTATATTTTCCAAGCCAATGGACCTGATTTTACCCATTAAATGTCTGAGGAACAGTGTCAAAACGCCTTTGCAAAGTCCAGGAACACAATATCCACAGTCTCCCCTCTGTCCAGATTTCTGATTTGTTTTTATGAAGAGGTGAGTAGGTTAGTCTGACAACTTCTATCTTTAGTAACACCATGCTGTCTGTCACTTATAATATTACATATAAACATACTCCTGTATATAGTTGCTCAGTTTCCCCACAATGGATGTTAAGCTCACTGGTCTGTAATTACCTGGGATAGACCTAGAGCCCTTTTTGAAAATAGGCACCACATTAGTCTTGCACCAGTCCCTTGGCACTGTACCAGTCACTAGAGAATCCCTAAAAATTAAGAATAGGGGTATAGCAATGATGGGACTGAGTTCTTTAAGTACTTGAGGATGTAATCCATCTGGACTCGGAGCCTTGCTCATGTTTAGTTTGTTTAGCTTGGCCTGGACCATTTCAATGTTTATCCAGTTTAGTATATTGGTCGATGTATTACCAGCATTGGTGACACCTACATCTATTGCCTGTTCTTCTGTATAGACAGAGATAAAGAATTAATTTAATAGATCTGCTTTTTCTTGATCCCTGGTGACCAACTCTCCATTACCATTATTTAGGGGACCTACTTGTTCTGACATTGCTTTTTTTGCATTTATATATTTAAATAATTTTGGGAGTTAGTTTTACTTTCCATACCCACCTGCCTTGTGTATTTTAGCTGATTTTATTTCCCTTTTACAGATTTTATTAAGTGCTTTGTAATTCTCAAAGGCTACTGCTGACCTTTCAGATTTATAATTTTTAAATGCCCTTTTTTGTTGCCCTTTTAACCAGAGCTGTAGGCCATGGTGGGGTTAATTTAAGACATCTATACTTGTTCCCAATTGGTATTTATTTTGCTATATACTTGCTCAATGTAGATGTAAATGTCTCCCACTTAACATCTACAGTATATCACTATCTGACAATAGCTGCTTCCAGTCTATATCCTGAAGTGCAGCACTTAAAGGGGTATTCCCACAAACTTAACAATTTTATATTTGTAAATAAACTTTAAACATTTTGCAGAGTCTTAAAGATTTTCTCTAAATATCTTGTGGTCACGAGTTGTTGTCTTAATCGGTTGCCAGTGAATACGACCATGAATGTAGGACCTTTCTAAAGTCAGAAAATCAGCCATGATGTCCTTATTTTGGCCAGGATATTTTCTGATACATGTAGCGTCCCTGCCTGATAACCCAGCTACAATAAGAAAATCATAGCTGGGTTCCTGAGAAGTCCCAGACCATAGAATGTTTCTGCATTTGTGGTCGTATCCATTGGCAAACGATCAAGACAACAAACTGTCACCCTTAAGATTGTTAGAGAAAATCTTTAAAACTCTTCAGAATTTTTAACTACTTATATTTGAAAAAATGTTTAACTTTTAATTATCTACAAATATAGATATGATTATGTTCATGGAAATACCCCTTTAACCTAGGAAAATTGTCCTTTTTAAAATGAAAGAATTTTGCCCTCCCAACCTTTGTTTGTTTTTTTACAATTTACAGGTGCATATTTTTGAAACATTCATTTATTTCAGTAATTCAATTCATAATCAGCGTCTTCCATGATTGTGTGTCCTACTGAACCAGACTGAGGCACCATTTAAAGGCTTAGGAAACCTTGGCAGGTGACACACTGAATTTACAATACTGGACTTTTTTACAATATTCAAATTTTCTTAGATTTTGGTTTTCATTAGCTGTAATCCATAAACAATATTAACAGAAATAAAACACTTGAAATAGAACACTCTGTGTGTAAAGAATCTAGAAAATATAGGAGGTCACTTTTTTTATTTAATTACTGAAATAAACATTTCAAAGATATTCTTATTTATTGAGATGCACCTGTAGATGGAATCTGAATAGATTATGGTCATTACCAAGGATTTCACCAACAGTGACATCTCCAACAAGTCCAGGGTTTTCTTCTGCGGATTTTCTGCTTCCATTATACCTATATGGAAACCACCAGCGTTTCCATAGATATAATTGACATGCTGCGATTTCAAAAAACGCAACGGTTTGGGAAATCGCAGCATTTCCGCTGTTGGTATGTTTCTGCAATGTGTGGATGGGATTCACTACAATCCCATCCACTTTGCAGGGATTGTAAAATGCTGCTGTTAGCCTAAAACTTTTATATTTACATTTCCATGCCTTTGTTTGCTTTTATATATAGAGTGTTCTACATAATACTATATATGCATTGATTACTCAAAACATTTGATTTGGTGCATTTTTTAAATGACATGCTCATTTTATTCTCTGCATTTGGGTATGTAATTTGATACAAGTACTACAAAACATATTTGTCACTAATAACATAAAAAGCTTATTTGATTACCCAGTTTCTAGTCTCAAAACGGCGCCATTTTTTTTTTTTTGTTGTTTTGTATGTTCCTTTAGGTTCTATATTTTTTATTTTTTTTAAACTAGACAGCAAGGTTTTTGCAGTTGCATTTTCTAAAATAAATTTGCTTGTTTCTGTTTAATGATTCGGAGGAAATGAACATACAATTTTTCAAAAGAATGCATTGCCTTTAGCTAGTTTGTGCTGTTGAATGCAGTTTTTGAAATTATTCATATACTGATAACACACTGATTAAGTTAATCTGTCATAGAAAGTTATGTAATGAGAATGTAATGCTATTTTTCTAATATCTGTTGTTATTATTAGCTAGATAGCAGATGTATTGGAACAGGAAAGAAATCTGTGTATGGAAGATTCAGTTTAAAAATTTGAATATTTTTGTTAGATATGAGAACACGGTATCTGGTGTATTCATTTTATCATGACATGCCTCCAGGTCTATAATATATTCTTGTGATGAATTTTTCTTTTGGCTAAGTATTTAGTATTACCCTATTTTATTGAACATTATATTGCTGTAGCTCTGAAATATTTGTTTATGTGAAACATGTAATAAAGCCCCTGCATTATATTTGCCACTTCAACAGGACAGTTTAAAGGTACAACAACATAGAAATATTTGCAATGGCTTAACTATTTGTGAGCTATAACAGCTATCTATATCACAGCTCTATTAAAATAAGAAAATATTTTTCAAAAAAATTATATACATTGATGGCTATTATGTTCAACAAGGGTTTTTCATATGAAAAGAAAACTAATTCTCTATTCTGGGTTAAAATCCTGCCAAGGACAACATCTGCAAGGAGTTTGTATGTTCTCCCCCTGTTTGCGTGGGTTTCCTCCAGGTACTCCGGTTTCCTCCCACACTCCAAAGACATACTGAGAGGGAATGTAGATTATGAGCCCTACATGGGATAGTGACTGACAATGTCTGTAAAGCGCTGCGGCATACGATGGTGCTATACAAGTAAGCATAATAAATAAATAGTTATTATACTGCTGTTTATCTCATGTTGCGAACAGTTGTAAAAGTTACCACTAGTATATTCCATAATAAGCATGGGAATCAGACATCATAAATATCTGCAGAACAGCCCCATTCAAACAGTTAGATCTGTGTATCATTATGCATAGCCTTGGTCAGAGTACCACTGTGCAGAAAAAATATGTGAAAGAACAGATCAGCTCAACCAGCATCAAGGTTCCTCTCCTCTAAAGATTGTAAGTTTCAGGGCATTCGTGTAAACCTCTATTGTTCCTTATATAGTAATACAATCCACATACTTCCTAATATATTATGCATAATATTCTAAATATAGTCTGGATAAAGCATTATACAGTGTATTCAAGACCCCATCCATATATAAGTATCCAGTGATGCACTTGAGAAATCTTCTACTAATCCAAAGTATCTGCAGACATTGTTCTTGCATTATGAATTTAAAAGGACACCAATGGTGCTGATTTGTCATGAATAGATTAGTTGAAGTCACTTTTCTGATATTTTACTTTTTGATAAATTTGAAAAAAAAATAGCTCTGGATAGCTCCAGAGTTAAGGATTTTTGGCACATTTTTTGAGCCAATTTAGATATGGAGTATGCTTGGGCAAAAATTTAGTAGCATTTTAAAAAGTCGTACATAATGAATTATTCACCATCTAAACCAGGCTAGTTACTTTTGAAGAAATTTGGCACAAATCACTAAATGGTGCACTACACACACATTATGTGCAGCCATTTAAAAAAGTTACAAAATAAGGAAAATACATCAATAAATAAATAAATCAATGATAAATCAACACCATTGTTTTTCTCTTCAATAGCTAGCTAAGGTCCTACGTAGCTGGCTGCAGCAAAATACTCTGCAGGAAGCCCAGGTGAGTAACCAGTGTTACTCACCTCTCCTGCGCTCTGGCACGACTCCCTGCTGTTTTTGGCCCTATTCAATGACGTTAGATGTGGGTTACGCTGGTGTCATTAGGCGTCGTGACGCCGGCCTGACCCATGTGACGTCACTACAGAGGATGAAGACACCATGGAGTCTTGCCAGAGAGGTAACACTTATTTTTATGTTCGCTCACTTCCCCTGGGCCTCCGATCATTATACTCTGGGGTCTGAAGAGACCACCGTGCATAATAGCAGTATTTGTTGGGGTTCGGCCAACAAATACTCCTGCTGAAGGCCCACGGCCTTACTTGCTGATCCCTGCTCCTGCTCATGGATGCCTCTGCTTCCTCTTCTTCTCTCCAAGGGGCCCCAACAGCGTGATATGGGAAAGTAAGTGGGGGGCATTTCCTGCTGGAATCACTGCAGCAGGTAACAGCCTATAAATAAATAAATAATAATAAAAAAATGGTCACAAACACTACCACTGCCTACTTCCCTATCTTTCGTATTTATTCATTCACTCAGAAGCAACATCGAAGATGTTATACTGAACAGTATTAATGTGACTAATGGCCTTGGGATGATAGAAGACTTTTAGCTGTAACACCAAATACGTGCCTGTGTCTCTGCATCTGTCACTCAGCTCCTTTTTTTCCTTTCTGCTGTAATACAGTGCTGGCCAAAAGTATTGGCACCCCTGCAATTCTGTCAGATAATACTCAATTTCTTCCAGAAAATGATTGCAATCACAAATGCTTTGGTAATAATATCTTCATTTATTTTGCTTGCAATGAAAAAACACAAAAGAGAATGAAAAAAAAAGTCAAATCATTGATCATTTTACACAAAACTCCAAAAATGGGCCGGACAAAAGTATTGGCACCCTCAGCCTAATACTTGGTAGCGCAACCTTTAGACAAAATAACTGCGAACAACCGCTTCCGGTAACCATCAATGAGTTTCTTACAATGCTCTGCTGGAATTTTAGACCATTCTTCTTTGGCAAATTTCTCCAGGTCTCTGAGATTTGAAGGGTGCCTTCTCCAAACTGCCATTTTGAGATCTCTCCACGGGTGTTCTATGGGATTCAGGTCTGGACTCATTGCTGGCCACTTTAGAAGTCTCCAGTGCTTTCTCTCAAACCATTTTCTAGTGCTTTTTGAAGTGTGTTTTGTGTCATTGTCCTGCTGGAAGACCCATGACCTCTGAGGGAGACCCAGCTTTCTCACACTGGGCCCTACATTATGCTGCAAAATTTGTTGGTACTCTTCAGACTTCATAATGCCATGCACACGGTCAAGCAGTCCAGTGCCAGAGGCAGCAAAGCAACCCCAAAACATCAGGGAACCTCCGCCATGTTTTACTGTAGGGACCGTGTTCTTTTCTTTGAAGGCCTCTTTTTTTTTCCTGTAAACTCTATGTTGATGCCTTTTCCCAAAAAGCTCTACTTTTGTCTCAGCTGTCCAGAGAACATTCTTCCAAAAAGTTTTTGGCTTTCTCAGGTAAGTTTTGGCAAACGCCAGCCTGGCTTTTTTATGTCTCTGGGTCAGAAGTGGGGTCTTCCTGGGTATCCTACCATAGAGTCCCTTTTCATTCAGACGCCGACGGATAGTACGGGTTGACACTGTTGTACCCTCGGACTGCAGGGCAGCTAGAATTTGTTTGGATGTTAGTTGAGGTTCTTTAGCCACCATCCTCACAATCTTTCGTTGAAATCTCTCGTCAATTTTTCTTTTCCGTCCACATCTAGGGAGGTTAGCCACAGTGCCATGGGCTTTAAACTTCTTGATGACACTGCGCACGGTAGACACAGGAACATTCAGGTCTTTGGAGATGGACTTGTAGCCTTGAGATTGCTCATGCTTCCTCACACTTTTGCTTCTCAAGTCCTCAGACAGTTCTTTGGTCTTCTTTCTTTTCTCCATGCTCAATGTGGTACACACAAGGACACAGGACAGAGGTTGAGTCAACTTTAATCCATTTCAACTGGCTGCAAGTGTGATTTAGTTATTGCCACCACCTGTTATGTGCCACAGGTAAGTAACAGGTGCTGTTAATTACACAAATTAGAGAAGCATCACATGATTTTTCAAAGGGTGCCAATACTTTTGTCCACCCCCTTTTTTATGTTTGGTGTGGAATTATATCCAATTTGGCTTTTTGACAATTCTTTTTGTGGTTTTCCATTGACGACAAATTAAATGAAGATATTATTACCAAAGCATTTGTGATTGCAATCATTTTCTGGAAGAAATTGAGTATTATCTGACAGAATTGCAGGGGTGCCAATACTTTTGGCCAGCACTGTATGATTTATCTGAGGATCATGATATTTTGAATACAAGGTATTTTTCTCTGGCAAGGGATTTACAAAGATTCTTATATTTGCATGATCTATTGATTTGTTAAAAAGTTAGTACCCATTTAAAGAAATATTTTGGACAAAACCAATATAGTATGTGATACTTAGTGCAGGGTCCAAGGTGGCAGTACATGAAACATACCATGGAGTTCAACAAGACCAAAGACAGGCCATCCAGGTCATGTACCTCTCTCATGCTCCATAACAGTTTTGCCTAGGTAGTTATAAGGCCCCATGTTACAGAAAGGCAGCATTTATTGGCCGTATAGCAAAGTGAATAAGATTTCATTAATCTCATCCACACATTTTTGAAAAACACACACATATATATATATACATATACATACACATATAATAAGGGAATGCAGAGAAAAGCAGCAAAAACTCAGTTGAAAAAACACAATGCAGTGATTTGGTACATGAAGCCTTAGCCTAAGGATATTATTTTAACCCCTTCCCATCACAGCCATTTTATGCTTCAGCGTTTTATTTTTTTTTTCTCACCTCCCAAAAGCCATAGCCTTGTTTCTTTTCATATAGATATACATGTACTGTATGTGGGGCTGTTTTTAATGGGACACACTGTACATCCTAAAGGCAATATTAAATATTTAATTTTCTTTTATAGCTTTTAGTATGAGGTAAAAATTACATGTTGTTTTTATTCTGTGCGTCAATACGATTGCAAGGATATCACATTTTGCATAGTCTTTGTTTTAATCGCTTTACAAAAAACTGAATTTCTTGCATTGCCCTATCTTGACACTCATAGCTACCTATTTCCATATAAGGAGCTATGTAAGGGCTGTATTTTTGCAGGGCAAGTTGTAGATTTTATTGCTACCAATTGGGGAATGTTTGGTGTGTGTTGGTGTGTGTGTGTGTGTGTGTGTGTGTGTGTGTGTGTGTTTTGTTGTTTTTTGGGGGGGTTTTTTAACACAATGTTTTGGGGTAGTTTGAGCACTGAGGTTTTTTTTTTTCATTATAGTATACACCATACAGAATGAATACTTTTACATTGTAATAGTTCAGCCATTTTCAGACTCCACGATACTTCATACCTAGGCATATGCTTATTAATTTGTATTTGTAACTTGTGGAAAAGAGGGTACTTTGAATTTTTAATGTCTGTTTTTTAAAACTTTTTTATTTAACTTTATTTTTACTCCCTGTTGGATTAACATGAAATCCTTCAATTGCTTATACCATAGACTGTAATACTATAGCATTAGCCTATGGTAAGATCAACACAAGCAGGGCTAGAGACAGAGCTATAAGTACATACTGGGCTAGGGGCATATCTAGCCTTCACAAGGCTCCTAGCTGCCAAAGGAACCAAACAACTCTAGTGATCTCACTACAAAGAACCATTCAGTTGCCAAAAGGAGCACCCTACCTCGAAATAATTTCTTGTATGTCACATTTTACCACAGCATCTGAGAGGTTAATTGTCTGTGATCAGAGTTGCCTCCAATCATAGACACTGTGGATTCTCCTTTGCATAATAGCAGAGATCCGCTGGCTATGGCACATGATCAGCTCTAGAGGGCTGCTATGTTTAATGACCCAACATGTATGACACATTTTGGAAAAAGTTTAGAGTCTACAACACCAAAATTGCTCCAAAACCGCATATATGCTGCACAAGGTGCCATTAGTCAAATAAAATACCTTTTTGTGTTAATGTGCAAACTTGTTGCTGAGATCAACTTTTAGGCTAAGGTCCCAAGTAGCGAGCAGCAGCCAAAAAATGCTGCGGAAACGACCGTAGTGGAAACGCATCACGTTTTTTCCACAAAGTCCAGATTTTCCTCTGGAGACTTTTTGCCCCTATTATACCTATATGGAAAACACCAGCATTTCCATAGATATAATTGATATGCTACAACTTACAAAAATGTGCAGTGTTTTTTGAATGTGTAAAATGCTTTTTTTTTCCACTGCAGCCAAAATGCTGTGTTTTCACAATGCAGGGCTCCAGCCTTAATGGCCTGTGAGGTGCACCTCAGGCAAGACTGAGTCTCCTGGAGCAACAAAGTTTTGTAATCTGTCATGCTTTGTTAGTGGTAGCTATAGGTGAAAATGAGTGCTCTGGAAGGCGCAGCAATTCCTCAGATTCACTAGACAGCTCATCTGCAATAAGAGTGCACAATGACACAAAAAAGTGCTGTTCACTATGTCACTTATGGCCCTGCAACAGCATATACAGTAAGTGGTTTAGAAGCTATTTTTGTTGTTGTAGTCTCTCTTTAAATTAGATGTTCCTTTTAATCATCTTGAATTTTTAACTTGATATCACATTTTATATCAGTGACATTTTTATATCATAACAAGCAACTGATCTACAGCTAGATAAATATGCTCTATTTCATTGGGTTTTCAGCAGGAGTCAAGATGCTCATTTTGACATCAGCTTCAATCAGTTCCATTAATATTTGAATACGGTATCTTAGTCATAATTAGTATGTTTAGGTAAGTATTGCTTTAACTAGCACAGAATGTCCTTGAAACTACAGCCAATATAACTGAAATAACTGATACCCATCAAGCATATTGATGCATTTTATCAAGAGAAGATATTATATAGAAGGGCAAATATCTTGTTCAGTTCAGTTAATAGTAAGCACTTTTCTAACCTCTTGCAGCAAATGTTACACTGTAGTCTGTTGGGAGATAGTCTAATGGAATTCCTGGCTAACAACCAGTACATCATGTGCTAGAATTATGCCCCCAATACCCAATTATAATTTCCCCAGAATAATTTTTCTTTCATCGTTAACAAGTTTTACTAGTAATGATAACTGGAAGCATATTGAACCTGAAAAGACAATAACCCTAGTTTATATCTGGGAATTCTTGACATATTCTTAAACAGAGAAACCCCTAAGCTATGGTAAAATTGTGAGAATTTACAGTATCCCTGAAGCAAAGCAATAGATCTGTATCTGGAAATAGATTACAATTTTTTCTTTTTGGACATTTACTGGATGTTTTAACATTTACAGACTAACATACATAATATTAGAGATGAGCGAATTGAAGCTAACGCAGTGGAATTCGATCCAAATTTCAAGAAATTTTCGCTTCGCATCGATTCTGGATTTCCTCACGCTTCGATGTATCAAACCGCACAGCTCCAATGGGGGGTTTTAACCCCTTGGATGCCGTGGTCAAACATGACCATGGCATCCAAGGGGTTCTGCCATGCTACCTGTCCCCGTCGGCACCCCCTGTGGTGATTAAAAATTAAAAAATACTGATACTCACCTGTCCTGGGCTCAGCATTAACTCTGGAGCCATTGACTGAGATCATTCTCCCCAGGCTTCACTGCTGTGGCTTCTGATTGGGCCGCTGAGGCTGCCGAATAGGAGCAGCGGCACCCCACGAAAACATCGTGGGGGGGCGATCGGGACCCCAATATATAATAAAACCCCTGACATGCTGTGGTCATGTTTAACACCTAGGATCAGGGATCAGCTCCGACCGGAGGTGTTAGAGGACAGTGTCAGGCGTTACATACAGCTGACACCCGCAAAGCAGGGTGCGCACACAGTTTCTGTGGTTTGCGGGAAGTCCTTCCCGGCAGCGCCTTACTATTAGGGCGGATGTTGGGAAAGGGTTAACGCGATTTGCCGTGAATTAATTCGGATTAAATCGAATTGTGTAGGAATCGAATTGTGGTCGAATCGAATTTTTGAAAAATTCGCTCATCTCTAATAAATATTATCACCACCTCCCAAACATACTCAACTATTGGAAAGAGCACATTAAAGTGATAAACACTATACAGTACCTTAGTTACTGTATATATATCGTTTTTGCAGATTTGGAATAAACCATTTTGAAATCTTATGCAAATAAGTAAAATCAGATGCTGCCTGGAATCCCTTGGATCCAGTAGGTGCATTGCCTTCTATGACTGTTAATGAGGTACTACCTGCTTTTTTTTTCACATAAAACCAGCCTCAAAACTTCCTGACTTTGGTAGCAATGATTCGGCCCTTTGCCTGTATATATGTGGTACCTTTGGTGCTAAACTTAGATATGATTTGCCTAGCAAGAAATGCTAAATGCTAAGAAAGGCATTCCAAACATGAAGACTGAATTATATTCCATTCCCAAAGTTGTGAAAAGATAGACAAGAATAAAATAGGAAAAGTACTTAAAGTGCGGGGGTAAACTCTTAGAGGGAACAATACACTGGTTTCCCCTAAGTAAGAAGGGAAGAATAAGAAGGTAATGCAGAGTGTAGGAGAATGGAGTCCATGGGCAATTAAGCCACCAGACTTCTCTACTACCCTTAAGCAACCAACTACAGATGTGCCCTCACTAACTATGCCACTAGATGAAAGAAAGCTATATCTGAGTAAGCTATCTCCCATAGTGTTTACTGGGGAAATAGATTTTTAATAATCAGAGTTCTCTCTCATATATTGGTGAAGATATGTTCACCTTAGTGTGTAAATACCCCCACAATTAAATGAATAAATGGTTGGGAGAAGTTGCTTTTGGAAGATGTTTAGATACCATTCATCATTCATGGCAGTAAAGATGGCAAAATTGTGAGTGAGCCCACTCCTTTGGATGAAAAGCAAAGCTTGAATGGTTTCAGGGTGCTTTACTGTTGGTGTGACACAGAAATCACTGCTTCTGGAATGATTGTGTATCACGCCAACAGTACAGCATCCATTTATTCGTGTGTGTGGTTGCTTTTCATCTAAGGCAATGGGTGAGAGTTTGGAGGTGGACATACCATTGGTGCAGCTGCACAGGGACCCCTATCTCCTTAACAGCAGCTTTCCACTCTCTATTAGAATGAGGGTAAATGCCAAAGTTAATAAATGTCATGGCTAATCATTACAGGAGTATTGTTAGAAAGAAGTAAGGGGGTGCTCTGTGCTGAGATATTGGAAAACAAGGGGCCTATAACTGTTCTTTCACAGGGGCCCTCAGTTGTCTGTGTCCACCCTGAGAATGGCACTTAAGGTGCTCCTTAACCACTTCCGTACTGCCCATAGACTATATACGTCCAATGGGTCGTTGTCTAATTCTGCAAGGACTTACTGGTACGTCCAAGCAGAACTCAGTAGCTGCACGAAATCGTGCAGCTGCTGAAACAGGGAGCCGGCTGTAACTTCAGCCAGAGAGAAGATGGAAGGTTTATTACCTTCCTTGCCTTCCCGATCACTGTGTATACAGCGCTCATTGAGCGCTGAATACAGCACTATGAGCGCCCCTATCTTGTGTCCGCCTTCTGACGCGGCGGTCATGTGATCCTTCGGGATCAGAGTGTGTTAGGGCTGCTTGGTCCTACAAGTCCCAGTTCAGCTCTATAGTAATGTTCAGGAGGCTGCATTCCTCCTGCAACTGGGGCTAAATGTACCCCAGTTACAGGGGAAATCAGCCTCCCCAACAAAAAAAAGTAATCAGATGTTCCCAAAGGTCTATTATGACTTTAGGGGGACACAATGTAAAAAAAAAAAAAATAAATGAAAAAATTAATAGAAAAGTAAGAAAAAAAATGTAAATAAAATAGTTTTAAAAATAATACGCCAACAATAAAATGCCCTTATTACAGGTTTTAGCCCCACCCCCGACACCATAAAGAACAAAAATTACGGTAACGGAGAGGAAAAACTATTTTATAAAGTTTTTTAGTAGCCCTTTGTGTTAAAAACATACACGTTTCCCCTCCCCCTTTGGTTATATTTTCCCAGATATAAAAAAAAAATTAAAACACATGCAAAAATAAAAAACATAAAAATAAAGCCCTATGTGTCACCGAAGAAGACGCAGAAATGAGTTGAATAACGCATATGATAAAAATGTTACAGCCTTCAAAACCGCATATACAAAAAAACCCAAAAATGTGTCTTGTCCTGGAACAAAAATTGGCCCGATACTGAAGTGGTTAAAAGAATGCTTAAGTGTATCTCATACAAAATGCAGCTGTTACATTTGTGATCCAGTAGGAGGATATTTCCTAACAGATCTTACTTTATCTATTAAGTATTTATTCCTAAGAACACTTTCCTATAAAAGATTTACCCCTGACTTGTATCTTTACCTTAACCATAGCGTAGTCAGATGTGCCATTTTATTTGCGGATCATTTATTTTAAATATTCAAAAAATAAAGGATTCACTACTGCCATATCAATTCTGGACTTTGACAAAAGAAACCAACCAAGAAGTTCAACTATAACAAAAAAAATCCTTCTTAAGTCCATATTTCTTTCTCCCCACATCCTTAAATCTGGGGTCTCAGTAAAATTTGACCAATGGAGAGGTATGTAAAGTATTTTAATCAGACTCTTATCCTGTCCAAATGTTACTCCATAACAAAGTTAAAGTTTCTATTAACAATGGCCCAGTGTCTAAATGTTCCATGGATAATACCAGATTCAGTACGTACAGTGCCTTGCGAAAGTATTCGGCCCCCTTGAACTTTTCAACCTTTTGCCACATTTCAGGCTTCAAACATAAGGATATAAAATTTTTATTTTTTTGTGGGACACAATTGTGAAGTGGAACGAAATTTATTGGATATTTTAAACTTTTGTAAAAAATAAAAAACTGAAAAGTGGGGCGTGCCAAATTATTCGGCTCCCTTAAGTTAATACTTTGTAGTGCCACCTTTTGCTGCGATTACAGCTGCAAGTCGCTTGGGGTATGTCTCTATCAGTTTTGCACATCGAGAGACTGAAATTCTTGCCCATTCTTCCTTGGAAAACAGCTCGAGCTCAGTGAGGTTGGATGGAGAGCGTTTGTGAACAGCAGTTTTCAGCTCTTTCCACAGATTCTTGAATGGATTCAGGTCTGGACTTTGACTTGGCCATTCTAACACCTGGATATGTTTATTTGTGAACCATTCCATTGTAGATTTTGCTTTATGTTTGGGATCATTGTCTTGTTGGAAGATAAATCTCCGTCCCAGTCTCAGGTCTTTTGCAGACTCCAACAGGTTTTCTTCCAGAATGGTCCTGTATTTGCCTCCATCCATCTTCCCATCAATTTTAACCATCTTCCCTGTCCCTGCTGAAGAAAAGCAGGCCCAAACCATGATGCTGCCACCACCATGTTTGACAGTGGGGATGGTGTGTTCAGGGTGATGAGCTGTGTTGCTCTTATGCCAAACATATCGTTTTGCATTGTGGCCAAAAAGTTCAATTTTGGTTTCATCTGACCAGAGCACCTTCTTCCACATGTTTAGTGTGTCTCCCAGGTGGCTTGTGGCAAACTTTAAGCAAGACTTTTTATGGATATCTTTGAGAAATGGCTTTCTTCTTGCCACTCTTCCATAAAGGCCAGATTTGTGCAGTGTACGACTGATTATTGTCCTATGGACAGACTCTCCCACCTCAGCTGTCGATCTCTGCAGTTCATCCAGAGTGATCATGGGCCTCTTGGCTGCATCTCTGATCAGTCTTCTTCTTATTTGAGATGAAAGTTTAGAGGGACGGCTGGGTCTTGGTAGATTTGCAGTGGTCTGATACTCCTTCCATTTCAATATGATCGCTTGCACAGTGCTCCTTGGGATGTTTAAAGTTTGGGAAATCTTTTTGCATCCAAATCCAGCTTTAAACTTCTCCACAACAGTATCACGGACTTGCCTGGTGTGGTCCTTGGTCTTCATGATGCTCTCTGCACTTTAAACAGAACCCTGAGACTATCACAGAGCAGGTGCATTTATATGGAGACTTGATTACACACAGGTGGATTATATTTATCATCATCAGTCATTTAGGACAACATTGGATCATTCAGAGATCCTCACTGAACTTCTGGAGTGAGTTTGCTGCACTGAAAGTAAAGGGGCCGAATAATATTGCACGCCCCACTTTTCAGTTTTTTATTTTTTACAAAAGTTTAAAATAACCAATAAATGTTGTTCCACTTCACAATTGTGTCCCACTTGTTGTTGATTCTTCACCAAAAAATTTAAATTTTATACCTTTATGTTTGAAGCCTGAAATATTTCAAAAGAATGAAAAGTTCAAGGGGGCCGAATACTTTTGCAAGGCACTGTATGTTGTATAGGATAGGGGAATGTGAATAAAGGGCAGAATACATTGGATACCATGAAGTATGCCATGTGAAAAAACAAAAAAACACACCTCCTTATCAATCTCTAATAAAATAATATCTAACTTAATTTTTTTTATGGATAAGTACAGTAACCCATCTAGAATATGTAGTATACACTGAATGGAATTTCTCATCTATCCACTTTTTCTTAATATATAACCAATACTCTCTCTAGTCAGGTATGTCTCCACCAAACTGATAGCGGGGAGATTGTGGTTCACAAAATCAAATACCATAAGCCTTTTTATCCAATCACCCATCCCCCTAATATTCGACAAAAATATATATGTATAGTATCAACTTATTACTGTTTTTTTCCATAAGTAATTTTAATTAAGATCTGTTGGTGAGACCCCAGCTGAGGGAGACCAGCTTTTTCTAGTGGGAATATACACTTAGGAGTGAAAGAGGAAAAAAAAAAAAAAAATACCAACATTCTTCAACCAGGTACTGCCCTCCGTCCCATTCAATGAACAGAAAGTCCATCCTGCAGAACTGTTAGCCCACTCCTCGCTCCCCAATTCTATTCATCCAAGAGTATTCCGCATATCAAATTGTCACACATTTCCCAACATCAAAGTCCAACACTATCATCTCGCTTCTTCCAGAGAGTTAAATAATATAGTCCATTCTGGATATACCAGACACATCTTTATGAGAAACATTAAAGACAACACAGTGTAAGCCTGAGGCAGCCATCGCTTCACATCTTTGTAGCTGCATTTCTTTAACTGTTACTTTAGAGAAATCCAGGATAGATAGCTATTTAATTTCTATTATACTGATATGCTTCAAGTTCCTAATGTTTCCTAAGGATTATGTCTGAATCTTAGGACCATAGAACTTTAAACAATATAGAACCAACCCAGTTGAGGTTTTTCCCAGTATTTGGTGGGCTCCCTCCACTCCAAATAATGTAGCCAATATCTCTCTCTCAACAAACTCCATTAAGTAGATCTGTATAAAAGTAACAATATCTATCCACATCCTAGCCCTCAGGAATACCAAGAATGCAGATATTGCTCCTCCAAGTCAATTATTAATTGTTCAGCTCTTTGTTTTCTACATGAGTATTAGTAACCTCCCCCTTAATGGCATTTATCTGACCAGACTTGCAGTTTGGTCTTCTCTAACTTTCACTCTGTCTCCGAGCTTACTTAATTCAATAATAAGCATAAAGTCATTATAAAACCATCCCCATCTGTACAGCTAAATCTTCAAGTGAGGAGTTACTTTTATATTTTTTTTTAACTTCAAGCAGGATTTCCACTAAAATTTAACTGGTGACTTCCTCTCAACCTTCTCTATCCCCAAAACAGAGTATCTGGAGCCTGAGGAATGCCTGTCTACTATATCTTGTTTACCCTCAACATTCATAATTTCCTGTTCTAACCAAGTCTTCCCTGAGGAGATTTCCAAAATGTCATCTTGGATGATGCATCAGACTTGGATGCAGCCTTATCTATAAGGGATGCAGTATCACCTCCTGATGTTCTGTTCACATTTTAAGGAACCATCATGATTCAGACATAAGATGTCTTGTCACAATCTCTAAACGGATCCTACAATTGATTCAATCAATAGGATCAATATTAATATAGTGCTCTGCGTCAAACTCTCATTTATACAGTGCTGTAACCTCAATCTTTGTCTAAGTGACTTTATTTTAGGAAATCAATTTTAATTTAATTTATATTAAATTAAAATTTTTCTGGTGCTAAGTGGGCCCTTGCCTTCTGGGAACATATTGTCCTGTGTAAAACTTATATCCATACAGTACAGATACCTCTGTCTTTGTCCAAGTGAGCTTTTCTTTCAAATCAATTTAAAAAGGTTGTCTGGGGGAGTATTTATTCACTTAACTGGTCCCAGGGATGCTTTTGATGGATCTGGTGGTTCCGGCAACGTCACGACCCCTGGGTCATGTGATCGGATGCTTCCAGGTTCGCTCAGCCCCCTGGGTTGCTCCGCCCCTCTCCTTCCCCATTCTCAAGGGTAATTCATTATCTGAGCTATGGGGACTATTATTTACATTGGCCCAGTTTCATGAATAATACTGGATTCAGCATATATAATGAAGATAGGGGAATGCAAATAAAGGGCAGAGCACATTTGGTACCTTCAGGTATGTCATGTCAATCTCTGGTAATCTCTTCATTTTAATCCTGCTGGTGGCTGACCGTTGGTAGTATGCATGAAACTACCATTTATAGGGCACTGTATATCTCCATTCAGTCACTTTGTCAGTGACAATTTCAGTGTAAAAGGAAAAACCTGTGCCACATCTTCTACCAGTAAGAATGTATAATGCTGTAAAATTGGAGTCATTAATAGATGAGTAAGCAGTCTCTTTGTCCAAGTAAGAATTTCTAATTTTAGGTTAATGTTAATTCCCCTGGTGGCTGCCTGCTGGTGCTGTATTTTCTGCATCAAAGAAGCATTTACAGGGGGGCTTCATATTTTAGCTTACTTGTATAGCGCCATCATATTCTGTAGCGCTTTACAGATATTGAGGTGACTGTCCCATATAGGGCTCTACATTCCCTATCAATATGTCTTTGGAGTATGGGAGGAAACCCACGCAAACACAGGGAGAACATACAAACTCTTTGCAGATGTTGTTGGCAGGATTCAACCCCAGGACTCCAGCGCTGCAGTGCTAACAATTGAGCCACCGTGCTGCCCTTTTCAGTCCAAGTAACAGTTTGTATACATTTAAATTTCATTCAAAACAGTGACAGTCATTTAATTCATACCTTAGAAAGTTTATTAGTAAGGTGGAGATTACAAAAAGCATGTCAACAGGAAATATGCATAATGCGTTTGCGATGAGGAAGGTGAGAGAATGCCAGTTTTGTATAAAAGCAAGTGTGTTTTTTACTTATTTACTTATTTCTTACTCATTCACTAGAGGTCACAAGCCTGAGAAGCAGAAGTGTCACTCTTACGAGTGCTGCCGTCACTTCAAACAGCCGATATTTAGGGGTGCAGGGTGCCTGATCTTTTCTAATCTGGATAGGTCACCAATAAACTACCAGGAAATCCATTCAGTTCTATATTTTCTGTTTAAACTAGCCCAGCCTAGCTCTGGCCATTATAAGTGTTAGCTTATTAAATCACATTTATTGTTTGTCTGTATATTTATTGATGAGGAATTGTCCTTTAATGACAAAATGTGTGAGTGGTTGAAGGATCATTTCACAGTTCAGCAGTTCATTAGAGATGCAAGGTTTGATTAAAAGTCCTTGATAAGTTTAGGATTTGCTTATGTCATAAATTCATAATTTCATAAATAATAAAAATCCAATATGCAAAAAGAAATGTTGCAGTGATTAAAAAAATGCAATAAATCATATGATGTGCCATATTCCATCTGCAGTTGAATTTTTACTACGTAATATTTCCTAAATCAGAGATTAGTACAGACAGGAGATGAAAAGGCAACTTTCTTTTCTGCAGAGTCAGGTGTCATCTAAGTCTCATTTGTAATATTATATATAGATAAATTGGCACCAGGCAAGATTGATTATTGATTGTCTGCCTTCCAAGCCTTCCTATTCCATGACAGTTTATTCAGATTTCTTTGTATTTTTTCTGGCCAGTAAATTACCACTAGTATTTGTCTTGTATAAAATGAAGTCCAGTCAAAACTGAGAAATAGACACTGTACAAATTGGTTTGCCTACTTTTTATTAGTAACAAGCAAGACATATTATCTATTCAAAAGATCCCATCTCTGATGGACATGTACATCTCTGATCACATGAGTAGGTTTCTGTATATTTTTCCATTGCTTTTTATCACATATATAAAATATATCTGCTGAGGTTTTTCAATAAGTGAATGTACAGTAGTTTAAAAAATCCCACTTGTTAGATGTTAAAGAACCATTAACATCCACAAAATGGTAATGATGAAAATGTTTTGGTGCAGTTGTGTGAGCCAATGACCCGTCGTCTCTTTTAATTGGTCATTCCTGGTAGGTAGAGGTAGCTCTGAGTCATTGCCAAATTATGTCTTCCTCTAATTACAGTATATGATCCTATGTAGCTTCCTGCCAGAAGAAGACATATCATAGTAGCACACCAGTTGCGTATATGGAATGGGAGAAAGATCTTGCTAGAACTACATGGGAATTGGGGGAAAAAAACAAGACAAGAACTACTGGAAGAACATTTCCACGCCTGCTGGTGTTGGCGGCAGCAGCAATGTGCAGTGATCTCCCATATGGCAGTTTTGTACATTATCAAATGAAAAATCCATGGCACAGTGCAAGATCTGCAAGCAGAAATTAGCCAAATTGGCCATGGCCATGCCGACACATATGTAGGAACGAGGTCTCTGAGTACATGAGTACATGATATGGCTACGCCTTCTCACCATGATCATCTTTGTAGGCAGGCCACATCCACACATCCACACATAGGACTTGTTCATCGTTCTCATTATCACCTCTGTTTGCGTCTCCTCCTCTTCCACCATGCTAATGTCAGTCATCCATAAAGAATGTCCAGGAAACAGCAATATGAACTTGGTCATCCAGCTAGTCTAGAACTTTAAGTTGTCAATTTACTGGCGGTGAAGTCGCTGTTGTAAATTTACTGGATTCCACTGCGTTTTGCCAACTGTACATCAACAGTCTTGATGCAGAATACCTAGCACCATTATTTCTCTAGGACAGTTGTCCCTGCTTGATATCTTCATGAGGGCTTCTCCTTGGATATGTCCATGTGGGGTAAGGTGTACGTCACCAATCCATCTCCACGTGGAGAAACAATAATACAATACATAGGACAATACATAGCATTCATGGCCCACTGGGTCATTGTTTTAAGCAGCAGTGGCCACTGCATCCAGGCCAGATACTGCTTCTGACACCACCCCATGGGTGCAGGCACAGTTTTAACAGCAGGAGACCCATCTGTCTCCTCAAGTTCCTCTGCACTAGACTATTTCCTGCCCCCAACTTTACCAGGGTAAAGACATTGCTTCTAATCTCCCTCCCTCATTTCATGACTGTGACGCAAGAAACACATCACTGGCTTGATAGCACATGCTGGAGCCTCAGTTTGAGCATAAGAAGGCAGTGAATTATTACTGTATACAACAAACCTTATGGACAATGTGTTATTTTGAAATCCTCCATCAGAGCCTCATGAAGTATGTTGCCTTCTGAAGCCCTTTGAGGAGGATCAGGCAAATGTGTCAAAAGCAGGGACAACTGCAGCATCAGTGATGTCATCCTTTTGATATATATCTTACAGGAAACATTTACAGTTTGACAATAAGAATAACAATTTCTACCTCTTACTCACTCTTGGAAGATATTCCAGCTTTTTCAGCTTGAGAGCCAGGCACAATAGTTTGCCATAATTTTTTTTTTTTTTTTTTTTTTAAGGTAAAGGAAAAAAAAGCATCCACACTGGCACTTCTGAATGGTGTTGATTATACACATATTGGTGGTTTGCGTGGGAATAAATAGATCGGAGTAGGTGTTCTCTTTATGCCTATATAGTCAGCTGCAGCTCACCCCCAGGACCACTTGACACTGAGGTCAGTGGTAATAGTAGTGAAAAGGAAAAGGAGAAAAATAGGGTGTGTGCGAGCACTGGTTAACCTGGTGGTCAAGTGTAGGTAATAAATACTGTTGAGCGGGTAAATTCAATAGTTAATTTTTGTTCCACTATGCAACAAATGACAGGCAACGCATTTCGACACTGTGCTAGCGTCATCAAGCCAAATAAATGACAAAGGACATGTCTGTGTGTGTGTGTGTTTGTGTGTGTGTGTGTGTGTGTAAAAATATATATATGTGTAAAAACAATAAAAAGATATGTACAAGATAAAATAAGAAAATAATGCTAAAGTAAATTCAATAAAATGGATAAGACATGGTAAAAATTAGGTAATGACAGCAGATAAAAACAGGGTTTATAAAAATGAGCATAACGTAGAGGGCTGCAGGAAAGTAAAATAGTGTCATATAGGTAGCATTTAAACAAATGAAATTACCAAGGTACTAATGTCTACGTATAAATGTGTTGTATTTTTATGTAAGTATAAAGTTGGTATAAAATATAGGTGTAAATAGTGTAAGTATGTGAGCCAGAGGGCGCTGTTGAGCGACCCAGGCTAGACCAGAAAAGGCTGTCAGCCACGCCTTTGGGTGGTGGCACGCAACTCCAGAGGGGCTGGAGCATCCTGCAGGAAGCAGGAAGTAGTGGACCAGCGAGGACGGAGAGAGAGGCTCTGTCCCAGAGGGCTGGCGTCCACAGGAGTGGACAAGCGAGGACGGAGAGAGAGGCTCTGTCCCAGAGGGCTGGTATCCACAGGAGTGGACCAGCGAGGACGGAGAGATAGGCTCTGTCCCAGAGGGCTGGCGTCCACAGAGGACTGTTGCTAGAGCTGAGTAACAGTCAGGACAGTTAGGGGCTCAAGGAGTGAGTTAGGCCCTAACTGTGGCATAGGTTTTTTGTTATTTTGCTGTGTTGCAGTTAAGCTGAATAAAGCCACTTTTATTTACACTTGGACCGTCTGAAAGCTATCTTTCCGGTGCCCAGTACCATGAACCACCGCTGTCCGGACCAGGAGAAGCCGCCATTTTGAGTCTAATTCCCCAAGCTATCACATATGGTGGAGAATGCGGGCATAAAGAGATCCACGCAAGTCCTGGAAGACAAGTGATTGGTGACTGCAGTACTGCTAAGTGTGCATTGTGGCCTACAGCTGGAAGAAATCGGTGATTTCAACTGAGAAGCCCAGAATGGGGTGAGTGAATTGCAACATAGCAAAAGTGTGTGCAAAAAAAAACCTGGTGAAAGTAAAACTCTGGATGAGGAATCCAGGGAATGGACTTTGTGTATACTGTGGCACAGAAGTCTGTGAAATGTTTGCTGATGGCAAGAAAGTATGCAATGTGTATAGAAGATGGATATTGCAAACAGTCTATGTGAAAGGCTATGGTGCCATGTTGATGTTTTCTGTGGAAGACAGAAGAAAATGCTGGTTGTTGTAGTGCCACATAAACAGTCTATGTGAAAGGCTATGGTGCCATGTTGGTGTTTTCTGTGGAAGACAGAAGAAAATGCTGGTGGTTGTAGTGCCACATAAGTTAACTGTTTGAATACAGGTGACTGCAGAAGATAGTAAAAAGTTGCTGCCGGTTGAACCAAGGTTGCTGTGGAATATTGTGTAATTTTGTTAGTAAACCATGGGCAAGAAAAAGAGAATTTCAGCTTGTAAAAAAGCAGAGAAGTCATGCACAGGTCTATTAGTGCAGCAGTCTGAATGCAGAGAGATACAAAACCCGGAACAGATCATGTTGAGTGCAAGTAAAGATAAAGGGTTGCATGATGGTGACTCAATTTTTCTAAAGCACCTCTGTTCTATGATGGAATATGTCCCTGCTGAGTGTGTGTCTCATAATGGAGTGCAAAGCGCCAAAGATGAAAATGTTAGGGTGCAGCAGCTTCAAGATGAGAATAAAACCATCAGGTTCATGTATGAGAATGAAATATCTGATTGGAAATGGCAACTTTTGGTATCAGAAAGAGAGAACCTTAAGTTGAAGGCAGAGCTTGACTCTATGAAGAGGTTATATCCTAGTCATTGTGAAAATGTGGTACTGGGTTTGCCTGGAATGGACTGTGTCACTAAGAAGGAGTTTGCAGAAATGAAATGTGCTCTGTCTAAGGAAGTTATACAGAGTGTAGAGCAAAAGCAAGTGCTTGAGAAGCAATTACAGGATTTAAAGGAGCAGCATGTTAAAGACTCCATTGCCAAAGAGAGTGTCATTGAAAAATTAAGAGATGACCTTGAAACTGCTAAACGTGAGAGAAGTGAATTTTTGCAGAGTCAGTCAGAATGTCTGGATGACAAAGTCAGGATGTGTGAAAGACTTTTGGTTGCCTTGACTGACAAAGAAAATGAAATTGCTGAGCTGAGGAAGTATGTGTCTGACCGAGAGAGTGATTTAGAATCTGTGGTGCAGACATTGCAGTCAGAGCAAAACTTGCATCAGGTTCGCCTAAATGGTGAAATCCACGAATGGCGAAGCAGAGCTGGAGGTCTGGAACAAAGAGAAAGTGAACTCAAAGCTAGAATATGTAGCCTGGAGAGGGCGCTGTCAGGATCTTGTGAAGATAATGAGAAGTTGTCTGTTTTGGTGCAAAATAAAGACAAAGATTTGATGGAGATGTCGTCTGTCCATGCTCAGAAAGTGCAAGCCTTACAGGAGAGTCATAAAAAAGTAGAGACTCAACTTCAAGTGATGCAACTAAAAGTCACAGAAGGGGACAGATTTCAAGCAGAACTGCTAGACAAGGCAAACAGATTACAGGCTCAGGCGACTGATATGAAGGAAAAAATGGAAGATAGTATTGGATCCTTGGACTCTGTTGAAGAACTAAAGGAAAGGTTGCAAAAGGAGCTAGAAGCTACAAATCAACGGTTTGAGGAAAAGGTTGCACTGAAATGGAGAATTTGGTTAGCTCCAAGGATGAAGTTGAGAAAAACCTGGAATCTGTGCAGATATTGTAAGAGAACAAAGCTAATGCTTATGACAAGCTGGAAAAGGCCAAGAGAGAATTGGACCTCCAGATAGAAGACATGAAGATTCAGTTTGAGGGAAACCTGTCTAATTTGTATGCTGAGATTGTAGATCTAAAAATGCTTGTTGCTAAACTAAAGGTGCAAGTGAACCAGCAGGAGGAAATTGCACGCATCAAGGAACAGCTGGAGTTGCAGATGGATCAAGTGAAGCACGAGTCAGAAATAAAGCTGCAAGGTGCACTAGTAAAGACTGAGATGGAAGCGGCACAGAAAAATGTCGCAGTGAAGAAAGTTCTGGAGCTGGAATCAGAGATTTGTGCGCTACAGAAGGCGTTAGAATTGGAAAAAGCTGCCAGCGTAGAGGCAGAGAAAGGAGAATCATTGAGTCAGACAGACATGAGTGATCTGTCCACTGATGTTGATACCAATGAGGTCCAAAGCCTAGAGGGCTGTGAGATGATAAATAAGGTGAAGGGTCACCAAAAGTGTGGAACAAGAGTCCGTAAGAAGACTGACCACGCATATGTTGTCCCAACAGCTAAGGTGCCTGAAGCCATTGTGGATAACGGTGTTGCTGTACATGTCTCTAGCCAAATGTCTGGTGGACAAACGGTGAATAATGACTCCATGTTGTCTGTGAAGGGGGAGTCAGGAAGTAAGAGATGGTTACATGTCACCAATGATGTGACAGTTGTTAAAGACATGCCAGAAAATGTAGTTCAGCATGAGCTATTTTGTGAGGCTGTACGGTATGGCCCTCGTGCAGAAGGAGAAGATATTGCAGTACAGAGCTTGTGTATCTCAAACAAAGAGGAGAGCAAGAAGCCTATGTCTCCTAAACTTCTAAGCCTTGATGGTGGTGGCAAAGTTTGCTTTGAGATGAAGGTTACGGAAAAAGTTCCCGTGATACAGTTATACTCTAAAGACATTGATGTGCATGAAGTACGTGTTAGTTGGTCTCTGAGCTCCTGTGGATTCAGGATAGGAGAAGATGAAGATTCTTACGGCTATTCACTAAAGGAATCAAAGTCCTGTAATGGGATAGCTGAAGACTATGGCGAGAAATGTGATGAAAATGATGTGATCCCCTGTATGGCGAATTGTGAAGGTGATGAAGAAAAACTTGCCTTTGCACAGAATGGCCAGGATCTTGACGTAGCAGTTAAAGTGATGAGAAACCGGAAGTGTCGAGTAACCGGAATCTGGAAGAAGAGACCCCCAGATTGGGAATTCTGCAGAGACAATGGACAGGCCTACTTGGTTGAAGAGGGACTTCATAGGATGTCTCGTCCCATTGTAGCTCACCCCATGGGTAGTGAGCTGAGGGGGAGGGTATGTAAGTATGTGAGCCAGAGGGCGCTGTTGAGCGACCCAGGCCAGACCAGAAAAGGCTCTCAGCCACGCCTTTGGGTGGTGGCACGCAACTCCAGAGGGGCTGGAGCATCCTGCAGGAAGCAGGAAGTAGTGGACCAGCGAGGACGGAGAGAGAGGCTCTGTCCCAGAGGGCTGGCGTCCACAGGAGTGGACCAGCGAGGACGGAGAGAGAGGCTCTGTCCCAGAGGGCTGGTATCCACAGGAGTGGACCAGCGAGGACGGAGAGATAGGCTCTGTCCCAGAGGGCTGGCGTCCACAGAGGACTGTTGCTAGAGCTGAGTAACAGTCAGGACAGTTAGGGGCTCAAGGAGTGAGTTAGGCCCTAACTGTGGCATAGGTTTTTTGTTGTTTTGCTGTGTTGCAGTTAAGCTGAATAAAGCCACTTTTATTTACACTTGGACCGTCTGAAAGCTATCTTTCCATGAACCACTGCTGTCCGGACCAGGAGAAGCCGCCATTTTGAGTCTAATTCCCCAAGCTATCACAATAGATTAAGGAGTGAGTTGAATGTATCGAAATATATAAGCAAGAATGGGTATGTAGTGTGTGCGGAGAACTCTGGATTAATATTATATGTATGGAAATGAACTGAAGGCTGTGTGAAGGAAATAACGTATGGTATGGGGTATAAATAAATTGAATGAAAATATGGAAGTCAATGTGTAGTAATAAATGGTAAATGACTGAGATGCATGTAGTAAATAATAACATATGGAATGGAGGTGTACTGGAAAGATGACATTAGGATGAAGCTCATGAAAAATAAGGAGAAAACAAAGTGCCTAGCAATGAACATGAAAAATGACTTGCCAAACTGGAGGTTTGTGGAAATAAACTGTTGAAAGATGGTGTTCTGGGCTGTTCAGATATGTAAGTGAGGAGTGTGAATGGTGACTGAAGCACCACGGCCGTGCCTATGCAATGGGGGAAAGCAACAGAGTGGTGCTAGGCAGTGGAGTAAATACCTGGGTAGCAGTGGGAGCGACTGCCACAGGGTCCGGAACATTGGGGGGCCAGGTGGGCCCCTGATGTGTGTCTGTGTGTGTGTGTGTTATTGTTGGTTGTTTTTTTTTTTTTTTGTTCAAATATTTGCCTTGGGGCCCAGCCATTCCTAGATATGCCACTGGTGCTAGGGTTAAAGCAGGCATGTGTGTGAGACCCACACGTGTAACTAAGTGAATGTAGCGGGGGATGCCACTGAAGGAGTGAGACAAACTGGGGAAACTCTTCATGCTTGGGGATAGCGTGCAAGCGCAGTGTGGATATGCAAGAATGTACGGGGAAGTATGATGGAAAGACAAGGGAAAGGAGATATGAGAGAGAGAAAGGATGGAGTGGGAGAGGAAGATGAAAGGAACTATGAAAGGAAATAAGGGGGAAGAAATAGGAGATGATAGAAAAGATGTGGAGAATTAAGAAAAGGGATGAAAGGGGGATAGATGTGAGAGGGATAGAGGAAAGAATGGTAGTGATTATGGAAGGGGGGGATGTATGTATGAATGGGAGAGGCTATATTGAGATATGTGTATGAATAAAAGCAGTTGTGTGTAAGGGAATGAGATAAAGGGGAATACATCAATAAATGGAATAGATGAAATGGGGATGAGATATATGAGTTGAAATGAGATGGAAAGTGAAGTGTGGGCCAAGGTATCAATTGGCAATTAAGTGTATGGTGAGGAGGGTTCATGGATATGAATGAGGTTATGAGAGGCAATAGTGAATAAGTGTAATAAAAAATGTAAATGTAGAGTTACCAATAAAAGATGAGTAAATAATACAAAATAGGTAATGGATAATAAACAATGGGTAACTCGAAACATATAGTAGCGTCATTGTTATTAAAATCACTGATAACCAGGGCATATCCATTAATAAAACATAAGATGCCGTATATGAAACTATTTGCCGCCAATAAATGTAGCTGTTGTACCGGAATATTTCAAGGGAGAGGGGTGCTAATACACTGTTATAATGATGAAAGTCAATTAGAAGGATGATTTGACTGTATTGTTGAGACCGTTGAGAACTAAGGTTCTTAATTTGTATAACCAAAAGGATTCCCATTGCCTTAGTTTCAAGCAACAGTTGGAGTTGGATGTGGGAATTTGTTCAATAGGGGTAATGGATTTACATTTAAAGTCTTGTTGGTGTTCTACTGAGAAATGTAGGGATAAGTTATGTTTCTGGAATCCTTTGTTTACATTGTAGCCATGGTTGTTCATTCTTTTGTGGAGGGGTTGGATAGTGCGCCCCACATGAGCACTCTTGCATGGGAACTCCAATAGGTAAATGACATTCTGAATTACAGTTTAAAAGTGACTCATGGCTGTGGATTTGAAAGATCTTGTTCTGTTTGATATTGGGGCAATAGGCACATCTAGGATGTCCGCATTTGTATATGCCTTTTTTTGTTGACAAGATGGCGGGGATATTTACAATTTTATTTGGAAAGAGGCGGCTAGGGGCCAGGTGGTTACGAAGAGTGGTGGCTCTACGAAAAGTTAGAGTAGGTCGATCCGGAAGATGTTTTTGCAGATGTGGATCACTAAGCAGAATTTTCCAATGTTGAGAGAGAATGGATTGTATTTTTTGTGTGACTTGAATTGAATGTTGTGATGAAATTAAATTTAATTTTGAGATTACTCTTTTCGGATCCATAACATATCAGAATATAAATAAAACTTAACATTTAATATAGCATTAAAAAATCAACAAGGTCCTAATTCACATATACATAGACAAACAATCGGAACAATCTTACCGATTCCAACGGTGGAATGTAGTGGGTCCAGATATGACAGAAATTACACCAAAAAAGTATAGGGCACTGAGTCCTATAATAGGGTCATGGAAGGTGTATCTCACTCTTTCTCTAATACCCAAAGATATAAGACTCCCCGCCCTAACAAGGGCAGTCCCGTAACTAGCCCTAAATAGGAAACCCAATATACACTCTAAAAGAGACGTATAAGAAAAAAGGGGACAAGGTGTCACACTACAATGGGAGAAAAGCCATATGGCAACACGTTTTTTATTGATACACACATGGGTGTCATATGGCTTTTCTCCCATTGTAGTGTGACACCTTGCCACCTTTTTTCTTATACGTCTGGACCCACTACAATCCACCGTTGGAATCGGTAAGATTGTTTGTCTATGTATATGTGAATTAGGACCTTGTTGATTTTTTAATGCTATATTAAATGTTAAGTTTTAGTTATATTCTGATAAGTTATGGATCCATGCTTCTTGTATTTAATTAACTGATCCGTGAGGGGCTAGTTATTTTGTTCCCTTTTTGCCTGTGCTTATAATTACTCTCTTCAGCTTTTGGACTATTTTTAGGTTTTTACCTTTTCTTTTAGGCAGGTTTCTTGAGTAAAATTAAAAGTTTTCTGTAGGGCATTATGAATAATTGATTTGGGGTAATGTTTTTCAATCTACGTTTCAATGCAAATCAATGAAATGGGAAAGATTGCTGGTGAGGGATCCCATTCCTGATATTATGGGACAACATGGTGGATTAGTTAGGGATTAATGTACTTTAGGAAGATGGTAGAAAAATGGGAGACGAGGCTCCATGATCTGGAGAAATCTTCTTTTCTTTTTTTTTTTTTTTTTTTTTTAAGGAGATTCTTAGATATTGCTCTGTTGATGAATTGCCTATAGTCACGGATATACAACGTGAGTGGATTGTTAGTGGTTCGTAGAAATCCTGATTTATCTAATAGGCGATTGGCTTCCAAAATAGTCATCTCGATTTACCCCCACCCTTATCAGTAGGGTGGATAACTATATTGGGATTATCTTTGAGGTTTTTTAGGGCTATGAATTTGGCCTTAGAAGGGTTGTATGGGGGTTTCTTTGTAATTTCAAGACTATGGTATTCTTCGTTCACAAGAGAGAAGAAATTCTCAATTGCTGGACCTGTATGAAATGTTGGGTTAAAATTGGATAGGGGATGTACCTCTACTGGTATAGGTAGTGGGGTAATGTTGTGATTTAAAATATGTTGTATGTGAGGTTTTTCAGAAAATTCAAAAATAATGAAATGTCTGTTTTCTTATAAATTTATTGAGATCTAGCAATAGTTGGAAACCATTAGGTGGGGCTGTTGGGCCAAATGCAAGAGCTTTACTAAGGCTGGTTTCATTGGGATTGAGTAAATAACTGGATAGATTAAATATTTTGTTGGGGGGAGATATGGAACCATTTAACTTGAGGGTGTTCTTAGACACATAAGAATGGATAAAATGTACAGATACTTTTCTGGTTATGAGCAGCATAGGGAGTACGTCAACAGGGTCAAGTAAATTAAAACACCAACAGTTAAATAGGACAGGCTCACCTGATTTAAATGCCTTTTTCCCCATGAAAATTTGTGCCTCAGTTTCTGAGATAATAATTAATTTACCAATATACAAATGAGCAGTCTGTACACTGGGTGTGGCTCCTTTGCTTCAAACTGCTCTAATACTCCAGTGTGAATACGAGAACACAAGGAGAGGCAAGATTTCAGCATAGCTTCCTGGTCCTGTCAATCAAAGAAAGGAGGAGGAAAGGAATGAAGACAGATTTGACAGAGCAGAAAAGCAGTTTATTTAAGTTTTACAACAGCAGGGGATGAGGAAGAATATACTGAACCCAGACTCAGTCAAGGCATCACTGTAAGATGTAAAATCCTGCTGTTATTGAGATAAGCAAGCCATGCACTCTAAAACGTCTTCATTCACATGAATTACAACAATTCTTTGGCTACTGGAGGTGCTGCCAACACCGAGAGTAGTATTATTATTGTCACCCGCATTCTAATTTGCAGCAGTAATACAGGTGTTTTCTCCTCCTTCTTTACCCTGTCCCTATTTCCTTTACCCTGTCTCTTTCCAGAAATTTTGCTGCTTTTATTTTATTTTGAACTGCATAGCACAAAAAGGGTGCCACACTGTAGCAAACTCTATAAAAAAAAAAAAAAAAAAATTGTCACTTTTACACAAACAGAGCACAGAAAGGTAGAATAGCACACTGTGACAATTGTGTTCTGGACTGTCACACACTAACTCCTATGGTATATCCCAATCTATCTAATATCTATCGTATTTTTCTCACAGTAATTTTGCATTAAGGTTAAGAGTTGTTCATCAGAAATGGAATATCTTATATTGATGTCCTGATAGGTTAGAACAGCCAGCAACCATGTAAAGACATCCGACAGAACACATGAAATTTCTCTGGGTGCTGGTACAGTGTGGAAATGTCCCTAGCAGGCCTGCTGAGATACAATAAAATGAACCCAATACCTCAATTTCTTCCTTCTTGGATTTTCTTCACTTTTGGATGCTTTCAGAATTGCTGAGAAATCAGCCATATAATTATTAAGTGTTCCACAGATTGTGAGGACATGTTAGTAATCCAAAATTAGTAAAAAAAAAAAAAAATTTTATCAGGTGTGGCAGAGTATTTAAACTAGGAATGAGGTGAATAGATAAGCTAGAGAGAATTGGACTGTAATGTTGGTTTGTAATGTTGGATCTCCTTTTCCACTGCCATAAACCACCCCCAAAGTGTAACTGTCCTTTCATTTAACATTTTAGGATAAGCGTTTTAGTGTAGAGTGTACATAAGTAACAATATATCTGATCATTATATGACTTATATTCTCCCCTCTGGTTTCCCCTCTGCATGTTGTATCTGGAATTTGCATTCCTCTCCGAACTGGTGGGTGGAGACTAGCTGCCATAAGCTGCACACAGTAGGTATAGAAGAATATGCATAACTGTGTTTTATCTCAGAAAAAGCCCCAGGCTCATGAAGGAAATATAAAGAGAAGTATTGATATTTACTAATGTTAGGCAAGTGTTTGCTGCTGGAGCAGACTAAGTATGTTTCACAGCTAAGCAGACGAAGTATGTTTCAGCTTTTGTTCTCTTACCTCCTGTACTTCCTGCTCATTACTTCCATCACCCCTCTTCATACAATATTTTAGAGATAAGTCACCTCATTCATGAGCCCCACAGCCCGTATAAAGAAAAAGGGATTTTCACATTAAAAGTCATTCTAGCAGAGAAGGGGGAGCAGGGAAACAGATGAGCAAAAATATCTTTGATAAGATATGTTAGAAAGTGTTTTATAATTGTTTACACTATTTAAATGATCATTTCAACAAACTTTGCATAAATAAAAACAAAAGTGTGCACAAAAATCTAAGAAATCACGCTCCGAAAACAATGTGGAAACTGAGAAGAATCTTAAAATGTATGTTCACAAATGCCAAAAACTGGGGAGCTTGAAGCCCTCATCCCAATAAGCAGGGTTTTGCTTTGTTTCAAAAAGATGGGGTGAATAGGATTGGGGGTAGAGTGTGCCTTTATATTTAGATGTGAAATGAAAGTGAGTGTGCATTACGTAATAGGTGAAGAGTGTGAGGATATTGAAACCTCAAGGATCAAGGTAGAAAGGGAGGTTAAAGCGAACTAATAATTATACACAATCTATAGACGTCCTAACATAACTGAGTAGATAGGTCAGCTACATAAACAAATGGAGCAGCACAGGCAGGCTTAGTCATCTCAATGGGAAATTTTACTTACCCATTGTTCATCTGCAAATGGGAGAACATTTGTTAGCTTGTTGCATGATACATTTATGTGTCAGTTTATAGAAAATCCTACTAGAGGGGATGCTCTGTTGGATAAGGTCATTTCTAATAATGCAGAACGTCATGAAAATATCACTTGAAACCTTGTAATAGTGACCATAATGTAGTGACATTACAAATAAATTCTGAAAACAATCTCAGGTCAGGAAAATGAAAACAAATCATTTTAGAAAAGTCACTTTTCCCAGGTTAAGGTTTACACTTTAAGACATAGACTGAGAGCAGCAATTGTCAGATAGGATATAAATGCTAAATGGAAGTGCTTTAAATATATTTTGGGTACCTATACTACTAAAGCTATTAAATGAAACTCCTCGTGACTGACAGCTACTATAAAAGGGTCAATGAATGACAAAAAGGGAAATTTAAATGATGTAAATGTGAAGAATTGCATGTAAATTTTGCAAATAACAAAGCTCTTAATACAATTTGAAAAAAAAGAAATTAAATAGGCTAAAATGTATAATGAAAGGCAGGACAGCCAAGAAAAGCCAAACAAAATCGCCTCATTGTTTAAGTATAAAAATGCAAAAAAGCAAGTTCAGAGCAGATAAGTATAATGGAAATAGGGAGTTGGCCACTGGGAACCAAGAGAAAGCAGAGCTACTTAATGGTTTCTTTAGCTCTGTATATACAAAAGAACATAGAGTAAGAGATGTAGGTGGTACTAATGTTGTTAATACATCAATTAATATACTAACTAGCTGGATGTAGACATGGTCCAAGGTAAATTACATAAACGATATATGAATAAGGCTCCAGGACAAATGGTTGGCACCTAAGAGTTCTTATAGAACTTGTTTCAGTCAATACTGTCTCCCTGTTTATAATTTTATAATTTTTAGTATCTCTAGTGACTGCTACTGCTGTTCATGGAGAGGATGCAGTTAAAAAAGATGCAAAAATGAGCCACATTAAACTTTTGATATCACGGAGCAACGAATTACTAGATTCAGGTTGATGTCTACAACTGTAAATGTATCTAGTCTTGAGCAGAGGCATTTGAGAGGGGCATGATTAACTTATAAAAATATATAAAAATAAAATAAATAGTGAAAATCCCCTCAAAGGGGGCAATCCCTCTGTCTGGGGCTAAAAAAATCTTAATCTCCAGAGGTGACAAAGCTTCTTTACTGTATGGACTGCAAATTAGTGATAGCCTGGAATATCCCTGGTCACAGCAGCAACAGCTCACAGCTTTAAAAAGGCTTAGATGACTTCTTACAGTTGAAAAACATTGATGCATATGTAACTGGATAGAACTCTTGTTTGCCTTACCCATCTCCCTTAGTTATGTCTTTTTCCTTTCTCATGGCCATCTAGTTCAACCAAAAGTCTTTTTTCAACAGCATTAGCTATATAAGTAATTAATTATGAATTTAAAAAAGTTCACAAATACAAAAAGGATAATTCTATATTTTCCAGGTATTGGCATATTGTAATTAGCCTTCTTCTACAGTCACCACAGGTACAGTATGTGTACTGAATGCCACTTTTTATAGGCACCAATCTAGCAGCATGTTAGACCTCTTTTAGCCTTCAGAACTGCAGCAGTTCAGTGTGTTGTACACAGGTATCTACTGGTATAAGAGGACCCTGAAATAACTACACCTGACACTGATTCATGCTGCTTGTACAAAATACTGACCCTTCCATCAGCATGGTGCAACAGAAATCTGGACTCCTCTATCCAGGCAATATTATTTTACTACTTTGTGGTCCCATTTTTGTGTTCTTTTTCTTGTCTGTTCCAGAAATGACACTCAAACTGTTCATCTGTAGTTATGCCACTGTGAACATGGACTGGCTGTAACCAAAGTCTTGTGGGCCCCGGTGCAAACTTTTGTCCGGGGCCCCCTACCCCTTCCCTAGAGCAGCGATATCTCAGATACTTGAAAGGGATACAGCTTTAGTACCCACAGCTGCAGTTATCAAGAATATGGTGAGTGAGCAGCACAGCGTCCGGCATGTAAACAATACTGGGACAGTATTGTGTGCTCCATAGTGAACCCCCTCCACAGTGTTTAGTGCTCCGCAGTAGGCCCCCCACACAGTGTTACGTGCTCGCCGTAGGCCCCCCACACAGTAATATATGCTTCTAAGAGCCCCCCCCCCCCCTCCTAGAGCCGGTGCTATTATTATACTCTGGGGTCTAATAAGTAGAGGCCCAGGAAAAGTGATTAAAAATAACAAACACTTATACTTACCTCACCTCTCTGGAGCATCGTCACTCCGTCCTGCAGTCAGTGGCCTCCTCTTCTATCTGGTGACTGAGGTCTTGCGCTCCAGCGGTCACGTGGGGCGCAATGACATCATGACTGTTGCGGTAAAATTGATGTTTTCATTTCTCAGCAGAGCAGTCACTATATTCCTTTCCCAATCTTGCCATTGTCCATCAGAATCCTCCTATCTGCTAAAGTGTGTGTTTTATGTGTGTGTGTTTTTTGAGCAGTGAAAGTTTTAATTTGCTAAAGTTTATAAATCATTCCACTCTGCATTTTTTCTGCCATGGGGCTTGTAGTACTTTACTCTTGTTATACCGCTGTATGTTTCTGAGTGTGTATATCTGAAGTAATAGGGAATCAGTACAACAAATATCCAGTGTAAAAGCATGAAATGACAAAACTCTATGGACCCTATTGTAAGTCAGTGGGATTCGTTGGATAAAGATGTAAATCTAGGAAGCATACAAGCAACACTCTCATAAATGGAGACATTGGGTGCACTGTTCCAAGGAGGACTGGCCGAACTCCTCCAAAACAACTTGTTAGACAAAAGAAGGATGAACAGCACTCTGACCTAGTCTTCAGAGTTTGCTCATTTTATTACAATTGCCGTATCATAAGAATCCAGTTAAAGTCTATGGCTGCATTATAAACATTAAATTGGAGTTAGAACTACAGCCGCCACTCCAACCACTCTAAGACTTCTACCAGGGCTCCCTTTTGTGGACCCTATGTTCTCTTCATCTTTGCATACATACTCCTCTTGATACTACAAGCCTGATGAAATGCTTCCATAGCCTGAAACGTTGCTCTAGTCCTATGATTATGTAATGTTTGTTATGCGGCCTTAAACTTTATCAAGATTCTGATGACACTACAATTTTAATAAAAGCAAGCTCTGTTGGATACAGATGGTGACTGGCATGAGACAAAGCCAATACAATGTCTTGATTTGCTTTTATAACACAGACAGTCACAGTATAACACAGTAATACAGATGTGAAGAAAGGATTAATAAGTGCATTGAGATTACAATTAATGTTTTATATGTAAAATTGTAGTGATGTGGAGACCAAATCAATGTGTACATTACTGTACGAGTAAGATTAGATTCACACTGCCATTTTTCAGTCCATTATTCTGACAGAATGACAGACATATAGCATACCCTCCACTTGCATCCACCACCTCCAAATGCATGACTTGAAGCTCTTGGGTCCTAGTGCAAAATTTGTAATGGGACACCTAGCTACCTTGTATCCAGTTCATCATCCCAAGCTATTTGGATAGTAAATTCTATATTTGTATTTCTTCCACTATACAGTCCTTGTGTTATTCATTAAATCAATCATGGGTCGAAAGCTGAACAAAAGATTTGGATGTTGGACTATAATGAAGTTCAGGCTTTTCATTCAGGCACCACTGGAATCAGCAAATAATGGACATTTAGCCACTCAATAACATCAGGGGAAGCAAGATAACGAAATGGTAAAAGATCACAGGTACAAGAGTCAACCCATTTAAATTCCCATGCGAATAAAGAAATCTTTTTGATCAGCGACCATTCCAAAGCCTTTAAATAACTTTAAAATGTCACAGATCTTTGTTAAAGGCCATCCATCTCTCTTGTAGGCACTTAATACAATCAAACAAAATATTGCTTGCCTGTATTTCCATTCTTTAGGCATCTTTTTTCAAAATGTTATATAATATACAACTACAGTATTAAATGAAACATTGGGGTGTTACAAAACAAAAACTCCCCCAAATTGTTTTTTTTTTTTTTTTAAACTTACGCTTATGTTTAGGGGTGCTTTAAACTTTTATTTATGTCTTGGGACTTGAAGCAAAGCCTGATCTGTGATACCCTGACATTCCATTTTAGGCAGATCATGCGTGATAGTGACATAATAGCTGAGGAACCTGGCATCCCATGTTAAAGATTTTGAACAGCACATAACAGTAGTTATGCTGCTTAAAGGGATTTTCCCATCTCTGTCTCACCAACTTTCCCTGCTTTCTCTTCTTGCTTCCTGTATTCCTCAACAAGTTGGTGGGCAGGCTTAGACTATTTGATGGCCTTGACATTATTAAGTACCTCAGTATATATAGACATTGCTTTTACCATGAGAGTATTTAGCATGATTAATAGAAATCTATAATAATGCAGATCAAATACTATGCACAGTAAATTTATATCACATTGCACAGGTTTGTAGAGAGAAAAACTTATTGAGTTTACTGCAAGTCCCTTGTCATTCCTGGCAAAATGTATGTTATCTTTGTGTTTACATATAGAGATAACCAACCCTGCTCAAGCCTTTATCAGCAAACTGTTAATTAGCTGATAGGATTGCCTGGATACAAGAGCAGGAGATAATAGGTCTTAAAGCAAGCGTAATCCAGAGAATTCAGCCCCATCTCCCCTCCAGAGAGCAGTGAGTAATGTCATCCAACCTAAGATCAGATAACAGGCTGGGTTCCTTGAAACCTTCCTTGAAGCAGCATTTCTAAAGCAATGTATTAGGAAAAATGCTTGGATTTACATAAGTAGCAGTTTAGATGGGATCCTTGAGATGGGAATACCCCTTTAAGATTTATTGTATGTGACAGCTTGAGTGCAAAAATATTTTTTTTTAGTAAGACACTGCTCCTTTAACCCCTTAACGACCAATGATGTACCTGTACGTCTTTGGTGACATGAGGATGTATGGAGAGGGCTCAGGAGCTGAGCTCTCTCCATACAGGGCGGTTGCCGGCTGTATAATACAGCCAGGACCCGCCACTAACAGCAGCGATTGGTGTTTTTATCGATTGCTGCTGTTAACCCTTTAGATGCCGCTGTAAAACGGGACCGCGGTGTCTAAAGTGCACAGGTGTCGGCGGCACCGCCATTTTTCACCGATCGCCGCCCTCCTGAACGTCATAGGAGGGCGGCGATCAGTTGCTATGACACCCGGGAGCCTATTGAAGGCTCCTTGGCTTGTCATTGCATTAGATCTATTGCACCCTGCCAGAGGCAGCGTGAAATAGACAGCTAGGCATTTTTCTATTCACTGCAATACAGTAGTATTGCAGTGAAAAGCATGAGCAATCAGACCCCCTAGGTTTCAAGGTCCCTAGGGGTTCTGATCATAAAAGTAAAAGAAGAAAAGAAAGTTTTTAAAAGTATAAAAAAAACACAAAAGTTCAAATCACCCCCCTTTCCCTAGATCAGATATAAAAGTAAATAAACAAAAGTAAACATAAACACATTAGGTATCCCCGCGCTCCAAAATGCCCGAACTATTAAAATATTAAAATATTTATCCCATATGATGAACAGTGTAGCGGGGGAAAAAAAATCAAAATTAACACTTTGCCTCCTATAAAAATTGAATAAAAAGTGATCAAACCATCAGATCTTTCCCAAATGATATCAGTAAAAACGTCATCTTGTCCCGCATAAAAAGACGCCTTACCCAGCTCCATACATGTAAATATGAAAAAGTTACAGGTGTCACAATATGGTGACACAATTACTTTTTCTATTTTGCAAAGATTTTCATTTCTTAAAAGGTATCAAAACATTGCAAAAACTATATAAATTTGGTATTGCCATATTTGTACTGACCCACAGAATACAGGAAACATGTTATTTTTACCACATAGTGAACGCCGTAAAAATTAAGCCCATACGAAGTTGGCGCAAATGCAGTTTTTCTCCAATTTCACCTCATTCTGAATTTTTTTCCAGCTTCCCAGTACATTGCACAGCATATTGAATGACGCCATTATAAAGTACAATTTGTTTTGCAAACAATAAGCCATCATGTGAGTCTGTGAACTGAAAAATTAAAAAGTTATGGCTCTTGGAATGTGAGGAGGGAAAAACGAAAATGCAAAAACGAAAAATGACCCGGTCCTTGAGGGGTTAAGTACATGTAGTTTCCAGTGCAATGGTTCAGGTGATTCATTTGTGATTTCAGGAGGCGTGTTCATTTGTGATTCTTTGTTTCTGTTGCTTTAGCACAGCTGAGTATTTGTTGCTGTGTGTCAATCCAACCAGTGCTATTAGTTCCTTTGGTTTCTAAGGAGTTAAAGTTAGTAGCCATTTGATTGACATTCCTCCTTACAAATCGAGCCTAGGGTGGATTCCCTTTATATAGTTTTCCAGCCCTCTTTGATGCTTGCTATTAGCTTCTCTGTGCATGCTGGCTATTATCTGTTACTGATATTATTTTTCTGACCTTGGCTTCTCCTTTTGACTCTTCTTAAGGTTCTGATCCTGTACTGCGCTGTCAAATTGGTCCTGACCCTTGGCTCTCTGGACTCCCGTGTTTGTCTTGTCTACATTTTGTGTTGTCACTCGTATTCTAGGAAGGGACTGTTGCCCAGTTGTCCTCTACCGCCTAGGGTAGTTGAGGCAAGTAGGTAGGGACTGGGGCTGGGTCGAGAATCAGGACTCAGTCTCTTTCCCTTCCTCCCCAGTTTCAGCAGCAGCACTGGGGAATTGCTCAACTGGCAGTTCCCTAACAATACTATTTGGTATATGACATTAGTCTGGGCGAAATTTTTATTTTTATTTTTTTGTATGGTTTTTCTTTTTTTTTTTTTTTAAATCTTATCAGTAATCATAGTTGTATAATTAGTTCAATTATACATACATACACCAAGGCGACAATTCTTTACATAAGAACAGTTAAACATTCCAATTCTCCGCCAACCCTTCCCCGTGCACCATTGAACATATCAGTACCATAAAGAGTTATAGACCTTAAGGCTAAGGCCCCATGTAGCAAAACACTGCAGAAACACCTTCTGTTTTTTACCGCAGAATTTTTCATTGCATTTTCTGCTGAGTTTTTCTTTGCAAAATTTCTGCCCTTATACCTGCGGAAACGCTGGTATTTTTCCTATAGGTATAATAATTAACATGAGGCGATTTTCAAAAATGCAGGCTTTTTTGAAAACATGGCTTTTCCACTGCAGATTTTTTTTATGCAATGTGTGTATGGGATTAGCCAGAACCTCATTCACTTTGCAGGTACTGTAAAACGCAGAGTTTTTTTGCCACGGCTTTTCTGCAGCAGTAAAAACACTGTGTTTTTGCAGCGTGGGGCTTCAGCCTAAAGGGGTTTAAGTTAAACATATTTCTAAATATTTTATGTATTTTCTAGGGTCTGGCACTTTTCAGAAACTCAGTCATAACACTGCATGCGCAAGAAGATAATCCGACCACAATGGCTGGGTTTATGCATTCATGATCACATCCATCGGTACCCAATCAAGACAACAAACAGAGAAAATCTTTAACTCTACAAAATTTTTAATTATTTATACATTCAAAAATGTTAATCATATTTAAATCATGATAAAACACCTTTAGGTATTAAATATGGTAGTATCTAATATTTCTGGACTCTGTAGAAACAGGGTATGTCCCACAAGACTGCTATATAGCAAATTTTGTGCAAATACACAAAAAGGGGTCAAAAAGTGAACCTGGAAACTATAGGCCTCAATGAAAATAACCTTATAACACCCAATCAGCACAGGTTTATAAGGAATCAGTCCTGTGAGTCTCTACTATGAAGAGATCAGTTCTAGACTGCACAAGGGTAATGTGGTGGATGTGTTGTATCTAGACTTTTCAAAGGCTTTTGATACTGTACCACATAAAAGGTTGGTATACAAAATAAAAATGTCGGGAGCTGATTTAAAAACATATGCATTTGGGTTCAAAACTGAATTAGTGATAGGAAACAGTTCTGACGCTGTCTTTAAGGTTTCCGTGCTGACCTAAGAAGTCTCTGAGAAGTCAGAGATTGTCTGGTCTTGTCCAACTACCAGCTGAGGAGGCCTGTTTAAGTTTCCTTTCTCCTCACCTGCCTGCCTGCCATTGTTTCCTGTTTGGATTTGAGACCTCTTCCTCTGTTTACCTGTGTTCATACTGATGTCCTGGAAAACTGACCCCTTAGCTTTTATCGACTCCGACTTGCCTTCTAATTCTATCCTGACATGATCTCTTGGTATACAGACTCCCTGGCTTATGTTTCTGGACAAGGCTTGTCTTCTAATTTTTGTCTTTCTGATCTCCTGGAATATGACTTTTGGCTGGTTATTGGATTCCCACTTTCTCTTGGCTCAGACATCTCTTGTGACAGGTACTACCTGGAGCCTACCTGTAATGTCTCTGTCTGTTCGGGTCTCTGCACCACCCTCTGCCCGCACGCGGTGGCACAGGAGGTATGCTCAGTTTGATTCCTTGTTTAAGATTCTTGTTGCTCAGTCTGAACACTGTCCTAGACTATGTAATTGATTTTCTGCCACACCCGGCTCCTTCAGCTTGGTTTTCCTCTGCTCCACTAATACTTAATTTTAGCCTTACCTGTGTGATTGACAGCATATCCTCCTATCAAGTCTGGGGTGGGTTCTTTCTTCCTGTTTATTCTTTGCTCACATTCTCATTGGTGCTGGTAATTGCTTCGTGTGTTCTGGCTATTACTCCGTGCTGTTTTGTTACCTGTATTCCTATTCCTGACCTCTGGCCTTGACTTTTGACTATTCTCTTGGATTCTGATTCTGTACTGCATTGCTCGTCTGTTACCGACCCCTTGGCTAGCTGACCTCCCTTTGTTGTTGTTTGTCCTGTCTGCGTTCTGTGTTGCCTAGGACAGATAGGCAGGTTAGCCAGGGACAGTGGGGGGGTTCAGCTTTAGGGCTCACTGTCTTCTTGTGCCCCTTCCCCCAGGGTTCTGCAGCAGCACTGGGGAATTTCTTAACTGGCAATTCCTTTACACTACCCCACAAATCATCCACCTGGTCCTGATATTCTCAGTAAGTAACAGTCACCAGTGGGGTACCATAGGGGACAGTATTAGTTCCTTTTTTATATGTTTAATAATGATCTGGAAGAGGATTTAACTCTTTAAGGACACAGGGTAGTTTGTATGTTAATGCTTTGCGACTTTTTCCATATTTTCCTTTTCCCCGCCTTCCAAACTTCATAACTTTTTTTTATTTTTCTGTTGACATACAGGTGCATATCAATAAATTAGAATATTTTTGAAACGTTCATTCATTTCAGTAATTCAGTAATACATTTCATAATCAGCGTCTTCCATGACTGTGTGTCCTACTGAACCAGACTGAGGGACCATTTAAAGGCTTAGGAAACCTTGGCAGGTGACACACTGAATTTACAATACTGAACTTTATTACAATATTCAAGTTTTCATAGATTTTGGTTTTCATTACCTGTAATCCATAATCAACATTTACAGAAATAAAACACTTGAAATAGAACACTCTGTGTGTAAAGAATCTAGAAAATATAGGAGGTCACTTTTTTAATTCAATTACTGAAATAAACAAACGTTTCAAAGATATTCTAATTTATTGAGATGCACCTGTAGCTAAGTGAGGGCTTATTCTTTTGCGGGTCGAGTTGTACTTTCATTTGGCACCATTTTGGGGTAAATACAATGTTTTGATTAGCTCTTAACATTTTTCACTGTTGTACACTCTGCATTAAAAATGACATGGTAGCTTTATCCGACGGGTCATTATGATTATAGCAATACTATATTTATATTGGTTTTATTAGGTTTTCCTGTCAGTGAAAAATTATATATTTAGAAAAAAAGTCCCCTTTCTATGGTTAAGTTTTTTTTTTTTTTTTTTTTTTTTAAGTAAAGGAACACAATTCTGAAATATCTGAAATGTGATGAAATTACTCTGCAAAGTCACAAAGGCACCAGCAAATGGGTACCTTCTATTCACTTGAGCATAGACTTCACCCAGTTACTTCTCAATCCAGAGAAGTGCCCATATCCATCAATCAGTTGAAAAAAAATCAGTTGAACTATAAGTGCTAAACTATAAACAGAAAGAAGAATGTCATCTATGTAAAGGGACAGTCTCACCTCCATTTACCAGTCTACTGATTGCAGATGAAGTACAGTGCCTTGCGAAATTATTCGGCATCCTTGAACTTTTCAACCTTTTGCCACATTTCAGGCTTCAAACATAAGGATATAAAATTTTAATTTTTTTGGTGAAGAATCAACAAGTGGGACACAACTGTGAAGTAGAACGAAATTTATTGGTTATTTTAAACTTTTGTAAAAAATAAAAAACTGAAAAGTGGGACGTGCAATATTATTAGGCCCCTTTACTTTCAGTGCAACAAACTCACTCCAGAAGTTCAGTGAGGATCTCTGAATGATCCAACGTTGTCCTAAATGACTGATGATGATAAATATAATCCACCTGTGTGTAATCAAGTCTCCATATAAATGCACCTGCTCTGTGATAGTCTCAGGGTTCTGTTTAAAGCGCAGAGAGCATCATGAAGACCAAGGAACACACCAGGCAGGTCCGTGATACTGTTGTGGAGAAGTTTAAAGCCAGATTTGGATACAAAAAGATTTCCCAAACTTTAAACATCCCAAGGAGCACTGTGCAAGCGATGAAATGGAAGGAGTATCAGACCACTGCAAATCTACCAAGACCTGGCCGTCCCTCTAAACTTTCATCTCAAACAAGGAGAAGACTGATCAGAGATGCAGCCAAGAGGCCCATGATCACTCTGGATGAACTGCAGAGATCTACAGCTGAGGTGGGAGAGTCTGTCCATAGGACAACAATCAGTCGTACACTGCACAAATCTGGCCTTTATGGAAGAGTGGCAAGAAGAAAGCCATTTCTCAAAGATATCCATAAAAAGTCTCGTTTAAAGTATGCCACAAGCCACCTGGGAGACACACCAAACATGTGGAAGAAGGTGCTCTGGTCAGATGAAACCAAAATCGAACTTTTTGGCCATAATGCAAAACGATATGTTTGGCGTAAAAGCAACACAGCTCATCACCCTGAACACACCATCCTCACTGTCAAACATGGTGGTGGCAGCATCATGGTTTGGGCCTGCTTTTCTTCATCAGGGACAGGGAAGATGGTTAAAATTGATGGGAAGATGGATAGAGCCAAATACAGGACCATTCTGGAAGAAAACCTGTTGGAATCTGCAAAAGACCTGAGACTGGGGCGGAGATTTATCTTCCAACAAGACAATGATCCCAGACATAAAGCAAAATCTACAATGGAATGGTTCCCAAATAAACGTATCCAGATGTTAGAATGGCCAAGTCAAAGTCCAGGCCTGAATCCAATCGAGAATCTGTTGAAAGAGCTGAAAGACTGCTGTTCACAAACGCTTTCCATTCAACCCCACGGGGCCCAGGGGGTTCCCAAGGGGGGAGGGGGGGGAAATTCGGGCGCCCGGGGGGGAAAAAAAAAAAGAGAAACCCCCCAGCCGCCGGCGGGCGGTATGCGGGGGGAGGGGGGGGGGCCAAAAAAAAAAATAAAGGGGGGGGGAATAATTCGGCGCCCCCCCCTTTTTTTTTTTTTAAAAAAAAAAAAAAAAAAAAAAAAAAATTAAATTCCCTCCCTTTTTTGTTTGTGTTTCTTTTTTTTTTTTTTTAAAAAAAAAAAAATAAAATTTTTTTTTCGTTTGTTGGTGGTGTGGGGGGGGGGGGGGGGGGGGGGGGGGGGGGGGGGGCTGTTTGGGGGGGGGGGGGGGGTATGTCAAATAATAGCTAATGGTCAAGAATATATTTGGTTTCTAAAGAAGTTATTTGAGTTTGAGTCATCCATTTGAGGCTTTGGGGAAATTAGCCCAGTTAAGTGTTGAATTGGTCAGTTAGTAGATCATACTAATACATAATGACTTGTGTGTTCCTTTTGAATCTTTTTGGCTGAATGCCTTATTATGGCGTGTATACAGCTGTGTGAGCATTTCTATTTTATAATGGTGTGTACAATATCTTTTTACATACCATTTTCAATAGCCTTTGGTTTATGAAGTAACGTTTTGATAATACCATACTAAGGGGTTAAAGAATGGAAACCATTCACTGAGACAAATATGGAATAATAGGGGAGACACAGTATTCTGTATATATATATATATATATATATATATATATATACATTTTTTTTTTCTATTTACATTTTTTTACTATGACAGGAAGAGAGCAAAGTATTACATTTTTATTTTTAACTTTTCATCAAGTACTAGAATATTTCCTATGTGTGCTCTACTCTAATAATATATGCCCTGCAATACATCACTGTCACTAGCCCATCGAGAAAAGCAACTGTGAATGTGAAATATAATATACATTATCCATGGGCAAGTGGCATTGATGTAAATGTACAAGTGTGTTTTCAAAATTCAGAGTACTTTATGTGCAATACTAGTTAAACACTACATGCTGAAAACACAATCCCTTTAATGGGTTGTTATAGTCCTTGTGCAATAAAAAATTGAAAAGAGATGATTATGAGATAAGATGTGATAATTTAGTGCGGATCGGACTGACAAGGATTTATCTGATTTAACAATGGATGAAGAAGAACATTTGATTGATTGAACAACTCACAGTAAATGAACATTTAATTAACCCTTATTCAGTGAACAAATTGGCTGCTTGGGATCCTATTACATTGTTTCCAATACTGTATAAAGCAGTATACACACAAAAACTGACTGCAACCAATTCACAATGAAACTCATTATAAATACAAAGTGCTGGTAAAACAAAGCTATAGACTTATATTGTATTTGTCTCCTGACTTAGTAGCTCCTTTGTGCCATTTATGGGGTCAGTTACTAATAGCTCCGCAAGGGAATTGGGCAGACTCAGCATGATCAATAACATACAGTTGGGACACATGGAGTTCACACAGAGGAATTCATAGCTGAAAATAAGCTCTAGATTCTGGCTGAAATTTGCCTCCCATTGCTTTCACTGGGCAGCAGTGATGGACGTGTGTTTTTTTTTTTTTTCTTTGCCATGTGATCTTGCCATGATTTCCGTGGTTTAATCACCACAGGAACAGTGGCACAAGGCTCACGCTCCATTAGCCTCAGTGTATATTAGGCTAAACAGAATACAAACCTGCAGTGGAAAGTTGAAGTTTCTCTTCAGCTTTGTGCCACGGGTTCCAAAGGGATGGTTAATGGAAAGGAATTTGAGGCAGAAGACTGCCCAGAAAGACACCATTAATAAACATTTCCTGGAAATCTGGAACAGTCTCTGCCACAGTATCAGTAGTAGTATGCTGTACTCATAATAGACCTACACACGTGGACAAAATTGTTGGTACCCCTCGTTTAATGAAAGAAAGACCCACAATGGTCACAGAAATAACTTGAATCTAACAAAAGTAATAATATATAAAAAATCTATGAAAATGAACAAATGAAAGTCAGACATTGCTTTTCAACTATGCTTCAACAGAATTTTTTAAAAAAGAAAACTCATGAAACAGGCCTGGACAGAAATGATGGTACCCTTAACTTAACCCCTTAATGACCGGGCCATTTTTTGTTTTTGCATTTTCGTTTTTCCCTCCCCACATTCAAAGAGCCATAAATTTTTCATTTTTCAATTCCCAGAGTCACATGATGGCTTATTGTTTGCGAAACAAATTGTACTTTGTAATATCACTATTCAATATGCTGTGCAATGTACTGGGAAGCTGGAAAAAAATTCAGAATGAGGTGCAATTGGAGAAAAACTGCATTTGCGCCAAATTGTTATGGATTTAATTTTTACAGCATTCACTGTGTGGTAAAAATGGCATGTTACCTGTATTCTGCGGGTCAGTCCGAACACGGCGATGCCAAATTTATATAGTATTTGTAATGTTTTGATACCTTTTAAAAAATGTAAAACTTTGCTAAATAGAAAAAAAAATTTGCGTCGCCATATTGTGTCACCTGTAACTTTTTCATATTTACATGTATGGAGCTGGGTAAGGCGTCTTTTTATGCGGGACAAGATGACATTTTATTGATACCATTTGGGGAAAGATCTGATGGTTTGATCACCTTTTATTCAATTTTTTATAGGAGGCAAAGTGTTGAAAAAAACACTATTTGGCCATTTTGATTTTTTTTTTCCCCGATACGCCGTTCACCATATGGGATAAATATTTTAATATTTTAATAGTTCGGGCATTTTGGAGCACGGGGATACCTAAAGTGTTTATGCTTACTTTTGTTTATTTACTTTTATATCTGATCTAGGGAAAGGGGGGTGATTTGAACTTTTGTGTTTTTTTTAATTTTTTCATACTTTTAAAAACTTTTTTTTTTTCTACTTTTACTTGTATGATCAGACTCCCTAGGGACCTTGAAACCTAGGGAGTCTGATCGATCATACTATTCACTGCGATAATACTGTATCGCAGTAAATAGCAAAATGCCTTCACTGCTATTAGACGATGCCTCTGGCATCGCGTAATAGCTGTAATGTAATGACAGGCCTGGGAGCCTTCAATAGGCTCCCGGCTGTCATGGCAACCAAGCGCCGCCCTCCGATGACGTTCTGGAGGGCGGCGATGGGGGAAAAATGGCGGGGCCCATGGCGGCTGCGCTATTTAGACGCTGTGGTCCCGTTTGACCGCGACATCTAAAGGGTTAACAGCCGCGATCGGTGCAGGCACCTGTCGCGGCTGTTAGCGGCGGGTCCTGGCTGTATTATACAGCTGGCACCCGCGGTGTATGGAGAGCGCTCAGCTCCTGAGCGCTCTCCATACATCGTCATGCGACTCAGGACGTACTATTATGCCCTGGGTCGTTAAGGGGTTAATATTTTGTTGCACAACCTTTTGAGGCAATCACTGCAATCAAACGATTCTTGTAACTGTCAATGAGACTTCTGCACCTCTTACAGTGGTGAACCTAGCCTCTTTGCTGCCTGAGGCGGACTATAGAAAGACGCCCCCCCCCCAAAAAAAAAAAAAAAAATTGAGTTTCTATGCTATTAGCTTCACACGCTGTTATCGTCGCACAATATACACAATACACAAAGTTATAAAACAGTTTTTAAGAATTCTTCTTACTGCATTACTTCAGTATCAGATCAACAACACGGCATTAACAATGACAATAACTTCACACATCATCTGCTTGGTGGATGGACGAGCCCACGTGGCCCCCATTCTCTATAATAGGAGCGCCGTAGATAGATGAGTACTGGACTTCGGGTATCTTTGACACTCCCATTGAAGTGAATAAGAGCGTGGGATCGTCCATACACCAACGGACACACCTATATTCAGCCTTGCTGCGGTCAGGCTGAATTCCCACCCAGTGGGGGGAGAAAACCCAATTCTCAGGCTCAGTGGGGGACTCAGCAGACAGACCCCCATCAATCAGGTATTTATCCTCTATCATTTAGGTGAATACAGGGCAGTAAAAGAAAAGACCTGAAAAGACCCCAGAGTATAATAATAGTAGTATTTAAGGCCCGTGGCCTCATTTACCAATGCCTGCGGCTGCTCACAGCGGCATCCACTTCCCCTTCTGCGTCCCATAGTAGAAGGGGAAGCGGAGGCAGCCACAAGCAGATGCGGACTAGGTAAATAAATAGGCCGTTACCTGCTGGGGATACTCCAGCAAGTTACGGCCTATTTTTATATATATGTATATATATATATATATATATATATATATATAAAAAGTTATCTGCTCCTACCTGCAATCCCATGATGGAGCCGCCGCCGCCACTTCCTCTTCTTGTCCGTGACATCTGTGTCTCAGCGTAGGAGGCGCGATGATGTCATTGTATCGCCTCCTGCGCTGACATGAAGAGGTCTCGCAAACCAGCCCAGGACAGGCCATTTTTTTTTTAAAGCGACCTGTCCTGGGCTGGTTTACATTAAATAAATAGTAAAAATGCCTCCCCCCAGACAGTGATGGATAGTGCCGCCTGAGGTGGTCACCTCACTTAACGGTGCGCCCCTGACCTCTCAACAGGTATTTTGGCCCACTCCTCATGTGCAAACTGCTCCAGTTGTCTCGGGTTTGAAGGGTGCCTTTTCCAGCCGGCATGTTTCAGCTCCTTCCAAAGATGCACAATAGGATTTAGGTCAGGGCTCATAGAAGGCCACTTCAGAATAGTCCAATGTTTTCCTCATAGCCATCCTTGGGTGTTTTTAGCTATGTGTTTTGGGTCATTATCCTGTTGCAAGACCCATTTCTCTCTAGAATCCCTTGATAGTCTTGAGATTTCATTGTACCCTGCACAGATTCAAGACAACCTGTGCCAGATGCAGCAAAGCAGCCCCAGAACATAACAGAGCCTCCTCCATGTTTCACAGTAAGGACAGTGTTCTTTTCAAGATATGCTTCATTTTTCTGTCTGTGAACATAGAGCTGATGTAACTTGCCAAAAAATTAGATTTTTGTCTCATCTGTCCATAGGACATTCTCCCAGAAGCTTTGTGGCTTGTCAACATGTAGTTTGGCAAATTACTTTTGTTAGATTCAAGTTATTTCTGTGACCATTGTGGGTTTTTCTTTCATTAAATAAGGGGTACCAACAATTTTGTCCAAGTTTGTATGTACTGAACAAGATGACATATGTAACAGTTGTGCCCCAGGAATCCTCTTTACTTGTAGTGGGGTTATAGGGAATCTGCTAGGTATCAGAAAAATCTTAGCATGTGCGCTAATTGGACAATGTTAGGCAGTCTAGACATATAACTAGTAATGAGTGAACCTTTCGAGATTCATTTAGAAAGCATTTGCAAAGTTCACCAGGAATTTTAATCTCAGTTTGAACCGGAGGTGCAGAGTAAGGGTCACTATTATTCTCAGGGCTCTATGTAGGCCCCGGAGCATAATAATCAGAGGCCAGGTGAGGTGTTTAAACATTTTTAAAAATCCTGGTCTCTGCTGTGGCATCTTCTGGCTTTCTGGACTTCTTCCCAGGTCATTCACCATCTTCTTTAGCCCCCAGGTCATCTCTGATGCCTGTGATTGGGCCTTAGTGCTCACATGTGGGTTTCAACATCATCTTCCCCAGGTCACCATTGAGGCCTCATTTTCTATGACCTGGGGCCATAGAAAATGTCTCCAGGTGTATATGGCCTTCCTGGTTCCTCTGGAGGTCGTACATGTGATTGACCCCTGAATGCAGCCCTCTACTGTATCCTGCATCAATATGCAATGCTCCTGTGAATTGTTTGGCTGAAGCATGTTTGCCATCAATGCAGATGAAGTAGGATCTGGATCACTCATCTGAAAGCTTTGGATATAACTTTAAATGATAGTCCAAGCTTTCTCTGGTGTGCCTTGTAGCCTTAGATTTGGATCAAACTGGGTAAACAAGCAAGCTGACCTATCATGTTGGGGTAATATAGGCAAATGGGTTTTTCTAAAACAAGTTAACTTAAAGATGGTCAAAGAATGAATATAATCACACCAGAATATAGTAAAATAAGTGTTTAATAAGTGAAAGAGATAATACTTAGCTGTGCTTACAAATAATATGATAACTCACTGGATGGGGAGCCCCATTATATATCATGCACTGATATATACCCATCGTTCAATGACTTCCAGAGTTGCATGGCACGCACCTATTCATGGTCCATATTGAAACTAACTAAAACAATAGGTATATAGTTTTTATAGTACCTTTGGGGAGACTGATGGCGTGAGTGGTCAGCTTATAACATGACCATTTATGGTACAGGAATTTGAAGAAGTGCTTATCTACTTATCAATATAGACTGACCAGTATAGTATACAGACAAAACTACAGAGTGAACCTCCTACAGATGTACAAAAAATACATATAGATTGATCAGTAATACATTAACCCTGTCATATCACATCAATAAGACACTATGATTTTGTGGAAAAACATGTCCTATTACAGGTATAGTGAAGGTTGGGTGAGTATGGGAAGTTTGAAGAGGCGTGGGATTTAAGACTACATAATTGGTCCTTTTACTGTTTGGATCCCTTTTAAGACACTTCAGGTTACACTATTCTGACTCCATGACTTTCTTGGGTTATTTTCCATGTCGTAATCTCTTGCTGAAACAATTCTGCTAAATTCCTTGCGTGTGTATCCTGGTCCTGACTGATCCCCTGCACCCGAGCACCCTGTGAATAAACAACCCTCTTCAAAGAAACCCAGTTTTTAGGGGGGGGTTTCATTAAATTACTGCCTTTACTCTCTTTTAGGCATAGCTATTGCCTCAGCATCTCCCTGTTTTCAGGTCATGGGTTCAATGCACCATGCAGGCCACTCCAGATACTCCTGGGGTATTTCCAACCTAGTCTGCAGTAGCCTGTGGTTTGCTGTGGGCTTGGTTAGGTTAACCATTTCCATACCGCCCATAGACTATATACGTTCGGAAGGTGGTTGTCTATTTCTGCAAGGACGTACCAGTACGTCCAAGCATAAATCAGCAGCTGCACAAAATCGTGCAGCTGCTGAAACAGAAAGCCGTCTGTAACTTCAGCCAGAGCTCACAGAGAGAATACAGGGAATGTTTATTACTTTCCCTGCCTTCCCGATCGCTGTGTATACAGCGCTCAATGAAGAAAACGGTTGGTTGACATAAGAGGTATTGACGAAGACGACCCCGCCCCCTCCTGTCATGATTTAACATTCTCCATGAACCTAGCAACATATTCTTCCCATCTCAACAGGCAATCACGCATTGTCTGTGTGAGATTCATCAACCCATTTATTTGTCTCCAGCCAGATCTCTGCCACCTTAACTGCCCAATGGTGTTTTCTATGCTTTGGCAAGGTGTTAAAGCAGCAGAGGGATCTGGATGGGGAACTTCTGTGTCCTGAGCAGGCATATGAGCAGATGATGGTCCAGCAGGATAGTCTTCCACTTGGATATTGTCCCTGGTGCTCAAGGTTGTTCTGTTTAAAAAACAAAACAAAAAAAAAACACTAAAAATAATTACGAAATAAAAATACCAAATATGTATTACATCACATTAATGCAGTATTCATATACTCATGTGCCATATTGATTACAAACAAGAACACCCATCACTCCGCCCATAAAATCATTAAAGCAGAACTTAGGATCAAAAAGCCAGTTTTAACAAATCAAGCTTGGCTGCATATCGGTATGGCTATTGCCTACTTGTCCCACCCCCCACCCCCCACACACACTCTGTTCTTTTGCATATTCCTTGTGAAGATATCTTTGATGAGCCTCCACATCATCCAGACATACTTCCTTATACCACAAAAATTTTGAAGAAAAATTTTACAATATGTTAAAATATAAAACATACCTATAAAGGAAAATATATTTTTATATTTTTATATTTACATGAGAATGTAAAAATATACAATATACAACAGGTCACTTTTTCCAATTCTGATAATGAATAATAAAAAAAAATGAAAGACAACCAAAATACTTTGCATAACATGGGGATTCCACAAGACTATCATATTGTAATGACTATTGTGCATCATCATAGTTGCTCCCTCAAAGTCATTTCGCCTATATTCATTGCATCGAACTCTCTTGTCACTGTAGGTTTTACCATCATTTACGCTACAAAGGCTGAGGCAACACAATTTGGAATGTGATGCCTTTTTTGGACACAAACCCAAGACTGAATAGAAAAGCATTGGGAAATATATAGTAAGCACTAAATACCTTCCCCTACCAGCTATTTATAAAGAAAAAAAAACCCTGAAGTTTAACAAAGATTTTTTGGTTTTCTAAGTACACTACTCAATTATGTACACACACACTTTAACCTAAAATAACATGTCATTATTTTTGAAATAATAAAAAATATAAACTATCAAAGTTTACCTTGGGGCACTTCTGTGACCAGCTCCTTTGGAGGAAGTGCTGCTCTGGGTTGTTGCCTCCTACAATTTAAAAAAAAAGTTCATGTAAATTGTATTTATAGAAAGAGAGAGAGAAATTTAATTTATATATTTGGCATTAGCAATATTATTTGTAATTAACTTTTCTAATCACCTTGAAACATCAAAAATATGCTAAATAAACTCAGAGCAAAACAGAAAAAAAATGAAGAACTTACAACTATTGCAACTCTCTTTCATTACACAGGAAGGGGCATTGCCTCATTGAATGACAGTTTAAAATTTTGAAAAATATAAATTTAAAATTTGAAAAGAGAGTGTCGTGGACAATACATAAAAATTCAACTTACATTTTTGCAAAAGCAGGAAGTTTCAACAAAATATTTCAATGCAATTTGTGTAGAAAAAAAGAAACCTTAGGACAGGATATATCAAATAGGCCTCATGTTTTTGAATAGAGCAGATGTGGTGCAAATACAAGTTTGTAGCAAGGCTACAGTAAATCGCCTTGTACTTAGACAAGATATCTCAGCACTATACATACCTTTTGATTTCTGAAAGTATATAGATAAAATATTTGTAGATCCTGAGCAGTATTTATTTTTGAGAAACACTTCCATCAAGCAAAAAGCATGTAATGGGATGCTTAAAGTAGTATTCAAATGATGCGTCAAATGTGTTCTGAACTAGAAATCCAAGAAAGCACATGGTGATAAACTATGCGGCCTTGCTCACATTTATTTTTTTGCAACAATTTTGCATCTAGCAAAATGAGAATTTGCTTTTGAACCAATTCTGCATGTAGCAAAAAGCAATTGGGATGCTTTTTTCGCAAGCTGTATTCTGAACTAGAAATCCAAGCAAGCACAAGATATTAAACTTTGTGTCCTTGCTCACATTTATTTTTGCACCAATTCTGTATCTAGAAAAAAGCATGAGAATAGGATGCTTTTGTGCAAGATGTGTTCTGAATTAGAAATCAAAGCAAGCATATGGTACTACATTACCTCTTGCAACTGTTCTGAATGGAAATGTACCCAGGGCTAACTTCAGGATCACTTGCCTACTACTCCACAGTGTCCTTCCTCCTTGATGGCTCTTGGAAGTTGAGAATGATGCTCCAAGACCTGGCCATATGACTGTCTGTTGCTGTCCCAATGTCCTGAGTTGTATTCTGTTCTCTGAGCATGCTCAGAAAAGAGTCCGTTACCATCTGTCATGTCGGTTAGCTATAGTCATAAATGTTAAAAAAAATAATATACTTAATATCCAGGATAAGTCTGTTATTTTCAATGGAGCCAAAAGTCCTGCACCCCACTTTATCTCCACCAAAATAAAGCAACTGTGATGGATTTGATGAAAATGGACAATAACGGACGACATTAAAAATCCATTGAAATCAATGGATTTTTAACAGATTTTTGATGGATCTGTTAGTGTCCATTATTAGTATCTGTAAGAAAATGTTATCAACGAACACTAACAGTAGTGTGAACACCCTCTTTTTGTGTTCAGTACTCTGCTATGAAAATTTTGATATAAATCAAATAAACAGCAGTATAAGTAGCATAGATGAGTTTGTCATGAAACAAATTAATACGTTCAGTACCTCTACATCTGTAGTTCGTTTACAAACATTTCTGAGAATATAAAATATATTCTGCTCTGAACAATGTTTTATGTAAAGGGTAAATTAGTTCTGCCATGCACTTATCCAATATTGCATTGCATTTTCACATTTTCGAAATCCACAACTGGGTGAGCTTATCCATTCTAAGCTCTAACCAACTGTTCACTGTACTGTGCATTCCTTCTTACACATCATAATGGAAATGTGCAGAAGTGGCTCGATAGCTCAAAAAAGTAATTTTTTACCCAGTAGGGAATGAAATATCCACAGCACTGTTATATGAAATAGAAATCAGGGATGTTCATACGTGAAAAAATGAATTATTTATGTGCTGTTAAAATGATTAAAGCTTCTTATTTGTCTCATATCTAATAAAAAGGAAATGTCATTGGCATTTAAAAATGACAAATGACAATGTAAGTATACAATAGAGCATCTTGTTAATCACTGGCTATAATTAGGCTCCTAATGAGTTAGACCCTTAAAGTCCTCACTTTACTTCCCGATTTAAGTTGAGTTATAGGCTATGGAGCTCAGTGGTGGAATCATTGTTTCATGGGAGGATATTTGAAAACAAATAAATTTGGCTGTGAAAAGCCTTGTTAACAATTCAGAAAGTCCACCCTACGTGTGTGTGTGTGTGTGTGTGTGTGTGTGTGTGTGTGTGTGTGTGTGTGTGTAAAACCCAGGACTAGATTATGCTCTCTACAAAGAACTTTTTATTATACTATTAGGCATTAAAAAAATGCCATTTTGTGCAATTTATATCATAACATTATTCAAGTAGCTAGCAGATCTAGTTGTATATTGTGGCTATACATAACATTTTATTGTTCCTGTTGTGTAATTGGTAACCCATCTAAGAGGCTTAATGACAGGAAATGTCAAAGCACTGACAGCAGTGCTAACTGACAAAAGACAAACTGAAAATATTCTGCTATGCAATTAAATTTTATGCTGAATCTTGAAGTCAATAAAGGAAGAAGAGCCCATAATCAATAGTGGTTTCCTATGGATTTGAAATGATTTGTGTTTTATTAACCCCATTCTCATATCCAATTTGTCCAATTTGTCAGGAAGAGGACCCGTGATGTCACAGGTAACATTTCAGGCCCTTTGCTGATTTGCGTCAGTGGTCACATGACCACTGAGGGCAATCAGCAGCTTCAGCTGAATGCCGGAAGATACCCGGGAGACGCCGCGGGAGCAGAAGAATCAGGATTTGCGGGAGGAAACCGGAGCAACAGGGACAGGCGAGTATGCATTTTTTTTTTTTGTTTCACTGCCTCCAGCAAATTTAAACGTTAAAATGGTTGTCCATTTTTGCCTTGACAACCCCTTTAATTATGAAGAATCCAGAATCTGCACCAGATAAACCCTCTGCAATTGGATTTTGCAGATACCTCTGACATATCATTCCTCCCACAGGGCCCTGATTTTTTGGCTTTGAGTGGAACATTGACATCAAATATGAGGGAGGCAGCCAGACCTGCAGCATTTTATCCTGCGGTATATAGAGTCTTACAGACAATACACGTTCTGCTAGGAGTTAGGGGAAAAGTAAAATAAGTTCTGCTTGATGGAAAAAAAGGAAGCTTGCTCTAGCACCACCTTTTGGAAGTAAGAAAACCAGGCACTGATCCAAACAAACCTACTAACATTGTCTGGGATTAAAGGTAAACCAGAATATCCCCTCCAAACAGCAGGTAACGGCCTATTAAAAAAATAACATCAGGGGCCCGCGGGGCCCCCTAATGTCTCGGGCCCTGTGGCAGCCGCTACCGCCCCTGTCAATTAGAACCAAATGAAAAATGAATGTCAATGACATTAGAACCAAAATGGTGAAACAGGCTGAGGCTCAAAATCCATTTTGGGTTTGGTCGTGTTCCAGATGAGAACAAAACAACAAATTGGGTGACAGGCTAGGTCCAGGAAAGGTTTGGACCTCTAAAAATGTCAAGGATATTTAGGGTCCTTTCTTATCAATAAAACTAGTCTTGTGTAATTATCTTTTTTTAGTTTTAGGTCAGAGGTTCTTTTCTAATTAGCATGGTATCAGACTCAGAAGCCATCTTTTAAAAAACAACTTTCACATTCACTAAAAGCACCACAACCCAGGTACCTTATATACCCATAGAAATCTCTGCAAATTGACCTAGGATTGCATCATGTTTTTCAAGTACTCTTAAAGATCTGCAATGAGTAGGAGTTAATTGTCATGGAAATGTCAATAGACTATTATTCTCTCTGGGAATTGTTACAGTATAGCTCCGCACCACAGACCAGTTAGCGAAAGGGCAGATGCAAACATATCTATATGTTTATTGTTGCTATTCTTCTTTATCTAGGCTTCAACAGTACAAGACATTGCTTTTGAAGGATGTGTTCATTCTTCGTATGAGAATTATGTTCAGAATACACAAAAAAATATTACTAGGGCACTATTTACGTAACATATGCCAAAAGAGTATCTCTTTAACCATACAGGGCAAGCATGCTTCAACATTCCTTTACTTATTTTTTCCACTGCGTAGAATAGCGTAGTTAACTTTATTGTACCATAAAGTATACTACATGACAATAGTAGTTTTGACAGAGAGCATTGGTGTATTGTCCAAGATGGACAATAGCTCTACCTGAAAAGTCAAAAATGACAGCTCAGACCATCCAAATGCCTTCAATCAGTAGCTGGTAAATTGGGATATATACAATACAAACCATGTTGCATCCATTGAAGAACTAGAGAATGAGAACGTATGAGTGAGATACCCTACAGGGAAACAGTGTGAGATAGTGTCTGTTTTTTTTTTTTTGGGGGGGGGGGCATCTTTCTATAGTTCCTTCAGGCAGCAGAAACGCTAGGTTCACTCCTGGGTGGCGTGGACATACAGACATACAGTTGAAACCAGAAGTTTACATACACTATATAAAAAGACACATATGCATGTTTTACTCACTGACATGAAATCAGAATAAACCTTTCCCATTTTAGGTCAATTAGGATTACCAAAATTATTTATATTTGCCAAATGCCATAATAATGAGAATTTTTATTACTTTCTGCAAGTCAAAAGTTTACATACATTTCATTAGTATTTGGTACCATTGCCCTTAAACTGTATGACTTTGGGTTAAAACGTTTTGGATATCCTTCCACAAGCTTCTCACAATAGTTGGTAGGAATTTGGGCCCATTCCTCCTGACAGAACTGGTGTAACTGAGCCATGTTTGTAGGCCGCCTTGATCGTACCTGCCTTTTCAGTTTTGCCCATAAATTTTCAATAGGATTGAGATCAGGGCTTTGTGATGGCCACTCCAAAACATTGACTTTGTTATCCTTAAGCCACTCTGTAACCAGTTTGGCAGTATGCTTTGGGTCATTGTCCATTTGGAAGACCCATTTGCGCCCAAGCGCAAGTACATATGGATATTTACAAGGAGAGGCCCACATAACAATATCAAGCAGGGACAACTTTCCTCGAGAAATAATGGTGGTTAGGTATTCTTCATTGAGACTATGTAGGAGACAAGTGATGCAGCCTCCTCTCCAGTTCATTTCTCTGTTGGTGATGTGACTATGTGCGACATGGAGCAGATGAAGCCACCGCAGTGAGTGAGGCCTGGTCTGGAGTCCCTCCTCCCATTTAAACACTGTGTGCAGCTGGGGAATCAGGCCACCTGCTGGAACCTGCCACTTCCATGGCAGCACAGGTATGAAGAGTAGACCGGTATTTTTCCACGGGTGAAGCACAGAGTGGTTCCAGGAGTCCCAGGAGGATCGGGCCCTGTTGGTGGAAGAAGTGATGGTTTGAGGTGCACTCCAAAATGGCGGAACAAAAAATACAACTCATTGGGCAAAAAATAAGCTTTCTCATGGCTATTTTAACAAAGTTATCGATATTGGAATATGGAGATAAAAATCTGAAAAAAAGTTTTAATGCCCAAACTATGTTGTATCCTTACACAGTTAAACAAGCAAAAACACATGTTACTGCTTGTGCTAAAAATCCTGAAAACGATCTTGTAATGAATGGTGGAGAATGGCCCAGTCTTGAACTAGTTAAATTTGGTTTTAATTCCTTAAGGGGCGGGCCTATTTGGTGTTTAATAATTCTTTTATTTTTTTTATCATTGCTGTCCGAAAACTGTAACTTTCATTTTTCCATCAATATAGCTGAATGAGGGATTTTTTTTTTTTGGGGGGGGGGGGAGGGTGAATTGTACTTTTCAGGGGCATCATTATGGGATATATTTAACTTATCCATTAACTTTTATAAACTGTTTGGGGAGGAATACAAAAAAACTACCTGCAATTCCTCCATTGTTTTATTGCATTGTAAACTTTGCTGCAATGAATGTGGAGTATATATAACAGTCACGTTTTTCTGTGAAGATATCCAATATCTATAGGTTTCTTATTGTTTTTCTACTTTTGCTTAGAAAATCCCTTTAATTAAAAAATAAATGTTTTTAACCTGCCATCGTCTAACAACCATAACTTTTTTTTTTTGTGCATGGAAATGTATAAGTGAAAAGAGCTGTGTGATGGAGTTTTCTTTTTTGCAGAATAAGTTGACATTTTCATTAGTACCTTTTAGGAGGATGATCAAAAAAAGCAATGCTGACATTGTCTTTTTTTCTTTTTTAAGGCAGCTACCATAGTGTGGTCATTTAATAGATAAGGATGCATGTGACAATATCAAATATGTATGTGGGTATTTACTTTTTTGGGACAAAAAGGCAATGGAGGATGTGGATACAACCCCAATAGATGCCGTGGTCAAGAGCGAATGTAACATCTAAGTAGTTAAACTGACATAATTACTGGTATCACCAACTGTGGCTGTTGTAGCAGGAACCTGGCTGTCAGGTTTTTTTTTTTCTTATTCTTTTCATAATATCTTATCTTTTAGCAAATTATTAAAATTTCAGCTAAAATGAGTATTTATGAGCAGTTATATGAGCACAGTTAAAGAATGCGTTGCCAAATAGCTTCTCAGACACATCTTTCTCAAAAGGGGACAGAGCAGCTTGCATTATATGACAACATGTGAAATCTACAACAAAGGAAACAAAAGTATTAATAAAAGCCTATTTGCAGGGACTGTAAAAGTGGGGCCCTGGCCACAAAGTGGATGCGATTCTAGTGAATCCCATCCACACATTGCAGAAAAATACATGCAGCGGAAATGCTAAGATTTCTAAAACTATTTTGTTTATTTGGAAATCGCAGCATGTCAATTTATACCTACGGAAACACCGGCAGTTTCCCTATAAGCATAATGGAAGAAGAATAAACCCTTGTGGACTTCCTGTGAAAAGCGCTTTTTTCCGCTACGTGGGGCCTTAGCCTAAAAATTGTTTAGGCAATAATAAGTATAATCGATTATAAAAAATTGAAAAAATTAAAAAAGTTTTATGAAAAAAAAATAGCCCAAAGATGTACATAACCTTTAAGGTTCCGTAGTGCTAAATGAAACAAACAGTTGGTGATGCTACATTGAACAGCTGTTCCAAGCCGTTTCGCTAGGGAAAAAATATACTTTCTCAGACCTGTTTTTTCTTCAGTGGAATAGCAAAACAAGTCAGAGGTTGTTGATTCTGTGTCTAAAAATTATGAGCCAAATAACTAAGTGCACACATAGGTTCCACTATGTAATGGAGGAAAATCTCTTTCTAAAATAAATTGCAGAAACAGGCACAAAAAATTGATAAATGATCTAGATTTTCAATCTTAAAGGTGACATCTTCACAATATAACACTGTGAAGAGGCATATTCTCTAGCAAGGCAATTCATCCAGGAGAAATCAATTAAAGCCGCTATAAGTTCACATAGGTATTTTGCTATAGCGACAATGTGTGCAATTTTCTCTGGAGCTATTTAATTAATTCAGAGATGACGGTATTAATTGCCCTATTATAATTATATGTAGATACAACTAATCCAGCTATGTTTTAGACATAATGCAAGGTTTTTGACCTCATTAAAGCTACTCTATAATCTTATGAAAAAACACACTTAAAGCTGAAACAATATTAATCCACTTGAATTGTGAATATATTTTTATCAGAAAACAACAAACAGGTTTTGTGTGAATGTGATATATACAAACAAAAGTCACTGAAAAGCTGTTGATCAATTCCCTACATTGTTGCAAGAAACTTTTAACTTTTTCAAGACTAGCATTTCCTCGCCAGCCTTAATAATTCTTGGACGGCAGTGGGAGAATTTATTAAGAATTATTAATCACCCAAAGCCGGGCAGCAAGTCACTAATATATTAATATTCACTTCATTATGACATCAGTGCAATAAATTCTAAAGAAGTGGGTGGCACTGTCTATTGAGATGCTAGGATTCTCCACTTTGACATTGCTGGAGGATAACTTATCTTTAAAATTTAATATTTTTTTTTTATATTTTTTCACTTGGTCTGTCCCAGGTCCTTCCATATGGAGGTAGACACCCTAGCATTTGAGTCATGGACAGTTGTTTTTAGTGAGATATTCTTTGACTAAATGCCTCTAGTAGTAGTTTTTTTTTACACATATAATGTACTGGCATATAGAAACAGTTTAAGCTGTGACTCAACTGTTAGGATGTTTGCTTCCTATACAGAAACGTGAAATTTTAAATAGATGGAATATTCCCCGTGTGTGTGTGTGTGTGTGTGTGTATGTGTATATATATATATATATATATATATATATATATATATATATAAAGTGATAATGGAACTTACTTTACTGGACAGGTAATAAGAGAAATAATGGAGTAGTGGAGAGGCTAAACAGTACCCTCTAAATGAAAATCCAAAAAACTATGGAAAAAACAGGGAAACGATGGATAGAGTGTTTGTTTGTCACTTGCACTCTTTTCTGTAAGGTACACTCCTGACAAAAGATTTGGCCTCCGATCCTATCAAATTCTCTTTGGGTCAGCCCCTAGATTAGGATTGTATTTTTCGCAATTGCACCAGATGTAGTATGGTGTGCTGACTATGTGATAGCTTTGCAAAAACATTTGACTAATGCACACTCTTGATTTTTTCTCTCATAAGCCACAACCTGGCAACTGGGTGGTGATCAAGAGACACATGAGAAGGAACGTTGATCCTCGGTTTGATGGCCCATTTCAGGTCCTGTTGACAACAAGCACTTTAGTGAAACTCGAATGAACCCCTAAATGAACCCCTGCCATTTATTGTGTGTGTGAATAGTACAGAAACAACAAATAGAATCTCGATTGTAGGCCAGAAGAATAATGTACAGTCAAGCCTTAAGAGCAGTTATGTCCAGATGTGAACACATCTTTTTCCATCTGTAGCCTATAGCACCTGGCAAAGTTTAAGACCCTACGACACATTTTATACAAATGATAGTGTAATGGTATGTTGATTGTCTATAGCATGATGAAACCCACTATATTGTGTAAATTTGTAACTCTACCAGTTTCTATAAATGATACATATTCACAAGCTGATAATAATAATGATGGCTTAGACTGTATGGTACACATATTGACACGTGGAACAACACACATAATGTACAGGTGCATCTGAATAAATTAGAATATTTTTGAAACGTTCATTCATTTCAGTAATTCAATTCATAATCAGCGTCTTCCATGATTGTGTGTCCTACTGAACCAGACTGAGGGACCATTTAAAGGCTTAGGAAACCTTGGCAGGTGACACACTGAATTTACAATACTGAACTTTTACACAATATTCTAATTTTCTTAGATTTTGGTTTTCATTACATGTAATCCATAATCAACATTTACAGAAATAAAACACTTGAAATAGAACACTCTGTGTGTAAAGAATCTAGAAAATATAGGAGGTCACTTTTATAATTTAATCACTGAAAGAAATAAACATTTCAAAGATATTCTAATTTATTCAGATGCACCTGTATCTACACATAGGTCAACATTATAAGGATGGGCATGCAGTAGACATCACTATGTTGCAGCAGACGAGGCTCATACATCTGCATATAAGATTTGTCCTTTCACCATAGTCCCTGCTCATTTTTTTAATACGAGGGGCACCTGAAAGGTTCGTGGCCTGACCCAGAAGTAGTGACTGTGGGTCGAAATTTTGCAGTCAGTTCTCAACATAGTCTCCTTTGAGGGTCACACATGTATGCCATCGCTTTTGGAGTTTCATTATTCCACTGTGGTAGAACGTTCCGTCCTACTCCACCAAAAAGTCTTTTACAGCGTCCATGACGGCTTCATCAGAAGGAAAACGACTTCCACCAAGGTGCCTTTTCATCTATGGGAATAGGTGGTAGTCCGAGGGAGCCAAATCAGGGGAATAGGGTGGGTGCTGAAGCAGTTGGAAACCACAGGAGTGAACTGCAGCCATTGCAACAGCCGATGTGTGAATGTGTGAAATTTCCATATTTCATCATCACTACATAACTTTAAAATGCTGTACCTGAAACAAAAAAAAAAATCAAAATAAATCCGGATGGCTCATCATTATTATTATTATTATTATTATTATTATTATTGTTTATTTATATAGCACCATTAATTCCATGGTGCTTTACATTTGAGGATTTACATTCGGTACACAAGATGTACAAAACAGATAATACTAACAGTGACCAACTGGCACAGTGGGATAGAGGGCCCTGCCCTCAAGGGCTTACAACCTGTGAGGGAAACGGGACATAGACAGAAGGTGAGGGGAGAGACTGTACAGGTGGTGGTGTGGTGACAGTAGTGTTATTGGGGGTTGTAGGCCTTCCTGAATAGTTGGGTCTTCAGGGCCTTCTTGAAGCTTGTGAGGGTGGGGATCGGTCTTATGTGTCTTGGTAATGAGTTCCAGAGTATGGGGGGATGCACAGGAGAAGACTTGGAGATGTTTGTGTGAGAGAGTGGATAAGAGCAGAGTGGAATAGGAGGTCTTTGGAGGATCGGAGGTTACGTGTGGGCAGGTATCGGGAGATTAGGTCAGAGATATATGGAGGGGACAGGTTGTGGATGGCTTTGTATGTCAGCGTTAGTAGTTTGAACTCTATTCGTTGGGCGATGGGTAGCCATTGAAGAGATTGTCAGAGGGGGAGCGGCCGATGAAGAACGGGGGAGAGGTGTTTTAAGCGAGCAGGACAGTTTAAGGTGGACTGGAGGGGGGGGCGAGAGTGTTTGCTGGGAGGCCATGGAGAAGGGTGTTACAATAGTCTAGGTGGGAGATTATGGGGGCATTGACTAGCATCTTTGTAGTTTCAAGGGTGAGGAAGGAGCGGATTCGGTGGATGTTCTTGAGGTGGAGGTGGCAGGAGGTGTTGAGGGTTTATATATGCGGCTTGAAGGATAGGTCAGAGTCTAAGGTTATCCCAAGGCAGCGGGCCTGTGGGACTGGGGTGAAAGTGGTTCCATTAATTTTGATAGATGGGTCAGGTAGGGAGGTCGTGCGTGGAGGGGTGAAGATTATGAACTCCGTTTTCTCCATGTTGCGTTTAAGAAAGCGGGAGGAGAGAAAGGAGACTACGGCTGCTAGACATTCTGGGACTCTCGACAACAGAGTCATGAGACCGTTCAAATAACTAAATAACATATTGCATTGCAAAACAAGACCATGTGAAAAAGATGTCATGGGTGGGCTACGACCTTTTCAGGTGCCCCTTGTATGTATGTATGTAGAAGTTTGTCTCTGTGGTTATGCATACTCGCAAATTTGACTTCACCCTTCTCAGGATTACTGTTTAATATAACCCATTTTACATGGAAAGCCGTCAAGATACAGTCCTCTCAGATTTGTGTGAAATATTAGATACTGCATTTCTACCAGATATACATACTTTTCTTAACAAAATACTCGAAGAATCTGATATAGTGCAAAGAGAAATAATTCATTGTAAAGCCACTCTACAGAAGGTAAAACAGTCAGCCGTAGTAGCAGGTGACAAGTTCAGATGTAAAAGTCCTCACTGCACACCGCTGGTATATGTTTATGGGATTTTTCGCTTTCAGTGCAAAAGATTATGCCTATAGTTGTAATATAAATTCTGTTTATATCAATGCCAGTATTCAACTTTTATGCTTTTTGTAAGATTAAATCCGCTTTCCAGAAACGTCCCCTAAAAGAAGAAAGTAGAATGTTGTGATGTTCCACAGGGGTTCAACTTTTGGTTGGAATTCAGTGAAGAAAATTTTAACGTCTGACAGTTTGCCCTTAAGGTAAACTGAAGTACAGCTCAAGGGTAGTGAACGCCTATGGTAATCACAAAAGGTGGGATTTGTCACAGAAAATATCCGAAAACTGCATGGAAATATTATGTAATTTTGGTTTCAGTATTAACTATCTGCTTGAATTATATTCCTGTATTCTGTTTGTAATGTTCTGCAGAAAATAACTAAAATATTGTTGACTGCCAAGCAGCCTTTAAGGACAGTGTATCTGATGGACGAGCATGATCAGGACACGCAGAAAATCGCGAGCTGGACATGATGCTGTGTTAACTAAAAATGTTAAATGTCAATTATTACAAAGTGAAACTTGCCTTTGGGCCACCAAGGACCGCAGCCTATATATATTGGTTTTGTTTACTAAATTGGAATCATCCTAATGAGAACTACCTGTCTGTGTTGATTCCCCGAGCTCGAATACTTTTTCTAATTTCAATCCACACAGAAAATAAATGGAGTTGTTCTGATTTCTTCCACAATTATCAAGGTGGTTGGAAGTATCTTCTGATTTTAAGATAAGATAAGATAATCCTTTAATAGTCCCACCATGGGGAAATTCAGTGTGTTACAGCAGCATAGATAATACAAATACAAAAGCTCCAAGGTAAAGGCATTACAGTGACAATAGGTACAGATAAAAAGATAAAGGTAAAAAAAAAGGTAGTAGAAGGGATATCACAACTTAAAATCTTTCAGTTCTCTGTATGGAATGATCTCTGCTTAGGTCGGTCTTGGTTGTACAGCCTAACCGCAATGGGGAGGAAATACTTCCGATAGCGCTCCTTCTCACACTTAGGGTGAAGCAGTCAGTCACTGACAGTACTGCCCAGTGCAAACATGGTCTCATGCATGGGATGGGAGCTATTCTCCAGCATGGAGCTCACCGAGGACAGTATCCTTCTAACACCCACCACCCGCACTGGGTCCAGGGGGTTCCCCAGGACAGAGCTGGCCCTTCTAATCAGCTTGTTGAGTCTATTTCTATCCCTGGTTGATATGCTACTCCCCCAGCAGGCCACTCTGAGGAAGATGGCTGCTGCCACTACAGAGTTGAAAAAGGCCCTAAGAAGTGCCCCCTGGACTCCAAAGTCCAGCTTATTATTGAGGAGCACACCCAAGTACTTATAGGTGTTGACTATCTCCATACCCTGAATGTCCACTGGTATTGGAGGATATCTGTGCTTGCGAAGGTCCACCACCATCTCCTTGGTCTTCCCAGCATTAATCTTAAGGTGGTTCCGCTGGCACCAATCCACAAAATCCCACTTCAATTCTCTGTACTCCCTGTCGTCCTTGTCTGTGATGAGGCCTACTACTGCAGAGTCATCAGAATACTTCTATAAGTAGCAGCTAGATGAGTTGCACCTAAAATCTGCAGTGTACAGTGTGAAGAGGAAAGGGGCAAAAACTGTACCTTGAGGTGCCCCCATATTACAGATCACGGTGTCTGACACACAGTCCCGGGCTCTCACATACTGAGGTCGGTTTGTGAGGTAGTCTAGGATCCAGTTGGAGAGGAGGTGGTCCACTCCAACAAGGGCCAGGTTGTCTGTCAATAGCCCAGGCTGTATGGTGTTAAAAGCACTGGAGAAATCAAAGAACATTATTCTCACAGTGTTCCCTAGTTTCTCCAGGTGAGAAAGAGCTCTGTGTAGAAGGTGGATGATGGCATCATCTTTGTCCAGCCGATAGGCAAACTGGAGAGGGTTCATATCTGAGCTCTCTAGAGGGCGGAGATGTGTGAGAACCAATCTCTCTAAGACTTTCACCAAGTGGGATGTCAATGCTACAGGTCTGTAGCCGTTAAGGTCCATCGGATGAGGTGTATTTGGAACTGGTACCACACAAGAGGATCTCCACAGTTATGGTACCATTCCCTGCTTCAGGCTCATATTGAACATATATGTAATAATACCACACAGCTGGTCCCCGCAAGTCTTAAGTAGCCTGACACTGATGCCATCTGGCCCTGTGGCCTTCCCCGCCTTGATCCTTCTGTGTTCCTTTCTCACCTGGGCACGTGTGAAGATCAGACTGTAGCCAGATGACTGACTGCTAGATTTACTGATCTGGAGGTGAGAAATAACAGCAGTCAGTGTGGGAGAGGGGACTGAATGACATGCTGGGGTGAGAGTAGCTGGTGTGTGATCAAATCTATTGAATAGCCACTTTGTATCTCCTTCTACCTGGGAGACAGGCTGTCTGTGTCCAGATATTGATTTAAGATTTTTCCAGACTTCACTAATGTTTTGTGTGCCATTTGCTCTTCCATTTTTCTCTTATAATTGGCTTTCCCCTCCCAGATTTGACTCCTCAGCTCCTTATGCACATCCCTCAGCCTTTCCTTGTCTCCTAACCTAAATACCATCTTTATATCAAGATGAGGGTTTATCTCATTTCTTAACCTAAGTTCGCATTTTCATTTTGTAAAGTTTGTTGCTCTCATCTGTCATAGGATGGGAACATGCAGGCATTTTTCTTCCATCTGAAAAGTAAACAAACATGACATAAAAAAGCTTCCAACATGTGTTTTTTTTTGGTTTTTGTTTTTTTGTTTTTTTTTATACAACAGAGTGAGTGCAGATGGAGCCCCTCTGTCTGCACTATCATTACAGTGCTGCTGCTCTCATCCTATTTGCTCATTCACATGACAAGGTTCATCAGCATTTTAATACAGTGGCTAACACATGGCCCCATAGACCTTAACAGGTCTGTTCACACTACTGTTTAACGGTTCATATAAATAATCCAAGAAAAATAGAACTTGCTCTTTTTTGGGCCAAGTTCACAGATCCTTCAAAAAACTCATGTCAATTACATATCTATCCCTGAAATCAAATTACCCTCAGGTGTGCATTCAGCTGCGTGAGTTTGGGTAAACCTTGCGAAGTTCATCTGGTCAGCAGTTTCATTGTTTGGTCTGAATATTAGTAGAATTGATGATAATACAAAAGCTAAAATAATAAATTACAATTTGTAGTAAAAGATAAGCTTTTCATTTGTAACTGAATTATTCATTCAGCTTTGATTTTCTTTTTGGCTCATATGTTTATGTCAATCTACTATTGGTCCTGGATGGTGTTGGGCAAACTTCTCGAGAGTCAGCTTGTGAATATTCTCAAAGTTTGCCTGGCAGTTTTGTTTCAAAACTGCTATTTATATTCTGGAGTCTTTTCAGACCCCCGAGTATAATAAGCAGTGGCTACGGGGTGAGAAAACATAACAAGCAGTCTTACTTAGTTCTCCTGGGCTCCATTGCGACATCTGGTGTGGGTCCCCATCAACTTCAGGCCTCCTGAATGATGCCAGTGGCTCCTGGGGACAACTAATAACTTTGATTAAACCTCAGTGGTCATGTGGAGTACGTTGACATCATGATGCTTGCATCTGAAGACTCTGTAATATAATGGTGGTTCATGGTCCAAACCATGTAGAGATGGCTTTCTAATGGCTTTTCCAGCCTCATGAGCATCAACAACTCTTCTGAGATCCTCAGAATCTCCTTTGTTTTTTCCATGACAGTAAATGGTCAGGATACCAATTTTGTGACTTTAACCACTTCCGGACCGTCCATTGGGTATATATGTCCGGAAGGTGGTTGTCTACTTCTGCAAAGACGTACCGGTACGTCCAAGCAGAACTCAGCAGCTGCATAAAATCCTGCAGGACCCAGATCAGCTCTATAAATCCTATAGTTATGCACAGGAGGCTGTATTCCTCCTGAAACTGGGGCTAAATGTACCAGCACCAGTTACTGGGGAAATCAGCCTCCCCCATAAAAAAAAAAAAAAAAAAAAAAAAAAGTAATCAGATGTCCCCAAAAAAATAAATAAAAAAAAATTTTATAGAAAAGTTACAAAAAAAGTAAAATTATGAAAAAAAATAAATAAAATAATACGCCAATAAAACACCCTTATTACAGGTTATAACCCCACCCCCTACTACACCATAAAAAATAGAAATTACCATTACCGTTACGTTAATAAAAAGTTTTTTAGTAGCACTTTGTGTTATTAAATTAAAAAAAAAATGAAAAGTGAAAAACAGGCACGTTTTCCCTCCTCTTTTGTTTATATTTTCCTGGATATAAAAAAAATTAAAACACATACAAAAATAAAAACATAAAAATAAAGTCACCGAAAAAAGACGCAGAAATTAGATGAATAATGCAAATGATAAAAATGTTACCGCCCTCAAAACCGCACAAACGAAAAAATCCGAAAATTAGTCTGGTCTGGAAGAGGGGTAAAGCATCTGGTATGAAAGTGGTTAAGCTATTGGGAAACAAAGAAAACAGCTGGTAATTTGCAATTTGTATAAACTACCACTAACTATAAGTGTCAACTGGTGCTTGGCTGGGACTTCAATCTCTCCACCTCCAACATGTGCAGAAAAATCTATCTTTAATAAAAAAAAAAAAAATCTCCTTCGCAAGCAGCTCCAGTCTGTGTTCCCTGCACCTCAGACCCATTGGTTGCCTCCGCATCTGGACTCCTCATCCTTTGGAGCCACACCATGTCAAGCACACATGCCTGATGAAAGGTTTGTAACCCAAAAAAATTACACAAGCGATTTTAATCTTTATTTTAGTCACTTATACATGTGATGTAGTAAATTTCCATTAAGCAAACAATGTGTGCTATTCCATTTTCCACTTCACAAGCATTGTCATTTTTCTTAATAGTCCCTTAGCAACAGACAGAAATGCCAAATCCTTAGCATGTACGGTGTTAATAATTTGCATGCAGATGCCATAATGTCAAATGAAGAATGGTCTTTATTTATGTAGAGAAATTAAATTAAAGCTAATAGGTCCAGCTAGCAATAGACAATATTCTGTATATTACAACACAAGGTACTGTAAAATTATAATTATCAAAAATATTTTTAGCCTAGATTTCTGTCACAATTGTGGTCTCCATGTTGTGGGACAGTTTGACACAATGCCACCAAATATACAGTATATAGACCTTGACTTCAATTTGCAAAGTACAGATACAGTATATTGCCTTTTATACTTTACAGCTGTGTCAAAATGCCCAGCCAATTATACTGTATGTTAATAGGGCATCTAGACTCTCCACAATAATGGGTCTCAAAAACTGAGCAGAAGACAGACCCATTTAGGCTAGGGCTACACAGAGATATGTCGCACAACAAAAAAAAAGTCATTAATTTCTATGATGTCGCATGTGACATGCAACAGTCATACAAAAATTCAACCTTGTCCAAAATTATGTTGCATGTCCAATTCGCATGCGACACTACTCCCATAGACAGCAATTGTGTTGCATGAGACAGTGAGTCGCGTGTCACTACAATTGCTGTATTTACAATCTTTGCTAGACTTTTGCTTACTATCCAATTTATGTGTATTTCTGCAGATGTACACAGTTAAGTACTATCTTTGATGTATATTTTTTTAAAAAAACAAGCAATTCCTGACCCTTCCATGTTGCAGAGAAATTACAGCAAAATGGTATTGTGTGACATCGTATCACATGACAAAGATTTTAATGCAATTTTTAATCACATGACTAATGTCACCATGTTGTTCTATCCTTAAGGATAACTTTTTGGAGACAATCACTTGCCAATTTGAAAACAATCAAGATGATTGGTTCTTATTGATTTGTTTATTTACTCTTGCTTATATACTGCCAACCCTTCACAGCACTGTATAGAAAGAGTCATCACTTACAGCAGTTACTGTCTCAAATGGCCCTTATAACCTTATTCCCCTTACTTTAACACACACTACAAGCAATATCATAGGAAATCAATTAGTCGACCAGTTTGTGTTACATATCTTTCTACTCCAGCACTACTTCTCTACGTATCATTGATGCAAATGATGCCATGGCAACTAAACACAAATCAGTCTATTTGCCAATTTTTTTTAACAATCAAGGGCCTCTTGACCTTGTCTGAGTATAGGTTGCCTTTCTTGGATGCTGCCACTAGCCTGCAATTGACTTATTGAGCTTGGCTTTGTTTGACCCAGCTTTCATGTTTGGACTTTTCCTCTTAACTTGCCCTTGGATCTGATGTCTTTTGTTTGCTTCTCCAGTTTGACCTTTGACATGCATTTTTGCTCTGTCTCCACCTCACCCTTTGTCATCTTTGCTAGTGCTCACCAGTGGCTGTAATGTAATCTTCCTGTTTCTTCATTGTTGAGGCATCTTGTGTGCCAATTAGTGACCACTCCATCGACATCAACCTTGGAATCTGTCCAGTTAAGTCTAATCTTCCTTGCCAGAAACCCAGAGAATATACAAACTATATACAGCTGTTGTTCTTGTTGCAGAGTGCGATTGCTGGATGTGGCAGAGTCAAAATCAGATAGACAGTTGTATATAACAGGAACAAAAGTTAAGTGAAACATGAGTGCAGTAAGAGAAGATCACCTCACATGGTGAATAACAGATCTAGTTCAGCACACACTCTAACAAAACATGATGTGTATATCAACCAGCATAAAAAAAAAAAAAAAAAAGTACAGAGTGTCTACAGATAAACATTTAGTAACAGATATATCTAGTGTCATAAATGTGAACTGCAGTCAATCCAGCAACTATAGAGACAAAGCTGGCTGTTGCATATCTCCAACAAACCTTCTCAACAGCTAAGGCTTAGTCTGTTAGGCCCATCTTCTTTGTAAGCCTCGAGTGTCTTTCAGTGGTCCGGGGCTTGGTAACGATATCTGCTGTCATATCCTCAGTCGGGCAAAAAAGTACAGTGCTGGCCAAAAGTATTGGCACCCCTGCAATTCTGTCAGATAATACTCAATTTCTTTCAGAAAATGATTGCAATCACAAATGCTTTGGTAATAAGATCTTCATTTATTTTGCTTGCAATGAAAAAACACAAAAAAGAATGAAAAAAAAGTCAAATCATTGATCATTTTACACAAAACTCCAAAAATGGGCCGGACAAAAGTATTGGCACCCTCAGCCTAATACTTGGTAGCACAACCTTTAGACAAAATAACTGCGAACAACCGCTTCCGGTAACCATCAATGAGTTTCTTACAATGCTCTGCTGGAATTTTAGACCATTCTTCTTTGGCAAATTTCTCCAGGTCCCTGAGATCTGAAGGGTGCCTTCTCCAAACTGCCATTTTGAGATCTCTCCACAGGTGTTCTATGGGATTCAGGTCTGGACTCATTGCTGGCCACTTTAGAAGTCTCCAGTGCTTTCTCTCCAACCATTTTCTAGTGCTTTTTGAAGTGTGTTTTGGGTCATTGTCCTGCTGGAAGACCCATGACCTCTAAGGGAGACTCAGCTTTCTCACACTGGGCCCTACATTATGCTGCAAAATTTGTTGGTACTCTTCAGACTTCATAATGCCATGCACACGGTCAAGCAGTCCAGTGCCAGAGGCAGCAAAGCAACCCCAAAACATCAGGGAACATCCGCCATGTTTGACTGTAGGGACCGTGTTCTTTTCTTTGAAGGCCTCTTTTTTTTTCCTGTAAACTCTATGTTGATGCCTTTTCCCAAAAAGCTCTACTTTTGTCTCATCTGACCAGAGAACATTCTTCCAAAAAGTTTTTGGCTTTCTCAGGTAAGTTTTGGCAAACTCCAGCCTGGCTTTTTTATGTCTCTGGGTCAGAAGTGGGGTCTTCCTGGGTATTTTACCATAGAGTCCCTTTTCATTCAGACACCGACGGATAGTACGGGTTGACACTGTTGTACCCTCGGACTGCAGGGCAGCTAGAACTTGTTTGGATGTTAGTCGAGGTTCTTTAACCACCATCCGCACAATCTTTTGTTGAAATCTCTCGTCAATTTTTCTTTTCCGTCCACATCTAGGGAGGTTAGCCACAGTGCCATGGGCTTTAAACTTCTTGATGACACTGCGCACGATAGACACAGGAACATTCAGGTCTTTGGAGATGGACTTGTAGCCTTGAGATTGCTCATGCTTCCTCACAATTTTGCTTGTCAAGTCCTCAGACAGTTCGTTGGTCTTCTTTCTTTTCTCCATGCTCAATGTGGTACACACAAGGACACAGGACAGAGGTTGAGTCAACTTTAATCCATTTCAACTGGCTGCAAGTGTGATTTAGTTATTGCCACCACCTGTTATGTGCCACAGGTAAGTAACAGGTGCTGTTAATTACACAAATTGGAGAAGCATCACATGATTTTTCAAAGGGTGCCAATACTTTTGTCCACCCCCCTTTTTTATGATTGGTGTGGAATTATATCCAATTTGGCTTTTTGAAAATTCTTTTTGTGGTTTTCCATTGAAGACAAATTAAATGAAGATCTTATTACCAAAGCATTTGTGATTGCAATCATTTTCTGGAAGAAATTGAGTATTATCTGACAGAATTTCAGGGGTGCCAATACTTTTGGCCAGCACTGTAACTCAAGAAGTCCCTGCTCTTGAAGATCCCTTAGAAAATGGTACTTCACATCAATGTGTTTGGTTCTCATGCTAAATCTTTCCATCTGCACAAGTGCAAGACATCCTTGATTGTCCTCAAAGATTCTTGTTGGTTTCATCTGTGGTTGACCCAAGTCTTTTAAATAGTTGTCTCAACCATATGACTTCTTGAATTACCTGTGCTGCTGCAACATACTCTGCTTCAGTTGATGATAGTGTAACAGAAAGTTGCTTTCTACTAGTCCAACAGATAGCACCTCCTGATAGAAGAAACAGGTACCCACTTGTAGATTTTCTGTCACTGGTATCTCTGGCTCAATCGGCATCCACATATCCTGTCAGGGTGCTTTCGTCACTTGCTGGTAACTTTAGCTTGTAGTGTAAAGTCCCTTTAAGATAGCGAATGAATCGCTTCACAGCATTCCAGTCCATCTGACTTGGTCTTGAAGTCTTTCTACATAGGATTCCAACTGCTGCTGCAATGTCAGGCCTTGTAGCGATGCTAATGTACAGCAATTTCCCTATTGCTTTCCTGTACTGAGTGTTAGTTGGTAGTGGTGTATCTTGGCTGTCTATCTTCTTCAGGTAGTTGGTTTCCATGGGAGATTTTACTGGTTTTGTATCTTCCATTCCGCATGTCTCAATTATCTCTTGTATTTTGTGTTTTTGGTTCAGAAAGAAGCTGCCATCTTCCTCTCTCTCAATCTGAATGCCAAGATAATTATTTACGTTGCCAAGATCTTTGGTCTCAAAATGCTGATTTAGGGTTTGGAGTATTTCTCCTTCATCCCGTTCTTGCTTGAAACAAATCAGAATATCGTCCACATAAATGAGTACATAGATCCACCTGTCTGCCAATTTCTTTGTGTATAAACAGGGGTCTGCTTTACTCCTCTGAAAGTCCTCATATGTAAGCACTTCATTTATTCTCATATTCCATGCTCTGGCGGCTTGCTTTAGACCATATATACTCCTCTGTAGTTTGCATACTAGGTCTGGCCTTTGCTCATCTTTGAATCCTGGTGGTTGTTCCATGTAGATGTCTTCTGCTAACTCGCCATGTAGAAACACTGTTTTTACATCAAAGTGTCTTACTTGCATTTTCCTTTTTGCAGCTACTGTCAACAAAGTTCTTATTGTAGCATGTTTGACTACTGGCGCAAATGTCTCATCATAGTCCTCTCCATATTTTTGAGAATATCCCTTGGCTACGAGTCTTGCTTTGTATCGCTCTACTGTACCATCTGCATTGTATTTTACTTTGAAAGTCCATTTACAAGCTATGGATTTTCTTCCAGGTGGTAGTTCTGTAAGTGTCCATGTTTTAGTGTCATGCATGGATTTTATCTCTTCCTTTGCAGCCTTTATCCATTTATTGGCTTCCCCTTCTGAAAGCTGAGATATGTCTTGCCAAGTTGCAGGTTCATTAGAACTGGCAGTGCTTGCCTTGTATGAGAGACGTACAGGTGGTTTACCTTTATTCTCTCTAATCGAGCATCTTGGTTCTGTGTGTGAGCTTGGTTGTGTCTGTTCTTCATTACTGATGGATTCTGCGCTCAATACAACTGTTTGTTCGGAAGTTACAGATGTTGGCTGATCAGTGTCAGTTTTCTCTTCTGTTCTTACTTCCTCTGTTGTCATTACATTGTCTCTCAGATCTTCAACAAAAGTTATGCTGTTGCTAATGGTAACCTTGTCAGGTTTGGGATTTAGGATTCTGTAACCCTTAACATTGTCACTGTATCCAACAAAGACGCCTTCAAATGCTCTGTTTTGAAGTTTGGTGCGTTTTTCTTCTGGAATGTAGATGAACGCCTTGCATCCAAAAACTCTTAGATGTTTTACACTCGGCTTCTCATTGTGCCACAGTTCATATGGAGTCTTCTCCATTGTTCTAGAGAAGAGTCTGTTTTGCAAATAAGTGGCTGTCATTGCTGCTTCACCCCAATATTTTTGTGGTAAGCCAGAGTCTGTCAGCATGCATCTGATCATTTCAGTCAGAGTTCTGTTCTTTCTTTCAGCTACCCCGTTTTGCTCTGGTGTGTAGGGGATTGTCTTTTGATGCTCTATTCCATTCTTCTTTAAGTACTCTTGTATTTTATGTCCTGTGAATTCACCTCCATTGTCTCTGAAACTTGTTACTTGCCCTTATTACATAGTCCTGTAATTTGTCAAAAACTTCACTCTTGTGTTGCATTAGGTAAGTGACTGTGTATCTTCAATAGTCATCTATGAAAGTAACTATGTACCTGTTGCCTCCAGGTGTAGGTGGGTTTAGGGGACCACATACATTACTGTGAACTAGATCAAGAGGTCTTGAAGCTCTGTTGTGACTTACTTTAGGAAGTGTTACTCTTGTAGCTTTGGATTTAATGCAACATTCACATTTAACAATAACTGAACAAGGGGATACTGTTAGATCCTTTGTCAGATTCCTCTTTTGTAGTTCCTGTATGCATTCTGGGTGTCTGTGACCTAAACGCCTGTGCCACACGTGTATACAGTCATTGTGCTTATATTTGCATAGTCTCACCTGCTCCTTCACTGTGTTAAGGTGATATAGATGATCATCCAACTTAGCACTTGCTATCATCTGCTTGCCGTCTAGGATAGAACACTTGCCACCTTGAAATTTTTCAGTGAGTCCTTTGCTTGTCAGACGCTTCACAGATAAGAGTCCTCCTTGTAGATCAGGAACATAAAGTACATCTTTTACTGGTATTGCTAAATTGTGTCCCGCATCATTGGGGCATACAAGGGTTCCATGCCCATATCCTTCTGCACATATTTTACTCCCATCTGCGAGGTAAATAGTCTCTTTGTTATTCAGATCAAGTTCTGTGAAAAAACTTCTATCACTTGTCATGTGACTGGTTGCTCCAGAGTCAATGCACCAGCCTTGCAATATATGATTATCTGTCACTTTAAATGTGGCATTCCACTTCCCTTCACTTGAATCAGAAATTGTGGCTTTCACTTTCTGTTTAGTATAAGAGGGACTTAGGGACAGGAATCTCTCACCTTGAGGAGAGCACCAGTGAAGGTGTGTAGTGAGTCAAAAGCAAATTGAGGATCTATTACATCCAACAGAGGGCGCATGAGCTCCCCAGCTCCTTTTCCCATAATGCCTTGTGATAGTATAAGAGGGATGCTGACTCATCTGCTCTGCTTTCCATATAGTGCAGTCTTTCTTTATGTGTCCTTGTCTGCGGCATCTAAAGCACACTCTGGTTTCCTTCCTGTGTGACCTTTTGTCTGTAGCTTTAAGGGAAGTCTTGGACTGAGTTTCTCTATAATCATGTGTAGACTCCTTTCTTCGCTGATACTCATCTATGAGCCTGGTCTTTACGAATGTTAGTGTCAGATCTGTCTCAGGCCGTGTCTCCAGCGCATTGATCAGTGCAGTGTATGTGTCAGGTAAACTGCATAATAAAATGGCTGCAGCATGACTGTCTGTTATATTCTCACCGATTGATCTGAGTTGTGTGATCACTTCCAGCATGGCATTTATATACTCCTGCATGTCCTGCTCTCTACTAAGCCTCATTTTGTAGAGTTTCCTCAACAGAAACAACTTGCTGTTTAAACTGGATCTCTCATGCAGTCTTTTCATTACATCCCACATGCCTTTCGCTGTATTCTCACTGCGTATGTGAATAAGCTGATCATCTTCTACTAGTAAGCTTATAGTGGCCCGTGCCCGTCTGTTTTTCCTGTCCCAGTCCTAATAATTATCTTGTGGTCTCTCTGTAGTGATAACTTCCCACAAGTCATCCCTGGATAATAGCATTTCCACTTTAAATTTCCATAGCTGATAATTGTCATTGTTCATCTTGGCCACTGATAGTTTAGGTTCTGAACTACAGGCCATTCTCCCTCCTTTATATATATAGGAACAGTCTTACTTCTGTACAGGAGATGTCTCTGTGGAAGCTTCCTTATGTCGATCTCTGCATCTGCCGCACTGTCTTCCGTTCTGGACTTCACTCTGCCTGGGCTGCTTCTGGTTACTGGGGTTTATCCGGTTACTGAGGCTTCATTTGATCACTGGAGCTTCATTTGATCACTGGGGATTCATTTGATCACTGGGTCCATAACCTGTTGCAGAGTGCGATTGCTGGATGTGGCAGAGTCAAAAACAGATAGACAGTTGTATATAACAGGAACAAAACTTTAGTGAAACATGAGTGCAGTAGTACACACACAAATAACAAATGTTCCTACCCCAAAACACTTGGGGCAAAAAAGGAAATGAAAGTTGGTTAATGTTAATGAACTGACTGAAACAGAAAATGACATACACTTTTTTTGATGTGTTATTAGTACAAGCACATACCCGCAATAAACAAATCTCCCACAGATCTGTCGGACTAGCCTATACACAAACAATTTCAGCTGACAGGTGACCGAAAAAAATCCAACACAACCAATTTTTTGTGGTGACCAACTTTAGTTGACTGACGGCTATGTGGAACAAACATTCACAGGTTTATGTACAAACTAGTTGCTTGCCAACTGTTCAAAATGTGCCACAAAAAGACTTATTGTCACTTACTGTATTACCTTACAATATGGTCTATACTAAAAACAATGTGGTTGAGTGTGTATGATTTATCTTCCTCTCCAGACATTATATGGGTGTAGCTGCTTGAAGTAGTATTTACTAAGACTGCTCTATATATTATGGTACCTAATTAGTAATCATAAACTGTTTCTAGAATGTTACCAATTTATTATATCGAACATAAATTGAGGAAGATATAGAGGAAAGTATGAAAAAACTGTCACTTTGTCAGTTTGTATAGCTTGTAAATAGTTGGAAATATACTTCAAGCTGCTTCTTCCTCATGAAGCTGTCACATACAGTCTGTTTTATTTTTGCATGTTTTTGTCATGACATGGCCAAGTCATGCACAGTTAATACATTTCCCCTACATTATCCTCTTCCTGTAAAGGATGTATTTAGTGAAGAGAACATCACTTACTGGTTAGTTACTAGAAGAGTGAAGAAATAAGCACTGAGGGATGAAAAACTGCAGTGTTTAAGTGCCTTCTTGTGGTCATACCTTGTACTGCAGTCTCTCTCATTACCTTCACTCAATACATGTGCTGAAACCATCATAAGAGCGGGGAAAGCTAAATAGCTAACTAGATGACAGAATCAAAATACTAGTCATACCAAAACTTAGAAATGTTGTGTTACATACACATCAACATAACCTAATCTATGCAGCTTGTGTTCAATATGCAAATAATCAAACTCTCCAAAGGAGTTGGGTCACAGCTTCTTGGTTTAACAATCCCAGCCTGCTCAGCAGCAGAGCATATAGCTCAGAGATCTTGAGTAAATGGTAATGCTATGGCTATATTAACAGAACCAAGTTGCTTGGCCATGTGTTCTCCCAAACCCAATTCAGCCCTTGTGATGAAAAAAACATATCCACACAGATCTGTGAAACACATGGTAGAGAATAATCTCCTTCTTATGAATATAACCAATTACTGTATTTAGAAGTAGTATATGTTGTATTTATGGTGCATAACTAGCTAATAACCAGCTATGTCTCATTGTCTGAGCTGTACACTGCTACTGGTCAGCTCAGGATTTGTGAACCAAGACATTTTAACCCTACTATTTTGCTTGGTCAGTTATATTTTTACATAATGTACAGTACATTTAGAAATTTTGTAGTAGGGGGGCTACCATGTGTACATGAAAAGTACCACAATTTCTGGTCTTAATATAACTTCTATTTTGAAGTTTTTATAAGTTTCCTTGTCTATATGCTGTATCTCTAGTTATCATTCTTTCTGAACTGCTGGGTGGAGAATAGTTACCACAAACTGCATACAGTGAGTACAGGAGAATCTGTTCTATAATTTTCTCTCACAGGACTATATAGAACATATATAGTGTTGAGCGAACCTGAACCCCATTGAAATCAATGGGGACCCGAACATTTTGACCCAAAAATGGCTATATTTTTTTTTTTTTTTACTTTTTAGTGATGTCCCACTATGGGACCTGAGCCAACGATACACTGATCACTGGTTCAGCACTATGGACTGCAGTACATTGTATTGCAGTCTATAGAGGAAGTCTACCTATGCAGACACATAGGCTGACTTCCTCTCTTCTTGGCAGGATCAACCAGGTACTTGGGGCTCCTAACAGCCTGGGGTCACTGACCAGACCCCAGGCTGCAGAAGATACATATGGGCATCCCCCGATCTCGCTTCAGGGGGTGCCAAGGGAGACATTTGGCATGACGGAACCCCTTGGAGGCCGCGGTCAAACATCTCCGATCGGGGGTTAAGGAGCAGGGTGTTAGCTGTCAGCTACAGCTAACACCTGCTCCCGATGCTGCCCGCGGCATTCAGTTTCAATGACAAACACCTAAGATGCCGCAGTCGCTATTGACCGTGGCATCTTAAGGGTTAAACATCGGGGATCGGTGATAACACTGTCCCCGCTGTTGCAGTGGGAGCCTGGCTGTCAGATACAGCTGGGCTTCCATGGTGATCGCACAAGCTCTGCTTCTGAACTCGCTCGAACACCATCACGTGCGTGTACGTGGGGATGCGGTAACTACCCACATTCTCCCACGTACATGTACTTGACAATGTGTGAAGGGGTTAAAGCTGGTTGATTGGCTGCTCTGCTATGTATTGATGTGTGAGAAATGCTTTGGTTACATCACACTCTTCCCCCTGCCCTCTTCAGACATTTGACCTGCAGTCCAAGATGGCTAGAGCTGTGATTTTCAGTGAAATTAATTTTAGTAGAGCAGTGAAAGGGAGCAGAGAAACAGCTTGATATGAGCAGAAATAGAAATTTTTCTGATATGTTGCAAAGTTTCTTATAGTTGCCTGAATTATTATTAATAATAATAATATTTTTATTATTATTATTTATGAAAAGTTTGTTAAAATGAGAGCCTACTTTATTCAAAATGTGATAATTCCTCTAGCCAGATTTGAGCTATAATGAAGGTGAATGCATATTTTGTGTAGAGAATAAGTACAGTCTATACAATCCTTTTAACTTGCAGTGCAACATGAGTGACATTATCCATATACAGTGCATTAATAGAATGCAATATATTTTATCAGAGTGGTCTACAGCTGGTATAAAACTCCCAGATTGCACGCATCTCTTGTCTACAACTCGTGACTGTAAATCTGTTGTGTTCTTTGACCTCAGCTTTAGTAGGCATTTTGATAGTAGTTATCATTCTCCATGTGATAGTGTCATAGAGAACAATTATCCAGGGTGCGTTCCTTGAAGAACATCTAAAGTTAAAAAAAACTGTGTCCAGCGTATTATTACTGAAAGTGATGAATACATATAATTAAATAGAACACATTGATCTGCCCTTCTCATTAGCACTTTAATTCATGGTAATAAATTATTCCCAGGCAAATGTTCATGCCAGCCTGCTTAATTATGTGTGCCAATAAAATGGCCCTTTAACTAAAACACAGTCACATAATTAATTCATAGAGATTGCTCTACGTACTACATCACTTTCCAGAAGATGTCACAAAGAATATATCATTTGCTTTAGACGTTCAGATCAAAAATCTGCTTTTCTAGACTACCAGCAATGTCATCAGGGTAGATTGGTGTATATGCTGTCTGCTGTAATACCTGGTATACGCAATCAAGCAATCATTGTGTTACTATATTTATGAGACTGGAAAACAATGCCATTAAATGACACTTCCATAATGCAGTTCCAAGAAAAGAGAGCAGAAAATGCGCTGTATGTGACTGTAAGAGCTTCATTTCTGAATCATCTAATACTCTGCATTAGATTCAGGGCAGCCGAATCTTTACTACAGCAGCAACTAATGGCAGGAAATAACAGTTGGGTTACACATGGATGAAGCCTTGTTGTGAAGCTTTGACCTTAACTATAACAGTTTAATATGAAAAAATACAGCCAAACACACAACATTCAAGAAAAAAAAAAATCAAGATTTTCTTATTAAACATGGCAAATAAAAATAGAAGCAATTTTGTTGTTCTTAATAAATAAAATATTTATTACTGGGGTTTTATATTAATATATAAAGCCTAAAAAGGGTAGTTAGGGAACTGTGCTATTAACACTCCTCAACCAGGGATGCGCTATCCATAAAGTAAAGTAAGTACTTTACATCAGGTAGTACCCTTTTTGCAGGATTTATTTTATATAGCACACAGTTCATTACTGCTCCTTTTCATCCTTAGACCGGGGGCCCAATGTTGCGTAAACCGTGGAAACGCCACGGACAAAAACGTGCCATTTTACAGTCACCGCATTGTAAGGAATCCCATCCACACCTTATGAAAAAATACGCGCTGCGGACACGCTGCGATTTCCAAAACCGTCGCGGTTTTGGAAATCACAGCATGTCAATTATACCCACGGAAATGCCGACGGTTTCCCCATAGGTATAATTGAAACAGAAAGTGCACAAAGGAAAACTCTGTGGACTTTCTGTGAAAACCGCTGTAGGAAAAACTGCAATGCGTTGCTGCCGCGGTTTTTCCTGTAGCGCAGCTCTGTACACTGTAGAGCAGCCTGGAGAGGTACTACAGTCATGGCCAAAAGTTTTGAGAATGATACAAATATTAATTTTTACAAAGTCTACTGCTTCAGTTTTTCTAATGGCAATTTGCATATACTCCAGAATGTTATAAAGAGTGATCAGCTTAACAGCAATTACTTGCAAAGTCAATATTTGCCTAGAAAATGAACTTTATCCCCCAAAACACATTTCAACATCATTGCAGCCCTGCCTTAAAAGGACCACCTAACATCGTTTCAGTGATTGCTCCATTAACACAGGTGTGGGTGTTGATGAGGACAGGGCTGGAGATCAATCTGTCATGATTAAGTAAGAATGACACCACTGGACACTTTAAAAGGAGGCTGGTGCTTGCCATCATTGTTTCTCTTCTGTTAACCATGGTTATCTCTAAAGAAACACGTGGAGTCATCATTGCACTGCACAAAAATGGCCTAACTGGGAAGAGTATTGCAGCTAGAAAGATTGCACCTCAGTCAACAATCTATCGCATCATCAAGAACTTCAAGGAGAGAGGTTCCATTGGTGCCAAAAAGGCTCCAGGGCGCCCAAGAAAGACCAGCAAGCGGCAGGACCGTCTCTTAAAAGTGTTTCAGCTGCGGGATCGGGCTACCAGCAGTGCAGAGCTTGCTGAGGAATGGCAGCAGGCAGGTGTGAGTGCATCTGCACGCACTGTGAGGCGGAGACTCTTGGAGCAAGGCCTGGTCTCAAGGAGGGCAGCAAAGAAGCCACTTCTCTCCAGAAAAACCATCAGGGACAGACTGATATTCTGCAAAAGGTACAGGGAGTGGACTGCTGAGGACTGGGGGAAAGTCATTTTCTCTGATGAATCCCCTTTTCGATTGTTTGGAACATCTGGAAAACAGCTTATTCGGAGAAGAAGAGGTGAGCGCTACCACCAGTCTTGTCTCATGCAACTGTAAAGCATCCTGAAACCATTCATGTGTGGGGTTGCTTCTCAGCCAAGGGAATCGGCTCTCTCACAGTCTTGCCTAAAAACACAGCCATGAATAAAGAATGGTACCAGAATGTCCTCCAAGAGCAACTTCTCCCAACCGTCCAAGAGCAGTTTGGCGCTCAACAATGCCTTTTCCAGCATGATGGAGCACCTTGCCATAAAGCAAAGGTGATAACTAAATGGCTCAGGGAACAAAACATAGAGATTTTGGGTCCATGGTCTGGAAACTCCCCAGATCTTAATCCCATTGAGAACTTGTGGTCAATCATCAAGAGACGGGTGGACAAACAAAAACCAACAAATTCAGACAAAATTAAAGCATTGATTCTGCAAGAATGGACTGCTATCAGTCAGGATTTGGTCCAGAAGTTGATTGAGAGCATGCCAGGGAGAATTGCAGAGGTCCTGAAGAAGAAGGGTCAACACTGCAAATATTGACTTGCTGCATTAACTCATTCTAACTGTCAATATAAGCTTCTGTTACTCATAATATGAATGCAATTATATTTCTGTATGTGATAAAAACATCTGACAAACACACATAAAAACCAGAGGGCAGCAGATCATGTGAAAATATAATATTTGTGTCATTCTCAAAACTTTTGGCCATGACTGTACAAGCTCTGTTCCATTCACTTGAATGTTACTGAGCTTGTAGCCATTTTACAGTACTTAGGCACTAGCAATAAAGGGGTTGTCCAGTTCCAGACCAATATTGAAAGGCAAATGTCATGCTTTGTATAATGAAAAATTACCTGACCAAGGACTGATATTTATCCACTAGAAAATCAGAATGAATGACAGCAAGCAGAGATATAGAAAACCGGGAGGAATTGATACAGAAAGGATATTGGAAAATTGTAGAACTTTTCTTTATACAAACAATAAGTTGTCTCTCAATACAGGTCTGAAATTGAATAACTTCTTCAAGTAGTGGCAAAGTCTGTGCTGCACCCAGTTTTACATGCTTAATAGCTAAGACTATATTACGCTGATTAATAAATCTTTTTGTAAGGTCCCTGTGTGCTATATGCATGCAGCAAATATCATTTTCACACATACAATATATACATCTGGGCATACACAACAGAGGCATTGGAGTTGGGCAGCTAATATTATAAAGCCTGCCCATGGAAATGTAAATACAACAAATTGTGATACCCGGCAACACCAGAGTAAGTTTTTATCTTTATTACCCATTTGACAAATCACGGTCACTATGCAAAACTGTATCAATACTATTAGTTTCTCTGCAGAGCTGTAGTTAGGCACTGTGCAACCTGATGCAACCTGTTCTTCCGCACAGATTAGGATTTACTACAGTTACTCATTGTTACTGCTATACTGCACAAATACAGATGTAGTAATCTTTAACATTACAGGCGAATCATGCTAGAATCATCCACTTTCTATGTTAAAGAGCACCTGTCGCCATACACAAAATGCTAAATGCAATACACCATTAGATTGCTGCTGTGCTCTTAACCAATTTGTCATTTATTTTTTAAAAAGCCATCCACCCGTTCAAAGACATGTAAACTGGCTCTGATCCTCCAGGTGGGCAGTCATATATTATTTTCTCAGAGAAATAAAAAAAGTCAAAAAGTTACTGCTCAATTGGAGAATCGGAGCTAGATTTCTTAGAACCTTCCAGGGGCCATAACAGAGGGAATAAAGAAGATGGCACCCTGATTAATTACATTTTTATGGTTACTAAGGAGTATTGATAGTGGTTAGTTAAAGTAAAGAATTCCAGTAAAGTCGCCATACTTCAGTCCAAAGTTATGCAAATTTCATAACAGATACTTACAAGTTCAATAAATAAATAAATGAATTATTGTTTTTGTAAGTCTTTGCAAGAGTGAGAAAGAATGTATACTAACTGAGCAACATACAGGGGCATCTCAATAAATTAGAATATCTTTGAAATGTTCATTCATTTCAGTAATTCAGTAATACAATTCATAATCAGAGTCTTCCATGATCGTGTGTCCTACTGAACCAGACTGAGGGACCATTTAAAGGCTTAGGAAACCTTGGCAAATGACACACTGAATTTACAATACTGAACTTTTTTACAATATTGTAATTTTCTTAGATTTAGGTTTTCATTACCTGTAATCCATAACCAACATTTACAGAAATAAAACACTTGAAATAGCACACTCTGTGTGTAAAGAATCTAGAAAATATAGGAGGTCACTTTTTAATTTAATTACTGAAATAAACGTTTCAAAGATATTTTAATTTATTGAGATGCACCTGTACTACAAGCTTTTGAGAGAATTAAAGGGAGTCTGTCATCAGGAAACTCGATATCAAAACAGCCACAATATACTGAAAACCATCATACCTTTAGACAGTCCAATAGATTCAACATTTTTTTGAAAAAGCTGATTTAAGAAATATGCAAATGTGGCTCAAGTGTCAGAGCTTTCAAGAGTTTTGTATCCATGTTTGAAAACAGACTCTGCACCTTTTTTAAAACATTCAAGAAAGTGATGCATCTATTGGTATGATGGTATACAGTACACTGAAGTATACTGTCCCCTTCAATGCACAGTGACTGGTGTGATAGAGTTTTAGTGGTGATGGACTGCCTTTAAGTTCCTTAAATAAGGCAAGAGTATCATCAGCTTCAAGCAGTGTCCACCCTAGCCCATCCACATCCCATTTACTTTAATCCTCACATAGAGGAGAACCTTCAGGCAAAGAAATAAAACTAGAGAGAAACTGCACTCCTCTTCATAGAGTCAGTTATCAGAGTTTGTTAGGGCATTATAGGCACTAAATATGTATAGCATACATTATTTATCATGGAAAAGTCACTATTTGGCTCTGCGTGGTCACACAACCACGGTATGGCTCTATGTGGGAAAACAATGTTGCTCTTGTAGATATTTATTTGCACATAATGTTGTACTACAGGGGCACTTTGTGGCTCTATGTGGTAATGTAGCATACACTATGCACCCCATCTAAGGCACTCTCTGAGCAGTATACCCTAACCACTAATTGGGACCTGTATTTAAGTTATATATGACACTTTCCAGGCAATATGCTTATCTGGGGAATGTACAGTACTTTTAATTCAAGGCCTGTTTGTTACTATGGCATGTATGTATGTACAGTATATATGGCTTGGTATGGTATGTTTTTGCTGCATTCCCATTCTATGCATGCCAAAATTGCTGTCCAACTCTGCAGTATCCACACTGAGTGTATTCGTACATTTCAGGATGTTCTGTATTTCAACCAGCAAGAAACACTGGAGGCAGATTTACTAAGTGAAATGTGCCAGAACTCTATTGGAAATTATAATCTAAACAATTTGTACTAATGTATTATATTTTTGACATATAAAAAGTGTTATGGGAGTGTGGTTGAAAGGTGTCATAAAATCCCCCATATTTATTAAAGACATGCACAATTTCCTGGCGCAATTCACTGGTGTTCATGAACACGTTATAAGATGGGGAAAGGAATAGAGATGTATTTAACAAGCCTAGAGAGATGTGCCAAACATATTTTGCCACACTCGCTATGTAGATAAATTGTGCCATAAAGCAATGTACAGTATCATTTAACACTATTGATAAATCTGATGAAACTGGTATTATGGGACTTTATATGAGGAATAAAGAGAAATGGTATGAAATGTAAAAGAAAAACTTAATAAATAAAGTTCAAGCTAATAAACAACACAACTGTGATCAGAACTTTGTGAAAAATTTTGAAGATAACATTTTTTTCAGATTTTTTAATTACAAGTAAAGTGCAGGATGTGGGAATGGTAAAATGTATTTGCTACCCATATTATATAAATGAATAATTTATAATAAAACATAGTTAATTGTTGATTTTAACAGGATATGGTAGATGTAGAAGGCAAAATTATTATAAATGCACTTCTTATTAATACTGTTAATGACAGCAAATACTAATGCATAAAATATCACTTACAAAAAGTATAAGTAAAAGCAGCACTAAAATAGTCATACATAATAAGCTGGAATCAAGGTAGTCATGGTATCATTTTATACTCCTTAATCAATGACAGTCAATGCTTATGTAAGGTTGTCGTCCAGCCTTATGATATTGATTATCTATCCTTTGAATATGTCTTTGATATCATATTGATGGCGGTCTGACATCCAGAACACCAACCAGTGCACTATTTTTCATAGTCATCTTCTTTATCCAAAAGTCCAGAAATGAAGAGGGTTTTGTTTCCACAGATGAGAGGTTTTTTTTTTGTTTTTTTTTATAATTAATTCTTTGAGGGCATCTGAAATATTTTCTAGTTCTACAGCAGGTCAATTTATTTTGACGAGTCTTCTTCTTTGGTTAATATAAAAATGAGGTGTCCCTGTTTACTTAATAATACCATAATCCTTAGTTAAAATAAATTGTATTTATTGAATTTAAAGTGGTTGTTTCATGAATAACACTTACTGTATTTCCTACCCACAGTATAGGGAATAAGTGGCTGATTGGTGAGAGTCTGACCTCTGTGGCTCCCATCAATCAAATGGTAGTCATACATGTCTGCTGCCACTCCATTCAAATCTAAGAACTGCAGAAGGTAGGCGACTACATACACTGGTTAGCTTCAGCAGTCCCATAGAGATAAATTAGGTGTCAGCAGCCATGTCTGGCCACCAGTCCATTTAAACCAAGGGATTCCCGTCCTTGTGATCTGTGGGTGGTCCCAATAGTCAGACTCAAAGATCAAACACTTATTCCCTATACCAGGGGTAGGCAACCTTCGGTACTTCAGCTGTTGTAAAACTACAATTCCCAGCATGCATACTTGCTCTGCTGTTCTTGGAAATGAATGGAGCATGTTGGGAGTTGTAGTTTCACAGCAGCTGGAGTGCCGAAGGTTGCTGACCCCTGCCCTATACTATGGAGAGTGAATAAATGTTGTATGTGGAATAATCCCTTTAAGAAACGTCTGTTCAAACAAAAGTTTTATGCTTAATTTTGAGTTTTATGTTTTTTTAAAGCAAATAAAAATGAGGCATTTGCCTGTTCTTCTTCTTTGTATATATGTCAGTAGTCACTGTTTTTATGATTTTACAGATACAAGGTAGTGTCAAACAGAGCACCACAAGCATAATGAATTAATGATAAAAATCAATGGATGCTCTGCTTTGTTTGGAACACATCAATATTACATTTATTCAGCTGTCTTTGTATCTTACTTCACAGCTTAAAAAAACATAAACATCTCTAATGCAACTTAAAAGTTCTGCAAGTTCTAAAGAAACTTTTCATTTTAGGAAGTGCAAAATATATTTAAACTAAGAAGTGAATCTAACAATGACTGATTAACTTGTTTTCAGCAGAATAGGCAGAAGGTACAGGCTGGGATCGCTGTTCTATCACAAAACAAATACTTGTTTCTTCTTAACTAGCTTCATAATCAATAACCCTTAGGAGGAAATGTGTACCATTGTAAAATGCGCACAGTTTCGCTATAAAATGAGTCCTCTACAGAATGAGACATTGTGAAGAGAGCCGTACTTTCCAAAACATTTTTTTTTTCAGTTATTGTCTTTACCAGAAATCTATTGTCAAGATTTTTTTGTTCACAAGCCCAAAGAAATATCTGTGTGTCATATTTAGAACATGATGTTCTTGTCATGGCTGGCAGAGTCTGTACTACTTGCAAACTAGACAGGGCCGATTTATTGGGGCTAGTCTTAATCCTTTTGTGCATGGTGCGAGATGTGCCAGAAATATAGAGAATCGAAATATGTCCACTCTCGTTTTTTTTCAAACTGTGCAGGAATCTAGTTTTAACGAAGCCAATAGCTTCCTTTCATCAGTCAGGTGCAAGCTACTTTTCACTTGCGTTCAGAGCTGGCTTGTGGTACCGCAGTACTGTGGTCCCAATATGGATGAGATGGAGAGTCATGTGACTCAACCTGTCCATCAGCAGCCTCCATTGAATAATACTGGGAAGAATTGAGCAGGTCCCATTCTTCTCTGCTGTGCATCGTGCTATTCAATGAAAGCTGCAGATGGATGAGTTGAGTCACATGACCTTCCATCAGCATAAGGGTCAGCTCCAGGCTTCTGTGGGCTCTTGGGCAACAAAGCCTCAGCAGGCCTGTTTGCAGTACAATGAGGGAACGGTTTGTTCCTCTAAAGGATGAGCAAAAAATTCCTTAGACTGAGTGACTATTTCTGCAGTATACCTTCTGGAATTGCTGTAAGGCTTCCACAATTTTCAACAATTGCATTGCAAAGTCTGAAGACCATGGGTGAGGCCTGCAGCAATAATTGACATGTTGTGGGTTTAAAGCTACTGTACTTTTAGTTGCAGCATGTAGATGAGATGTAGAAATCTCATCCACCATGCTGCTACTATAGATGGTGACCCCTTAGTACCCCTACACTAAATAATGCCACCCCTAATGGCCCATTCAGTGTAATGTCCTGTTTAGTGCCCCCACATAGTATAAGGTCCTCTTGTGGCTTTTCCACTGTATAATGTCCCCTTTATACCCCCACACCATATAATACCCCCTTATACCCCCAGTGGACCCCACAAAGTATAATGGCAGCCTTATGCCCTCACACAGTATAACGGCCCCTTATTTGACCTACAAAATATAATGGTCCCCTTATGCTCCCATACAGTATAATGGTCTACTTATATCTCCTGTGCATAATGGCCTTCTTATGCCCCCATACAGTATATTCGCACTTTATGCACCCACTAGGCATAATGACCCCTTAAATGCTTCTCTCATGGCCTTACAAATGCCCCTTATGTCCCTACAAAGACTATTACCTCCCTTATTTCCTCTAAAAAAATATGTAAAATGGCCCTTATGCACCCAGAAAATGTAATGGTCCTCTTATGTCCCCACACAGTATAATGGTTCTCTATGCTCCCACACAATAAATTGGCCCCCTTTATGTGTCCACAGTATATTGTCCCCTTATCCGAAGTATAATGGCCCATTATGTCCCCACAAAGTATGAATGATCCCTTATGCCCCCACAAAGTATATTGTCCTCCTTATGTCTCCACAAAGTTCAAAGTATTATGAGCCTTTAAAACACTTAAAAAGAATATTGCTCCCTTATGCACCCACAAGGTATAATGGCCTCACTCACTTCTCTAAGCTCCCTGGACTTCCTCTCTCTTCCCTGCTATGGCTGACCTGCTAAGCAAACTACCCTCTATCTCCTTCTATAGAGTGCAATTTTCAGAAGAGAAAGTGAATAAATAAATAAAGGTGCATCTGTGACTTCTGCACAGTACTCTAGTCTGTTTTTCACTATTTTATAAAGGCCTTATTCTTCTTCTTTTTATTATTTCAGCCTCTTGCAGCAGACAAATCAGTATCAGCTCAACTTTCACATTAATTAAAATGATATTTTCATCAGTGTTGGCACCAGTCTGGTGTATGTTCAGTGTAATGATTAATAAGCTGGATAAACACAAGTCATATTTTCAGTAATCTCTCACCGAGCTAACACAAATAAAAATATAATGCAAAATCATTGTATGAACTTATACAAATTTAGAACATCTGACAATCTCAGAAAGTATTAAGTTAATAATTAAGTACATAAAAAATTGAGCGCCTCAATGAATGTCAGTGTGCCCATGTGGCTAAAGTCCATTAAAGTTAATAACCACAGGAAGTAGTAACAAGCAATTTGCATTTTTGTCTGTTTTTGTCAAAAAAAAAAAAAAAAAATGTACAGTCAATATAATTTCCTCTATTATGAAGTAATTTTCATAGAAGCTCTGTCACTTCTCCTCTCATTTTAGTAAATGCATGTATTCTTCATATGCCATAACTATGTGGGATCACTTTTTGTTAAGAACTCTGTATTGAGATATTCCTCTGGTATTCCACCTGGAAATGTATGACTAAACTGACAAATGCGCATTACCATGCTCCTTGTCAATAGAGTGGGTTTCATCACGCACTGACAGCTACGATTGGACAATGAAGCCCTTTCACAAGAGGAATGGTAAAACACTTTTATTATTTATATATTTCCATATGTATAAAATGTAGAGTTCTACAAAAGTATTTCTTAGAATTGTTATATCTAGGGCAATGCAAGGTTGTGATAAAGACGGTTCTTTGACCCCCTTCCTGATGTCAGATGTACTATACATGTATGTCAGTAGTGGCAGGCATTTTCCGTAAAATACTGTACACCTACTATATGTTGTGGTGAGCATGAGGGCACAAGATCTGGGTTGCTTATGACATATAGTAGTTTAGCAATGGCCTCAGGTCTGCCATCTTAAAGAGGTTGTCGAGGCTTTTTTTTTTTTTTTTTTTTTTAAATATGCCGGGGAATGTGAAAAAAAATAATAAAAAATCATGCTTACCTGTCCCCGGGGCTCCGGTGTCCTCCCAGCACGGTCTGATACTTTTGCTCTGGTGTCTTCCTGAATTCCACTGAAGCCGCTGATTGGCATTCACATCACCGCTGAATCCAATCAGCGGATTCAGCCAGACTCAGGAACAGACCCGTGATGTCACAGATAGTGACATCGCATGCCCTTCACATGTGACTAAGACTTCGGCTACACGTCATCACTGGACCGAGAAGACCGGATTTTTTTTTTTTCACTGCCCTGGCTGATTTAAATATTAAATGAGTTGTCCATTTTTGCCTGGACAAACCCATTAGGGTACCTATTAGGCTTTGCTAGACACATTGGCCAGTTTTAATAAACTGATGGTGATATTTTCCCTTATCTAATGGAATTTCCTAGCATCACTTGGAGGAGATCTAGGGATCTTAAAGACATATTGACCAGCAGCCATTACATACCTAAACCACCAAAAAATATTTTTGGGAGTAGTGGTCCTACATGGGCCTTCTAGCCATGTGGAAAATGCAGCATGTGCTGCTATATGGTCAGATCAATTCATTTTTGCGATTCCTCAGGTGCTAGGAATTTCAGGATATTTCATAACATAACCTGCAGCACACAGGCAGTTATTTACTATGCCACCTGTCCATGTAACCGCATATATATAGGGATGACTACCAAAGCCCTTAAACTTTGGTTTCAGAACATGTGAGCAGAATTCAGTCAGCAGCTACTGTTTAGGATCTAGAGAGATTGCAGCCAATTCCCCGTTATTTCAAAGATTTCCATAATTGTAATCCCAAGGGCTTTAAAGTCTTTGGGATAGATAGAGTTCAGTTGGGATCAAGAAGGGGTGATGAATGAGGTTGTTAGTTATAAACAGTTTCTATAATTCTCAGTGGTGGTTGTTATTGTTTTTAATTGGTGGGGCAATATTTTTATAGTTTTGTATTTGTTTGTGGTGTCTTAATCATTATTCTCTGTATTGTGTATACTGCACTATTGACCGCATGTGAGATCGTATACATGGGTCACAGTTGTCATCCTTCCTTTACTGGTTTTTGTCAACTTCATGTGGACAAACGTTCTTCACTTCCAGTATAGGGAAGAATTGGAAATTGAGTTGCAAGAAGAAGATGAAATATTTTTTTTTCATTTTTATGTTTAGAATTAATTTTTTATTTTTTTTTTATTTATAGTTTATTACTATTTATTTTTATTTATTTATATACAAAATTAATCAAATATTTTTTGTGGGGTTTCTTATTTATATGTAGTTCACATTGTATTAGTTTGCAATTTGCATCTTCACTTTTTGACACTTTTTATCACTATTACATTGTGTGTACTCGCATCTTACATGTTTTGTTCACATCAATTTTTCATGTGCTGATGTATTTATGTAATTTTATGTATGGACATATGCCTATAATTTACATCTTGTTATGTATAACATATTTGCATAATTGCGCTTTCACTTTGTTTATGGTATTTTTCATATATATACAGTCATATGAAAAAGTTTGGGCACCCCTATTAATCTTAATCATTTTTAGTTCTAAATATTTGGGTGTTTGCAACAGCCATTTCAATTTGATATATCTAATAACTGATGGACACAGTAATATTTCAGGATTGAAATGAGGTTTATTGTACTAACAGAAAATGTGCAATATGCATTAAACCAAAATTTGGCCGGTGCAAAAGTATGGGCACCTCAACAGAAAAGTGACATTAATATTTAGTAGATCCTCCTTTTGCAAAAATAACAGCCTCTAGTCGCTTCCTGTAGCTTTTAATCAGTTCCTGGATCCTGGATGAAGGTATTTTTGACCATTACTCTTTACAAAACAATTCCAGTTCAGTCAAGTTTGATGGTCGCCGAGCATGGACAGCCCGCTTCAAATTATCCCACAGATGTTCAATGATATTCAGGTCTGGGGACTGGGATGGCCATTCCAGAACATTGTAATTGTTCCTCTGCATGAATGCCTGAGTAGATTTGGAGCTGTGTTTTGGATCATTGTCTTGCTGAAATATCCATCCCCGGCGTAACTTCAAATTCGTCACTGATTCTTGTACATTATTCTCAAGAATCTGCTGATACTGAGTTGAATCCATGCGACCCTCAACTTTAACAAGATTCCCGGTGCCGGCATTGGTCACACAGCCCCAAAGCATGATGGAACCTCCACCAAATTTTACAGTGGGTAGCAAGTGTTTTTCTTGGAATGCTGTGTTTTTTTGACGCCATACATAACGCCTTTTTGTATGACCAAACAACTCAATCTTTGTTTCATCAGTCCACAGGACCTTCTTCCAAAATGAAGCTGGCTTGTCCAAATGTGCTTTTGCATACCTCAGGCGACTCTGTTTGTGGCGTGCTTTCAGAAACGGCTTCTTTCGCATCACTCTCCCATACAGCTTCTCCTTGTGCAAAGTGTGCTGTATTGTTGACCGATGCACAGTGACACCATCTGCAGCAAGATGATGGTGCAGCTCTTTGGAGGTGGTCTGTGGATTGTCCTTGACTGTTCTCACCATTCTTCTTCTCTGCCTTTCTGATATTTTTCTTGGCCTGCCACTTCTAGGCTTAACAAGAACTGTCCCTGTGGTCTTCCATTTCCTTACTATGTTCCTCACAGTGGAAACTGACAGGTTAAATCTCTGAGACAACTTTTTGTATCCTTCCCCTGAACAACAATGTTGAACAATCTTTGTTTTCAGATCATTTGAGAGTTGTTTTGAGGAGCCCATGATGCCACTCTTCAGAGGAGATTCAAATAGGAGAACAACTTGCAATTGGCCACCTTAAATACCTTTTCTCATGATTGGATACACCTGGCTATGAAGTTCAAAGCTCAGTGAGGTTACAAAACCAATTTTGTGCTTCAGTGAGTCAGTAAAAAGTAGTTATTAGTATTCAAATCAATAAAATGATAAGGGTACCCAAATTTTTGCACCGGTCAAATTTTGGTTTAATGCATATTGCACATTCTCTGTTAGTACAATAAACCTCATTTCAATCCTGAAATATTACTGTGTCCATCAGTTATTAGATATATCAAATTGAAATGGCTGTTGCAAACACCCAAATATTTAGAACTAAAAATTATTAAGATTAATAGAGGTGCCCAAACTTTTTCATATGCCTGTATATATATATATATATATATATATATATATATATACACACACAAAAAGATTCAGACAGCACATCCCAATGTGAACAGGTGCAAGCTACTGTGGTAAAATGTATAAAAACAAAAAAGTGTAGCAGCACTCTGACACAGAACAAGGGTATATAGAGAACAGAGATAGCATTACTGCTATTATTGGCACCTACTGTTTGATCAAATATGTATAACTAAGAACCTCAAAATTTTAGTTTATACACCATATTAATTTGTAGGTGCCAATAATAGCAGTAATGCTATCTCTGTTCTCTATATACCCTTGTGCTGTGTCAGAGTGCTGCTACACTTTTTTGTTTATATATATATATATATATATATATATATATATATATATATATATAGTATATTTATATTTATTGTATGTTTTTCATTTATTATATTTTTGTGCATATAATTTTTGTATTTATGAATTTATTCGATTTTTGTGGTCTTTTTATGAAATCACATTATGTGCTACATTTATTGTTAGCATCTAACTTCTTTTCCTCTATATCTTTTAATGTTTATATATTTAGCGAATGTTTTGCTTTATAGATACTGATATTGTCCTGTGAATTCAACTCTTTTGTTGGCAATTCAATTTAACGTATTTTTTGGACTATAAGATGCACTTTTTTCCCCCAAATTTGGGAGGAAAATGGGCGTGTGTCTTATAGTCCGAAGGTGGGGTGTTTTGGCGGGGGGGCGCGGAGGAGCAGGGTCGCTGCATTGGCCCACTCCTGCTGTCGCTGGCTTCCTGCATTGGCAGGAGTGGGACGATGTGCGGGCCCTGGGCTGCAAGGACAGGGTTTCCCAGCGAACCCATCCTGGCATCCGCCATGCTATTACAGCAGATGCTAGTTCTCTAAAGATAATGGCACCACTCTGCTGCAGAGCGGTCGCCATAGCTACCGGGTCTCTGCTGTAATGTACTCTGTAGTGGACTCTGATCGCGGGCATTACTACTTCAAATAGTCCGCGATATAGTGTGAAAATAGCCCCCTGGGGCGCCCCGTACCTTTCTGGTTGCAGGATGGCTCCCACGCGGCGCAATCGCGGGAGCCGTCCTGTTCCTGTGATAGCCAGGAGCTTAATGAAGGCTCCCAGGCCTGTCATAGGAATATAACTACTGAGGCTGGTCTATGACCAGCCTCAATAGTAACGTACAGAATCTCCCATAGACTGAAATTCAGTTGTATTGCAGTCTATGGGACTTGCAATCAAATGATTGCAGGTTCAAGCCCCCTAGCGGAAGCTAATAAAATTATTTAAAAAAAAAAGTTTGAAAAAAAATTAAAAGCTCTAAATTATCCTCTTTCTCTTGAATACATATATAAGTAGAATATTACTGTGAAACACATACACATTAGGTATCTCTGTGTCCAAAAATGCCCGGTCTACAAACTTATAAAAATATTTTTCCCGTAGGGTGAACATCGTAGCAGGAAAGAAAATCAAAAGTGCCAAACCGCCATTTTTTTCACTGTTTCGTCTCTGATTTGAATAAAAAGTGATCTAAGCAGTAAACATTCCCCAAAATGGCATAACTAAAAAGTACACCTGACCCTGCAAAAAAAGATGACCTATGCATCCCCGTACAACTGCAAGGCCACCTGTCAATGCGGCTTTGCAGTTGTTGCAAAACTACAACTCCCATATATTAAATACTTTACCATTTTTTGCTTCAAAATTTTTTTTCCCTATTTTCCTCCTCTAAAACCTAGGTGCATCTTATGGTCTGGTGCGTCTTATAGTCCAAAAAATATGGTAGATGTAGAGGGCCCATACTGAGGCATGGAATGCATCGCTTCCGTGTACTGACGTCATTGGACCCGGCGTTCTGTAGCGGTCATGTGACGTGCTACATCAGTATGACATGGCCGCCGCACCCATGCATGTGCAGTCCGGTTCTTCTGACACCATCAATGCATGATACATCGACTTGTGCCACAAGTGGGTCCTCTCATCTCGGTCAAATGCTCTATATATTGCCATTCTGTGTTTTACCTCTCCTGATGAAGCCTCCCGGCAAAATGCATTGAGGTGGTTCCTAAACACTGTGTTTTTGATCTTGGGGATGTTGGAGTTATGGCAGCAGGTATAGACTCAATCTGTGTATTTCATTAGCACTGATAGAGACCCTTTTTTTATCACTGATGCTTGTATGGAATAGGGTCATCTAAGATCATGCATACAGTATTGGGCATCTAATATATGTTTAGGAATGGTTACACCATAAGCATTCTATTATACTAGGAGACTGCATCATTTTCTATGTGATATTTATTATAAGGTGATACCTACGTTGTCAGGTGTTTCATGCTACCACTGGGTAATCCTATGTTTGATATTTCATCACTGCTCAGTTTCATTTTAGTTAGTTATATCTAGCATGCATTTCATTATAAGTTCTTTGTAATTTCTATGCGTGCCCCCCAAACGCATAAACCTAATCCGCATAAAATAGCGGTTACCTTAGGAAACCCACGGACCCCATAGACTATAATGGGGTCCGTGTGGTTTCCGCCCAAAACGGGTGGAAAAATGCGGAGAGAAAAGTCCTGCTTGCAGCGCTTTTCTCTCAGGAGGAGAACGGAATCCCCAAACGTAGTACATGCGCAGGTGTGAACCCAGCGTCACTGTTATATATTTTTTATTGGTTTTGGATATTGGCTATAATGGGGTCCGTGTGGTTTCCGCCCAAAACGGGTGGAAAAATGCGGAGAGAAAAGTCCTGCTTGCAGCGCTTTTCTCTCAGGAGGAGAACGGAATCCCCAAACGTAGTACATGCGCAGGTGTGAACCCAGCGTCACTGTTATATATTTTTTATTGGTTTTGGATATTGGCAATACAATATTATATTTTTGTAATAATTGTTTGTTCTACGACTACACAAAACAAACTTTTTTTTGGGTCAGAGTTTTGCTAGACACATTGCCTGATAAGGTTCAAGCTGACTAAAATACTGCAGTGTATTAAAGGGGCTTTCCAGATATTGATAACCTATACTAAGGAGAGGTAATCAATAACAGATTGATGGGGGTCTGACACCCAGCTCCTCCATCAACTCAGCAGCTGATACACAGAAAATGGAGTAGGATTCAGACCGCACCATTCTCCATATAGTGGCTGAACTAACTGAGTCACTGCACTTTACTGTTCTGCAGCAAACCTAGTCTGACCACTACAGAAAGAACTATGGTGTCTGCTTCCTCCTTCATTATCTATGTATCAGCTGCTGAAAACAACTGATTGATGGGGAAGCTAGGTGCCGGACACCACTGTTCTGAAACTAAAATAATAATTTTACTTTAATTTTATCTGAGTAATTTAATAAGACTTCCTTTTCCTATGCGAGCCTTAATAAAGGCCTCAACTGGCTCAATTCTTCCAGATGTGCCAAACAGTCTGAAAGGTGCTTCTCTGTAATCTAAGAAGTACTTTCTGCAGGATGTCAGTCTGACTGTGAGGTTTTTCTTGTAGAGAAGTAGTTTCTGGAAGAATGAATGTCAAGGGAAGAAAAAGTGAGCACTACCACCTGTGTGTCCTGTGTCATGCCAACAGTAAATCATCCTGAGACCATTCATGTTTGGGGTTGCTTTTTATCTAAGGGAGTGGGCTAACACACAATTTCGCTTAAGAATACTGCCATGAATAAAGAATGGTATCTAAACATCATCCAAGAGCATCCTCTCCTAATGATCTTGGATTAATTTGGGGGTAAACAATGCTTCTTCCAGCATGATGGAGCACAATGTAACAAGGCAAAAGTGGCTCAGTGAACAAACCATTGAAATTTTGTGTCCATGGCCAGGGAGATCCTCAGATCTTAATCCCATTGAGAACCTACAGTCAATCCTCAAAGTGGGTGAGAAAACAAAAACACAGAAAATGTAATAAATTCCAAGCAAAGATTAGGCAAGAATGAGTTGCCATCAGTCACAATTTGGCCAAGAAGCTGATATCCAGTGTGCCATTGCAAATTTCAGAAGTCTTAAAAATAAGGGTCAACACTTTAAATAATGGGGCAGATTTATTATCGGCATTGCAAAATATCAGTATTTGTATGACAGGCTGCATAAAGCAGCCTGCCATACAAATGAATGTCAGACACAATAGGCTTCCGACTGTCATGGCAATGGAACGTCTGATCTCGTTAAGGGTGCCAGCAATCCTTGCCAAAATGGCGCTTTGGTGAGCTTTGCCCGAGGCGCCAGGGCCTAATCGGGGGCATTAGCGCTGAGTCCGTGTTGCATAATACAGCAGAGTCCAGGTGGCTATGGTGGCTGCTCAGCTCCTGAGTGACCACCATGTTTAACCCTCGTTTGGCTGAGTAGGTACAATTGTACCTATTCCTATGCAGCCTGTAATGTTGTAAAATTATGCAGCCTGACGAGGGTTAAACACCCAACATCCGCTGTACTATTATGGCAGATGTCAGGAAGGGGTTAAGGTAAATTTGCACATGCTAATCTAAGATTTTAAAAGCTTTGAACTTGACTTTTTAACAACAGAAAGCTTAGTAAGAGGCATCATAGGAAAGGTGATTACTGGATGCCGTACATGCTAGGATCAATTTAGGGTGGAAAAACCATCTAGCAGGTTCCCTTTAAGTCAAGGTGTTACATTCAGGCTGAAAATGACTGGAGAGGTGGTCATGCATATGCAGTCTTGCCCATCACTTTCATGGGACTTATGGAAAAAGAAGAGCAAGTGTTGTATAAAGCATTATAGGACTGCATTTGCCCATGTTGGAAGATACTGTATTGCTATTTGTTTTAATCTGCTCTGTTGTATATGTTTACATATGGTTAGTTTGAAGCCTTTACAGTGGTTTCAGCCAAGAGAATCCTAATTTTTCAGTACCTTTGTCTTTATTATCATGTAGTTATGCTTTGACTTTTATGTTGTACCAAGGACTTGTTTTAGTCAACATCAAACTACATAAAAAAACAGAAAATGAACAAAATGAATACGTCATTTGACTGCATATCAATTACCTTTTATGACTAGACTTGCTTTAACTTTACTTTTTAGAATATTTCATTTTTGTGTCTCTAATACAAAACAGTTGCATTTTACATGTTATATTTTCACTCCTTTTTATTTCTGCGTGTGAAGAAGAGTGATGGAAAAGAATAAATAAATTATGTCCACTGCAAATTATGTTATGTTACATAGCACCTTACATATTCGATATACATTTGTCTCAGCATGGTACTTCAGTGGCAGCCAAGCAATCTTTTCTCAGGAACTGTTTATATTAGAAATCTAGTTTTACTATATGCAAACCATTTGAAAAATGATGAGCATTGTATTTGTTAGGGGACATTCACACTATCATTATAAATGTCCATTGCTCTCAATCCTATGATAGACTTTAACAGTAGTAGAGCAAAAACCAGGGATGGATCAAAAGTATCATTGGTCCTTTAAAGGTTTTCACCCTGGTTGCATCTTCAAAAACTGCATCAACAAAACTTGAACGTGTATCTTTATCCTATAGGGCAATGCCAGACATTGTGGCAACTGCATGTGGACAAAGTCCCAATTAAAGATGAGCAAACCTCTCAAGATTCATTTCCCTTTGAAATTGGGTGGCTTGGGTCCCAGAATTGTTTTGTGTGAAACAAATTCGGTATGAACCACAACTTAAATTGACTTAAAATACTGTGCATAACACCGTCAGGACTTCAATTTATATAACCAATTTGTAGCTCTCTAAGGCAAAAACAGCCAAAGTTATGTCAAAGTGAAAGTGATGTGTACGTCTATGGAAAAACAGATGGTAAGCAGTGGATACAAACTCAGAGTTTAATCATACACTGTGCTGACACTCGCTTTTACAAATTTAAACATTTAAAACACTCCAAAAATTATGTTTTTTTGGGGGGAAAAGGTGTTTGTCCAAAGTTTTTTTTTTTTAGGTACACATGGTGGTTATATTGCAAAAAGTAATGTTTTTTTAGGAAAAATTAGCCCGTTTTGATGTATGTGGTACAGGTGTGATGTTATTTAGGAGACAAATTTGTGGCTGTGAGCCACTTGAAGAGTGATGAAGAATCTGGCTTTTCAAAAAAAAAAAGCCTCCAAAAATTATCCCTTTATAGGAGTAGATGTGAAATCAAACTGGTTTTGGCTCTTTTGATGCCAACACTGTGGCATTGGGGATAGCTGTGGCAACATGAGTGGCAGTAGAGCATGGAATGATATGATAGATCAGACCGCAGGGCATGTCTGACTGAGTGGTAGTGAGGGCTCATGTTTAGGAGTAGCAGGCACCATCAGCAGTACAGTAAATGAAACATGATGATACAGAGAGATGGTGACACCACTATTTGGAGGCACCAGTCAGAGGTGTGTGTAAATCCTCATGGATCCATGCCTGAAGAAATTTTTTTCCACACTAGCAGTGGACAGTCCTTCTAGGTATTACAATGCCACCAGCAACACTGAACATCCTCTAGGCAGACAAGATAAAACTCCCACGGCAAACTGGGGCACCTCCTTCCACTGCTTTAACCTATTGGTCTAGAATTCCATGGGGTCACAATTATTTATTGGAACATAGGTGCTTTCTAGGTACGAATGTACCTGCTGTTGCAGCTAGTGGGTGTCAATTGCCTGTAGTGGCTCCGGTTGTTGCTGCTAGCTGAAAAATTTCTGGTTCATTGTGTTCCAGTTACTATACTGGCTGATGCTGCTGCTTTTACTCCTGATGCTTGTAGCTGTAACACTGGCAGAGGAGGTGAACTGGGAATGGGCAGGGGCCACCTGGGTATGCGTGCTGTGACTGGCAGTTGCTGCAGTGGTATTCCTAAATGCTGCGGTAAGCTGGGTATACAGCCTATCCTGATAATATTGCAATTTTTCTTCCCTTTGGGAGGCAAGGTAGAATTCCCCCATTTTGGCTTTATAGGAAGAGTCTAAGAGAACTACTCATCCCTCTGCTTGAACCTATATAGCCTGCCATGCTTGCCAGCGTGCAAGCACGGACACAGGGGCCTGCTATGTTTGGTGTTTGTGGCCTGCATGGTCGTCATCATCATCATAAGGGTCAACCTCCTCCCCTGGCTATGCCTGTGACACATCAAGGGCCGCAACTGCACCTCCTCTTCCAGTCTAAGAGTCCCAGTGCCCTCTCCCATACTGATGCTACACAATCATGGTAGAAGTACCACCTGGCCTTGTTGAGTTTCTGGACTGTGTCCGCTGCTGTTCAAAACATTGATCCAGTGGGCTGTGAAAGCCGTGTATTGTCCTTAATTGCTGCTCCATGTGTCAAGGGTGTCATGTACCTTTCCCCAGACTAAACTATACCTGAAACTAAGAGCAAAGGAAAGGAGGACAAGAAAAAGAGCCCCAAAAACCACAGCCCATTCTAACTCCAGGAGCAGAACAGGCAACCTATCCTGGAACACTAATAAATAGTGCCAGGTACAACAAAAAAGTCAGTTGATTATTTAAAAAGTAACCTCTCTAAGTCCTAGATCCTCTACATTTTGTAACCAGAGCTTGAGAGAGAGAGGGGAACTCCAAACATCTCATAGGAGCCAGAATGGAGTAATATGGTCCCAACAGAGCACTGATCTCCACGTCATTGAGTCTGTCTGGCATTACATGAAGAGTGAAACCAAAAATAATAAATCAACTAAAGACTAAACTCAAAATAACCAAAAACCCATAGAAAGTATCACTTCCCAAAAAGAGTATTCTAAAATATATAATCTTTAGTAATATCATCTTAAAGATGGCCATTAAAAAGTGAAAGCTCAAGAGCAAAATAGTTTAAATATAACAGGGTCAGCAACAAAGGTGCCTAAAAGGTGTCCCCTATTGTTAGTATCATATAACCACTGCATTCAGAGCAAGAGGTTCAGTAACATTAATCGGTTAATAACACCAGGAGAGGCAATAGGAGCCAGTACAAAAACAAAAGCCAGTATCAACCTCCTAGTGAATGCTTAAACGTCAAATAGTTTAATAGAGATAACAGGGGACTCAGATATCTGTACCCATGTATTACTAAGGACCATCCCCATCATATATTCAGTATAGACCATTGAGTCAAATTTCTGATGGATGTCTGTACATGTCTGAGTCCCACTAGGTGTCTATAGTGTTTCAAAACATCCCCCTAGTGGTCAAAAGAGTACACCTGACGCGTTTCTAGGACAGTATTAGCCATAGTCCTGTCATCAGAGGCATAAATTTACTGTATAGATCTACTCTCAGAGAGCTATAGTATCCCCCCTTCCCGCTCCTCATCGGCTCTGATACATGGCCAGAGACAGAAGAATTTGAGCAAGCCTATATCCACAGAAGATCTGTGGTTCATTTTCCAAAATGTTTGGATCAAACTCCCGGCTGAATTCTTACTAAAACGGTGTACAAATGTACCTAGAAAAATTTGATGCAGATTTGAAGGCAAAGGTTGGCCACACTAAATATTGATTTGATTTAGGTTTCTCTTTTATTCACTCACTTAATTTTGTTAATTGACAAAAAAACAAACTATTGACACTTCTATTTTTTAAACTATTCTTAGGGCCCATGTGCTAGTTCAGCGTGCACACTAACCCATTAATTTTGTATGGGCCCATGCACACGACCGTGATTTCCACAGATCCATGTCCCGGCGTTCTTCAGCGTCATGACGTCAGTGTAGCGCCACCTAGAGGAGGCAGCGGAGGGTGGCCAGGACAGGAGCGTGGACAGGTGAGTAAAAGTATCGACAGCTGCTTATTGCAATAACACAATACGTAGGTGCCGATGCTTGTCACCCAAAATGTCTTGACGTGCCAACGATCTCATGCGGGCCGGTCAGAGATAGTTAGAGCCGGATGTGGCCCGCGGGCCGTACAATGCCCAGGTCTGGTATAGTCAGTAGGGTACTGGTTAGCTTGTTTTCATTAAGGAGATCCAAGTAATGTACAGTATGGAGTTTTACAGGCAATATGCCTTTTCCCTATAGAGCATTACATGTACCATACCATACACCGGCTGAATCGCCTCAATGAGAACCAAGTAACCGTCAGATGTACATGTACTCATATTCACAGATCCCATAAAATGCAAATCACTTTTACTTTAAGCACACCTGTTGTTTCATTTCAGGATAAGATTCCATGCATGTGTACATGAGGAGTAACAGTATTTCTGGTCATTCTTTGACTTATATTCTGTCGTTTTTTTATTCTGTGGTTTTCCCTACTACCTGCTGTCAAAAATGCTGTGAAAATTGCAGTCCTCCTTAAAGTGGTGGTTGGATACTACCGGTCATCCATTGAAGGGTTTCCAGCATTCTGTTTTAGTATTAAGGTGGAAGCATGGTGTGTACTCAGAAGCTGTATGTATAGAAACTTACAGTACATGTGTATTGCAGTTTATACTACTGAACCAGAAATCAGAAGATCGCTGGTTCAAGTCTACTATTGGGACAAAAAAGGTAAAAGTAAATAAAAAAAAAAAAAATCAAAACTATTTAAAAAAATAAATAAATAAAGCCTCCAAAAAAATGCTTCATTATGTAAAAATAAAAAAAATACGTATGAGGTATCACAGCATCCGTAACAAGCCATACAATAAAATCAAAATATTATTTAGACCGCAGGATAAACATCATAAAAAAAAGGAAGAAAAAAAAACGCTGAAAATTATTTTTTGCCATTTTGTCTCACAAAATATGCAATAAAAAGTGATCAAAAAGTCATATGAACCCCAAAAGGGTACCAATAAAAAGCCCATCTCCTGCAAAAAAATACACCCTGTACTAGCTATGGCAACAGAAAAATAAAAAATTTACACCTCTCAGAGGATGATGCAGCAAAAATAGATTTTTTTTTTCCCTAAATGGAAATTTATTCTTCAAAATTAGTAAACGTAAAAAAACAACATAGATTAGGTATTGCTGTAATATTGACCCATAGAATAAATGCAACATGTTACTTATGCTGTACAGTGAATATCAAAAAACTTAAATGTTAAAAAGCAATGTCAGATTGGAGGAATTTTTAAATCTGACACAGAAAAAGTTAATAAAATTTAGTCAATAAGTCATAGGCACCCTAAATAGTGTAATTGAAAAGAACATCTTCTGGGATCTCCTCAGGAACCTCAGGGGCTCTGCAAACATGATATGGCATCCAAAAACCAGACCATCTAAATCTGCGCTCTGAAAGACAAACAGCATTTCTTCTCTTCTGTGCCCTACTTGGCCAGTAAAGTGACATGTGACCCCATTTTGGAAACTATACCCCTGTAGGAATTTATCCAGGGGTGCAGTGAAAATTTTTACCCACCACGTGTTGCATTCATTTTATTTCCAGAAATGAATGCACCATCAGCTGCGCAAAGTGAAAACTACAATATTTCCAGAAAAACTTAATTTCATTTTGTGTCAGAGATGAACTCTTCAAAATCTCTGGGGTCAAAATGATCACTATACTCTTTGAGGGGTGCAGTGTCCAAAATTAAGTCACGTTTTGATTCTCTCCACTGCATTAGCACCTTATGGGCAAATGTGTCATGGAACCTGAAAAAGCACTCCAAAAGCCTATTGGCACTCCCTGCTTTCTGTGCCCTGCTGTGTGCCTAAACTGCAGTTTTCATCCACATGTGAGGTATTTTCATACTCAGGAGAAATTGCGTAACAAATTGTTGGATACATTTTCTCCTTTAACCCCTTATGAAAATTAAAAATTTGTGGCTAAAACATTTTATGGCAATAAATGTAATTTATCATTGTCACTTCCCAATGTTAATAAAATCTATGAAACATGTATGAGATCAAAATGCTCAGTATAGGCCTTGATAAATTCTTGGAGAGGTATAGTTTCCAAAATGGGTTCACATTTTGGGGTTTTCTGTTGTACTGTTATTTTAGATTTGTGCAAATGAGTCATGGCACAGAAAAACTATTCCAGCAAAATTTGCCCTCTAAAAGCCAAATAGCACTCTTTCTGTTGCAAGCTTCACCATGTACACATACAGCAGTTTACGACCACATATTGGATATTTCTCTGTTCAGGAGAAATTGTGTAACAAACTGTGGGGTGCTTTTTCTCCTTGAAGCTTTTGTAAAAATAAGAAATTTGGGGCTAAAGCAACATTTTATTTTAAAAATAGGAATTTATCATGTTCATGCCCCATTGGTAGTAAATTTGATGAAACAGCTGTGGGTTCAAAATGCTGGCTATACCCCTTGATAAAATCCTTGAGTGCTTTAGTTTCCAAAAAGGTTTTTTTTTTTTTTTTTGGGGGGGGGGGGGGTTTCACTGTGCTGGTACCTCAGTAGCTCTGCAAATGCGACATGGTGCCTGAAACCAATTCCACCAAAAAGTGTCCTCTGAAAAACTCAATTATGCTTCCTCCCTGCTGTGTGCCAATACCAAAATGTACATCCATATATGGGGCATTTTCATGGTTGGGAGAAATTGCTTAGCAAATTATGTGGTGCATTTTCTACTTTAACCCCTTGTAAAAATGAAAAATTTTGCGGTAAAGCAACATTTTATAGACCTGTAAGATCAAAGTACTCACTATACCCCTTGAAAAATTCCTTAAGAGGTCTAGTTTCCAAAATGGAATAATTTTTGGAGGGACATGGTACCTTAAAACTATTCCAGTAAAATCTGCCCTCCAAAAGTCAAATAGCGCTCTTTCTGTTCATAGCCCTGCTATGTACCACCACATATGGGGTAGTCCGTATTCTGGAGAAACTGAGTAATGACCTGTGGGTTACTTTTTCTCCTTTAACCCTTTGTGAAGATAAAACATTTGGGGCTAAAACGACATTATATCAGAAAAAATGAATTTTTCATTTTCGCATCCCAATGGTAATGAATTCTGTGAAAAATCTAGGGTCAAAATACTCACTATACCCCTTGAGGGGTCTAGTCTAAAAAAAAAAAGTGTCACTTTCTAGGAGTTTTCACGTTTTTTGGCATCTCAGGGGATCTACAAATGCAACATGGCGTCTGAAACTGATCACAGCAAAATAATGATATCCTCTGTATGAAAAGCAGATCATTTAAAACTTTTTGAAATTGCATATTTTTCAAAGGTTTCACCATATTTTCTATTTATTCATAATTAAACACAAGACATATGTACCAAAATTTACCACTAACACAAACTACATGTCATGAAAGGAATCTCAAAATCACTTTGGTCATTTAAAGTGTTCCAGTGTTATTACCACATAAAGTGACACATGTCTGATTTGAAAAATGGAGCTCAGTCAGGACGTCAAAAACTGGCTGCCGCAGTTGGGATGGTTTAAACAATACACATTACCCTAGTAGCATTGTGTAGCACCAAATGTTACTATGGGTTAGTGTCCAAGTATGGGGATGTACAATCTGTAACATAGTATACCATCATGTATTATGAAGAGCACAAAAGTTTGATAGGTATTCAAATGCTGTGTTAGATTCACAGTTAATCAATAACATAGATAATACAACTACTGTAAACTGGACAAGTTAAAGATTACAGGCCTTCCAGGAAAACACAGAGTGTACTGATATTGACTAGTTTTTCAAAAGAATTCTGGGTCACCTTCAAATAAAGCCTCCAAACATCAGTTTCTTCTCAAGCTTAAAGGGGTTGTCCAAGCAAAAATGGACAACCCTTTTAACTTTTAAATCAGCCGGGAGCATTGAAAAAAAAAAAAAAAGCATACTCACCTGTCCCTGATTCTCCAGTGCCCTCCCACGCGTCCTGGTTCTTCTGCTCTGGCGGCTTCTCCCATGTCTCTTCCGGAGTTCCGCTGAAGCCACTGATTGGCCTCAGTGGTCACGTGACCGCTGAGGCTGATCAGCGAAGGGCCTGCAATGTCACTACCTGGGACATCACGGGTCCTCTTCCTGAGGCCTGCTGAGTGGAGCTGCTTCAGCGGAACTCCGGAAGAGACCCAGGAGAAGTGGGAGGACACCGGAGCATCAGGGACAGGTGAGTGTGCTTTTTTTTTTTTTTTTTCACTGCCCCCAGCCTATTTAAACGTTAAAAGGGTTGTCCATTTTTGCCTGGACAACCCCTTTAAAATCTAATAAATAAATTGTGAAGCTTGCTATGAATACAGAACAAGACAACTGGGACTTATTGTAGAATGGCAGACCATTGTAACAAATGCCTAACTTATTGTAAAGAACCCATCTGATGTAGCAAACATAGCTTGTTACAATTTATTTCAAAAAGAGAAGAATTTGATATAATACCTTTCTTTTTAGTATCTGCAACCTTGGTGACAAATATGAGTCTGCATGAGTAAACATTGATGCAGATGATCATTTGAAACCATATAATTTATCTAGTAGAGATACTCAGTACTATAACCTTTGGGACTGTCATTTTGAACAATTTGTTTGGTTTATAAAAATATTTTTTTTGAAAAGGTATTGTTACAGTATTTGTAACTGATACCTTTTACATTTCTTCTTTAGGCTAAGGCACCACATAGCGGGCCACAGCAAAAAAGCATTGCGGGAAAAACCATGGGGGAAATGCATCATGGTTTTTTCCGCAGCGCCTTTCACAGAAAGTCCACAAAGATTTCCTTTGTGGACTTTTTGCTTCCATTATACCTATAAGGAAACCGCTGGTGTTTCTGTAGGCTCAATTGACATGCTTCAATTTCCAAAATCTCAGCGTGTCTGCTGTGCATATTTTTCCTCAATGTGTGGATGGGATTCGCTAGAATCCGCCTTGCAGTGACTGTAAAACGCCACAGTTTTTTTTCCTGAGGCCCTGGACTTAGCATATGTTTTATTTGAACTTTAGTCTTCCATTACTATCTTGTTACCATCGTCTGAATCTCATCACAAGCAGACCAGTCCTCACTGTAAAGGAGGTATATGGAAGGTTACAGGTCCTGTACTATAGAACTATATAATACTATATCCTGCAATTTTAACTGTGGCCATTACGCCTATTTCTAGACTGCCACTTCCCATGACAAAGTATTACAATAGAAGTTAACACCTCTATAGATAACATCACTTAACACTCATTGCATCCACTATTGGTAATAGATGCTGTAACACCTTATTTAGTCCCCCTCTCTGCACAGAGCATGCCTAAAAGAATTTCCCATAGACCTAAATGAGTCAGTTTCAAACTGTTGCTTCATATTGCCTTGACTGTACTTTAAAACATATCACTAAATGCTGTTAACAGAGTAGAGGAGAAGTTCAGACAAGATGGGAACCTCAATAATCGGAATAGTAACTCACTGTGGTATTCTCCTCATACTTAGCTTTCTCACAGGTCTCTTTGCGCATGTACTTTGTAGTCCACTAGTCCAGCTAATAGGCAGTAACCACAGTAGAGTGGGACAGTCCTCCCTCACTGAAGCAGGCAGAGATCCATTTGCCAAATTCCCCAAATTTGCTGGAACTGTCCTAAATTTACAGAAAATCCTGGCAAATTTTGTCATGGGCACTGTCCCACAAATCTAATGTGGTGTCTGAGAGAGTGAGAGTGAGACAAGCAATGCACCTCCTCTCTCTTGTAGTAGTAAGGGCTGATCGGTGGCACAGCTGTCCATTAATCACTGCTCATCCTGCCCTGCAACCAGAGGACTGACACAAAGTGAAGGCACCAAGATTTACTTAGCAAGCACTACGGCCTTGACTGAACTTGCCTTTCAGCATTTAAACTTTTTTAGAGTCTGAGTGTCAGGGGGAAGAGGGTGGAGTTGACAAGAGCACAAGCTGGGGAGATTAGGAGACAGTAAGGAGCATCATTATTATTATATTACTGAGCTGAGGCAATAATGGGGCACTATTACTGAGTAGACAAAATAGTACACACTGTTACTGTGTGAACACACTAACCCTAGGTTCTCACTAGCGTTTGAGCCTCTCTGTCCCAGATTCTGCTTAAAAATCAGCAGAGAGAAAATTCCTGCAAGGAGGTCTTTTCTCTACGCCCCTTTTTGGCAGAAATCGGGGGGAACCCTGGCGGTCCCCATCATAGTCTAACCATTTCCACATGTCCACATATTTCCACATGTAAACGCTTTTTAAGCAGATAGGGTTTCCATCTTTCGGGTCCCCAAGTGGACCCGAAGGACGGAAACCCAAATGCTAGTGTGAACCAAGCATAAGAGGGCACTACTATGCACTAAGACCACACTATTAGTGAGTGAATGCACTGAGAGGGCACTATTTCTCAGTGGATGCATAAAGATAGCACTGTTACTGAGTGGAGACATGATTATTGACTGGGGGCACCAAGGGAGTACTATCACTAAGATGAGACGCTAAGGAGGCACTGTTACTGAGTGCAGGGACTAAGAAATCAGTATTACTGATGTGACACACTAAGAAGGCACTATTACTGACTGGACACACTAAGAGGGTACTCTTACTGAAAGCAGACTAAGAGGGCACTATTAATGAGTGGATGTACTGAGAGTGAACTGATACTAAGTAGATGCACTGAGAGGGTACTACTGCTGAGCAAATGCACTAAGAGGGCATTATTATTGAGTGGAAGCGCTTAGAGGGCACTGTTACTGTGTGGACACATTTACAGACTGGGAGCACTATTACTGACTGAACACACTATTATTATTATTATTATTATTTATTATTATAGACTAAAGGGCGCTAAATGGCACCATTGATGAGTGGCAGTACTAGGTGGCAAAGTGTGCATTGTGATTATGTGTTTTGATCAGTTTATCTACAATTCTATGTGAAACCACTGATAACTGATAACTACTATAAAACATATGGCGTTTGATATGAATAGTGAAAGGGCCCCACACAGTATAATATGCTCCACAGTGGCCCCCACACAGTATTATATGCTCCACAGCTGCCTCCCACAGTATAATATGCTCCACAGTGGCCCCAACAAAGTATTATATGCTGGCCTTGGGCCCCAGACCCCTCCTGCGACCACGATCATTACGCCCCTGCACATCTCTATACTTGCCTACTCTACCAAAAATGTCTGGAAGGCTCCAGCCAAATTTCCTGAGCCTGGCAGAATGCACCTGCTCTATCACATTATTTATTATGTAGACACTTTGTGTGCTGACCACGTTTTTAAAAAAAAAAAAAAAAAAAAAGTGGTGTGACCAGCATATTTGTCTCCAGGTCACAAAAAGCAGGTGTGGTATGCCATAAAAAGAGGTGTGGCTTTAGCAAAAGGGGTGTTGCCATTCAAAATATGGCTTTGCACCCCGGCTCTTCCTGACAAGTAAGTCAAATGTTGGCAACTATGCAGATTTCACAGAGAATGAGTTAGATAATGTTATAACCATGGCTCCACCAACATGTCTTTCAGAAGTGTCTGCAAATAGAGTTGCAGCTACAGAAGGTTTGTCAGGCTTCTTTGGCAACTTTTCCATGCCTAGAGCACACTTCTTGCCTCCATTCAGCATATTCTAATTGACAACAGAAAAATGGAATGCAAGCTAGGAACACAAACAGAGCCCAATAGATTCAACTTGACTATAATGGGGTCCTCTGGGTTTCTGTCACAATGTCCATCATTTTGTCAAACAGAAAAGTGTAGCTTGCATCACATTTTTGATCATGATTGTTGATGGCTCCTAACAAAACCCCTGATGCAGATGTGCATATAGCCTTAGCCAAACACAAAAACTGAGAGCAAGTGTACCTAGAAGCATTGATGCTGTTTTGAAGGCAAAGGGTGGTCACACCAAATATTGATTTGATTCAGATTAATCTTTTGTTCGTTCACTTTGCATTTTAATAACTGACAAAAACTACAAGTATTAGCACTTCTATTTTTGAAAGCTTTCTTACTTTGCAGTATTTTTTCCATACATGCCTAAAACTTTTGCGCAGTATTGTATATTGGATTATATTCAATGAAGTTATGGTACAATACAGCATAACATATTATTCACATAGCAACAAAGCAACATAAAAGGCAAAAACATTTTTTTTAAAGAACACAATATTACTATTAATATTGGATATTACATACAAAATTACTGAAAATAAGATTCATCCTAAATGCAACACTAAAGCAATGCTCCTTACTGAGGACATCTATTCCCTAATAAGGTTGGCACAAATAGCAATTATATTAAAAATATATTCAGAGACCTCTAAAATGTCTAGCCCTCTCATGTCACCCAGGTACAAGTGTTGTCAGATTGCTTGGTCAAACCAGGCCTGCACAGAAGTGAGACGCTATGTGCAGGTATGTGGAACTGATAAACCAGAGGTTGACGGGGGCACCATGACAAACTTTGGAAACTATATAGCTTCCTTCAGAGACAATATGACTGACTTTATGCATTTTTGTTGTAAGGTTATTGTGGTGACACTAAGGCTGAAACTTGGGACATTGTAGCTGGAATTGTAATAAGAGCATTGTGGTTGGCTTTTGGGTCTGTACTCTGCTAGTACAGAGTTGTCTGCAATGTTACTTTCAAGATCCTAATACAGTGAATGAATAACTCCACCATACCTAGCTGTGCATTAGTGCACAGTGACTATATAATACCAGCATGTCCTGGTCAAGTTCATGTCCATTTTTCTTGTTTTTATTAAATTCTTTTCCTTATTTCTCCATCTGACCCAAACCATCATGGTTACATCTAGATATGGACGTCTTTGGTTCCTATCTTTTGCAGTACAACACTACCCTCGGAAATCTCTCCTCCTCTCTGATAATACAACCACTCTTTAGTACTATATATACAGGCAGTTTTTAGATGTAACCCTTAACCATGAAAAATGACAACTTTACAGAGCCATAATAGAAACAGTGTCTACATATCAGTTGCACTCTACCCTATTCAATAGTACCTGCAAGGTTTCCAAATTACACAGTTGCTGCCATTAATCCAGTCAGAGAAACAAACTCTCTACAGTATATTGTCATCAGTGCCTTTATAAAATGTATCCCATACGCAGAATTCTTTTGTACAGTGCATAGTCTTCAAAAAACAAGGCCTGCTAAAGAGTGACCTTATAAAAGAAGTGACCCAGTCACCACCTCCAGATATTTCCCTGGGACCTGTGAGCCTTAGTGTTAATGTGCCCATACACTTTCAATTGCTAACTAAGCCCCCAACACAGATGTCAACAGCCTAATTTCTATATTTCCGGTCTATTACTGTTGGAGAAGCAGTGTTACATGAATTGCTGTAAAATCTACAAAACAATATTTAAAAATGAATGTAAAATGAATGAATGTAAAACTTTTACTGTCTAAAAGGACCAGCATAGTACAATAAGTGCACTTGAAATGAATAAGTAATACAAGCCATAATGTATTTAATGCTGTTTACTTAAAATGTAAGAACAATTAGCCACATCTCATTTATTACAGATATTACACTTGCTTGCACAGTATATCTGTCTTATGCCATACCAGTTTCTAGATGATATAAATGAAATGGCAAACGAACTAGAAGAAAAATGCACAGTCAAAATTAAAAACATATACCATAATTAAAATATTCCAAAAGTTATGTATGATGGCCCATTTTATTATTTTTTATTTTATTAACGTATGATTATTTCAATAAAGTTGGTGATATATATATTTAGCTGGCTTTGGTAGTGTATTTTTCTTGTAGGTGATTTGCATAGTATACTTTCACATGGCACATGAATGTTTACACCCTATTGCTTTACAGTCGTTTGATTGATCAGTTTCTGAAAAAGTTTGGTAACAACCCATACAGCTAACAGGCTAAGGCCCCACGCAGCAAATCACTGCCAAAAAATGCTGCATTTTTTTCCTTAGAGTTTTTCATAGAAAGTCTGTAGAGTTTTCCTCTGCAGACTTTCTGCCCCTATTATACCTATACAGAAAACACCATTTCCATAGGTATAATTGACAAGTGTTTTTTAAATCGCAGCATTTCTGCTGCAGATTTTTTTTTTCTGCAATTCGTGGATGGGATTTGCCAGAATCGCATCCACTTTGCAGGTAACGTAATACGCAGTGTTTTTTGCCAATGCAACAATGACGATAGTGTGGATTTCTTGTACTTGGAAACCTGTCTCTGCTGACACACAGTGCAAGGGTTGTATGATGAAAATTTAACTATCTGCAAACACCACTTGGAATAGCTCATTTCATACAGACCTTATAATATTATGAAAGTCAGTTCTCCAGAAATGTCTGTTTTAGTTTTTACATGCATTGTTCATGGAGTAATAATTGTAGGGAGTTCTTAGAACTCTCAGTTGTGAAGATACAAGTAAGCAAAATAAAATAAGCTAAATAAAATAAAATAAATAAGATTCTCGATTATTCGTCCTGGAAATTCATGAATAATTGACAACTAAGCACTACCACATTTACTAAATGTTAGACACTTTTGCATCTTGTTTGAAAGAAGATTTGGCCAAGTGCAAAAGAGAAGTGACTTTGCACTTAAAAAAGGCATGGCTTAAACTCAACACCACACAACAAAATTTTGGCACAAAGTAAGCCAACCAATAAGTGGTGTGAAGTTAGAATGGTTGTAGGATGTTTGTTCTCTGATCATTCTCTCCTGATATGCCAATGTCCATCCATTTGATGAAGTAGAAAATGTGACTCAATCGAGAAGGTGGCCCTTGGTCAATTAGCTGTGGTCCAATTCTGATACTGCCATGCAAATTGGAGCCTTTTTTTAGCATAGAAGCAGTAACCATCTGTCTGTCTTCAGAACCCCATACACAGTAGGGTTTGCTGAACTGTTGTTTTAGACACATGTCTGGTAGCTCCCTGGGTCATTTACAAGGTGAGCTGCTCCACTGTAGCATGTTGGTTTCCCCTTGTGCATCTTTAGTAGCTGAAGTTCCCTTCTCACATTAATGACATGTGGTGGTGCTCCGCAATTTCCACGAAGGTTATTCCCAATGGTGTCATTTGTCCACTCACAATACACTTTCACCACAGAAGCACGTAAACAGTTGACAAACTGCGTTGTTTGTGAAATATTGCCACCCTTCGCCCAAAAGCTAATAATCATCCTTTTATGCAACTCTAATAAAACGTCCCATGACAACTTATATACCCACTAAGCCAGCTTACGACAAGTCACTTCCTTCGTGGGCTACACACTGCTGATGCCAAATACAACAATACAACAACAACAAAAAAGTGCCTGGCAGTGAAAGGATGAGTCATTTTCATTCATTTTCCTGTCTCTTCAACTCCCACTAAATTCTGATCCTGGACTCTATTTTTGGAATCAGAGGAAGTTGGGATGATTAGAGGAAAAAAACAATGCCTCAGACTAAACCTGCTGCACCAGCACTGCAGAAGTATTGTGAATGAGAGAGGTCGTGTATATATGGTTGTAAAATTATAATCAAAAGTGTTAGGCCCGGTTCACATCTGCGTTCGGGTTTCTGTTTGGGGAGTCCGCTTGGGGGAATCCCCGAACGGAAACCTATACACATAAAAAAGTGGTTTACCAGGGAAACACGGACCCCATAGACTATAATGGGGTCTGTGTGGTTTCCGCTCGGTTTCCGCACGAAGCATGCGGAGAGGAAAGTGCTGCTTGCACACACATGTGAACTGGGCCTTAATTCTTCAGGGTTTATATGTGAATATTGCATAAAGTGTACACCACTGTATAAGTTTCCTATATGAATATCAGGGAGGAAAAAGAAGGGATAGGATGCAATAAAATATAACTTATTAATTTAATTAAAATAACTATACCTAAAAATGTCCATTTTAGTGAGAGGGTCACAAAAAATGGTGCTAATACTATTGTAAAGGAAAGCCCCTACTCATAATGATGGTGTTTGATTATTTATATGGAGGGTTTTTATTCCTTCCTTTAATATCTTGTACCATCTCCATCAGCTATTACTTTTGGTGGAAGCGCATCACGTTTTTTCCTGCAGCACTTTTCACAGAAAGTCCGCAGAGTTTCTCTGCAGACTTTCTGTCCCTATTATACCTATAGGGAAATTGCCCGCTTTTCCATAGGTATAATTGACATGCTGTGAGTTACAAAAACGTGACAGTTTTGAAATCGTAGCATTTCTGCTGCAGGTATTTTTCTTGTATATGGGGATAGGATTAGCCAGAATCCTATCCACTTTTCAGGTATTGTAAAACACCACAGCAAAAACGTGGAGGCCCCAGCCCTAAAATGGACCTTTCATATTCGGCACCAATCTCTCCGACACCCAAGCACATGCTGCCAATTCCAGAAGGACATGAAAGGTCCTCTTTAACCCCTTCAAGACCGAGCCCAAAAATGCGTTAAGGACCAGGCCTCGTTTTTCAAAACTGACATGTGTCACTTTATATGGCAATAACTTTGAGACGACTTAACTTACACAAGTGATTTTGAGATTGTTTTTTCGTGACACATTGTACTTCATGTTAGTGGTAAACACTAATGAATATTTTTGTATTTATTTATAAAAAAAATAGGAAATTTGATGGAAATTTGGAAAAAAAATCGCAATTTTCAAAATGTGAAATGCTCTGCTTTTCAGACAGATAGTCATACCACCCAAATACATTAATACATATTATCTACCATATCTCTGCTATATATCGGCATCATCTTTTAATCGTCCTGTAATTTATTTTGGATGTTAGAAGGCTTACAAGTGTAACAGCGATTTTGCAGATTTACAAGAAAATTTCCCAAACTAATTTTTTAGGGACCACTTCAGTTCTGAAGAGGATTATAATGGCCTATATATTAGAAACCCCATAAATCACCCCATTTTCAAAACTGCACCCCTCAAATAATTCAAAATAACATTTGGGAAGTTTGTTAACCCTTTAAGCATTTCACTGGAATTAAAACAATATGGAGGTGAAATTTAGACATTTAATTTTTTCCCACTAATTTCTTAATTTAGCCCTAAAATTAACACATTCACAAAGGGTTAAAGGAGAAAATGCATCTCACAGTTTGTTATGCAATTTCTCCCGAGCACGGAAATACCCCACATGTGGGTGTAAACTGATGTTTGGGCGAATGGCAGCGCACGGAAGGGAAGGAGTGACACTGGGCATCTGAAAAGCAGATTTTGCTGGAATAGTTTTCAGGTGCCATGTCTCATTTGCAAAGCCCCTAGAGTACCAATACAAGGGAAAACCCCAAAAAGTGACCCCATTTTGGAAACTACACCCCTCACAGAATTCATCAAGGGGTATAGTGAGCATTTTGACCTTACAGCCGTTTCACAGATTTTGCTAACACTGGGATGTATAAATGAAACATTACTAAAATGTTACTTTATCCCCAAAGTTCTCATTTTCACAAGGGGTTAAAGGAGAAAAAGCACCCCACAGTTTGCAAAACAATTTCTCCTGAACACAGAAATGCCCCATATGTGGTACATGGGTACATGGTGGGGCTCAGAATGGAAAGAGCGCTGTTTGGCTTTTGGAGGGCAGATGTGGCTGGAATAGTTTTCAGGTGCCATGTCGCATTTGCAGAGCCCCTAAAGTACCAGTACAATGGAAACCCCCTAAAAGTGACCCCATTTTAGAAACTACACCCCTCAAGGAATGTATCAAGGGATATTATGATTTTGAGCCTAAAAATGCTTCCCAAAAATTAATGTACAAAGTGAAAATTAAAGTTTTTAAAGAAATATCCAATTTCAGTGTCTACTACGTTGCGGCCACTTTGTGGCATCAGAGACATGAACTCCTAAAACTATTAAGTGGGCTATCCCGGGGACAAAAAAATTAAATATGTTGGTATAAACTGCTGCTTGTGCACACAGCAGGGCTCAGAAGGGAAGGAGCTCTGTGTTTTTTTAGCTTTTGGAGTACTTTCTCGTCGCCATGTTGTTTTTGCAGAGCCCTGGAGGTGCCAGTAAATTGGAATTCCCCAAGAAGTGACCCCCATTTTGTAGGGGCAATTTTAGGGTCTCTGCAAATGTGACATGGCATCCAAAAAAACAACAATCTAAATATGCGCTCCAAAAGCACATAGTGCTCCTTCACATTTGCGCCCTGCTGTGTGCCCAAATGACAGTTTATGCCCACATGTATGACACTGGTGTGCCCAGGATAACGTACTTAACAATGCCATATGTGGGTATAAACTGCTGTTTGGGCACAGCCGGGCACAGAAGGGAAGGAGCGCTATTTTGGTTTTTGGAGCACAGTTTGCTTTTTGGACACCATGCGACTTTTGCAGAGCCCATGAATTGCCAGTAAAGTGGAATCCGCAGACATGTCACCCCATTTTGGAAACTATACCCTTCAAGGGATTTATCAAGTGGGGTAGCGAACATTATTAACCCTTAAGTGTTGCATTCTTTTAATTTCCAGAAATGAATGCGCAGCTGATAATGAAAAGTTAAAAATGAAATTTTTCTATAGATACGCCATTTCAGTGCCCAATATGTTGTGCCCAGTTTATGTCTGCACAGATACACACTCCAAAAACTGGTGAGCGGGGATCCCGGGCACAACAGCTTTTGGAGCGTTCATCTCTGATACAAGCCGGGCACAACATATTACGCACTGAATTGTCATATTCCTGGATAAATTGTCATTTTCACCTTTCACCATCAGCTGCGTATTCATTTATGGATAATAAATTATAGCAACACTTGGGGGTTAAAAATGCTCACTGTACCCCGGGATAAATTCCTTCAGGGGTGCAGTTTCCAAAATGGGGTCACATGTCAGGAGATTCCACTTTACTGGCTTTTCAGCTCTGCAAAAGTGCAATGGCGTCCAAAAACCTAATAGCGCTCCTTCTCTTCTGTGCTCGGCTGTGCCCAAACAGCAGTTTATACCCACATATGACATTAAGTACGTTATTCTGGGTACGACAAGTGTAATACATGTGGGTATAAACTGCAGTTTGGGCACACAGCAGGGAAGGAGCGCTATGTGGCTTTTGGAGCGCAGATTCAGATGTTTGGGATCTGGATGCCATGTCATGTTTGTAGAGCCTCTAAAGTACCAGTAAAGTGGAATCCCCTAGGGAATGACCCCATTTTGAAAAGTGCACCCCTCAAAGTATCCAAGACGTGACTGCACAGCGGATGGGGAAAAGTGAATATGTAAGCTGTGAGTAGAACATTGGGTACACTAAATTCCCTACTATTTCCCCAGTAGTTCCTATTATTGGGGAGGTCACTCTGGGGGTCAGTTCTGGTTTATTTTCCCTTGTAAGGTCTAAATCTGGTTTGTCCTCTGATATACGCTCGTACAGCTTATACATTTCCTTCCTGCCGCAGCCAGTTATGTTCTAATGATTTGGCGATTTTTGGGGGTTTTTGTCTTCACATTGTACGAGCTATATTTTCTTTATTTCTCTGGTGATGTAGCCATATGAGGGCTTGTTGTTTGCAGTATGAGATGTATTTTTTAATGACATAATTTTTAGGTGCTTACAACTTATTAAATAAATTTTATTAACTCTTTCTTGGTGGATTAAAAAACAACCCCATCAATTCTGGCACTGTGTTTTACCGTTTAAATTTTTCACCATGCAGTGTAGAGCGTAAGTAACATGTCATCTTTATTCTGCGGGTCAGTACGATTATGGCGATACCTCATTTATATTGTTTTTTTATGCAATACCAATTTTGCAGATCAAAAACCCATTTGGGGACATAAATCAATTTTTTTTGCATCGCCATCTTCTAAGATGCGTAGCATTTTTATTTTTCAGTTTAGAGAGTTGGTTTAGGGCTTATTTTTTGCGGGACAACCTGTGCTTTTTATTGGTGCTGTTTTGGGGTACATATGACTTTTTGATCACTTTTTATGGCATATTTTGTAAGGTGAGATGGCGAAAAATCATTACTTTTGGCGTTTTTTTCCCCCCCGACGTTCACTGTGTACATTAAATATGGTTTCATTTTTATTGTACAGGTTGTACGCGGCGATACCAAATATGTATTGTTTTTATTAATTTTTAGGTTTATTTTTTATATAATTCATTTTATATAGGAAAAGGGAATTTTTGGGGCTTTATTCTTTTATTAATTTTTTTTCACATACTTTATTTATTTTTTCACTTTTTTTACTTTTTCATGTGTCCCATTAGGACACCTGAGCCAGAGATGCTTTGATCTCTGGCTCAGTACTATAGACTGCAAGACACAAGCATGCAGCCTATACAGGAAGTCAGCGCTATGGAAATACAGCGCTGACTTCCGCAGGTCTCGGCAGGATCAACCAGGTAGTGGGGTCTCCAGGCAGCCTGGGGTCACTTGGCAGACCCCGGGCTGCAGATTATACATATCGGCACCCCACGATCTCACCGCGGGGGGTGCCGATGAGAGTGGCAAGATAGCGGAACCCCTTGGATACCGCGGTCGCTATTGACCACGGCATCTTAAGGGTTAAACAGCGGGGATCGGTGTTACCACTGGTCCCCGCTGTTGCAGCGGGAGCCTGGCTGTCAAATACAGCCGGGCTCCCGCGGTGATCGCACGGGCTCTGCTTCTGAGCCCGCTCGATCACCGTCACGTACCTGTACATGGGGATGCGGTAACTAACCACATTCTCCCACGTACATGTATGTGAGAATGCGTGAAGGGGTTAAGGACACAGTCCCATTTTTTAAAAACTGACCTGTGTCACTTTATATGGCAATAGCTTTGAAACGCTTTACTTACCCAAGTGATTTTGAGAACTTTTTTTGTGAAACAATGATCAATATTTTTTTTTTTTGCATTTATTTATTTATAAAAAAATAGGAAATTTTGAAAAAAAATAAAATAAAAAAATCACAGTTTTCAAAATGTTAAATGATCTGTTTTTCAGATAGATACCACCCAAATACATTAATAAATATTATCTACCATATCTCTGCTTTATATCATCTTTTGATCGTCTTTCAATTTATTTTTGACATTATAAAGCTTCTAACAGCAATTTTCCAGATTTACAGGAAAATTTACCAAACTCATTTTTTAGGGACTACTTCAGTTCTGGTGAAAGTTTTTGATTTTCGTTTTTGACTCCCAGCCTTCCAAACCCCAAAACTTCTCTATTTTTCCGTTCACAAAGCCATATGAGTGCTTAATGTTTGTGGGACAAATTGTTCTTCATGATGGTACCATTTATTATTCTGTATAATGTACTGGGAAGCTGGAAAAAAATTCAGAATAGGGTGGAATTGGAGAAAAAGTGCATTCGTGCGACTTTCTTACAGGCTTCTTTTTTACGATGCTCACTCTGCAGCCAAAATGACAAGTCAACTGTATTTTATGTTTTGGTACGATTCCAGGGATACTACACTTATATAGTTTTATTTACATTTTAACCCCTTAGCTATAATCTAAAACTTTGTAAAAAAATTTTTTTATTAAAGTTGCCATATTCTAATAACCTTTTTATATTTCCATGTACAGGGATACAAATAGGGCATCTTTTTTGCAGGGCCTAGGTGTACTTTTTAGTTATATCATTTTGGGGAATTGATTTTTTTTTCCCGCTATGGCGTTCACCGTACAGAAAAAATATTTTTATAAGTTTGTAGACTGAGTTTTTTTCAGACACAGGGATACCTAATATGTATGTGTTTCACAGTAATTTTTTACTTTTATATGTATTCTAGAGAAAGTGGGGTGATTTGAACTTTCAGTTTTTGTTTTTTTTATATATTTTTTAAAACTTTTATTTATTTATTTATTTATGTTTTACTATTTTATTATTTATCATTTGATTGCAAGTCCCATAGACTGCAATACAACTTTATCCGTAATAGTACGGCGGATGTCAGGAAGGGGTTAAAGGCCTGTATATTAGAAAGCCCCCATAACCTCAACGGTTTTGGAAATCACTGCATGTCCGCTGTGCATGTTTTTCCGCTTTGCAGAGACCATAAAATGCCATGGTTTTTGCAGTGTTTACACTACATGGGGCCTCGGCCTGAGAAGGTTTTTCATGACAATGATCACAGGCATTGACACTTTAAGGAGACAGGTTAGTTTGTATGTTAATGCTCGGCGACTTTTTTTTTTCAGATTTCCTATCCCCACTTCCAAAATTCAAATTTCTACAAATAAAACATCAGTTTTTGAAAATAAACGATTTACCTGGGGTCACCGTATTCTGACACCTATAGCTTTTTTACGGTTTTGTTCATGGAGATATGTAAAGGCTCTTTATTTGCGGGGCAAGTTATAATTTTTATTGGTACCAATGTTTGGTATTTATGACTTTTTGATCACTTTTTATTGCTATTTTTTGGGGAAAGCGAATTGACCAAAATATGCTAATTTGCAGATTGCGGTATATTTCTTTTTACAGTGTTTTTTGGATAGTGGGGGCTTATATGTACATGGGAATATCTAACATGCTTGTTTATTTTTTTATTTGTGTTTTTTAAAGGTAATGCTGTTTTTTTTAAACTTTTTATTATTTATTCTTTATGTTTAACTTTTTTTTTTAAAGTTTTTACTCCCCAGTGTAATGTACTGCAATGCATTGTATTCCCTTTGGGGAATTTGCATAGGCAGCAGGAGACCATTGCTCAGCCTCCTGGCTGCCATGGCAACCCGTCGGAACCCACAATCTTATTGCAGGGAATTCGAGGGGTGGCACGACGGACCCCCTTGGATCTCAGCATCCAGAGGGTTAATTCCGACTCCAGCAACTAGTCCTGGGGCTCGGCTGAGTAACATGGCCGAGTGCTTGGACTAATGTCACAGGTACAGCTCCTGGGCCTGTGGCATTATCGCGCCATACTATTACGGTGCTGGGCATTAACTATACGCTCAGCACAACGTTATAGTATGCCGCAGAGCATTATGTGGCTAAGGCCTCCGACACCTTGGTCAAAGATGACTGAGGTGCCATTTTTGTGGAGATGCATGGGCGCCGCCATTTTCTTGTAGGAAACACTGGACTATTCTGGAGTGGCCTTCTATGAGCCCTGACCTAAATCCTATTGAGCATCTTTGGAAAGAGCTGAAACATGCCATCTGGAAAAGGCACCCTTCAAACCCGAGACAACTGGAGCAGCTTGCTCAAGAGAAGCGGGCCAAAATACCTGTTGAGAGGTGCAGAAGTCTCATTGACAGTTACAGGAATCGTTTGTGCAACAAAATATTAAGTTAAAGGTACCATCATTTCTATCCAGGCATGTTTCATGAGTTTTCTTTTTAAAAAAAATTCTGTTGAAGCATGGTTGAAAAGCAATGTCTGACTTTCATTTGTTCATTTTCATAGAATTTTTATATATTATTACTTTTGTCAGATTCAAGTTATTTCTGTGACCATTGTGGGTTTTTCTTTCATTAAATGAGGGGTACCAACAATTTTGTCCACGTGTGTATAAAAGCAAAAATAATACTGTAAAACACATGCACATTAGGTATCCCTATGTCTGAAAATTCCCAGTGTACAAACTTATAAAAATATTTTTCCTATACGGTGAACGCCATAGTGGAAAAAAAAATAATCAAAAGAGCTGAAACGCTATTTTTTCACTGTTTTGCTTGTCATAAAAATTTGAATAGAAAGCAAAGAAAGCAATAGACATTCCCCCAAATGGTATAACTAAAAAGCATGCCTGGTCCTGCAAAAAAGGCACCTTATGCATCCCCATACACAGAAATATAAAAAAGTTACGGGTGTTGGAATATGGCCATTTTAAGGCCCAGGTTATTGCCCCAGAATCTTAATGCAAGAAATAGATGCCTCTGAAATCAAAACCAGAATCCAAAGCAACATTAAAAATGCAGGTCAAACCAGGAAAGCAGAATCAAAAGAGTAAACGTATTCAGACTGAGGTCAATCCAAGGTCAACGTCAAACTCCGAGACCAGGGAATATCCACGAAACAAGCCAAGTTCAGTATAACAGCAAACAAACAGGTATGAACTTAGCACAAGAGTCTAACTAGAAAGTATTAAACTAATACCGGGAGCAGGCAACTGGGAAGTTCTGAAGAGACTTTAAATATCCCTCTTCAGCTGTTAGTTGGTTCAGCGTTCACAAACAATTAAATATTTTTGACGGTTAGACCCCATATAAACTTAAACCCTTCCTGACATGCGCCATAATAGTATGGTGGATGTTGGGTACTTAAATGTAGTGGCTGCTATAACCATTGGGTCTCTGCTGTATTACTGTATACAGCAAAGACTCAGCGTTAATGCTCGTCATCAGTGCCCGCACTGATTGCCCGCATTAAGGCCCCTTGCACCTCGGTCAAAGCTGACTGAGGCACAAATTTCCCAGTGGCGCATGGCACCACATTTTGACAAGGATCGCCAGCACCCAGAATCCAGCCTATTGAAGGCTCCCAGGCTTGAATGGCATTCATTTGTATGACAGGCTGCTTTATGCTGTATTTTGCAATGCATTGCAATTCATTAGCATCATAATGCATTGCATTACTGTTCAGACCCCCTGAGGTTCAAAACCCCCTAGGACAGACCTGGGCATTGTTCGGACCGCGGGCCTCATCTGGCTCTCTATCTCTGACCGGCCCGGGTGGTGACAGGTGACACGCATTGTGTGTAAAGAATCTAGAAAATATACAGTAGGAGGTCACTCTTTAATTTAATTAATGAAATAAATAAACATTTCAAAGATATTCTAATTTATTGAGATGCACTTGTAATTTAAAAGTACACCTGGCCTTGAAAAAAAAAGATGCCCTATGCATATACATGGAAATATAAAAAAGTTACATTACTGTACATGTACACAGAAATAAAAAAAAAGTTACGGGTGTCAGAATATGACGATTTTAAGAAAAAAATTTTGTTGCAAAGTTTTGGATTTTTAAGGGGTTAAAATGTAAATAAAACTATATAAATTTGGTATCCCCAGAATCGTACCGAAACATAGAATACAGGTGACATGTCATTTTGGCTTCACAGTGAATGCTGTAAAAATGAAGCCTGTAAGAATGTCATACAAATGTATTTTTTCTCCAATTCCATTCCATTTAGAAGTTTTTTTTTACCAGCTTCCCAGTACATAGTAAATAATAATAATAAATGGCTCCATTATGAAGAAAAATTTGTCTGGCATACAATAAGCCTTCATATAGCTCTTTGAACAGAAAAATAAAAAAGTTATGAGGTTTGGAAGCCAAAGACGAAAATCGAAAAATGCCTCTGACAGGAAGGGGTTAATGTAGGCATACATACTCTTGGGTTGAACAGAGTCAATCACGCTCCAAAACAGAGATCTTTTCTCATATATCGCTTCTGTGTAAGACCATAATATATGTGTCATATAATACTATATTTGATGTAAAATTATAAAGCAGAGACATTCTGCTACTTCCCCGTACGTTTTTTCCTCTAGACCTACAAAGGGTCTCTCCCTCCTTAAAATCTAAAACAAAGAAGTAATAAAATAATAATAAATAATGACAAATTGGAACAGGAATCAAAGAGAACAGGGAAGACATTCCATAGTGGCAAAACATTGCCTCTTCATAAATCTTGCGTTTCCTGCACCAGTCAAGTCGTTTATTAAGACTGGCATACCATACTCCAGTCTTAATAAATTTGCCCCAGTATCTGCTTGTATGCACATTTCGTACCAAATACGTTCATCTCTGGGACACAGAACCCGTCTCCTTCCTGAGGGGAATGATGGCTGGACATTCCCATCTTGTTTGTACTTGCATATAATTGTTTGCACAGTTGAATGAGGCACCTTCAGGTGTCTGGAAATTGCACATAAGGATGAACCAGACTTGTGCAAGTCCACAATTCTCTTCCTGATATCTTGGCTGATTTCTTTAGACTTTCCCATGATGTTACACAAAGAAGCAGTGTGTTTCAGGTGTGCTTTAAAATACATCCACAGGTGTGTCTCTAATTAACTCAAATGTTGCCAATAAATCTTTCAAAAGCTTCCAAAGACATGACATCATCATATGGGCTGTTCCAAATTGTTTAAAGGCATAGTAATCTTAGTGTATGTAAACTTTTGACTTTGCAGAAAGTAATAAAAATGCCTTAAAAAAATTGTCTCATTATTCTGGCATTTTGCAAATATAAATAATGTTGGTAATCCTAATTGACCTAAAACGGGAAAGATTTATTTTGATTTCATGTTAGATAGTGAAAAAACATGCATATGTGTCTTTTTATATAGTGTACTGTATATAAACTTCTGGTTTCAACTGTATATATGGTATATTCAGTTTGGGACAGTATATCACTGGGAGGCAGGGACTCCTAGCAGCATAGGAACATAGGTAACTATTATGCTAGGAGTTCCTCTCATTGTATGGTATTCAGGCTGGCACACACACACACACACACACAGGTGAAATTTGGATGTGTGTATGCAGGGTTTGTATTAATCAAGCCATTCTCAGCAGCAAGGACAGTTCCTAATTCTCTGTATATAGCAGAAGCAAGAACAGTGCCTATATCTTTGTATATAGCAGTCGCAAGGACTTTGCCTAGATCTCTACATATAGCAGCCGCGAGGACTGTGCCTAGATCTCTGTATACAGCAGCAGCAAAGGCGATACCTAGATCTCTATATATAACAGTGGCAAGGTCAGTGTCAAGATCTCTGTATATAGTAGCAGCAAGGACTGTGTAAGATCTCTGTATATAGCAGCAGTCAGGACGGTACCTAGATCTCAGTATATAGCAGCAGTCAGGACGGTACCTAGATCTCCGTATATAGCAGCAGTCAGGACAGTACCTAGATCTCTGCTGTATACAGAGATCTGGGTACTGCCCTGACTGCTGCTATATATGACAGTGCCTAGATCTCCATATATAGCAGCAGTCAGGGCAGTACCCAGATCTCTGTATACAGCAGAGATCTAGGTACTGTCCTGACTGCTGCTATATACGGAGATCTAGGTACCGTCCTGACTGCTGCTATATACTGAGATCTAGGTACCGTCCTGACTGCTGCTATATACAGAGATCTAGGTACTGTCCTGACTGCTGCTGTATGCAGAGATCTAGGTACTGTCCTGACTGCTGCTGTTTGCAGAGATCTAGGTACTGTCCTGACTGCTGATATATACAGAGATCTAGGTACCGTCCTGACTGCTGCTATATACTGAGATCTAGGTACCGTCCTGACTGCTGCTATATACAGAGATCTAGGTACTGTCCTGACTGCTGCTGTATGCAGAGATCTAGGTACTGTCCTGACTGCTGCTGTTTGCAGAGATCTAGGTACTGTCCTGACTGCTGCTATATACAGAGATCTAGGTACTGTCCTGACAGCTACTGTATACAAAGATCTAGACACAGTCCTCGCTGCTGCCAAATACAGAGATCTAGGCACTGTCCTCACTGCTGCCAAATACAGAGATCTAGGCACAGTCCTCACTGTTGCTATATACAGAGATCTAGGTACCGTCCTGACTGCTGCTATATACTGAGATCTAGGTACTGTCCTGACTGCTGCTGTATACAAAGATCTAGACACAGTCCTCGCTGCTGCCAAATACAGAGATCTAGGCACTGTCCTCACTGCTGCTATATACAGAGATCTAGGTGCTGTCCTCACTGCTGTATGCAGAGGTCTAGGTGCTGGCCTTACTGCTGCTATATACTTAGATCTAGGCTCCATCCAAGCTGCTGCTGTATACAAAGATCTAGGCACCTCCTTGCTGCTGATACAGGTGCTTCTCAATAAATTAGAATATCTTTGAAATGTTCATTCATTTCAGTGATTTAGTAATACATTTCATAATCAGAGTCTTCCATGACTGTGTGTCCTACTGAACCAGACTGAGGGACCATTTAAAGGCTTAGGAAACCTTGGCAGGTGACACACTGAATTTACAATACTGAACTTTTTCACAATATTCTAATCAACATTTACAGAAATAAAACACTTGAAATAGAACACTCTGTGTGTAAAGAATCTAGAAAATATAGGAGGTCACTTTTTTAATTCAATTACTGAAATAAATAAACGTTTCAAAGATATTCTAATTTATTGAGATGCACCTGTATATACAGAAGTTTAGGCACAGTCTTAGCTGCTGCTATATACAGAGATCTAGGCTCCATCCTTGCTGCTGCTATATACAGAGATCCAAGTACTGTCCTGACTGCTGCTGTATACAAAGATCTAGGCACTGTTCTTACCAATGCTATATACAGAGATCTAGGCTCCATCCTCGCTACTGCTGTATACCGAGATCTAGGTACTGTCCTGACTGCTGCTACATACTGAGATCTAGGCACATGTTCTGATTGTTGCTGTATATAGAGAGATCAAGGTATTGTCCTGACTGCTGCTATATACAGAGATCTAGGCACTGTCCTCAGTACTGCTACATACAGAAATCTAGGAAACATTCTTGTTGCTTTATACAGAGATCTAACACAGTCCTCCCTGCTTTTATATGCTGAGATCTAGGCACAGTCCTTGCTGCTGCTATATACAGAGATCTAGGCACCATCCTTGCTGCTGCTATATACGGAGAGCTAGGTACCGTCCTGACTGCTGCTATATACTGAGATCTAGGTACCGTCCTGACTGCTGCTATATACAGAGATCTAGGCACTGTTCTGACTGCTTCTATATACAGAGATCTAGGCACTGTCCTGACTGCTGCTGTATACAGAGTGAGGTCAGTACCTAGATCTCAATATATAGCAGCAGTGAGGACGGTGCCTAGATCTGTATTTAACAGTAAGAACACTTAGTGCCTAGATCTCTTTATACAGCAGCAGTCAGGACAAGCCTAGATCTCTGTATATAGCAGAATCAGGAGTATAGACGCAGTCAGGACAGCACATATATCTCTGTATACAGCAGCAGTTGGCACGATACCTAGATCTTTGCATATTAGCAGCAGTCAGGACAGTACCTAGATCTCTGTATATAGCAGCAGTCAGGACAGTACCTAGATCTCTGTATACAGAAGCAATCTGGACAGTACCTAGATCTCTATATACAGCAGAGTCAGGACCAGGGGCACATCTTCCATGAGGCAAACTGGGCCGATACTTTTTACACACCTGTGCATGCTCCTGTCCTGGCTGCCCTCTGTTGCCACTACACTTATGCCACGATGCTGAATAACTGTACGTAGCCGCCCTACGTTCTTCAGCGTCACCTACAACGCACTCTGGAGGCGGCAACGGAGGGCAGCCAGGACAGAAGCACGGAACGGTGAATAAAAATTATCAGATACTACTCTGTGTGTGTGGGGGGGGGGGGGAGGGGGGGGGCATACACTGCGTGTGGGCTTTAAAAAAGGGGTCATATACTGTGTGGAGGGTATAAATGGGTCTTTAACTCTGTGGGGTCCATAAATAGGGGGATCATATGCTGTGTGGGGGGAATTTAAAAAAGGGGGGGGTCATATACTGTGTGGGGGCCATAAAAAGGGGTCAGATACTGTATGGGGGCCATACCAAGGGGTCAAATACTGGGGGAGACATAAAGAGGGGTCATATACCATGTGGGGCAAAAAAAAGGGGTCATATACTGTGTGGGGGACCAAAAAAAGGGCATCATATACTGTGTGGGGGGGCCAGAAAAAGGGAGTCATATATATTGCGTGGAGGGCCAGAAAAAGGGAGTTATATACTGTGTGGGAACCCAGTAAAAGGGTGTCATATACAGTTGGAGGGCCAGAAAAAGGAGGTCATACATCTTGTTGTGGGCCAAAAAAGGGGGTTATGTATTGTGTTGTGTGCCAAAAAAAAAGGGTTTGTATATCATATGGGGGCCAAAAAAAGGTGTTATACTATGTGAGGACCAAATAAGGGGATATTTTGATTTGCCAATGGTGGGGTGTGTCCTAATTAGGGGTGCCCCATTAAGCAACTAAAGATACCCGGACAGGACGGTGCCTAGATCTCTGTATACAGCAGAGTCAGGACGGTACCTAGATCTCAATATATAGCAGTAGTGAGGACGGTATCTAGATCTCAGTATATAGCAGCGGTCAGGACAGTACCTAGATCTCTGTATATAGCAGCAGTCAGGGCAATACCTAGATCTCTGTATATAGCAGCAGTCAGGGCACTAACTACACCTCTGTATATAGCAGCAGTCAGGACAGTACCTAGATCTCTGTATATAGCAGCGGTCAGGACAGTGCCTTGATCTCTGTATATAGCAGCAGTCAGGACAGTTCCTAGATCTCTGTATATAACAGCGATCAGGACAGTACCTAGATCTCACTATATGGCAGCAGTCAGGACAGTTCCTAGATCTCAGTATATAGCAGAAGTCAGGACAGTGCCTCGATTTCAGTGTATAGAAGGAGTCAGGACAGTACCTAGATTTCTGTATATAACAGTGGTCAGGACAGTACCTAGATCTCCGTATATAACAGCGATGAGGACAGTACCTAGAGCTCACTATATAGCAGCAGTCAGGACAGTTCCTAGATCTCAGTATATAGCAGAAGTCAGGACAGTGCCTAGATTTCAGTATATAGAAGGAATCAGGACAGTACCTAGATTTCTGCATATAACAGTGGTCAGGACAGTACCTAGATCTCTGTATATAACAGCGATCAGGACAGTACCTAAATCTCACTATATAGCAGCAGTCAGGACAGTTCCTAGATCTCAGTATATAGCAGAAGTCAGGACAGTGCCTAGATCTCTGCATATAGCAGCAGTCAGGACGGTACCTAGATCTCTGTATATAGCAGTAGTCAGGATGGTACCTAGATCTCTGTATATAGCAGCAATCACGGAAATACCTAGATCTCTGTATATAGCAGCAGTCAGGTTAGTACCTAGAACTCTGTATATAGCAGCAATCAGGACAGTACCTAAACCTCTGCTCTGTATATAGTATCAGTCAGGGCAGTTCCTAGATCTCTGCATATAGCAGGAGTCAGGGCAGTGCCTAGATTTCAGTATATAGCAGCGGTCAGGGCAATACCTAGATCTCTGTATATAGCAGCAGTCAGGGCACTAACTACACCTCTGTATATAGCAGCAGTCAAGACAGTGCCTAGATCTCAGTATATATTAGCGGTCAGGACAGTACCTAAATCTCTGTATACAGCAGCAGTCAGGATGGTACCTAGATCTCTGTATATAGCAGCAGTCAGGACAGTACCTAGATCTTTGTATATAACAGCGATCAAGACAGTACCTAGATCTCACAATATAGCAGCAGTCAGGACAGTTCCTAGATCTCAGTATATAGCAGCAGTCAGGACGGTGCCTAGATCTCAGTATATAGCAGCAGTGAGGACGGTACCTAGATCTCAGTATATAGCAGCATTCAGGACAGTGCCTCGATCACAGTATATAGCAGCAGTCAGGACAGTACCTAGATCTCTGTATATAGCAGCAGTCAGGACGGTACCTAGATCTCTGTATATAGCAACAGTCATGACAGTACCTAGATCTCTGTATATAGCAGCAGTCAGGGCAGTACCTAGATCTCTGTATATAGCAGCAGTCAGGACAGTACCTAGATCTCTGTATATAGCAGCAGTCAGGACGCTACCTAGATCTCTGTATATAGCAGCAGTCAGGACAGTGCCTAGATCTCAGTATACAGTGCTGGCCAAAAGTATTGGCACCCCTGCAATTCTGTCAGATAATACTCAATTTCTTCCAGAAAATGATTGCAATCACAAATGCTTTGGTAATAATAGCTTCATTTATTTTGCTTGCAATGAAAAAACACAAAAGAGAATGAAAAAAAAAGTCAAATCATTGATCATTTTACATAAAACTCCAAAAATGGGCCGGACAAAAGTATTGGCACCCTCAGCCTAATACTTGGTAGCACAACCTTTAGACAAAATAAATGTGAACAACCGCTTCCGGTAACCATCAATGAGTTTCTTACAATGCTCTGCTGGAATTTTAGACCATTCTTCTTTGGCAAATTTCTCCAGGTCCCTGAGATTTGAAGGGTGCCTTCTCCAAACTGCCATTTTGAGATCTCTCCACAGGTGTTCTATGGGATTCAGGTCTGGACTCATTGCTGGCCACTTTAGAAGTCTCCAGTGCTTTCTCTCAAACCATTTTCTAGTGCTTTTTGAAGTGTGTTTTGGGTCATTGTCCTGCTGGAAGACCCATGACCTCTGAGGGAGACCCAGCTTTCTCACACTGGGCCCTACATTATGCTGAAAAATTTGTTGGTAGTCTTCAGACTTCATAATGCCATGCACACGGTAAAGCAGTCCAGTGCCAGAGGCAGCAAAGCAACCCCAAAACATCAGGGAACCTCCGCCATGTTTGACTGTAGGGACCGTGTTCTTTTCTTTGAAGGCCTCTTTTTTTTTTCCCTGTAAACTCTATGTTGATGCCTTTTCCCAAAAAGCTCTACTTTTGTCTCATCTGACCAGAGAACATTCTTCCAAAATGTTTTTGGCTTTCTCAGGTAAGTTTTGTCAAACTCCAGCCTGGCTTTTTTATGTCTCTGGGTCAGAAGTGGGGTCTTCCTGGGTATCCTACCATAGAGTCCCTTTTCATTCAGACGCCGACGGATAGTACAGGTTGACACTGTTGTACCCTCGGACTGCAGGGCAGCTAGAACTTGTTTGGATGTTAGTCGAGGTTCTTTAGCCACCATCCGCACAATCTTTCGTTGAAATCTCTCGTCAATTTTTCTTTTACGTCCACATCTAGGGAGGTTAGCCACAGTGCCATGGGCTTTAAACTTCTTGATGACACTGCGCACGGTAGACACAGGAACATTCAGGTCTTTGGAGATGGACTTGTAGCCTTGATATTGCTCATGCTTCCTCACAATTTTTGCTTCTTTCTTTTCTCCATGCTCAATGTGGTACACACAAGGACACAGGACAGAGGTTGAGTCAACTTTAATCCATTTCAACTGGCTGCGTGATTTAGTTATTGCCACCACCTGTTATGTGCCACAGGTAAGTAACAGGTGCTGTTAATTACACAAATTAGAGAAGCATCACATGATTTTTCAAAGGGTGCCAATACTTTTGTCCACCCCCTTTTTTATGTTTGGTGTGGAATTATATCCAATTTGGCTTTTTGACAATTCTCTTTGTGGTTTTCCATTGACGACAAATTAAATGAAGATATTATTACCAAAGCATTTGTGATTGCAATCATTTTCTGGAAGAAATTGAGTATTATCTGCCAAAATTGCAGGGGTGCCAATACTTTTGGCCAGCACTGTATACCAGCGGTCAGGACAGTACCTAGCTCTCTGCATATATCAGCAGTCAGGACAGTACCTAGATCTCTATATATAGCAGCAGTCAGAACACTAACTAAACCTCTGTATATAGCAGCAGTCAGGACAGTACCTACATCTCTATATATAACATCGATCAGGACAGTTCCTAGATCTCAGTATATAGCAGGAGTCAGGACAGTGCCTAGATCTCTGCATATAGCAGCTGTCAGGACAGTACCTAGATCTCTGTATATAGCAGGAGTCAGGACAGTACCTAGATTTCTGTATATAACAGCGGTCAGGACAGTACCTAGATCTCTTTATATAGCAGCGGTCAGGACAGTGCCTTGATCTCTGTATATAGCAGCAGTCAGGACAGTACCTAGATCTCTGCAAATAGCAGCAGTCAGGACGGTACCTAGATCTGTGCATATAGCAGCAGTCAGGGCAGTACGTAGCTCTCTGTATATAGCAGCAATTAGGACGGTACCTAGATCTCTGTATATAGCAGCAGTCAGGACAGTATCTAGATCTCTGCAAATAGCAGCAGTCAGGACAGTACCTAGATCTCTGCATATAATAGCAGTCAGGACAGTACCTAGATCTCTGTATATAGCAGCAGTCAGGACAGTATCTAGATCTCACTATATATCAGCAGTCAGGACAGTTCCTAGATCTCAGTATATAGCAGAAGTCAGGACAGTGCCTCGATTTCAGTGTATAGAAGGAGTCAGGACAGTACCTAGATTTCTGTATATAACAGTGGTCAGGACAGTACCTAGATCTCCGTATATAACAGCGATCAGGACAGTACCTAGATCTCACTATATAGCAGCAGTCAGGACAGTTCCTAGATCTCAGTATATAGCAGAAGTCAGGACAGTGCCTAGATTTCAGTATATAGAAGGAATCAGGACAGTACCTAGATTTCTGTATATAACAGTGGTCAGGACAGTACCTAGATCTCTGTATATTAACAGCGATCAGGACAGTACCTAGATCTCACTATATAGCAGAAGTCAGGACAGTGCCTAGATCTCTGCATATAGCAGCAGTCAGGACAGTACCTAGATCTCTGTATATAGCAGTGGTCAGGACAGTACCTAGATCTCCGTATATAACAGCGATCAGGACAGTACCTAGATCTCACTATATAGCAGCAGTCAGGACAGTACCTAAACCTCTGCTCTGCATATAGTATCAGTCAGGGCAGTACCTAGATCTCTGCATATAGCAGCAGTCAGGACAGTGCCTAGATTTCAGTATATAGCAGGAGTCAGGACAATGCCTAGATTTCTGTATATAACAGCGGTCAGGACAGTACCTAGATCTCATTATATAGCAGCGGTTAGGACAGTGCCTTGATCTTTGTATATAGCAGCGGTCAGGACAGTGCCTTGATCTCTGTATATAGCAGCAGTCAGGACAATACCTAGATCTCGGCATATAGCAGCAGTCAGGGCAGTACGTAGATCTCTGTATATAGCAGCAGTCAGGACAATACCTAGATCTCTGTATATAACAGCAATCACGGAAGTACCTAGATCTCTGTATATAGCAGCAGTCAGGGTAGCACCTAGATCTCTGTATATAGCAGCAGTCAGGACAGTACCTAAACCTCTGCTCTGTTTATAGTATCAGTCAGGGCAGTACCTAGATCTCTGCATATAGCAGCAATCAGGGCAGTACCTAGATCTCTGTATATAGCAGCAGTCAGGACAGTACCTAAACCTCTGCTCTGTATATAGTAGCAGTCAGGGCAGTACCTAGATCTCTGTATATAGCAGCAGTCAGGACAGTACCTAAACCTCTGCTCTGTATATAGTATCAGTCAGGGCAGTACCTAGATCTCTGCATATAGCAGCAATCAGCACAGTACCTAGATCTCTGTATATAGCAGCGGTCAGAACAGCACCTAGATTTCAGTATATAGCAGCAGCAATGATGGAGCCTAGATCTTAGTATATAGCAGGAGTCAGGACAGCACCTAGATCTCTGTAAATAGCAGCAGTCAGGGTAGTACCTAGATCTCTGTATATAGTAGCAATCAGGACAGTACCTAGATCTCTGCATATAGCAGCAATCAGGGCAGTACCTAGATCTCGGCATATAGCAGCGGTCAGGGCAGTACCTAGATCTCTGTATATAGCAGTGGTCAGGACAGCACCTAGATCTCAGTATATAGCAGCAGCATGGATGGAGTCTAGATCTTAGTATATAGCAGGAGTCAAGACAGTACCTAGATCTCTGTAAATAGCAGCAGTCAGGATAGTACCTAGATCTCTGTATATAGTATCAGTCAGGGCAGTGCCTAGATCTCTGCATATAGCAGCAATCAGGGCAGTACCTAGATCTCTGTATATAGCAGCAGTCAGAACAGTACTTAAACCTCTACTCTGTATATAGTATCAGTCAGAGCAGTACCAATATCTTTGAAAATAGCAGCAATCAGTGCAGTACCTAGATCTCTGTATATAGCAGCGGTCAGGACAGCACCTAGATCTCAGTATATAGCAGCAGCATGGATGGAGTCTAGATCTTAGTATATAGCAAGAGTCAGGACAGTACCTAGATCTCTGTAAATAGCAGCAGTCAGGGTGCGCTGTATGCAGATAAGTGAAATTGGCTTGGCTAAGATCCCTTTTGCTGTCTTAAGGCTCGGTGAGTCAAAAGCAAATTGAGGATCTGTTACATCCAATAGAGGGCGCATGAGCTCCCCAGCTCCTTTCCCATAATGCCTTGTGATATGTAGATGCTAAGTAGAGGGCGAAAGGCAATTAAAATCTCTACACACCTTCACTGGTGCTCTCCTCAATGTGAGAGATTCTTGTCCCTAACCCACTCATTGCCTCCCACTAAGCCAGCCAATTCACTTTGCTCTGTACTGATGAAGGACAACAATCCGGAAACAGCGCTGTATGCAGATAAGTGAAATTGGCTTGGCTAAGATCCCTTTTGCTGTCTTAAGGCTCGGTGAGTCAAAAGCAAATTGAGGATCTGTTACATCCAATAGAGGGCGCATGAGCTCCCCAGCTCCTTTCCCATAATGCCTTGTGATATGTAGATGCTAAGTAGAGGGCGAAAGGCAATTAAAATCTCTACACACCTTCACTGGTGCTCTCCTCAATGTGAGAGATTCTTGTCCCTAACCCACTCATTGCCTCCCACTAAGCCAGCCAATTCACTTTGCTCTGTACTGATGAAGGACAACAATCCGGAAACAGCGCTGTATGCAGATAAGTGAAATTGGCTTGGCTAAGATCCCTTTTGCTGTCTTAAGGCTCGGTGAGTCAAAAGCAAATTGAGGATCTGTTACATCCAATAGAGGGCGCATGAGCTCCCCAGCTCCTTTCCCATAATGCCTTGTGATATGTAGATGCTAAGTAGAGGGCGAAAGGCAATTAAAATCTCTACACACCTTCACTGGTGCTCTCCTCAATGTGAGAGATTCTTGTCCCTAACCCACTCATTGCCTCCCACTAAGCCAGCCAATTCACTTTGCTCTGTACTGATGAAGGACAACAATCCGGAAACAGCGCTGTATGCAGATAAGTGAAATTGGCTTGGCTAAGATCCCTTTTGCTGTCTTAAGGCTCGGTGAGTCAAAAGCAAATTGAGGATCTGTTACATCCAATAGAGGGCGCATGAGCTCCCCAGCTCCTTTCCCATAATGCCTTGTGAAGGGTAGTACCTAGATCTCTGTATATAGCAGCAGTCAGGATAGTACCTAGATCTCTGTATATAGTATCAGTCAGGGCAGTACCTAGATCTCTGCATATAGCAGCAATCAGGGCAGTACCTAGATCTCTGCATATAGCAGCAGTCAGGACAGTACCTAGATCTCTGTATATAGCAGCAGTCAGGACATGTGCCTAGAACTGTTAGTTTTTTGTTTAGTGCTGCATATGGTGAGGTAGTTAAATATATTTTTAACAGCAGTCCCTGCAATGTGAGCTGCCATATATTTTGTATATTTTGGAGTTTTTTTTTAGATTACAGGGAGAGGAGAATAAGCAAGTTGTAACACTCTCACCTCTGCTGGATAATTTAAGCAGGGCTGAGAGGGTGAAAATGCTGTTAACCCTGTGTGGTTTGTGACTATTTGCTTAACTGTGGAGTGCACACATACAAGATAGTGTGTTTATTGAAATAAAATATTCTCTTCTTTGATACAAGACTGACTTATTCTCAGTTACATTATTGAATGTGGCCAAATCATGAATAAAACACATCTGATCTTTTCAATAAAATGGTGGGCACCCATATTGGTTGGTGCTGGGAGATTAGTAGATAATGGAGATAGGGTACAATATATCAAGGGAGGATTGAGATCCCTCCATATAAATAAGCAAACACCATCTTTCTGAGTAGGGGCTTCCCCTTAAAATAGTATAAGCACCATTTCTTGTGACCCTCTCACTAAAATGAACATTTTTATGGTCTAGTTATTTTAATCAGATTAATAAAAGTTGTATTTTATTGCGTGCTATGCCTTCTTTTCCCTTCCCTGATATTCATGTAGAAATGGTTGTAACCTTCTAGCAAAGGATGTTCTGCTGCTCCCCTGCTGCTTGGTCACGCAGGCGCACAACGTAACTGGTCCTCTCTTCCCCCCTCCCTTTACTTCTCTCTCTCACACTCTATCACTCCCTCTATCTTCTATGCTTCTCTCTCTCTTTCCTCTCTTCCTCTATTTCTGCCGGCTGGGTGCTGAAGTTGGGCGGATGGCAACAATACATCTCGGCTAGAGAGCAGAAGAGCCTCTCCCCGGACAGCTAACCAGCAGGCAGCAGCTGCAGCAGCCCGCATCCACAGGCAGTGGGTAAGAGCCCCCCATACAATCCTCGTCCACCTTTTACCATCTTTATCTCCTCATGCTAGAAAGCTGGCATGAGGAATGGCAAGAATCACGGCAGAGCCCCCAGCACAAAGTGCACCAGTGTAGCAGCAAAAGGCAGCATGTCATCCCTTACTGCAGTGTTATTATAGTAGCCTGCACCCCATTATACTGCATAGCATAGACAGATATGTAACAGGTATCTATCTCCACTACTACACATCCTCATGGATTCATTGCTATGTGTATAGTGTATTCACTGTGACATCTGGATTGTGCATTTGTCTGCTGGTGCAGTAGCTGGATTTGCCTTTCCAGCATCACACCAGCAGCAGCAGCAGCAGCAGCCAGGGATGGATGAAGAGTAGATACTAGCAGCAGCTGCAACAGATATGGGAGGGGAGAGAGAGGGGGTTAAGAATCCCCCTCATCAGGAAACATTATCAAAACGTGAGAACTGTAGGCGGTGGAGGTGGAAGAGGAGGAGGAGAGGGGAAAAGAAGCTAGGAAGGGAGGCGGGAATCCAGGAGGAAAATGTTCAAAATGATGTGGATATATATATGTATATAGTGTGTGTGATATCTCTTTCTATATATAATACTGTAACACTAGAAGACTAAAGGGATTTCCACCTTCTTTTCTAATATTTGAAATACAGGGCGATCAATAATCTGTATATGCAGGGCTCTGACGGTGAATTAAGGTCATTGTCGATTTCCTAGTGTATCCTAGTGAGCTGGGGGAGGAGAGATGCATAATATTTATGTCTTCTGTAATGCATTGCAATTAAACTGGAGGAACGCCGAATGGATCTACTACACTATGTTGGCAAATCCCTGTCTGATCATTGCACATTGAGCGTACAGTATGTAAATATTGATAGATGTTTACTAATTACATAGTGATTTGTGTTATATGTACGCTGCATCCTCTTAAGGAATGAGCTCTAGATCTACTGTACCTCCCTTCTACACCATAGATCTTTGATACATTGTAAGAAGGCTTTGATTCCAGGCATGTTGTCACATTTTATCAGGGGTCCATTATAGATGAAAGCCAATGAATAAATAGGATATTTTTTTAGCTGGGTGAATTGAGGATTGTACATGAATTTGTTGTAAATCAGGATGAAATGCATTCCCTAACACATATAAAGTACAGTATATACATATGCATGCACACATATAGCTAGAGGATATTACAGTTTATATATGATGGTGAAGTTCTCAGAACGTAAGTGCTGATTTACGGTTTCTCTGTCATTCAAGTATATTGGGTAAAAAAAATCATTATTTGAGGGTTGACTTGGGCAAATCAAAGGCAACATTCAAAGAATTGGTTTTTCCATTGTATTCTATGAGATGGCAGATTAGACAAACCTGCAGAATAGCGAATTGAGCAGACCAATTTACTTGTCTATTCAGATTAGCAACTTCTCCAGCAGACTGAAGGTAATGTAAATATTCTTAGAAAAAATAATATGATTTAAAGGATAAATTGTGGCGCACAAAATGCTATACTTAGAAGGGGATCTACTATTAAGTTTATGTTGAGTTATTGGGGACAGCATAATGTGGTGACATGTACCCTAATTCAAGTGAGGGGTCATTTATCAGGCAGTATGGTATAGTTTCATTAAATCACAGTTTATAAGGTGCAGCCCACGCTGAGCGCTGTATGGTAGGAGTTCTCACTACGTATGATCTGCTGGCTCTTCCTGTTGTTCTGCCATTGATTGACAGCTTTCTCCTTATTTATACTAAGGCTAAAGCCACAAGTTGCGGAAACACAGTGTTTTCGCCTGGTGCAGAAATGCAGCAGAAGAAATTCTGCATTTTACAGTACCAGCAAACTAAACGAGATTCTAGTTAATCTTATCCACGCATTGGTGAAAAAAAACAGCTGCGGAAAAGCTGTGTTTTCAAAAACGCATGGAGTTTAGAAAAATGCAGCATGTCAATTTTATCAGCAAAAACGCAAGCGTTTTTAGTATAGATTTAATGAGGGAAGAAAAACTACAGAGAAAATCACAGCAAAAACACAATGAAAAATGCTGCAAAAAATGACATGTTTTCACTGCATTCTTTCTGCTGCATTTCTTTTTTAGCTGCATTTTTCTATGTGAGGTCTTAGACTAACGGAAAAAGTTGCAGGAGGACGGGGGAGCCTGTAGATCAGGACTGCTGCTAAGCACTAATGGCTCAAAGCACTCAACTTGTGCACTCAGGGGTGGGTGGGCGGAGGTAGCTCACAGCTTATAAATAAAGTCTGGAGACAATTTGCATATCATTTAGATGAAACTTGGCTCACACTACACCTGACAAATGTGACTTTATGAAAACAACAATATAGTGAGAAGTAAGTGACAGCGCTGAAATCAGGGTCTCTGTCATAGCCCTCAGATAAAACAGCGTAAACCTGATGGATACCCTTGAAGGGAATCTATCATCAGTCAGACTTTTAGAAAAGATGCTTAAAGTAATATCCTTCAATGGGTGCAATTGCTTGGGTGCTGTTCATAACCTTTATGCGTGCTAACTGCAGTGCCTCCCAGTCTGCTTTGCCAGGAAGCTCCATGTGGCCGCAGCCATGACTCCTTTAATCATTTTTTTTTTTTATTTTTACCTATCCTCATGATAGGCTATGACTATTGAAGACCCAACACCTGGGACCACCTTTGATCAGCTATTACAAGGATCCGTAGTGCTCGTGCAAGCGCCATGACCTCTTTACTGTTTACATTGCACGCCATTTTGTTTCCTGTAATTACAGCCTTGTAATTTTTTTTTTTTTTTTTTTTCCTGAGGATAGGTCATCAATAAAGATGAACTTGACAACCCTTTTAAGATACTCATAGTAATGTGCTTTAGTGGATACTATTGCACTGCTGAATGGTCCCCAGAACCTCAGTATGCTTAAATATGTTCTCTGCAGTACTCCATTGTTCTGAAGAAATGATTGAGTTAATGAGACTTTGATGACTTGTTTCTTTGCTTCCTATTTGAAAGGCATTCAGTATAACATACTGTATGTATCAATGCGATGTCCTCACGATATGAGGGGGCATGCTGTTGGTAGGCTCGATCTTAGATGTATCACACGCAAAGAGTTGTGTTATAAAATGTGCTGCATCTGGTAAGTGTTGTACAGCATTTAGCAATATGGCTGACAGCCCAGCAAGTAATCTGCTGGATGATTTTATGATTTTTGATATTTATGAAATAAGTGCAATATCTATTTATCTTGGCAGGATAGACATTAAGTAACATTCTAAGTGTAGGAATTCTATTAAAAAATTATCAATACTTGTCAAAAAAATATGATGCCACTTTTACATATTGCTATTAATTCCTTAGGCTGAGGCCACATGTTGTGGAGAAGCAGCATTCTTTGTTGCATATTTTACTTTGTTTTTTTAAGCCAGAGCCAGGAGTGGATTTAGCAGAAGGGAGACGTATAAGTGTCCCCTTTATATTTCTCATTCCATTTGAAGCCAATCTTGGCTTTGGCTCAAAAACCAAAACAAAATCTGCAACAAAAAATGCAGCTTTTCCACAGTGTGTGGCCTCAGCCTTAGTGGGCTCCCAAGGATAGATCATCAGTAACTAAGGGAAACTACTTTTAGGCTAAGGCCCCACGTAGCGGGCCGCAGCAAAAAAAGCTCTGTGGGAAAAACCACGATGGAATCGCATCATGTTTTTTCACATAGCACTTTTCACAGAAAGTTCACAGAGTTTTCCTCTGCGGACTTTCTGCTTCAATTATACCTATGGGGAAACTGCCAGCATTTCTGTAAGTATAATTGAGATGCTGCGATTTCCAAAGATGCAACGTTTTTGGAAATCGCAGCTTTTCTGCTGCACATATATTTCTTCAATGTGTGGATGCTAGAATCCCATCCACATTGCAGTGCCTTTAAAACGCTGTTTACGCCACATGGGCATAGCACATAACAAACTGCAGCTAAAAACTACTGTGGAAAAAAAAGAAGAAAAATACTTTTTTTATTCGCTTATTACACACTTATGTTTCTGCAGTTAAACTAGACCACCTTTTCCACAGCTCTGTTATTCCACAATGTATGGATGAGATTAACTAAAATCTCATTCATATTACTGATACTGTAAAATGCTATGTTTTTTTATGTGTTTCCACAACATTTGCCTCAGCTTCTGGCTAATCCCATCCACACATTGTGTAAAATAACAACTGCGGAAAAGCTGTGTTTTCCCCATAGATTTGACAAGGGAAGAAAAACTGCAGAGGAAAATGCATTCAAAAATGCATTTTTGCTACATATTTTTCTTCTGCTGTTTTTAGCTGCATTTTGCTACGTGGGGGCCTTACCATAAAATACATTTCCCAGGCTTAGCAATTGATGATCTATCCTTGCACCCCCACTGAGCAGCTGTTTAAAGAGACTGCAGCGTTAGGGTGAGCACTGCGGCCTCTGAAACTTGCCAAGCAGAGCGGTGTACATATGTATAGCAGCTGTGCTTAATATATCAGTGGAAGAGTGAAGAAATCAGGCGATACCTTTTAGAGGCTAACTGAGTATATTTATAAGTAAGCTTTCAGGAGTGCTCGCTCCCTTCATCAGACATGGTGTGATACAAGAACTGAAAATTAACAGATTTTTATACACATGGTTTTCAAAGCATTTTAGAGTCCTTAAAAAAAATTGCAATCTAAGTAGAGAAGTTATTTACAACAGGTCAAACAAACAGTCTGGAAACTTGTGGTGCGTGAAGGAGGGATCAGTAATTCTTGCTGTTATCTGTTTGCTATCAGGAGGTGATTTGTGACCCTCACAGGTCATACATAGTGTGATTTGAAGCTGGCATGAATATTGAGTTCAGTTCATGGTTCAAACATAGTGTGACATGAAGCTGGCATGAATATTAAGTCCAAATTGCAGAGTTTGAAATTTTTGCATAAATTTGTACTCCATTTCTTTTCTTTTCTCCTGTGTCTTAAAATGTCCCATTAAAACCACAACCCGCAAATCTTCAATAGAGTGGTTTTCTCCGGAGAAATGTGCGGCGCCAATTCACTAGAATGGCACTGAGGCACAAACAGGCCATGTGACCAATGAACGTGATGAAGCTGAAATACCGCTCAGCTGATCCAAAAGGGTCCCAGATTATGGACCCCTGCTGATCATCAAAGTGAACCGTCCCATCAAGGGAGGGCTAACTCTGAAGCCAAAATGAAGTGTCACTTATATTCTCCAGGTTGAAACCAAATTTATCAAGTCTGTGTTATGTTATAACACCTTTACAAAAATCCAAAACTTTGAAAAATAAAAAAAAAATTCTTTGAGTTTGTGACACCTATAACGTTTTTATATTTGCATGTACGATTCTGTATGTCAGCTGACTTTTTTCTGGGGCAAGTCCTAGTTTATATCAATACTATTTTTGGGAGTGAATGACGTTTTGATCTTTTTTTTTATTCAGTTTTTTGTTGGGGGGGGCGTTATGGACATTTTTGGACATGGGTTTATGTTTATTGATTTTTAATTGTGATCTAGGGAAAGAGGGGTGATTTGAAATGTTATATTTTTAAAAATATTTTTTAAAACTTTTTATAATTTTTATTTAAATTTTATTTTTAGACCCCCCTAGGGGATCTAATCACCAGTACAGTATACATTATAAATCCATTCACTTCTATTACAGACTGCCTCTTTTAGCCTGTAACAAAAGTATTGTAGTTATAGTAGGCTGCCAGCTGTAATGAAAATGGATCACTGTCCCGGGATCTCGCTCACAGGGAAAGCGATCCGAGGCAATGTGGCAACGTTTTAAGGGCCCTTTCATAGGACCAAGTCCCTTCCATGAAAAATGCTATCAGTTCATTACTATAGTCATCGGCCCGTTTGGGAGCTCACTGCATCATAACTGTCTATGATACAATGAAGGCCGAGTTCATTCCGGTAAATACAGCCCACACACAGACCGTTTTCAATGGACAAGTTTCGTGAAAACAGCCTTAAGAGGGCTCGGTCACATTTGACCAAAGCATCTGAAGGATTAATGCCTGTGATGAGATTCCTCTGTGTAGAGGAGATCCAGTGGCTATGCTGCCGAGAGTTCAGGGGCTGAGTGGGGTGCCATGTTTAAAGTCCTGACATACAGTGGGGAAAAAAAGTATTTAGTCAGCCACCAATTGTGCAAGTTCTCCCACTTAAAAAGAGGAGAGGCCTGTAATTGTCATCATAGGTAGACTTCAACTATGAGAGACAAAATGAGAAAACATATCTAGAAAATCACATTGTCTGATGTGAGTTACTGGATATGCTGGCTCTCACAGACCTGTAACTTCTTCTTTAAGAGGCTCCTCTGTCCTCTACTCATTACCTGTAGTAATGGCTCCTGTTTGAAATTGTTATCAGTATAAAATACACCTGTCCACAACCTCAAACAGTCACACTCCAAACTCCACTATGGTGAAGACCAAAGAGCTGTGGAAGGACACCAGAAACAAAACTGTAGACCTGCCCCAGGCTGGGAAGACTGAATCTGCAATAGGCAAGCAGCTTGGTGTGAAAAAATCAACTGTGGGAGCAATAATTAGAAAATGGAAGACATACAAGACCACTGATAATCTCCCTCGATCAGGGGCTCCACGCAATGATCAAAAGAACGGTGAGCAAAAATCCCAGAACCACACCGGGGGACCTAGTGAATGACCTGCAGAAAGCTGGGACTAACGTAACAAAGGCTACCGTCAGTAACACACTACGCCGCCAGGGACTCAGATCCTGCAGTGCCAGACGTGTCCCTCTGCTTAAGCCAGTACATATCCGGGCCCATCTGAAGTTTGCTAGAGAGCATTTGGATGATCCAGAAGAGTATTGGGAGAATGTCATATGGTCAGATGAAACCAAAGTAGAACTGTTTGGTAGAAACACAACTCGTCGTGTTTGGAGGAGAGTGAATGCTGAGTTGCATCCAAAGAACACCATACCTACTGTGAAGCATGGGGGTGGCAACATCATGCTTTGGGGCTGTTTCTCTGCAAAGGGACCAGGACGACTGATCTGTGTAAATGAAAGAATGAATGGGGCCATGTATCGTGAGATTTTGAGTGCAAACCTCCTTCCATCAGCAAGGGCATTGAAGATGAAACGTGGCTGGGTCTTTCAGCATGACAGTGATCCCAAGCATACCACTAGGGCAACGAAGGAGTGGCTTCGTAAGAAGCATTTCAAGATCCTGGAGTGGCCTAGCCAGTCTCCAGATCTCAACCCCATAGAAAACGTTTGGAGGGAGTTGAAAGCCCATGTTGCCCAGCGACAGTCCCAAAACATCACTGCTCTAGAGGAGATCTGCATGGAGGAATGGACCAACATACCAGCAACAGTGTGTGCCAACCTTGTGAAGACTTACAGAAAATGTTTGACCTCTGTCATTGCCAACAAAGAATATATAACAAAGTATTGAGATTAACTTTTGTTATTGACCAAATACTTATTTTCCACCATAATTTGCAAATAAATTCTTTATAAATCAGACAATGTGATTTTTTGGATTTGTTTTCCCCATTTTGTCTCTCATAGTTGAGGTCTACCTATGATGACAATTACAGGCCTCTCTCATCTTTTTAAGTGCGAGAACTTGCACAATTGGTGGCTGACTAAATACTTTTTTTTCCCCACTGTACACCATGCTATTATGGCGTATATCGGGAAGGACTTAAAGTTGATCGTAAGAATTTCAACTAAATGATGCTGAAAAAAAATGACCTATAAAACTGGAAAGAAGTTGGCTATGTTTATAATTTCTGTCTGATAGATACTAGCATATGAAAAATCCTTCTATGAAAGAATGTTGCCAGAAAGATTATATATTCACATACTGTGTCCGTTTCTCACCTGTAAAAAAAACGGACAAATTAGTCACTTTTTTATTTCTGTTTTCCATTAATAACGTGTCTGTTTGTTTGTCTTTGATGGCCGAGTGTTAACCATTTTTTGTTTTTAACAGGCCATTAGAAAAATGGATGAATTTCATTGTCTTTTTTTTTTTTTTTTTTAATTTCTCCAGGCCACTGATGTGCTATTAGACGTAACTCGTATATCAATCCATTTTTATATTAGAGATGGATCCATTAATTTCTATTTGGCCCATGTGTCAGTTAAAATTGACAGATATAGAAATTGTCTATTCTATAACTGGCTGTAAATGTTAGTTCTATAACTAACATTTTTTTCTATCACTCAAAGAAATTGAACAATTGAATACATTAATTCTCGTTGTTATTAAAGTGGACTATAATATGGATCATATGGACTAAAATGTGTATGGCTGCATCAGTGTAACAATGGTCAGGTGGTCATTTATTTCATGGCTTTTCAAGCCTACTTTTATCTAATGTGTATGGCCACTTTAGGCTAAGTCTACACATTACACAAAAACTGCACTTTTTGATGTAAAGTTTGCTGCGGTTTTTGAGCCAAAGCCAAAAGTGGCTTCTAAAGGAATATGAAGTGGAAGCACTTACACTAAATGCTACCTCCGCCCCTGACTTTGGCATAGATAATCGCAATAAATAACTGAGGAGCTGTGACTGCTGCATGACTTCCAGGTCCTGGCTCTGTGATACTACAACTCACGCAGCTTAATTCCTCGTATGCCATGATCAATAGTGATCAGTATTTGGGTGGTTAGGGGACGAGATCACTTCTCCTTTCAGACCCTAGGATCCCCCACAATTAGATTGGTTAGATTAGAGGGGCTTTCATGGTAACCAGGAGTCCAAAAAACCTTTTGCACATAACAAGGCTATGTACAATGTATTGCAATACAGAAGTATTGCAGTACATTGTACTGGGGATGAAGAGATCCCAGGTTCAAGTCCTTTTGTGGAATAGTAAAAAATAAAATAAACAAACATATTAGCTATCCCTGTGTGCTTATAAGTCTGCACTATATAAAAATAACGTTATTTATCGCGTAGGTTGAATGCTGTAAAAAATCCATATATCGCAATGCACAAATTAATGTGTTTTGGTCACCTCAACTCCCCAAAAATAGCAATAAATGGTATCAATAAGAACTACAACTTGCCCCGCAAAAAAGAACCCTCACATAGCTACAATCAAAACAACATTAAAAATGTTATACAGTACAGACCAAAAGTTTGGACACACCTTCTCATTCCAAGAGTTTTCTGTATTTTCATGACTATAAAAATTGTAGATTCACACTGAAGGCATCAAAACTATGAATTAACACATGTGGAATTATATACTTAACAAAAAAGTGTGAAACAACTGAAAATATGTCTTATATTCTAGGTTCTTCAAAGTAGCCACCTTTTGCTTTGATTACTGCTTTGCACACTCTTGGCATTCTCTTGATCTCTTTGGTCTGTACTGTATATGTCAAAACACAGTGGCCGCAGGCAAATAGTTTAATTTTGAAAATAGTGTTTTATTTAATAAAAGCATTAAAATAAAACCAATATAAATATGGTATCGCTGTAATCATAATGATCCGCTGGACAAATTTGCTATGTTCACATGGAACCCCCAAAAATGTTAACATAAATTAATCAAAACATTATATGTACCCCAAAATACCAAATGATAAAACTTTGAAAGTAAGGCTGCAACAATATACCAGTACTTGCCAATATGCCAATAATAGTACTTGCTCCCTAAAACTACAATACAAAAATATGGCCCACACAAGATGATTTTTGGTTAGTGTTTCAATACAGTATGTCTCACCTATAAGACAACTGGATCAAGGTGTAGGCAGAGTAGGCAGTTTTTTGGATACCATTAGAGGGAAGGTTAAACATAGTAAAAAAAAAATCATGCTTTTGACAGCCAAAGGGATGTTGTGTCAGATCCTGTGTAATACAGTATGACCATATATACACATATTGTGTGAACAGTTATAAACAAAGGTACGCGCACAGCAGATCCAATATGCATGTTCAGCAGAGCCAATTGTGAATGTTACTTAATCCAGGCTGAAATCGTGAGCTATTTTCCAACTGACAGCTATCACACTGAACTCCAGGTTCTAAGGAGGGGGAGTTGTGTTCTGAAAGGGGTTGTCCAGGCAAAAATGGACAACCCTTTTAACGTTTAAATCAACTGGAGGCAGTGAAAATAATAAAAAAAAAATGCATACTCACCTGTCCCCGATGCTCCGGTGTTATCCCGTGTGTCCTGGTTCTTCTGCTCCAGCAGCTTATTCCGGGTCTCTTCCATTGTTCTGCTGAAGCTGCTCATTGGCCTCAGTGGTCACGTGACCGCTGAGGCCAATCAACGTGACCGCTGAGACCCAGGATAAGCCGCTGGAGCAGAAGAACCGGGACGTGTGGGAGGACACCGGAGCATCGGGGATAGGTGAGTATGCATTTTTTTATTATTTTCACTGCCTCCAGCTGATGTAAACGTTAAAAGGGTTGTCCAGTTTTGCCTGGACAACCCCTTGAAATCCCAGACTCGAGTACCAGGAGAGAATGGCCAACCCTGATAAAAGGGGTTTGTATTCTGAAACTCATGATTTTAGAACCAGGAATGCTTGTTCAGCCCCTCGCCCTTAGGCTATATTCTGAACACCATAGGACATAGCTCCAAGATAAGTGAATAAATTAGGAGGGCTTGTCCCATAAAAAAATTATTGCATACATGATCTATGGAACGTGTGTTTTGGTGATTGGTGGGAACAGAAAAAAGAAATAACATGTCCTGATTTATTGATTAGTTGTAAGTTTTTTTTTCCACCATTCATGTGAATGGAAACTGATGTGAATTAATATTTTTTGTACGAATCCATTATTTGTTGGTTTCTATGATAAATGCAGACCATGATGGATTGTTTTTTCTGCATGCTTTGTTTCTTTTGTACAACACTGTGGACAACTGAAGCATGAAATCCTATCAGTTATCCAGTCATTTTCTAGTGGCAGTACACAAACGTATTCAAGTTAATAGGTGCAGAGCTGCAGTACTGCGGCACAGCCGTTATACAGTAGGCACCATCCCTTCTTTAGGTTTTCTGGTGCCAGAGACTGCATGGAAGTATCCTTTTGTTCTCTATTAGGTGAAATATGTCTGCGTTCGTTTTGTTTTTTGTTTTTTTCTGTGTAGAATAGCATAGTCAGTTTTTACAGAAGAAACCAGTTAAAAAAATATATACTAATGGGTATACATGTTTTTTATCTAACATGGGAGCCTATGGGTGACGTATTGCTCTGTTTGCCAGTGCAGTGGTGTAAGTTAGAGGTACTATATAACTCAATTTAAGAACAGCAGTGTGACAGCAATTTTTTGAATAGCCGTCACACGGACAAATTAAGATCCATGAAAATAGCCATGTGATAGTCCTTCAAAAAGCGTACATCACGCCCTAAGGCTAGGTTCACACAAAAGATGTAAAAAACATCCATTTTTCACAGCACCCATTTTCACGAATACCCCATACATTTAAGTGTATGCAGGGATCAGTGAAAATGGCTCAAAATAGGACATGACCTATATTTTGACAGTCCGTGAAAACAGCGGTCATGCAGTCACATGAATAGCCCCCATTCACTGACAGTGAAATCAGTTCTGCCATGTGACATTCTTTAAAAAAACGGATGTCATACGTCCAGTCTTCACTGTGTGTGAATCTAGCCTTAGAAGCAGACTTTGTTGTGGGGTTTTTTGAGCCAAAGCCAGGAGAGGGTTCAGAAGAAGGGAGGAGCATATATGCTTCCTTTATATTTCCCATTGACTTTGAAGTCACTCTTGGCTTTGCCTCAAACAACAAACATAGCTTTCCCATAAAGTGTGGCCTTAGCCTTACATAGTTTTGTTCATGAGGCCTTGCAATACAGTAACAATTCTAGGGCTACACATAGTCCCCCATCAATCCCAACTTTTTGGCTAATAATGAAACACTGAAGTCACCCATGATTAGAGATAGGTGAACCTCTCAAGTTTTGTTTAGTTTCGGATTCGATGGATCAGGACCAAGGTTTGTTTTGGGACAACAAGTTCAGTACGAACCACAGCTTAAATTGGTTTAAAACAAGGTGTATAACACTGTCAGGGCTCCTAGGAATCTATCCATTCAATTTCTAGTTCTAAGGCAAACACAGACGAAGTTATGTCAAAGTAAATGTGTCATGTACGTCTATGGCAAAACAAAAAAAAAAGACCACCAAAAATGATCCTTTCTGGGAGCAGATGTGAAATCAAAATGGTAATTTGTTTTTTTTTTATGCCAACAGTGTGGCACCAACAGTGTGGTATAGTGGAATGATGGACTAGGTCAGGTCACAGGACATGTCTGGCTGAGTGTTGGCAATGGTGGTAGCTGTGGCTGTATGAGTGGCAGTATGGCCCACCCTTAAATAACAGAATTTTTTGCAGATTATTGCAGGCTGGAAGACTATTTATTGGGTGAGCATGAAAAAAAAAAACACTTTAGAAATGGAGATTTTTTTTTCAGATTAGCAGACTCCGTCACACTGTTTATTGGGTGAGAAAAAAACACTTAAATAACAGAGATTTTTTTCAGATTAGCGCAGGCTGAATCAGCGTTTTGATGTTAGAACTGACTATTAGCTGAGAGGCTGACAGGTGGCATGAGAATGTCACAGTGACTCACAAATAGCCATTTATTGGGATTTGTTAAAATCAAACAATTTGGAATATTCAGGTCCAACCTGGCTTGTGACAGATTGGTTTGCCCATCTCTACCCATGACATGTCTTAATAGTGCCATTTTACTGCAAATTATGGGCGAGTTTGTGCCTTAGTGACCTATATGTCCTTTGATGTGAAGATTCAATTATGTTTGTATATCCAAACTCAATAAAATAGTCATTCACTGTCATCTAAAGATACACAATTCTTTATTGGTGTAATTCTTAAAAATAACAAGATACACATGTAATTCATTCTCAAGAAAGAAATTCCCATACAACCACACTATATGCACAAACATATCACATTGCCTAGGAATTAAAAATGATCATCCAATACTATCAAATCAGTAGTATTACTGGTGTTTACTACATTTAATTGATATGTCATATATACTGTGCCCCCATTTAAACCTATCAGTAGTAGCCATTCGTAGTAGCTAGCAAAGTGCTCCATATAAATTTATGCCATGTACAGTTCTCCCTAAGTGTCCCATAATGATCCCATTCTATATAAAATCCCCCAATTGCCCGATCCCCCAATATAAAATCATGCTATGTAAATTGTGCCCCCAATGTGCTTCATATAAAACTATAAAAGTCCTCTTGGTGCAGGACCATGTGCACTGATGCTCGCCTGCCTCCCTGCTTCCTCTGCTGTACCACTTCAATTTGAGCTCTATTCAGATGTCCGCTTGTCCTCCCTCACCTTAGTAATTCTCTGGGCTCCATACACCTCCCTCCAGTGCTCTGATCCTTCACCTCAACTGTCTGCTCCCTTCCTCCTTCTGATGATTTTATGCTCAAAGTCCAACCTCAAGGCTCTGATGTGGAGGAGTCAGATTTGTTGTGACCCAGTTCCTCCACTCCTCTTGCAGAAGTATCATCTACAGGAGGAATTGCTCTGGTGCAAGTAGTTTGGTGTATTATAATATACCATTGAATTTACAGTATTAAAATAAAGAGTTTCAAATTTGTCAGAAAACATCTTAGTGATAGCACCTCTAGAATAGTAATGGGAGATGTAACTGACCTGTTTACTGCTACACAGACTTCATATATGTTGTTGTGACATCCTGCCCTGGACCTAGAAATGTCTTTTAATATAGTTAATCAAGATGCCTATTATACGTTGACCAGAGTGGGCATATAGTAGGTAAGGACCTACACTTGGCCCCCAGTTGTTACAAAAATTCCCTAAAAAGTTCCTAATTTTTTAGTATTGATCAGCAAAACACAAGATATCCAGTTTAAACCTGTTTTCTAAGAGTAATGCTTAACAGACTTATCCTATTGTAATGGAAAATTTGAACATTGTCCATATATATTAGCAATTGTCAGGATGACCTGGACGGAATTTAAGGTATGTAATACCTACACACACCTAAAAACAAATATGTCCCCTAAAAAGGATAACCAAACCATCAAAAATATTGAAACGTTCAGAAAATATATGACTTTATTTATAACTTATAAAATATATAACATCAGTCTAAAGCTGTGTTTCTCAACCTTATCAAACAAAGTGCCTCCTAGTGAGAGAGAGTACCTCCAAAGTAATGATAAGGTATAAATGTTAATAAAATAAGACTTTGTTTGGAGCCTCTGTCAGCAGTTATGTAATGGTCCCCTCAGTGCCCCCACCTGTAGTGTTTAACAGCCCTCAGACTCAGTAGATGGCCACTTCAGTGCCCCACATGTAATACAATGACCCTCACACTGTCCTCACATGAAATATAATGGCCCACACATGTAATATAATGACCCCCACACTGTCCCCACATGAAAAAAATGGCCCACACATGTAATATAATGGCCCCCACAGTGCCCAAACATTAATAATAAAAACAATTATATTTATATAGCGCCAACAAATTATGCAGCACTTTACATATCAGAGAGTACATGAACAGACAATATTAGACATTGCAATTTGACAAAATAATATATCTCAAGAGCTTACAGTCTATGAGGAAATATGGGGATCTATGAGGAAATAGGGGGACAAAAGAGGTAAGAGGGCTTGTTTGGTAGAATGGTCTAGCCATCTTTTAATAAAAAAGGTAATATATACATTTAGTATAATGATCCTCACACTGCCCCCATACTGAGTAAAATGGTCCCAACACTCAGCATAATGGTTCTCACATTGCCAGCACATTTAGTATAATGGTCCCCACATTCAGTATAAAGTTCCCCATATTGCCCCCTTACTAAGTGTAATGGCCTCTACACGTCCCCAACAGTGTTGAGCTGTGTTCATTACTGACCACTCTGTTCCATACTCCCTTCCTGCTATGGGAACTACTTTGGCTTCAGTACTGGACACCTGAAGCAGAGAGGAAGTAGGGAGTGGAGTGGTGAGTAATGAACCTAGCTAACCACTCCCCGGGGCTCCTGTAGTTGCAGTGAGTTACTTCATCAGTACTGATCGAAGTGCTCATTGCACTTATCAAGTAAGGTTGGTGCCCATGGCCATACACGGGTGTCCATCCTGGGTGAGAGAGAGGAGACACAATGGTTCTCAGCCATGGTGCACACCCTATGGGGTATGCGTACCTCAGGTTGAGAACAGCTGGTCTAAAAGACATAAAGCATGCGACCATCAGGTGCCTTAAAGTACTGACTCACCAATAACAGGAGTCATACAAAAAACATTATGCAGGGTATGTGCAAATAATACCACAACAGGGATCACAACAAAACTAAGTACATTTCTGAACCCTCCTGATACATCACAAAACATTAAAATACATATATAAAGTAAATGGGATGGCAGTAATCACTAAACACTCCTCCAAATACTGCTGCCAATTATCTGATTTGAAAAGGAGAATAGAAAGAAAAAAAAACACATTAGTAAAACATAAATACAATACTTGTGGTCTGGCTCTGGCTCCTCTCATGCAGTAAACCAGCCAATCTTATTGTCTGGTTTGCATCATAAAATGGGGTTACAAGAGTTTTTTTTGGACAGTAAACTCTAATAACCCGTTTTTGGCGCACAAAGGCTCCAAAAACACCACAATGTGGTTCATCTCTGGGGCTCCGTGCAACAGAATGTGGGGACTCCTTCTCCTACTGAAGGGGTCCCTACAATCAAGGGGTTAATCACAGTCATGACAAGACTGCAATTAACCCCTTCTTGTGAAATCTGTTAGAAATCTCAGTGAGCTGAACAGCTAGCTGCTGTTGCCTTAAGGTTGCAATGCCAACAGATGAAGCTTCTGCAGTTTTCAGAAATCCAGTGAGCAGCTGAGGAAGGTTATTAAACTGTTCCTGCCCACTCAAGTGCCTGCTATTAGTATAACTATTTGTACTCTGAACTCAGATCGTTTGTGCTGGATTGCTGTATTATTGACCATTGGCCTGTTACTGGATATTTGCTTGTCTTCTGATTTTGGCTCTGACAGTACCTCTTGGATTGACCTTTTGGCTTGGACACGTTCACTCTTCTGATTCGTAACTCTGGTTTAGACCTGCCTTGTGAGTTTGTAGTGGCTTCTGGTTTGACTTCAGTTTGTAGAGCATTTATTTCTTATAATACTTTCTGTGGTGATAACTTGGGTGGAGATTCAGTACAAATCCATCTGGCTTCACATCTGACACTGGTAAAGATATTTGGGTGCTCATGGTTCTATCTCTAAGTGTTATTTGAAATTTAGAAAGCTTATTCTACTACTCTCAGTAATAATATAACACACGATAGAATTGATGATTGCCGTGCAGGCACAGTGGGTGGTATATAGCAGCCCTAATGAACGTTCGTTAGGGTTGCTATATAGCTAATGTTTGTTTGGGTATATCTATATAGTAGACGTAACAAAGCATAAGGCTGTCGCTTTACAGCCCTAATGAACGTCTTTAGAATGGCTGTACCAGCCACCATTAAGGAATGTTCATCAGTGACTCAAGGAGGTCCAAATCAAATCCCAAAAGTTTTGGTTTTGTTACAAATTAAACCTTTTTAGAAATTTGGGTCGAATCCACTTTATTACGAACTGGTTCATCCATCTCTATCGTTAACTCTATTTCTGCAGATTATTTAAACAGGACACACACAAATGCTATTGAAAATGTTACTGCTTTGGAAAGCAAGTTTATCCATTTTAGAGTATTTTTAATCCCTTACATGATCTCTTGATTTTCCAGCTTAATCTAAAGTCTTTAGAGCTATAATCCTTACTAGGACAACTATGAACTAATAAATAGGACATGAAAAGGTTTGGTAAGGAAAAAGTATGATATAATAGCAATAAAAAGACAGTATGTCCCAAAAATGTTTGACTGATGCTGTCAAAAATGAATTGTTCCTGCAGGACGTCCATGTACTCTAAGCACAGCTATCAAAAACAAAACCGTTATGAAAGACGCAAGACTTTCCCTTGTTTGTAAAACTCAGACATATTTATAAATGTGCAGTTTTTACAATTGTTATTCTTTGAAGATAAAAATCCCAAAGAGAAAGAGATTTGTGACTACAAATTACAGAAGAAAGAGCTAAAAGTAGAGTTTAGAGCTGATGAGCTTGAACAAGCTTCCATTTTTTTCCTTGTATACTCTGGACAGATTTACTATTGCAGTGGTGCATTTTGACCTATCTAGTTTGACCTAATTTTTTTTTTTGACTGGCTTCTCTAGAAAATGCGTGGCTAAAATGGATCATAATGTGCCAAAATTCTGGCCCAAAGTAAGCCAACTAACAATAGGTGCTATAAACATAAGCTAGACTTAAAGGCGTTGTGCCGTTAAGGACATTAATCCTCTATTCACAGGATAGGAGATGTGTCAGATGACTGGGGTTCAACCACCAGAATAGGCTTACTTTGGGCCCCCAGGAGAATAGAATACTTTAACGATGAGAATAGGTAAGCAGTGCCCCTAAAGCGTTCCTTGTGAGTAGAGCTCCAGTGCGCTTGCATGACCGCCACACTTTTCTTTTCTATGGGACAGCGGACGTTGCCAGAGCTTGCAGACTGGACAGCCCCACAGCAGTGAATGGAGCACCGGTCACACAGCCGCAGTGAATTGAGCCCCAGTCAAATAGCACCATTGATCTTGATGCCACAACTCTGTCAAGTGATCCATTATCAACCACTGTGATGAATCTGGTACATTTTCAGACACTTGTCCAAGTTTTAAATGTATTTTGCATTTGCTGGATAACTAACTGTAGAGGGTTCTTAAAGGGATTGTTCAGTGTCAGTAAATTAATGTTATTGTTTGTATAATATGAAGTTATATAATTTTCCAATATACTGTACTTTCTGCATCAATCCCTCATGATTTTCTAGATATCTGCTTGCTGTCATTCATTCTGCTTACTTCCAGGGGATAAAAATCAGTCCATAGTCATGTGATATACAGACCATGGTCATGTTATGGGCACACAGGTGCACAGCTCATTACAGTAACAGCTCATTAATCAGACATCTGTCTTTTAATGAGCTGTGCACCTTTGTGTGCATCACATGGCCATGGACTGATTGTTATTCACTGGAAGTAAACTAGGAATGACAGCAAGCAGAGATTTGGAAAACTGGGAGGAGTTAATACAGAAAGTATATTAGAAAATGGTATAACTTTTGTTGTTTTATTGTTTTACATTATAGAAAATAATAACATCTATTTGCTGAAACTAGACATCCCCTTTAAATTTTAACTGTTTCATTTTTTTGGTATTGTATAGGGAGCGGTTTACTGAATTTTTTTGCGATGTACTTAACCTATTGTACTTTCTTTTAGCAGAAAACAAGTTCTAAAGTTCTCCCTAGCAATGTTCTAACTAAATGTTGCAAGGGAGATTTATCCAATATTCACCATTTATTGCCAGTATTTACAATTATAGCAAATGCCAAAGGGGGGAATGTCACATCAAATAGCTGCATCTCCTGTTTTATACCAACTAGAAAACTGCTTGTGGTGTCATTGGAAAGCTGAGTCTCATATAATGAATCATCAACAATAAAAGAAACAGAAAAATTACTAGTCAAAAACAAGTTGCAAAAGTGATTTTTATATGCAGGTGTATATAATAATCACTCTCCTGATGTGTTTCCATCTGGTGATTTCTCCATTTCTGGTATAGCTAGAGCTGCAGAATTGGTAGCATGTCAAAGCTGAGATTCTCAGCTCTCAAATAACATCAGAAGGGGAAGTGATGAGCTGAGGCCGGGGGCTTACACCCAGCTTCAGTACTGAGATTCACTTCCATGGAACAGGCCCAGCATTTCATTGGGCTGTAGCGGTAATGTCAGAGGGGTAGGGGAGGTTCATTACAGTAGAGGGAAGGAGATGGGTCATGGATAGCTTGACTTTATAGGCCAACTTATATTGATGGCTTATATTGTGAGGGGGCATTATTATACTGTATGATGGGCCACTGAAAGTATACTATATTATGTAGGGGCAACTAAGGTGGTATGATGCTGTGTGAGGGGCCACTTCATAGACATTATATTGTGTGGGGACATTTAGGGGGTATTATAATGTGTGGTGGGGTATTACACCATTTGGGGCTACCCAAGAAAAATTATACTGTGTAGGGGGCATTATGTTATGTGGGGCCACTTAGGCAGAATAAAGCAGCCCTTCACGCAATATAATGTGCCATAGAGGCCCTCCATGCAGTATAATGTCGTATATCGGCCCCTACTTTAATATAATGAAAAAAGAACATACTTAATGATGACTGAACTAGTTCTTGTTTTGAACTTTTTAAATTTTGAGTTTGTCCAAATCCAAATTTTTGTTTTTTGCCACTCACGAATGACTGAGTGATGTCAGGGACCACTGAGGAGTGATTGGGCCTCAGGAGTCAAGTGATTCACGCATCGTTAAGATGCTTGAGTCTATATGTCATGACGCCAGTGTGACCCCTTTGACCAATGAGGCCCAATCACAGACCTCAGCAGTCCCTGACATCTCTAAGAAGGTCGGAAGAGGCCCATAGAGAATGGGGACTCATGCTAATTATACTCTGGGGTATGAAGAGTCCCCAAGGTATAATATTCGCAAAGCTGGTTCGGACATGTTCGGGCGAACCTCGTGAATATTCGCAAGACGAATCTTTCAAGGTTCATCCGGCAGATACTTCCAATAGACTCCTGTACCCCACAACAGCAGATTCCAATACAGTTGGATACAAGGTTGGATTATAATGGGGCATTACTTGACCCTGTGCCTCCATGCAGCCTTGCCTGTAAGTATGTAGAACCAGGAGAGTGGTCAGCAAACTCTCCAAGTCAATAACTTATACCAAGACCATAGATTCATACAGGCTTACCAGCAGGACAAAACCTATACATGGCACTATGGCTACTGTTTAATTCTGATTGGCTGACAGGCTGTGAGCTTTGTGTCCGGTTGGTTTGGCATACCTGGCAGGCTTTTCATGAGACTGATTGGGGCTGGCAGGACAGGATGGAGCTTTTCAAGGGTAAGAATGATAACCTTTGGGCTGGGAATGAACATTTGTTTGAAGAAGTATCCTGACTATGCTCAATGGCAATTAGTATTGTAAGTGAAAATGAAAACGTTTTATCATAAATTTTACAGGTACCAGATGTGGGCCCCTTGCTCTGCACAAAGTAAATGAATAGGTAAAATTATACAAAATCAAACTCACTGTGAAGTAAAAGTATAAAATAAGCCCTTCTTTAAATAGAATATACTTGATTTTTAAAGAAGAATAGCTGTGTGCAGCAATTTACATTTCATATGCAGTGCTACGATGATGGACTACTAATAATTAGAGAGTAGCACAAAAAGTGAGGGTGTATATAACTCTTGTGATAGGAGTCTAACTGTGAAAAACTAAAAGTAACAGAAGAATGTGTTAGATATAGATTTGTTAGCGTGTGGGTGCTTTTTATTCATAGATTTTTTTTGAATATGACACTTATGTGTAAATGGATGCAATTATATGACTGTGCTGACACAAGTATTGGTTAATAGATTTGCTTAAAGGGAACCCATCACTTGGTTTGGGGTCACTAAACCATGCAGCTCCAAGGGTAAGTGCATTGCGCCGTTGAAGCTGAGGACCATACATCTAGCTTTACTGCACATGTGCCAATGAGGCAGGACTCTATTGGGCAGTTATACTAAGCACAGCTGCATAATGACTTGGTAGCCATTTAGTGGCCTCCGAAACTAGGCTCACTAGTTTTATATGAGCACAACTGTGATATTGAAATCTGTGTAATGTCATCTTCATACAATAAAATATCTGGTACCAACCACTGTCTGTAGAAGCATCTGGAAGAACCAACCAACTAACTTAACATTATCCCTTTTATCCTATGAATTACGACACTGCAGGGTTTATTTACTGTTCCATGTTTATTTAGTCATTGGCTGTGCTGGAAATTGCAGTGTGGTTGCAGGAATGGATGGTTGCAGTTTACTGTATAGCCAGGTAGCAGAATGCACCACTGTGCAGGTGAACGTCACTGGAGACAAAATTCTACACTAGTACTGCAGAACCGTCATTCTTAGGATCACTGGTGTCTCAGAGGTTGGACTCCCCAACCATCATAAAGTGATGACATATCCTAGTGCTAGATTGAAATAATGCTTTTAAGACTGGCGTATGCATGTATGATAAAAATGATTTGACAAATATGGATAGATAAATGTGGATGGATTTGATAAAATTACATATACAGTTGAGCTAAAAAGTTTACATACCCCGGCAGATTTTTTGGTTTTTTTGGCCTTTTTTCAGAGAATATGAATGATAACACAAAAACTTTTTCTCCACTCAAGGTTAGTGGTTGGTTGAAGCCATTTATTGTCAAACTTCTGTGTTTTCTCTTTTTAAATCATAATGACAACCAAAAACATCAAAATGACCCTGTTCAAAAGTTCACATACCCCAGTTCTTAATACCGTGTATTGCCCCCTCTAACATCAATGACAGCCTGAAGTCTTTTGTGGTACTTGTGGATGAGGCTCTTTATTTTCTCAGATGTAAAAACTGCCCATTCTTCTTGGCAAAAAGTCTCCAGTTCCTGTAAATTCCTGGGCTGTCTTGCATGTACTGCACGTTTGAGATCTCCCCAGAGTGGCTCAATGATATTGAGGTCAGGAGACTGAGATGGCCACCCCAGAACCTTTACTTTCTTCTGCTGTAGCCAATGACAAGTCGACTTGGCCTTGTGTTTTGGATCATTGTCATGTTGGAACGTCCAAGTACATCCCATGCGCAGCTTCCTGGCTGATGAGTGCAAATTTGCCTCCAGTATTTGCTGATAACGTGCTGCATTCATCTTTCCTTCAACTTTGACCAAGTTTCCTGTGCCTTTGAAGCTCACACATCCCCACATCACCAGTGATCCACCTCTGTGCTTTACAGTAGGAATGGTGTTCCTTTCATCATAGGCCTTGTTGACACCTCTCCAAATGTAACGTTTACGGTTGTGGCCAAAAAGTTCGATTTTTGTCTCATCACTCCAAATTACCTTGTTCCAGAAGTTTTGAGGCTTGTCTCTGTGCTGTTTGGCGTATTGAAGGCGAGATTCTTTGTGGCATTTGCACAGTAATGGCTTTCTTCTGGCAACTCGACCATGCAGCCCATTTTTCTTCACAGTTTTTGTGTTATCATTCATATTCTCTGAAAAAAGGCCAAAAAAACAAAAAATCTGTCTGTCGGGGTATGTAAACTTTTTTTGCACAACTGTATATGTACACTCATTGACAATAAAATAACACACCATGGAGGAATTGTTGGAATTGTCTGAAACTTTATTTGTGAATGTAATAATGACACACTGACGAGAAAAAAAGGTAACAATGTTTTGAACTTTTGACTTTCAGATCCATATTTCACCATCCACTACAGCTTCAAACATGAGCCTGATAGTCTCACGTTCGAAGCTGTAGTGGATAGTGAAATATGGAGCCTGAAAGTCAAAAGTTCAAAACATTGTTACCCTTTTGCTCGCCAGTGTATATGTGATTACAATATTTAATATTTATACTTAATATAAATATAATATATTTAATATTTATCACTATCTCTAGCCTGGATAAAAGATTGGATACAGTTGGGCATGGAGGTATTCGGGTTCCGTAAGGCATCCTGTGGCACATTTGCCTACAGATGTTACAGCTGGGCCTGTATATTCTGCACACTCATAGGTTGCCAAAGCTGGCATCCCAGCTAGTTCCATAAATGCTTGATCGGCAATAAATTGGGTGATGAGAAGGCCCAGGAAGTGGTGCAATCTGGGAAACACTTGCTATGTATAGCCAAGCATTATCCTGCTGAAAAATGTCAATTGGAATCTACTGTCATTAGAGGATGTTCTGCACATATGACCTAGCTGTTAGTGGTCCTTGTATCACTACCAGGAGTGACCAACTGTCACACAAAATGGCTCCACAGATCATCACAACAGCAGTTGGGGCAGTGTGTCACTCAACAGCAGGCAGGATTGAAGCACTCACCACAAAGTCTCCATACTTGAATCCTTCAGCTGTCAAATCCAAAGCAGAACCTGGATTTGTCCCTAAAGAGGATATAGTTCTAGTCCCGTGGTGGCGAACCTATGACACTCGCGCCATCACCCCAGACAGGCTCTTCAATTGGTCACTAACAGGGAATCTGGGACAGAAAACTGTCAGTGTAGGCCGTGGGTTCGCGGAACCGTGGCTTACACTGACCGAAGATTGTACCTCTGCCCCGACGCGGGCGCGATGACATAATTCATCAGCGCATGCTTTACGGTGGAAGGAGGCCGTCCGGTTGCTCTGCGTAGGAGTGCAGGTAAGTACAGGAGCATGTTATATTGTGTGGGGGCCACTGTGGAGTATATTATGTTCCACATTGGCCCGCACACAGTATATCATACTGTGCGAGGGCCATTGTGGAGTATATTACACTTTCTGGTGGCCACTGTGGAGCACACGGTACTATCTGGGGGCCACTGTGGAGCACACTGTACTATCTGTGGGTCACTGTGGAGCACACTGTATGGTCTGGTGGGCCACTGTGGAGCACACTGTACTATATGTAGGTCACTGTGGAGTACACTGTACTGTCTGGTGGGCCACTGTGGAGGACATTGTACTGTCTGGGAGCCACTGTGGAGCAGATTGTACTGGCTGGGGGCCACTGTGGGGCGGATTGTAGATTGTACTGTGTGGGGGCCACTGTGGAGCAGATTGTACTGTGTGAGAGCCCTTCACTATTTATATCACACAGTATCTGTTTTACAGCAGACATGTGATATTATTACAGGCCATAATAACATTGCACGGTCACTATAAAACAGATCCTGCGCAATGTAAATAGTGAACATTAATTGTTCAAAAGTATAACAAATGCAAACTTCTACCTTTTCAGTATAAAGTTGTTTTGTATCATTGAAAGCTCTGTAAAGCCCTATTCACTCGACCGTATTTTGCAGGTCCATAACTATCCGCAGTTGTGGATCCACACAATATTAAGGTTAAATTGCTGTGTTGGCACTTTGCCAAATTAGTGGGTTTTGGGTTGCAGTTTGGGCACTCAGTCTCTAAAAGGTTCACCATAACTGCTCTAGTCTACAGCAGTCAAGGTTTCCAATTCAGGACAACACTTCAAACAAAGGCGACAGTCATTGGCAGGACTCATAATGAGGTGCCATGACACAAAATTTCCTTCAGCTAATCTGTTGGAAACATTCCAGGCAGAGACAAGGTGTGTAATGAAGGTGCCATCTGTGGCTGAAGGAGATGCTCATACACGGAGGATCAAATGATCCTGGTGGTCTGTCTAGGACACCAAGAGTCTGTTGACAGTGCATGTCCTTACATCAACACTGCTCTGAATACCTACTATAGCTAAATCAGAACAGCCTAGATGGTGGGCAATTCATTAAAACAACCATCCTGCTTCTCTCAGTCCAGTGATGTGCCCCCTTTCAAAGTCTGTCAAATGAGCCCAGGCGGCCGGTAACAACTACATCTCTACCTGCATCCTTAGTCAGCCCTAGAGATGAAGCCTGCAGACAGCTCTGTGGGAATAGGGCTAGGTGAATATTGGTGTCTTTCTTTTTATTTGCATGTAATATATTGTGAGGGGGCATTATTATACTGTGTGATGGGCCACTGAAAGTGCATTATATTACATAGGAATCAATAAGGAATCATACTGTGTGAGAGGCCATTTCATGGACGTTATATTGTGTGGGAACACTTAGGGAGCATTATAAAGTGTGGTGGGGCATTATACTCTTTGGGGTAACCCAGGAAACATTATACAGTGCGAGGGGCATTATGCTATGTGTGGCTAATTAGGCATTATGTGGTGGGAACTAAGAAGGAATCATCACTGTGTGTTATACATTGAAGAGCACTATTATTGTGTTTGGGCACAAAGTATGACCTAATATGCAGATCCAGTGGCAGATTTGGAGGCCTTTGTTAATGCTATGTTAACTCATAAGCTCCCTGTGATCATTTTGCAAGGGAGGTGGTGATAGGTTGATACAATAAGCCCCCTCCCTCTGTCAAGTTCTTTAGATGCTGAAGTCACTCTTCACCATAGTATCTAAAGGCTTATAAAACAGCCCATATGAGAGATTTTGCTGATGCCAACTGTTACAGCAGAGGCCCTGTTGTCAGTTACAGCCAGATAGAGCTTCTGTACCAGAAAAATCATTTTGACATACTTGAATTTCAAGATGTCTTCATGTAACACAATCCATGATGTGGAGTTATGCAATGGTGCCTTAAGGAGTTAAACATGACAGAAACATCCAACCAAGGCTCAGAACATGAACATACAATTGCTACTTAAGTATGCAGAGAATAATTCTGACTGATATTTGATAAATTCAACCACTAAACATTACATTTTAGGATTCGTACGGTTGTCTACCCAGGGTAACAACATGACCCCTGATGGCAGTTCCCAGGCTTTGGGGATCAACTGCTGGTACCCTAGAGATCAACTTGTATTAGTAGGCAAACTCCCTCGGAGGTCATTTTTTCCCACATGTAATACATGATCATGACAATTCCAACCTTGCAAGATTTGCCTTTTAGAGCAGCTCTCTGCTTTGGCTCTGTGAATTTCATATGTCATATGACAACTATTAGTACAACCAGTGACCAAAAATGTTTCAGATATCCATAGAATACATGAATCTTTCCATTCTCTACATAACTAAAATACTGCATTGCATGTAGCTAGCCAATATAAACTGATCACAGCGAATGCTCATGTTCACCTACTAAAAAGCAGAACAGGCCAAATGCGGAGGTATAAACCTGTAGAGCTTGGATTGATACTTTGTTAACATTGCCACCTAGTGTCTTTCCAGTTTACTAAACTGAGTTATTAAAGTGTATTGTATGTTTGGATATGTAATATATGCGAATTGTTAAATATGTATTACAAGTTTGAAGGGAAACAATTTAAGTTACGTTCCTTTGAGAACTAATCATGTACAACATCTGTTTATGCCAGGTCGACATTTGTATCAGGAACATTGCTTGAATTTTATTGCCCATTTAATTACATTAAAATAAAGCTTTATATAAAAAATGTGAAAGGTTAAAAATAAAAATATTTGTTCAGTGTTCATTTCATATTATATAAAGGTAGGACTAAAAGAGGATGCTAAAGGAACTTTTTATTATGATAAAACCAGTAATACTGACTTGCATAAAACTTAACCTTTAATAAGCAATTTTTGCATTTTTGGTTGACCCCATACAAATTTGTATGATGATTGCAGTGCAAATTGGATTTTTTTTTTTTTTATCTATTATGGAGGGTTCCTCACAGTTGGCCTTGATACATAACAGTGGTTAAGTGAGGCAAAGGAGGTTTTTTCTGATAAAGTTTTTGTACAGAAAAAATACAATCCATCCTACAAAACAGGCTTTAAAGAACTCACAAAAGCCTACAAAGAGCATATAGTCTCCTGGTGGGAAATTCAATGTCTGGAAAGCTACATTCCGCATAATATTGTTCCTCAAGGACTCCAGATCACACTGAGCCCTGCAGCCAGGTGTAGGAGCACGGCTTTACTAAGTAAATGGACAAGGAAGCTACAGTGTGCTCCTTACATTTTATGCAGTTACTACTTGATCAAACCTAATACTGACTGAGGAGCAAATTGGAATAACATAAAAATTTTTCCTGGACCTGAATTTGCCCGAATGAGAGTCAGTTGTAAGGTTATTTGGAAAGGTTCCAGTGTCACCTTAAGGATTGTAAACACAAACAGTTCATGAGGGACTTACAGGGTTTTAAGGACAAAAGAGCCTATTCCTGCCTACCCCTAAAGAGAGTGATACTGGAGCATTGTCCACTGAGACTGACCTCTCCGACTCTGAAGTAAGAAATAAACCCAGTAGAAGAACGGGAGAGAGGTCGAGGGAGAGGATGTGATGAGAGAGAGAGAGAGAGATATGTCCAGCATCGCATGATTTCTTAGATCAAGGCTACTTGTTGAGAAATTGAAACCAGGGCCTCAACCTGACATAAATACACATTATAATGTCCAAGTAATAAATCTATCAGACAGAATCCTAAGTGAATGTGAGATGTGTATCCTTAAAAAGGACTGTCATTTGTACCAAGTTAGGATTTTAATGTATTTGAATGGACTAAAGACGTTAATCTCGTCATGTGGAAATTGAGATGGTGCAAACACTATAAAACAGGATTAAAAACTATGTACGGTGCTGGGTTCCCATTGGACATGCTGCCTGACATACGACTCAATGACACTCAAGGGGATATGGGAAGGGTCAGTTCACTGACCTTAAGACAAGAGTACTAAAATGCCACCCAAATCAGATGTATTATGTAGTGAAGTTTTCCTGAACATGATAACAAAAGACTTAATTTATTTATTCATTTATTTATTATGCTTACTTATATACTCATATTCCGTAGCTCTTTATGAATCTTCCTGGATGTAGAACATCGCATAATTGTAGTAAGACAGAAATGAAGGCTGTAAGGATCTTAGAACAGGACAGAGACATAGTATCCCATGGTACACTTACCTTAGGGAATTGAAATCACTTCTAACTGAGGCAAAGCTGGAAGGTTTCATAGAAACAGCTGAACTTAAATTCATGCTATGGCAACCTTTTACAGCCTATCTAAGGTTCATAAGGGGTTGCAGTGACTGAAGGGGAGTCCCATAGCATCCGGGATTGCCAATCTCAGTGAAAATGCAAGTATTTATCTGGACAAGGTGCTGCCTCCATCTGTGGTAGGGCACTACTGACCTATTGAAACATTTGTTGAACATCGTAGTGGAGGAAAGCTGCCTTCTGGACAGTATAGATATAAAGGTGCTATACTCCTCCACGCCTCACAGTTTTGGTCTAAGGGAAAATCCACCAGAAAAAATGTTTGCATACAATCGGCTAGGATTGTTGTCCACGTCAGCATGATTTACCACAAAATAAATACCTGATCAGCAAAGTAAATCTGTAAAACATAGCTTGCAATAGATCAATTAAAACTGGTTTATAAGAGTGCTCATCTAAGTATATAGCGCTTAAAGAGAACCTTTCACCACTTCCACCAATTCCAGTACTCGGCATCATTCTTGTGGGGTGTATAGGGTACAGTCCAGGGTGCATTAGGATGAGGGCATATTTCCAAAAGCGGCATCATCTCACTCTGGATATGGGCCATTCAGCTTACCCACATGAAGGTTATCATATGAACACTGGAAAGACTGTTCCCTTTGTTTATATATTTGACATTTTGCAATTGGGATTGATGGACAGCTATCTAGACTATGTTATAGCTGCTGAATTTGTAGGAGACATTAGTATGGTATGGTGGATATGTGTATGCTAATTCCAGATACTGGTGTTTATTTATTATGTCTGTAGTGTTTGGTATGGTGGTCTATTTTATCCATTGCTTTTTAAAGGTTAAGTATTATGCAAGTCGGTTATGGCAGGTTTGAGTTGGACACGTACTTGCAGTGTATGAATATTCGCATTTTTAGTTGACACACATTATTGCTAAGTAAATTTAACTTTTTTCAAAATCGAAACACTTGAAACGATTGAAACAGAATCCTATAGAATTTAATAAATCTTATTTTACAGTGTATCCACCCTAGTAGACAAAGAAGTTTCAGTTCTTAACCAAAAATATTCCAGCTTTAGCTCCACAACCAGTCTCCTGTGGACTGAGTTACACTGTATATCAGTTGCCACTGCTTCCGAGTTAGTCAGTATTTTGTAACTCCCGTAAATATTCACAATTGATTTCATTTTGGCTGTTTGTAGCACAGAAATATATAGTCTGTAGAACTCATATACTGTACATTGCATTTAAGAACACTGATACATTACTTGGATATGTGTTTTGAGTCATTATGTTGAAAAGTGCAAGACCTTATTCACACAACAGTGTTTAGTGGACAGCACACGGTTCCATTGACGTCAATAGATTTAGTCGCACAGCTGTTTTTTAACAGGCCAATCTAAGAAAAATTAGAGCATGTCTTATTCTGATGAATTTTTCACGGATTTCCTATAGAGTCAAGTATATGGGATTACTGAGAAATTGGGGCCCCATGTCTTCGCCGGTTTCCTCTTCAGGTCTGAAACTGACGTCACACGTCCCAGATGTCACCGCTCAGGCCTGTGATCGGGCCTCATCGGTCACATTAGGCACGCTGACTTAATGACACCAGCACGTCCCACATAACCACTGAGGCCTGTGAATGTCTGGATTGCGTGACATCAGCCACAGGGCAGAAGATGATGCTAGAATGACAGACGCCCAGGAGAGGTGAGTATAAATGTTTATTTTTACACAACTCCCCTGGGAAGTCTTTTATTGGAAAGGGGCCCTGCAGCACATGACTTTGCATTTTCCGTTAGCGTTGTGGTGCCTGGGCCCACTAGAGGATCCACCGGTGGGCCAGTTTGATGCTGTTGTCATTGTTCACTGTCTCTAGTAGGGCTCACAATCTAAATTCCCTATAAGTATGTCCAGGGCGGTTTTAACACATTGGTGGACCTTATGCAAAGGTTTCATTAGTGGGCCCACCCATCAACACCCATCACCACCACTTAGAAATACCAGACCTGCACAAATTACAATGCCCTCTCAATGGCCTCCACATAGTATAAAGCCCCTTAGTGGCTCTCCCTAGTGGCCCCATACAATATAATTCTCCTCATAATGTCCCTTTCCAGGTTACCCACCAGGTTACCACCCAGATTTGTATCCCCCCCACCCTCCTGGTTGCCCCACAGTGTAATGTGCCCCCCCCAAGTTGCCCCTACACTGTTGTGGTCCCCTCAGGTTTCCCCCACAGTATCATGTCCCCCCATTCCCCAGGTATCCCCCACAGTATAATGTCTCCCCCACTCCCCCAGGTTGCCCCCACGGTATCATGTCCCCCTGCCACCTAGATTGCCCCCACAGTATCATGTGCCCCAACCCTCAGGTTGCCCCCACAGTATAATTTCCTCAGGCTGCCCCCACAGTATGATACCCCCCCATCCCACAGGTTGCCACTCCACAGTATCATGTCCCCCCAGAGTGTCATGTCCCCCCAGGTTGCCCCCACAGTACCATGTCCCCCCATGCCCTAGGAGAGAGGAGGAGCAGTGTGAAGCTTCATCTCATAGAAGTACACTGGAAATTTTGCATACAGATATCAGAGACAGGCAATGTGATCCAGGGGAGTGTTATAACTCTGGCTAATCATTGTAAGGAATCACCTATTGTATCACTGTAATCAAATCATAGATACTTCAGAAATTATGTCTTTAGCATCACTGGAGGGAAATACAGAGGAATGAGAAGGGTGGATCTTGGTGGAGAGAGGAGGCAACTTAGAGCTGCCAGGAGAAATTTGATGATAATGTACAGTAAACCTATAGTTTACAGTACGTCAGCTACATAGAAAAGGCCGTCTTACGCACATTGGTCAGGCTGGACCATTGGTCAAGCAGGTGATCACATGACATATCTCCATATAATGAAAGGGCTCAGAATGTAACTGAGATGAAACAAATTACACAGCTTATAATATTGCTTGTGAGGAGTAGGAACATCCTGATCCTGCTAATATCCATGCAGAGTCACATTTTCTGTACTTACTGATAACAGCCATCTTCAAAGTGTCATGGTACAGACAATAAATTCTATTTGCTAGTAAATGAGATTTTACTTTCTAAACCTGTTTATAGAATAGTGTGATGCAAATGAAATTCTGCAAAAAAAAAAAAAAATCAGATTTCTATGTTGTTTATAAATAAAAATAACTTTCATCAATATAAGATATTTGCAGCATACCTTATAACATGATATTGAATGTCAATGGTTAACTACTGCTCACGTTATAAAAGAGTGCGTACATTTTTGCAGTTTGGTTATTTCATCAGGTCAACCCCTTACACAGATCAACAGAGAGCCCACAGTCACCAGCTGTTATTTCTGAGGAGGGGGGTCAACATGAGAACAGCTCTTTGCAGTTTTTTTCTGTACTTGACCACCTCTACGATGACTACGTGTCCTGATAGAGTGTTTATGGTTTGACTTACCGAGACCAGCTCTTTATTATATAAACTGGTGAGAAACATGAATGGCTTATAGTTCACAAAGCATTAAAGTGCAGTCCAATCTGCAGGCACCATGCTTTAGAGCAAAATGAGCGGAGCGAATCGATATACATATATGATATACGAAAAGATTCAGTAGGGCTAGCAATTTATTAATTACCATCTTTGCTCATTCTGAGCTTAGGAGTCAAGTGGGCAGTCCTAAAAAGTGATTGACAGCTTTCCCTATGAGTGTGCATAAAAAGATTTCAAGGAGGATTTCATAGTAAAATTTCGTGGAAGAGTGAAGAAATCAGGCGATACCTTTTAGAGGCTAACTGAGTATATTTATAAGTAAGCTTTCAAGAGTACTGGCTCTCTTCTTCAGACATGGTGTTATACAAGAACTGAAAATTCACAGATTATTTATCCTTCCTCTAGTGTTAGGGTCGTGACCGACCCGTTTTAGGTTTTAAATGCATACAAATTCTACATACATTTGTTTATTGCATCAAGACTTTTTGACTTTTTCAGGAACTTATTTTTAAACAAAATACAATAAAATAAAACTATTTTACTAAATTGTAAAATGCTCTTATTAAAATTATAACATTTGTGTTGTTGGGGTCAATTTCGACCCAGGTCTAATATAAGAGTAAAAAAACAATAATAAGTCCCAAAACTGAACTCATAAACACAATATAAACCAACAGCCCACAGCCAGCTCTACCTCCAACAACTTGAGTTAGGGACATGTCCAGGCATGTATGGCCAAATCAGCTTACAGTTGGTACTTTGCAGAGTATACATCTTCAGTTTACACCATGCAACAATGAGGAGAAGATTAGATCCAAGCCAAATTCTGGATTATATCTTGGATGATAATGAATCAGAGGACACACAGCAGCAAACTGATACAGATGAACAGGTTTCTGAGGAGGAAGATGATGTGGAATATCAACCGGAAGACACAGACAGTTCTGATCAGTCTGATGAGGAGGTCACTGGTGCTGAAGCTGCTCCCGCTGAAAGATTCAAATCCAAAAGTGGCAAGATCATTTGGAGTTCAGTACCTCCAGATGTACATGGCAGGGCAGATGCTGCAAATGTCATAAAAATGACCCCTAGGATCACAAGGTTTGCTGTGACAAGAGTAAGTGACATCAAGACATGTTTTGATCTGTTTATGCCATTGTCAATAAAAAAAGTCATTATTGCTATGACAAACCTTGAAGGAAAAAAAAGTCCACTGCAACATGTGGAATGACCTTCATGATGATGACCTAGATGCCTACATTGGTGTTCTTCTCCTTGCTGGAGTGTACAAATCCTGCAATGAGGCCACTGATAGTCTCTGGGACGCATCGACAGGCAGGAATATTTTCCGGGCAACAATGTCACTTCAAAAGTTTCAAATGATATCAAGAGTCCTCAGATTTGACAACAGAGACACCAGAACAAAATCTGACAAACTTGCTCCCATCAGGGATGTTTGGGAGAAATGGGTGCAGCTCCTTCCACTGATGTTCAACCCAGGGCCAGAGGTGACAGTAGACGAACGTTTTCTCCCTTTCCGCGGAAAATGCCCCTTCCTGCAATACATGCCAAGTAAGCCAGGCAAATACGGCATAAAAATCTGGGCAGACTGTGATGCAAAAACTAGCTATGCATGGAATCTACAGATTTACACAGGCAAGTCTGCAAGCGGCATCCCTGAAAAAAACCAAGGAAAACGTGTAGTCCTCGATATGACTACTGGACTGCAGGGTCACAACATTACTTGTGACAATTTTTTTACCAGCTATGACCTTGGACAAGAACTTCTCAGGAGGAAAATCACCATGGTGGGCACAGTGAAAAAAAACAAACCTGAGCTGCCCGCTGAATTGTTGCAGATGGACAGGGCTCCACTTTCCTCAAAGTTTGTTTTTACAGACACCACCACTGCTGTTTCATACTGCCCCAAAAAACGACGGAATGTGGTACTGATGTCCACACTTCACAAAGATACAGCTGTGTCATCAGGAAGTGACAAAAGCCCAGAATCATCCTGGACTATAACAAAAACAAAGGAGGAGTGGACAACCTGGACAAGCTGACTGCCACCTACACTTGCCAGCGAATGACTAGGAGATGGCCAATGGTTGTATTTTCCAACATCCTTGATGTGTCAGCATACAATGCATTTGTGTTGTGGACCCACATTCACCGCTGCAGCCTTGGTCCGACAACTCCAGAGCTCAACAAGTGCTTCGCCCACACCCACAGCAACACAAAGAGCATCATCACCAGCATCCTCCTCAACCAGCCCTGCCTCAACATCAACCACAACAGCCACAACCCCAGTGAGACCACCTGATTCTAAAAGAAAGAGGTGTCAGGTCTGCCCTAGCAATAAGGACAGAAAGACAAACACATCGTGCTTCGCCTGCAAAAAATACCTCTGCAAAGAACACACAAAAAGTGTCACTTTTTGCCACACATGCATCTAAATACTAATGCATCTAAAAACTAGTACTTGATTTCTGTTGATTTGATTTGCTTGATTGATTGTTGTTTGTTTGTTTGACCTAGAAAAGCTACTTTTTATTATTATTGCTATTAATGTTAATATAATTTTCATCTTTTATTTGTATTAAAGTTCTATAAAAAAAAAAAATCTGTTTTTTGCCTTTTTCATAAAGTAGTTAGATATGGGTCAAAATTGACCCGTAACACCATAGATGTTACTAGAGTTAATAATATAAAATATATATATGTATATTTTTTTTACATTTAAGAAATGTGTTCTAAAACCCTTCAGTAATAGTCAGGTAATATAACAAACTTTTTTAAGTTTATATTATTCTCTTGAGGTTCATTTGACAATATTTTTATATTGAAAATGAAGGGTACGCTCTCAAATGAAAGGCCCAGGGGGCCACAACAAAAATATTAAAATCAATCCTTCCATGGATGAGAAACCCTAACAAGGTAACTAAGAGGTAAGAAACAAATTGGATCATAAATAACTGTTTTTAGGGTATCCTAGGGGTGATTTAAGACACGGGTCAAAACCGACCCGTTAACATAAGAAAGAGTAACAGAAAGCTAACACTAGAGGAAGGTTATACTCTATACACATGATCTTCAAAGGATTTTAGAGTCCTTAAAAAAACCAAAACAAAATGCAGTCTAAGTAGAGAAGTTATTTACAACAGGTCAAAAAACAATCTGGAAAGTTGTGCGTGACAGAGGGAACTGTTATCTGTTTGCTATCAGGTGGTGATTTGTGACCCCCACAGTTCATACATAGTGTGACATGAAGCTGGGATGAATATTAAGTCTAAATTGCAGAGTTTGAAATTTTTGCATAAACCCACAGACAGAACGGCCTACCTGAGAAACGACAGCTTCCACCCCAAGCACACAAGACAATCAATTATCTACAGCAAGGCTATACGATACAATCGTATTTGCTCCGACAAAGCAGACCTGGACAAGCACCTCCTGGATCTGAGGATGAAATTTCTCCGATTGGGATACAAACCAAAAGTGACGGACAACCAATTAAACAAAGAGGCAGCCATTAACAGAGACAGTCTGCTCACATATAGAGAGACCCAGAAGGATGCCCGAGTGCCCCTAGTTGTCACCTACAACCCACAGCTGGAAATCCTACGAAGGATTGCCAAGGAGCTCCAACCTGTGCTACATAGGAACAACAGACTCAAGGACATATTTCCAGTCCCCCCTCTCCTTTCCTTTCGACAACCACCAAACCTGAGGCGTATTATTGTCCGGAGTGCCCTGAAGGCCCCAACTGAAAATGGCACCTCACCTTGCCTACAAAAAATGTGCATGACTTGCAAGCACATCCACACCGCTGACAGTGTACCTATCCCACAGTCACAACAGGTGCACAGAATTAGGGGGACATTTTCCTGCAGGTCTTCCAATGTGGTGTATCTCATAATGTGCGTGCAATGTCCCACCACAGGCCTCTATGTGGGGGAAACAGGGCAGAGACTTAGTCAACGAATGAACTCACATAGATCCAATATTAATAACAGCAGAACAGATCTCCCAGTGGCCGCACATTTCTCCGGAGAAAACCACTCTATTGAAGATTTGCGGGTTGTGGTTTTAATGGGACATTTTAAGACGCAGGAGAAAAGGAAAGAATCGGAATACAAGTTTATGCAAAAATTTCAAACTCTGCAATTTGGACTTAATATTCATGCCAGCTTCATGTCACACTATGTATGAACTGTGAGGGTCACAAATCACCACCTGATAGCAAACAGATAACAAATCCCTCTGTCACACACCACAACTTTCCAGATTGTTTTTTGACCTGTTGTAAATAACTTCTCTACTTAGATTGCATTTTGTTTTGGGGTTTTTTAAGGACTCTAAAATCCTTTGAAGATCATGTGTATAGAGTATAAATAATCTGTGAATGTTCAGTTCTTGTATAACACCATGTCTGAAGAAGAGAGCCAGTACTCTTGAAAGCTTACTTATAAATATACTCAGTTAGCCTCTAAAAGGTATCGCCTGATTTCTTCACTCTTCCACTACTTTCAATGGCTAACACGGTACAACATTATACTACTATAGTAAAATTTCAACATCTATCCCGCTATCATATTCTGCTGGCAGATATGGCACCATGAATCACCTGGCAGATTTGCATTAAGGCCTTACATTTGCAAAAACATATTTCCTTCTGTACAATATCTAGTTAGCTGCACTTTTAGCATGCATTGTACAAGACAATAGGCCATCCATATGGGTGAATACACCAGAATAAGTCATAACTGTATGTCCAAAAGAATACAGCCCTATAAAAGAAAAATATAGAGCCATTTTGAGAGATGTCGCCTTTTCATTGCATAGTAACTCTACAGTGTGTTTTATGTGCACTTCTACATTTAACATGCCCGTAGTACTTAACTTACTGAACAGTGTAGTGCCAATAACAAAAAATTGACATAATTTTTAGCTTAGTAAATTCATGACAGTGGAAAATAAAAGCTTAATGGTCTGCAGTATTTTACGTCTGTATTAATAGATGTGGATGATATTTGGCTTAATGCTATTCAAGGGCTTAGAGAGCTGGGATTTACACAGTTCCACTGAGAAATCTCAAATCCTGACCTTTTATGTTTATACGTGTCATTAAATTTTTAAATACTTCACCACAAATTTTCAGAAGGATTTCTTACTGCACTTAAGAAACTTTGAAGGCTTTTAGCAAGAGGCCATGTCAGAAATTATTACGTACGAATGCTGCCATCTAGACAATGAACTTTTTCACCTAGGGTGTATTCACAAAACTACTGCAAAACGCATGGATTTATGTACTAAAGCAAATAATCACAAAGGATGCCATTCTGCCATAATTACACCATTCTGTTTTGGGGCAGTAACAATAAGGCTTGGTGCCTCAGATATTTATGGCAATAAAAAAAAAAATTCCAGACAAATCCTTTAAATACAGTACATATATAGATTCTGCTTCAATGAAGTTGTGGCTTCAATTTATACAATTTATAATGTAATATAACATGTAGCGCTCCAGTGGACTCCATGGACTTATATTGGGGTCTGTTGGGGTTTGCCATTTGTTTTTAGGGCAAGAATCATACTGCATGCGGTGCTACACCTTCCAGCTAATCTGAGGATGGATGCTCCCAAATGGATCTTCCAACATAGGTGTGAACATAGACTTATATTTTTTTTACTTAATTTTTAAAGGTCCTGGAAAACAATTTTATATTTTAAAACATCATATAATACTATATCTTAAGGCTAATAAGATAATAATAATAATAATAATAATAATAGTCCTTTAATAGTCCCACAGTGGGGAAATTCAGTGGTTCTGAATGAAGCAAAGAAATATTTATTTTGTATGTACTTCTATGATAGTATGGTATGGCATAGTAATGATCCCATTGTTATCCCATGTTAAATATAATTTTTTACTAATACTGTATATGTAGAGTAGTTACACATGAGTAGTTACTTCTTTTACAGTACATTGACATTTCCTGAAATTGTCTAGTATCAAAGCCATGGGGGAGATTTTTTTTTAAGGGAGGCAGTTTTACTGGAGTTTGCTATGGTGTAGTTTGTGCTAAATTGATCAAATGTCACGTGCTGTTTGATAAATTTGGTACATATGTAAGTCAAACAATTGTGTTATGAGATGTTACTCCCTTTTTTGCCACCAACTTACTGGAGTGAGTTTGTGACAAAATATTTGCTACTTTTTAAAAAGTTGCATTTGACAGGATAACCAAGCCCACTTTCCTACCCATAAATTTTGGTGCAGATGAGCTCAAAAAGTCACAAAAGTCTCATCTTATTTACACAAGAATTATGGAGTGCAGGGTATGATTAATTCCTCCCAATGGTGAACCTAGCCTCTTTGCTGCTTGAGGCGGACTATAGAAAGACACCCCCCCCCCCAAAAAAAAACAAAAAAAAAAAAAAACTGAGTTTCCATGCTACTAGTTTAACACACTGTTATCGTCGCACAATATACATAATACACAAAGTTATAAAACAGTTTTTAAGAATTCTTCTTCCTGTATTACTTCAGTATCAGATCAACAACACGGCATTAACAATGAAAGTAACTTCACACATCTTCTGCTTGGTGAATGGACGAGCCCACATGGCCCCCATTCTCTATAATAGGAGCCCCGCAGATAGCTGAGTACTGGACTTCGGCTATCTTTGGCACTCCCATTGAAGTGAATGAGAGCCACGCGGGTTCGTCAATCCACCAAGTGACATACCTATATATATGGCTGCGGTCAGGCTGAATTCCCACCTAGTGGGGGGAAAAAACCCAATTCTCAGGCTCAGTGGGGGTCTCAGCAGAAAGACCCCCATCAATCAGGTATTTATCCTCTATCATTTAGGTGAATACAGTGCAGTAACATTCTGTGACTTACAGGTGACGTCTCTGACTAATCCTTCACATTTCCCTTCTCTTCCCTCTGGACCGCCATGACCACTTCTTCCAGGTGTGACTTGTCTCTGTAAAGGTTGCAACACAGACATCTTTGGCTCCTCACTTTTTCAGGCATCCAACCCACATTGTCCTCACCTACACAAAGCCCCCATTCTGCTGCTACCCCCAATTATATAATATATGATATAACCCCCCATAATGAATAATACCCCCAAGTGCATCTTTATATTAATAATGTCCGTGTGTACCCTGTATAAATAGTGCCCCTTATTAATAATACCCCAGGTGTTAACTAATTAAAAGGTTTTCCAGGTCATTAATAAACTAATCAGTGGGGTTCAAAAACCCAGGACCCCCACTGACCAGCTGTTTGAATGGTACCTGTGTAAGCGCCGTGACCGCTTCTCTGTTTACATAGTGTAATTCATCTCATAGCGGCCATGTAATGTAACTGCAGCCTCGTCCTGTACATGTCTACAGTATGTGACAAGGCTACAATTACATCACACGGTCACTATAAACAGACAGCGTATAATATAAACAGGTGCCATAGCCCATGTTTATAGCGCCCCATTTACACACACTATAATGTTCCACAGCAGCCCCTGCACACTGTATTACACAGTGTTATGGCCCGCAGCGGCCCCTGCACACTGTATTATGCCTCTCAGCAGCCCCTGCACACGGTTTTATGCTCTATAGTGGCCCCTGCTCACGGTATTATGCCCCGCATTGGCCACTGCACACGGTATTATGTTCCACAGCAACTCCTGCACACAGTATTATGCTCCATATTGGCCCCTGCACACGGTATTATGCTCCACAGTGGCCCCAGCACACGGTATTATGCTCCATAGTGGCCCCTGCACTGGTATTATGCGCTATAGTGGCCCTTGCACTGGTATTATGCTCCATAGTGGCCCCTGCACTGGTATTATCCTCCATAGTGGCCCTTGCACTGGTATTATGCTCCATAGTGGCCCCTGCACTTGTATTATGCTCCATAGTGACCCCTGCACCCGGTATTATGCTCTATAGTGGCCCCTGCACTTGTATTATGCTCCAGAGTAGCCCCTGCACAGGGTATTATGCTCTACAGTGGTCCCTGCACAGGGTATTATGTCCCATAGTGGCAGACCCATGAACTATTATTATACTCTGGGGTCTTTTCAGACCCAGGAGTATAATGATTGGAGACCCAGGGGAGAATACAAACATAAAAACCAGAGTTACTTACCTATCCTGGACACCGGTGCACTCCTTGCAGCTTTCGGCCCTGTTTAATTGCGCACACACGTCACGTGATCAGGCCGGCGACGCGACCTGATGACGTTACCAGAGGCCTCAAGCCTGCTCGGAGTTACATCGGATCGCAGGAGGTGAGTAACACTGGTTTTTATGTTCCCTCACCAACAGGTTACGGCCTATATATATATATATAAAAAAAAAGCTATACTCACCTGCGATGCCTTGATGCAGCCGCTGCCGCCTCCTCTTCTTGTCCGCGACGTCTGTATCTCAGCGTAGGCGGCGTGATGACGTCATTGTATCGCCGCCTGCGCTGAGATGCGACGTCTTGTAAACCAGCCCAGGACAGGCCCCGCTCAGCTCTGTTTTTTTTTTTTTTTTTTAAAGCGGCCTGTCCTGGGCTGGTTTACTTTAAATAGTAAAAATGCCGCCCCCCGGACAGTGCCGCCCGAGGTGGCCGCCTCACTTCGCCTCATTAGCGGTGCGCCCCTGATTCCTCCCCATATGTTGAACATGTACTAGTAGGACATATAAAAAAAAAAATTGATGTCTAAATGCAGATGTGTACAGGAACTATATTTATTACTGTATTAAATATTAACATTCTTCTTCTTAAGTCTATCCATTCAGAGATAATTACCATTACCAACATTAATAGCAGTTTAAAGCATATGTCAGATCCAGATCAATAACTATTGAATTTCAATCGATCAGAATCACTTGTAAGAATTGCCATTAAATGTAACCATTGTTTATGTTTATAGATAGTCATAGTGTGAGTGAGTGTCTATTTATAAGCACTAAATAAATAGGATAATAACCCTTTACATGCCATGACTTTCATGATTTGAAATTTGTACAAGGAGAATTTGATGGTCATTTCCATGAAGACAATCCAGTAGTAGCACCATTGTTTCCTACCGCAGGAGCCTTGTGCTATTGTGAATCAGAATGTTATTACCACCTGCATTTATAGTTATCCAATCATTTTTATAATGAGAATTGCCATAACTTAAAGTGTAACTAAACTTTGGATTTTGATTTTCTTGGTCATGATTAATATCTCCCTCATAACATCGGGAGTGAGGGACATGTCAACCATGCCAAGGAGGTCTGATAAGCAAGGGGACAGCGTGACTAGGCTGAAGCTCCTCCCCGTCCACTGTGACTACTTACGTTAATTTACATAGGACTTTTTATGCTTTCAGACATTTATAACTTCATTTTGCTGCAACAGAAGGATTACAGAGGGCACCAATAGAAAGGTCAATAGAAAGGTCATTACTTCATTGTGCACAAGATTGGGCCAGTTTATGGTGGAAAAGTCACCTGACAGGTTTACCTTTAAATAATAAAACGCTGGGTGAAACTACCACTTTACAAGACTTTGTGAAGAATTAGTGAACAGTAAACTTCATTTTAGCAACCAGTGCCAGGCAGCTGCAATAAGGCAAATAAAATCATGGGATTCATGAAGAGAGGAATAGGTGATTATGACAAGGACATAGTGTTGTTTCTAGACAAATAACTGGTCAGGCCACTTATAGAATACTGCACAGTTTTGGGTACCTATATGTAAGAAAGTCTTAGCTGAACTAAAGTGGAGGAGGACAACCAAGGTAACTAAGGAAATGCATAAATTAAGGTACTAGGTACTTAGGTATTAAGGTACATTGCATATGTTCAGTTTGGAAAAAGAAGTCTTAGGGACGATTTAACTATAATGTACAAAAATATTAATGGACACTTCAAATATCTTTCCGATGTCTCTTTACACCTAAGCCTATAACTCTGACAAAGGAATATCCTCTACCTCTGAAGGAATAAAGGTTTTACCATAGTCACGGGGATTTTTTTTCCTTCCTCTGGATCAACTTGGTATGTTTATAGGTTGGACTGGATGGACTTGTCTTTATCCAACTTTATGAGCTATGTTACTATGTACAACAGGTAAGTCCTTTTCTATAATGTCCTCCTGCTGAATGTTTCTTAGTGAGAGTAGATTCTCCTCTACTTTCTGTGTGCAATGTATGATAGACATCATAGCAGATACCTGCAGATGGAAAAACTGCTTAAAATACAAAATATATATAAAGTTTGTTAAAAGGTTAGATACACTTTAAGTAAATCTGCAAACTTGTGAACTTCGTTTCAGTTGTCTGGAGTATTTTACCAAACAAAATAAAAATATTATGAGTCCCCTTTTTTATTTTTTTGTCTTTTTTTTACTATTGTGCTACATGTGTTGTTTACTGCATGGACCCCTATGTGTTATCATATCTATGATTTTGTTAAACTTGTTTGGTTGTATTTTGTGTTTCTAGCCACATATTGTTCTGTAATTTCTATAAAAAATGTAGCATATTATCAGATAGTCCTGTACAGGGGCTAATGTAATAACTGTGCAGAAGGACAAGGCGCCAATGCTCTGCTGACTCCTTAACTGCAGAGTTTCAATTGTTGGTATTAACTTTAGCACAAAAATTGAGCATTGCTGAGCAGCTGCATGTAAGACTTACATATCCAAGCAAAATGCCAAGCATTGGATGGAGTGGTGTAAAGCATGCCACCGGCAGACTGAATGAATCACACTTCTCTATCTGGCAGTCCGATGGACAAGTCTGTATTTGGCAAATGACAGGACTGAATTGTGCCAAATGTAAAGAAGAAGGGATAATGCTATGGGGATGTTTTTCAAGGGTTGGTCTAGGCCTCTTAGTTTCAGTGAAGGGAAATCTTAATGCTTTAGCATACCAAGACAACTTCCAACTTTGTGGCAGAAGTTTGGGGGAAACCTTTTTCTGTCCCAGTGTCTGCTCCAGTCTACAAAGCATGGTCTATAAAGATATGGTGGTTGATTTTAGTGTGGAAAAACTTGACTGGCCCACAAACAGCCCTGATCTCAACCCTATTGAACACCCTTGGGATGAACTAGAAGGGAGATTGCGAGCCAAGCCCTATTGTCCAACATCACTGTCTCGCAAATACTCTTTTGAAGAAATGGGGAAAAAAAAAACCACAGGCACACTCCAAGATATCGTAGAACGCCTTCACAAAAGAGAGAAAGGTGTTTTAGATACAATATAGTGTCATGAAATCTCCTGTAGGTGTATTATATAGGCATCCCAATTATGGGACATTATACACAGATTTAAGTATATATTACATACATATAAAGACATTACACGTATTTACAGTACATGCATATTACACACATATTACAGACTTATAGATTAGATTCACATTAAACATATACATTACACATATACCTTCTCTGCAGTAGATGAGCTTTAACTTTTATTTTCGACTAGCTGGAGAGTTTAATGCAGGACAGGTCTGAGCCTATTATATTTTCCTATCCTGCTCTCTGCAGCCACCCCCCCCCCCTTCCTTTCCTGTCTAGCCTAGCTACAGGGGGATGGGAATGCTGGACCTTAATGACGCTGAAAAGAGGGGGAATTAATTGTATAGAGGACTTTATTTCTTCACATATAATGCGGAAGAAATTTGGGCAAATTTACTATTTAAAAAAGTCAGCATTTTGTTGCAAAAAATGGCGCAAATGCCTTAAACCACATTTACTAATTACTTTAGACAATTTCTGTGCCATGTCCAACAAGCTGGGGGCTTAATATGTAAAACTGTGTGTCAAGCTTACAACAACATTTTAGTAATTTGTTTGTTGAAAAGTAAAATAACAAACAAAATTAGATTAGATAGTCTAAAGACTCAATCGATCTGCTGCAATTTAATACTGTCTAGTCTAAGTTTGCTCTGTCTATTAAAGTTTTAGTAAATCTGCCCTTTGTCTCTGTGTCAGCTCTTCAGAACAGTGGGGCTGGTGTGAAGGGCCTCCATTAAAGTTTTGCTAGTGCAGTGCTGATGACCGGGCCCAACCTGTGGAAGAGTAGACCCACTGGGGGATACCCCAGACCTCAGGCGGACCAGCCCGAGCAGAGAAAATCTTAACAGGTCTCCTAGGAAAGACTAACCAAAACTGCAAAGTTGAAAGATGAAATTTGCTTGCCATGGGTAATACTGTATCTCTCTTATCTTTTCCTTCTAAAGCAGCAAGACGTGTACTGTATGCCATCCAGGGGACAAATTGTAAAACCCTGCTGTAGATATTGATACAGCAGACTGATAATGATGGTTACATATGCTTGTTATTCATCAGACAGAGGAAAAAGAAACCATTGTGGGCTCCATGATCTATGTACAAAGGCATTGAATTTACCAAAAATATGTGTATTGCATTTCTTCCTTGCTATATATCATCATAATTAAACCCCAAATCATTATTTATAAGAACCACACAACAGCTCAACAAATGTTTCTTTTGAGGCGAACCAGCATTTTGCTGCTAGAAAAAAATGATGTAATTAGCAGCTGAAATTTGGAGGCAATGAATCAAGTCTGCGAGGCATATTTCATTCCCTCCAATCTTGGGTTTTATACAGAAAGAATAAATGATGAAAAAAATCAAACACATGGAATCTAATTTTTGTGATGACATAATAGTTTGTTGTGTGCTTATAATTAATATGTGGGTGCCTGCTGTGTGGGAAATGAGTAAAGCTGCCAACTGAAGTGCCAAAATAAAACCTAGAATGTTGCACAGCATTCTGGTCATTTGCCTTGCCTTGTAAAATATTTATTCATGTACAAATAGATTTGTAATAGATCTGTATTTCTTTCAGGAATGTAAACACAATGTGATAATGATTTTAATTTCTGTTTTCAAAGTGACTTTATGGAGCATATCCAAATAAATTAGAGTAAAGCTAGGCTGATGCCAAGTTAGGACATTGTTTTCAGAAGCGGTCTGCTAATCTCATGCCCCTATATATAATCATTGACTAGAGAAAGTACCCAATGTTGCCAGGGTATAAAGTGTGGAAGCAAAGGATTCCACCGAAGTCAGGAAGATCACCTGGCAGCTGCCACCCCACTTCAAGGGTTATGACTAAAAACATCTAATATGTGCTGAAAAAGCATAACGTGTAATGGGGAATTATTTATCTAGAATGGCAGAAAAGTAAAATGAGGCACTTGCTCATAGCAACCTATCTAGTGTCAGCTGTCATCTGTCTAAGACTCCTTTGAAAATGAAAGAACTAATCTGATTTGTTGGTATAGACAACTGCTCCATTGTATCTTCCCATATGGTAGTAAAGTGCACAACTTTCTACTGGCAGGTAAGAAGGTAAAAAATAAAACTGGCAAATCCTGGAAACTGCACCAACTGATTTTCTACTAATATATTACAGCTCACGTTTGTGGCCATATTATGGCCACAAATCCTGTGTCCTCCATGGCCATCAATGCCTGTTCCCTGCACTTGTCCTCAACTTTTTTTTTCTCCCTTTCTGGTCCTTGCAATCCATAGCTGATGAAGGTTGTACTTAGAAACTGAAACATAATACTATTCGATTGCATCCTCTGATAATTATGTATGTGCGAAAGACTATTAACAGTTAAGGACCTGCAAGCTAATATTGACTCCTGGCTAATACTGATGACGTGAGTGCTGTCCTCTGATATTGGCTAATAACAGAAAACAACAGTGAGTGAGTGCTGAAATCCTCTGATAATGGTGTATGTCAGTGAGGCTATTAAGAATGAAGGACTTGCAAACTTCCCCTGGCTAATAAGGGTTAAATGAGTGCTTTCCTCTAATAAAGGATGATAACAGAGAACAACAGTGAGTGAGTGCTGCAATCTCATGATAATGCTGTATTTCGGTGAGACTATTGAGTGAAGGACCTGCATGCTTCTATTGGCTAATACGGGTTATGTGATAGAGAGCAAGGTCCTTGATGTGAAAGCTAGTGGTGCTATATTTCCTTTTGTAAATATATTGGCTGAAACCCAGTCTAAATCTTCAGAGGCACCTGATTTAACTAGGTTCCAGGTTTGGTGCAGTTTGGTCCAACTTTTTGGCTGTGCATAAAGAACAGACATCAGATAACAGAAATAAATTTTTATATACAGTATGCCGACTACATTTTTCAATACAATTAAAGGAAAGCTAGACATGAAATTGCACAATTGTATTTCTGCTGTATATGATGGAAGGAGAGAATCAGAGCTGTGTGATATATATGTTCATATGATTTAGAGCAGGATTTATGAATAAAAAGCAGAGAAAATCCTAATAGGACTCTTAGGAAAGATATGGGGAGTCCTGATTTCAAGCATTGTAAATGACAGCCTTTCAAGTATCAGTGTATGTACCATAGTAGATTAGGTTGAATGAAAACCCCTTATGCCCACAAATAGTATAATTGACTTTTATTATGCACAACACATTATAATAGAGAGACTTCGACCTGGGAGAGCTTTTCACAGGGTGAAAAGTATATAAAAAGTTTATAAAAACATACTCAAACCCCATATAATAATATTGGACCCCAGATTGTTACTAGTTAAATAAAGTAAACAGTTGTGCCATTTATTATTATTATTATTATTATTATTTTTAGTGATCACATTAAATATTGTTACTTTTATTGTATAGTTTGGAACAGTTAGGGTGATACCAAATACCTATGTTTTATGACAGTTATTTAATAAAGTGTATTACTAAAATAAGCTTACTTTTCAAAAAAATTACAAATTGGATCCTCCATCTGTTGAAAGTTTTATTCCATGCATTTTAAGTAAGGTGCACTCAGGGTATTGAAGCCACTGCCTTGATTATTCTTAAGGGGAGGTTTTTTTGTTACCATAATTCAACTTTGTATGTATACTGATGAAGTATGGTAAGAGAAAAACCTCCCATGGAGAATAATAGAAGCAGTGGTTCAAGTGGCTGTCTTGTATGTATCATCATTAGATGTGATTCTGGGTTCAAAAATCCAAATAACACATAATGAAAAATTACAAAGAATAAAAATTTAAAGGCATTTTCCCATTAACTTAACTATGTTTAAATTTGAGGACACAAAAAGTTAAACATTTTTAAAAATATGAGCAATAAGTTGCCAATGGATACAACCACGAATGCAGTAACTTCCTATGGTCTGTGACTTGTCAGAAACCCAGCCATGATTTCCTTATTGTGGACAGCTTATCAGGCAAGGACACTACATGCATGAGAAGATAATTCAGCCACAAGGGCATCATGGCTGAGTTACCAGACCATAGAACGTTTCTGCATTCATGATCATATCCACAAGCAGCCTATCAAGAAAAAAGATGGTCACCACTAAAATGATTCAAAAATATCTTTAAAACTAAGCAATTTTTTTATTTACTTATATTTGCAAAAATGTTTTTTTAATTGTTTACTAATTTAAATGCAGTTATGTTCTTGAGAAAACCCCTTTAAACAGATGGGGGATTCCCAACAACCTCCTCATTAATATTCAGGAGGAGACACAGTGCAGTGAATACAAATGAGTCAGTAGCAAGGTGAAATTAACATTGATCGGGTGAGTTGACATGTCTCATAATGGCCCTCTTATGCCTCCACACCGCCCCACATGATGAAGTTTTACAGCCTAAGTTCTTTGAATGCTTTTCCTAATATAGTAACAATGCTTCTTTTCTTTAGTATACAGCTTTACTTCTTTGTTGCCCACATACAGTACATGTAACACTCAGCTGTCTGCTACTACAACTATATATAATACACAGTGCAGACACATAATGTGCTTATTTCAATAAAGTTTATTTATATAGAACTAGAGGACCCCTTCGTGCAGACAAATCATGTGCTCATTTCAACAATGTTTATTTATATAAAACCAGAGGACCCCTCGAAATGTTGTGATTTAATGCTTTTATGTCATTTTGTCCTTCAGCTACAGAGGAATAGCTGAAATGAGAAAGAGGCAGCAGTCACAAAATGAAGAAACCTCAACGGTACCACAAGCTCCTGGTGGGAACCAAAGGCCGAATACTTGCTGCTTTTGCTGGTGCTGTTGTTGCAGCTGCTCATGGTATGTCTTGCAGTATATTTGCTACCTTACTTAATACAGGTAAATACAATAAAGAAAATGCTAATCATTGTCTTTATCTGATGGTATAGAAAACAGCCCCAGCTCAAAACCTGAAAATTCCTGTACTAACTGCAGTTATTCTCAGTATCCCACTTACCCCAAGTCATGCTAGACTCCAGGATGCTGATATATACAGTGGGGGGAAAAAGTATTTAGTCAGCCACCAATTGTGCAAGTTCTCCCACTTAAAAACATGAGAGAGGCCTGTAATTGACATCATAGGTAAACCTCAACTATGAGAGACAAAATGAGAAAACAAATCCAGAAAATCATATTGTATGATTTTTTTAAGAATTTATTTGCAAATTATGGTGGAAAATAAGTATTTGGTCACCTACAAACAAGCAAGATTTCTGGCTCTCACAGACCTGTAACTTCTTCTTTAAGAGGCTCCCCTGTCCTCCACTCATTACCTGTAGTAATGGCTCCTGTTTGACATTGTTATCAGTATAAAAGACACCTGTCCACAACCTCAAACAGACACACTCCAAACTCCACTATGGTGAACACCAAAGAGCTGTGGAAGGACACCAGAAACAAAATTGTAGACCTGCACCAGGCTGGGAAGACTGAATCTGCCATAGGCAAGCAGCTTGGTGTGAAGAAATCAACTGTAGGAGCAATGATTAGAAAATGGAAGACATACAAGACCACTGATAATCTCCCTTGATCAGGGGCTCCACACAAGATCTCACCCCGTGGGGTCAAAATGATCACAAGAACGGTGAGCAAAAATCCCAGAATCACACGGGGGGGACCTAGTGAATGACCTGCAGAAAGCTGGGACTAACGTAACAAAGGCTACCGTCAGTAACATAATACACTGCCAGGGACTCAGATTCTGCAGTGCCAGACGTGTCCCCCTGCTTAAGCCTGTACATATCCGGGCCCATCTGAAGTTTGCTAGAGAGCATTTGGATGTCCCAGAAGAGTATTGGGAGAATGTCATATGGTCAGATGAAACCAAAGTAGAACTGTTTGGTAGAAACACAACTCGTCATGTTTGGAGGAGAGTGAATGTTGAGTTGCATCCAAAGAACGCCATAGCTACTGTGAAGCATGGGGGTGGCAACATCATGCTTTGGGGCTGTTTCTCTGCAAAGGGACCAGGATGACTGATCCGTGTACATGAAAGAATGAATGGGGCCATGTATCGTGAGATTTTGAGTGCAAATCTTCCATCAGCAAGGGCATTTAAGATGAAACGTGGCTGGGTCTTTCAGCATGACAATGATCCCAAGCACACCGCCAGGGCAACGAAGGAGTGGCTTCGTAAGAAGCATTTCAAGGTCCTGGAGTGGCCTAGCCAGTCTCCAGATCTCAACCCCATAGAAACCCTTTGGAGGGAGTTAAAAGTCCGTGTTGCCCAGTGACAGCCCCAAAACATCACTGCTCTAGAGGAGATCTGCATGGAGGAATGGGCCAACATACCAGCAACAGTGTGTGCCAAACTTGTGAAGACTTACAGAAAACGTTTGACCTCTGTTATTGCCAACAAAGGATATATAACAAAGTATTGAGATGAACTTTTGTTATTGACCAAATACTTATTTTCCACCATAATTTGCAAATAAATTCTTTAAAAATCAGACAATGTGATTTTCTGGATTTGTTTTCTCATTTTGTCTCTCATAGTTGAGGTCTACCTATGATGACAATTACAGGCCGGCCTCATCATTTTAAGTGGGAGAACTTGCACAATTGGTGGCTGACTAAATACTTTTTTTTCCCCACTGTATATATACTTCCTGAGCCCTGTAATTGGGGCATGGATATAAGATTCTGGGTTAACTGCAGTCAAACCTGGAGTAATTCTCTGATTTGAAGTGGTGTAAGACTTCAAAGGGAACCTGTCAGCGGATTTATTGGGCCCTAACCACAGATACTATGAAATACTGACAGGCTCCCAGTTACAAAGAAGAGTGGAGGAGGTTTATCAAGCACGAATGTTTCCACGTCGGTCTTGATAATCTTACTCCTGAAGAGGATGAGCCCAATTTATGACTAGGTGCGTGGCCATACTGAAACCTATGCCAAAACACATGCAATGCATTCTAAAATCATTTAGATACCATGTCACTGTTATAAGCCTGTTAGCACCATCGTCCCCCATGAGTAACACATCTCCCATCCTGTGTAGTACAGTCAGCTCCCCCGTTTACTTAATAGAAATAAGTTATGCACTCCTCCTATTAGACCTTCAGGATTAGGGTGGGTGCCCAAGGAGAGGTGATGTCCCCAATATTAAAAAGAATATATCCACAGCACTCCCAATTGATGCAAAAAGTTAAGCAATTTTTATTATTATTTCATATATTTTTATACATCTTGACAAGGATTAGCAGTGTTAGATATGTTAGTAAATAAAGGATATAAAAGGAAACATCCCAAACAATTCGGTCCCACCGAACCTTTATTAGTGGGATTTCTGTGTGTGTTTATACAGCATTCCAGTTTTAACATGTCCACTGATGGAGGGGATAGATAAAACTACTTGGAAAACCCTGTTATACTGCTTGAATAATTACATTCTAGTTATTACCTATTCTTCATACAAACTATATATCTCCTGGAGACATTATAGATATTGGATTAAGATGGCAACAAGAGTGGTCTTTAATTTTTTATACTGGACATGCACAACATCGAGGGTGAGAGATAATGGCCCACATTTACTTACATCAAACTAAGTAAATTACGAGCGATTTTTGGCAAATTCATTAAAAGAACATATTTTTACCTTTTAAGTAAAATTGTTGCTTTTTTATCTGTCATACAGTGAACAAATCAACGCTATGTCTGTGATAGGTGCAGTAGATGTAGATTTGTGCCCAAATGTGCACCAATTCCGGCTATTGTACATAATAAATCTGACATAAAATATGTTGCTATACTGTGCCCAAATATCTGTTCTCTTTTCTTTTCCAGATCTAAGTGGGCCATACACATTAGATAGCTGGTGACTAAACACTTGTTTGGCCAACAGCCATCCTCTAAACTGTTCTCCCCATACACATTACACACTAAGCTCACTCAAGCATGTATGTGCTCTAAAAGGAAGGAGGTGAACAAGCCACGGCTGAACACGTTTGGCAGAGGTTTGTCTCCCCTAAGAAAAAAGTATTGGACATTACAAAATCCAGTAGCCTGATCCTTCTCTCCTTGACATCTGGCACTTGGTGGTCTGCAGGCCTTCATATACAGTGGGTACGGAAAGTATTTTGACCCCTTTAAATCCATAAATGAGAATCATGAGGTCAAATGAACTGCCCAAGGAGCTCAGAGACAGAATTGTGGCAAGGCACAGATCTGGCCAAGGTTACAAAAGAATTTCTGCCGCACTCAAGACTCCTAAGAGCACAGTGCCCTCCAAAATCCTTAAATGAAAGAAATTTGGGATGACCAGAACTCTTCCTAGACTTGGCTGTCCAGCCAAATTGAGCAATCGTGGAAGAAGAGCCTTGGTGAGAGAGGTAAAGAAGAACCCAAAGATCACTGTGGCTGAGCTCCAGAGATGCAGTAGGGAGATGGGAGAAAGTTCCACAAAGTCAACTATCACTGCAGCCCTCCACCAGTCGGGGCTTTATGGCAGAGTGGCCCAAAGGAAGCCTCTCTTCAGTGCAAGACATATGAAAGCCCACATAGAGTTTGCCAAAAAACACAAGAAGGACTCCCAGACTATGAGAAATAAGATTCTCTGGTCTGATGAGACGAAGATTGAACTTTTTGGCGTTAATTCTAAGCGGCATGTGTGGAGAAAACCAGGCACTGCTCATCACCTGCCCAATACAATCACAACAGGGAAAGATGGTTGTGATGATGATGGTGGCAGCATCATGCTATGGAGGTGTTTTTCAGCTGCAGGGACAGGATGACTGGTTGCAATTGAGTGAAAGATGAATGCGCCCAAGTACAGAGATATCCTGGAAGAAAACCTCTTCCAGAGTGCTCTGGACCTCAGACTGGGACGAAGGTTCAACATCCACCAAGACAATGACCCTAAGCACATAGCTAAAATAACAAAGGAGTGGCTTCAGTACAACTCTGTGACCATTCTTGACTGGCCCAGCCAGAGCCCTGACCTCAACCCAATTGAGCATCTCTGGAGAGACCTGAAAATGGCTGTCCACCAATGTTCACCATCCAACCTGACGGAACTGGAGAGGATCTGCAAGGAAGAATGGCAGAGGATCCTCAAATCCTGATGTGAAAAACTTGTTGCATCATTCCCAAGAAGACTCATGGCTGTACTAACTCAAAAGGATGCTTCTACTGAATACTGAGCAAAGGGTCTGAATACTTATGACCAAGTGATATTTCACTTTTTCTTTTTTAATAAATTTGCAAAAATATCTACATTTCTGTTTTTTTTCTGTCAAGATAGGGTGCCGAGTGTACATTAATGAGAAATAAAATGAACTTTTTTGCTTTTAGCAAATGGCTGCAATGAAACAGAGAGTGAAAAATTTAAAGGGGTCTGAATACTTTCTGTACCCACTGTATATTATATGGTCCCCCCAAAAAATCACCGGGTACAGCAACAATAATATAATGGTTATGGCCAGCTTAAGAGTATAATAACTAATAACACACTGCAGATTTGTTGCAGAAATTTCTATTCTGTACATGTGTTTATGGTTGTTTCGGCTAAATGTGCATAGGATTGAGAAAGATGGAAGACAATTACTCTTGTTCCCTCTTATTGACTGATATCATAAAGACTCTCTAGATAGTAGCATTTTTTGTGTATATTATAGAAGGTGAGCTCTGTATCTGTATCTGTATAAACCCTTGTAAGGCTTTTTGGGATTAGTTTAGAAACATTTTGATAATACATCTTTTCTGCTACTGAGAAATTGGAAAATCAGAGTAATTGGTTAAAGAATCATAAAAATACACTTATATATTTATAGTTATTACCATGCCCACTTCAGTCAGTTGGCCCTGCTGTCTAAACGTTTCTATTCTGTCTTATCTCTGTTTTACAATTTCCTAAAAAGGGACTGAACTTGACCCCACTCAATTTCCAGAACACATAAGTTAGTATTTGTGATGTTTCCAGCAAATGAGCAGTACATTTTTTTTACTGGCTTCCTGCCAAGTAAGTGCATTGTGGAATTTAGTGTTCTTATTTCTATGGTCTGTAAAATTAATATGGTGGCCCCATTTATCAAAACTAAGAGGAAAAATCAGACTACTTGCCCATAGCAACTTTCATAAAATTCTCATAAAAAATGAAAGATGCATTGTGATTTTGCCTAATCTGTGGCTTTTCTAAGTAATAAATAAGTGTTCCAATGTGATGGCAGCTCTATTATTACGTATGTATGTACCATTACCACTGGAGATCTTGTTGCTTTTTGTCATTGCTGTGGGATGATTTGTTGTCCTCTGCCACATCACATGACAGTGACAGTCAGTAGCTGGTTGCCTTGCAAGCATTACTGGGTGCCGCACTGTCCTGAAGCAGCTGCTCTGCCATATTTTGAGTGTTGGACCTCCACAGATCTATATTGATGGCCTATAATAAGGAAAGGCCATCAATATTAGAAAGCGGATAACCCCTTTAATAATTCTTTGATATAATGTTATTAATAGAAAGGCTTCAGTCAGTGACAGAGGGAACCCCATAATGACCTGCACAGCCCTTGTAATTTTAAGGGGTTTCCCATCACAGGAAGTGATGATGTATTGCTAGGATATGACTTACCATAGCAACCCAAAAGGGTGTGTAGACTCCTATTCTAGAGACCCACTGTGTCATCGCATGTATACCTAGATGTGGCTTTTACTGGGGGGAAGAGAAGACAGAGAACAGATGATCACCGCAAATGATCACCGGCTCTCTTTATTCTCCTTATTTATGTATTTATTTGCTTATGTAGCAACAACATATTCCGCAGCGCTTTACAGATACTGTCATCACTCAACGTCCCAAGTTTGGCTCACAATCTAAATTCTATTAGTATGTCTTTGGAGTGTAGGAGGAAACCAGAATACGCAGAGGTATCCCACACAAGCAGGGGAGAACATATAAACTAAAGGCAGATATTATCTTTGGCTGGATTCATTACCTCACTGCCTGCACGATATCAGCCAGGATAGACTTTTTACCACTTCTTTTGCCTGCCTGCTATATCCAGGAATTTATGCACGATGAAGGGTGCTTGACCCAAAATGAGGCGGGTCCAGCTTCTATGACAATTCATAAAAATATACTTTATGGTGTAAAAATACAGGATTTTGTCCAATTGCACAAGAGTCACATTTAAGCAGTAGTATCTGATAAGAACTTGATACAATTAAACTTACATGAAGCAGAACTTCCTTGGAGTGCTGTACATTATTACACCATTCAGATGATCATGGAGTCTCCCACTTTAATAATAATAATAATAATAAATGGGAAGTCCCTGCAAAGCATCATCTTGGAAGTAATGCTGTGCTCTGAAAAATTCACAGTTAAAGTGGTAAGACAATGGTCAGTAAATAGCCAGAAAAATCATAAACAGGCCAGTACGTTTTTCTATGAATCACACTCACCATTAAAAACTTTTATCTTATGTGCCTCTTCTCTTTCCAGCCATTAGATCTGGACTTTAGTAGGAGCAGAGCTGCAGTAACAGCACCTTGACAGAATACAGGGCAATGAGCAATCTACTTCAGGGCTCCATGCACTGATCAGATGTCTATTGGCCATAAAAAACAAAATGGACAGCCCCTTTAAGGGCTCAATGTGCCATCATTAAAGGTCCATGCACACTGCTTAGACGTATAAATATTCCTAAAAGGATATAATGCAAAAAATTTTGGTAACTACCACCAAAAATTTTGAATTTTACGAATGTGAATAAAAAAATGGGAATTAAAATGCATTTAACAACAGCCTATGTGATTGAACAACATCCTATGTGAACATAACCTTATATTTTGAGCAAGCATATATTTGCCCATTTCACTGCTTACTTAAGATACCACTATGTGGAGTTCTCAATATTTCTCAGGAGTTTGATTCTTGGATACAGCTGTATGATCTGTCCTGTCATCTGTAATATAAATTCATAAGTAATAAGAATATTCATAAAGAGGACAGACCACAAATGAACATTGCATAGATGGAGACCATGACAGAGTCATGACACAGAAAAAAAGAGACCTGGAGACCTATTGAGATCTATGCATTTTGGGACCTTACTGAGTAAGGGCCAGTTCCACTTGGGGAACTCCCCGAACGGAAACCTATACACATAGAGAAGCGGTTTACCTAAGGAAACCTGCGGACCCCATAGACTATAATGGTGTCCGTGTGGTTTCCGCTCGGTTTCTGCATGAAGCAAGCAGCATTTTCCTCTCCGCATGTTTCGTGCGGAAACCGAGTGGAAACCACACAGACCCCATTATAGTCTAAAGTTAATGTTCTTGTCTATAGGCTGTATACAGTATTACAGGGCTTGTTGAGGATTAAAACAACAGTGAGTTTGATAAAATGACCAATTCCTAACTATTCAACTCCCCACTGTCCAGCTCCAACACTTTGGTGGCCGCTGGAGGTCACTTTATTTATTTCTCTGCAGTGATGGTATGCTGTACATGCATGCAACCACTGTAGTCAGTCACTAGTCTCAGCTATGAATCTTGCAGGTACAGCACAATACCACCGAGGCCAATGAGAGATGTAGATGTACGTGACATTATCACTGCAGGGAAGTAAGCAAATGTCGTATGGACCACCAGATAGTCGGTGCAGGAGCTTTCAGGTCAGAGGCATAGATAAGAGTTCAGCACGGGAAGGGGGGGGGGTGCAAATACGTCCAAGTGGACCCCCAACTCTGGTATGCCGATGTTATCAGTATACAGTGACTGTGTACAGGGCTCTGCAGACAATTTAGGTGAATACAGCATAGGAAAAATTTCATGACGTACAGGTACCATATCTGGCTTTAATTGTTCATTTTTGTCTCTGTCTGGACAGGGCTGCCATGACCACTTCTTCCAGCTGTGACTTGTCTCTGTAAAGTTTGTAACAGAGACATCTTTCGCTCCTTTTCCAATAAAAGATCACTGGAGTTTCAACACCCAGGGCCCCCGCTAATCAGCTGTTTAAAGTATACCACAGCATTTGTACAAGCGCTGTGCCCCCTTATCTGTTTAAATTGTATTGCTTGTTTCATAGTGGCCATGCAATGTAACTACAGGCTCGTCCTATACATTTTTATAGGAAAAAGCTGTAGTTACATTACACGGTCACTATAAAACAGGACAGCGTGCAATTTAAAACAGAGAAGGGGTCACCATGCCTGCCATGCACCATAGTCCCTTCAAATAGCTGGTCATGGAGGTCCCAAGTGTCATTTCCCTGCTGATCTCTTATTGATGATCTATCCTGAGGACTGATCATCAATAAAAATTAGCTGAAAAAGTCCTGTAATAAAGCCTAAGTGCTCCTTAATTTAACACCCCAGTGCCTCCTTGATCTCAGTTATATTCATACATCCCTCTAATGACCCCTTATATTCATAATGCACCCAACACCCCCTTATATAAATAATACCCTTTATATTCTTAATTCTCCTTATATGCATTATGCCCCCTAATGACCCCAAAGATATATATATATATTTTTTTTTTTGTTTTTGTTTTTTTTTTTGTTTTTTTTTGTTAAACATCCAGCCTATGAACAACAGTGATGCTCTTTCTGGAACACAGCAACAATATTTTGTAATCAGATACGGTCTCTTTAATGAAACTTTGATCTTTTGCTCAGTTTTACTTTATTTAAATCAAATCTGGTGAGCTGAACTGGTAAAATAATATCCTTTGGGGATAGAAATCTATAAATGTGCATTTAATGATTTTGTTTAAATTGCTTAACTTTCTCTAGACAAAATAAAGTGTTGTACTACATTGCAGCCTCACTGTTAGGAATGAAGATAGAGGTGAAAATTCAGGAAGAACGACCCACACAACAAAGCTGGAGAATATACAAGCTGTAGAAGAATGGTGAGTTTCCATTTCAATGCTACTATGCAGTATATCAACAATTCTAATAATTCAAGTCTTCAGGGGCATTTTCCCGTACTAGTTCTTTTTTTAGGTTAACCCCTAGGCATGTGCAAAGAGATGAAAGACTTTAAAATCTGTTCTCAGCCTGAGCATTCAGCAGTGTTCGCTGCTGAACCCATCACATGCTCTTGGTTACAGGAGTCTAATGGCAAAATTCTTACTAACACATATAAAATGCATTTGTGATGACATGTCAATACAAGCAAATAGTGTTCATAGAAACCTATTTTTCTCAATTATTTATGTTTTGCCTGTTTACTATAATATTTACACCATATTAAAGTCGTTTGCCTTATAATTATGCAGTAACCGTCTTGCATCCCTTGTATGGTTCATCAATAGCCCACAGGGACAGGCATTCTATTGAATTTCGCTAAATATTGGATGTTGCCTGGGGCTGCTACATGGAGCGTGTTGACAAGAAAGGTTGACACAGGTTGCAAAAGACAGTTTGACCAGTAATACATTTCATCTAATTTATAGCCCTGTGTGGTGAACTGGTGTATGTAAAAAAGTTTTTCAATGAGTAGCTGTAAAAATTGAATATCCATTGGTGTTTTAGCAAAACTTGAAAAAAGTCAGCCTGATGTGAGAGAGCTGAGGACACAGCATCATGTTAGATAACAAATAAGAAGTTTTTCCATTAATGACATTAATCTATCCACAAGATAGGAGATAAAAACGTCTGTTTGCAAAGGATCTAAGCACTGGGATCCTCAGCAATCAGGAGAATGGCAGCAAAGTCATTTACATGAATAGCATGGTGCTCATGGGTGTAACTTGAAGGGGTGCAGAAGGTTTAGTCACTCCCAGGCCCAGGAGCCTTTTGAAACTCAATATAAGGAGACAAGTTATAAACTATTTATTATAGTTGGGGGGGGGGGCCTGGTACAGATTTTATATTGGTGCCCAGGAGCTTAATTTTAATCCTCTGGTGGCGGCGTGCATGGAACACTGAGGGAAACTTGCAATCCCTCATATTTCTGATTGCTGGAGATCCCAGCAGTTGGACTTCCAGTGATCAAACACCTCCCCAACCATATACAACTGCCACAATCACATTACAGGGGGTATTACTGTGATAAACAACATAACTTTGTTATGTATGTAGATTTGGAGAAAAATAGCTTTAATAGTTTTATGTAAATAAGGCAGTTGTTGTACAGGGGTTGGGCCTTCAGCCTTGGAAGCTCTGCTCTTCTGTAATAGGATGAGTGATGTCATAGAGGTGGGAGGATCGACTTACACTGCATGGATTGGCACAGGCAGAAGATGTTAGGGGTCTGAGAGACAAGAGTAATGGTGCAGAGAGCTGAAAACCTGCACCCAGTGCAATAACTACTTAATTTGCATAAAACTTCAACGTTTTTTAAATCTACAAAACTGACATATATAATAGATGTATTTTGTTTGTCAATGTAGTGTGCTCTGTAATGTGCTGGTAACATTTTATTACAGAATGCTTGGGGGAGGCGGTAGACTCCCTTTAAGTATCTACAGGAAAGACAACTTTAAAGAAGACCGCCAGCGGAAACACAACTTTCTATCCCTTTACCCTGCACCTTATTGTCTTTCAGATACAGCACTTTTATTTATGCTTTAGCTATTTCTACACCTTGCCACTTCTGATCAAACACCATCTTGATTTTTAGGTTTCCTCTTCCTCCTCTTTTCGGAATGAATTATATGATATCTTTTCTGTTTACGAGGATCCTTTTGGCTGGGGCCTTGTTGCAAAAATGTCATGGCAAAAACCACAGTGTTTTAAGGTACCTGCTGAGTGCGTGGGATTCTGGCTAATCCCATCCAAACTTTGCAGAAAAATATCCGCAGCGGAAATGCTGCAATTGCAGAAAAAAGTTGCAGTTTTGTAAATCGCAGCATGTCAGTTATACGTATGGAAATGCTGGTGTTTTCCATATAGGTATAATAGGGACAGAAAGTCCGTAGAGGAAAACTCTGCAGACTTTCTGTGAAAATCGCTGCAGAAAAAAATTGTGATGCGTTTCCGCCACGGTCTTTTCTGCAGCACTTTTTGTGCTTGCTTTCCTGACATGTCTTGCATTACTCATAAAATGGCAGTTTGGGAGCATTTGTTGTAACTCTGTATTGTGCTATTCCTCTGTTATTCCTTCTAGAAATGTATGCATAAATTGACAACGAGGTTTTACCATTCCGCTTGTTAGTGTTTCTGTCTCTACATACTTTGAGTCTGGCAAATCAGTGATGAAATTGTTAGGCAACAGAAAAAAAATACTAAGTTTTACAGTACCAAAAACACTGTTCGTTCATTTTACCTATGGAAACACTGCGTGTTTCCCATAGACTTATATGGAGCAAATAAGGCAAACATGCAAAATGCAGTGGAAAAACAATGAAAAACACACCCGTGTTTGCTGAGTTTCTCTTCTCCTGTGTTTCCACTACATTTTTTATGCAGTCTTTTCTAGCTGTATTTTGCTACATGTGGCCTTCGTTTAAAAGCATACCTTATTGACAAAGGAAATGGTTACAGTTTTTACCTTACAGTATTTGCACATTTGTATGAGGAAAAAGCAGAGGGATGATTTTAAGTAGCATAACTACAACCCCAATTCCAAAAAAGTTGGGATGCTGTACAAAATCAAGAAATCAAGACCTTAATGATATACCGTATGCAAAGCCCCCACCACGCTTATGTTGTTCTAAAACCTCTTTATACTACTCAGCATTGATAGTGCCTTTCAAGATGTGTAAGCTACCCATGCCATATGCATAAGGCCAACCCCATACCATCAGAGATGCAGGCATTTGAACTGTGAGCTGACAAAGCTTCCATAAAGAATTTAAGATTTTGATCCATCTGACCACAGAACAGTTTTCCATTTTACCTCAGCCCTTTTTAAATGAGCTTTGTCCTAGAGAAGATGGCAGCATTTTTGGTTTGTGGTAATATATGGCTTCTTCTTTGCATGCTACAGCTTTAACTTGCATTTGTGGGTTGCACGGTGAACTGTGTTCACAGACAGTGATTTCTGGAAGTATTTGAGCCCATGCAGAAATTCACAATAGTGATTCATGCCTGCTTTTAATGCAGTGCTGTCTGAGGGCAGATCACAAGTATCCAATACTGAATCTTTTGATGATATTATTTGCTGTAGATGGGATATTCAAATTCTTTGCAATTTTACATTGAGGAACATTGTTCTGAAATTGTTCAACAATTTTTAACTGCACAGATTGGTGAAATTTTGACCATCTTTGCTGCTGAGAGACTCTGCCTCTGTAACATGCTCTTTTTATACACAGTCATGTGACTTGTAAGTTGAAAATTGACCCTCCTTCCAGCTTTTTTTTAATAGTACCACTTACTTTTCCAGCCATCTGTTAACCCTGTCTCAACATTTTTTAGATGTATTGCTGCCATCACTTTCTAAGTTATTAATTTTTTTCAAATGAAAAGGTCTACCTTTCAACTTCTGAGATTACCAAATCATTGTATTCTTGTTTTCTTTACATTTAAGACTGTGTCACAACTTTTTTGGAATTGGGGTTGTTTTAGCCATATTGGCCACAAAATCATGAATCTGTACAGATGTAGCAGGCATAAGACGATAGTCATGGCACAATATCATGATATCATGGTGCACTGTTCTGGTAATATAACTCATTGGGACAGATTTATTAAACCGTGTAATAGAGAAACTGTCTTTGTTGCCCATAACAGCCAATCACAATGTAGCTTTGATTTTTAAGGAACAGAATACAGAATGAAATCTGTGCTGCGATTGGTTGCTATGATCAACTAAGACAGTTTCATTAAATCTGCCCCAATATCTCACTATAATCTATTTCTCTGATAACATAACCCAGAAACTGTCATGTTAAAGGATGCTACATCTATACATTACACAGACATCCAACTGATTTCAATGGAAATTGTGAAACACTTTCTTTACACTTGGTTGTGCTTCAGAGAAATTGAAACTGTATCTAGAGATTCCAGATATTGAATTCTTTCTCAGAGATTCCAGTAGGTCACTGTGATATCCAACAGTTGAGTATATAGTGATCAGATTTTTAAAGGGGTTATGACACTAAGCGTATTTACCCTCTATCTACAGGATAGAGGATAAATAGATAAATGGTGGGAGCCTGACCACTGAGACCCCCACCGATCCTGAGAACGAGGGTGTTTTACCATGAATGCAGCCAGACTGAATGGGACACATATGTATTCCCATTCACATCAATGGAAGTACAGGACTCGGCTATCTTCTGGCGCTACCATTGAGTGAATAGAAGCAGGGATGCATCACGTCCATTCAGTCTGGCTGGATTCAGGAAGAAATCACAACAGAGGATAAATGTGCTTTGTGGCATAACTCCTTTAACCCGATTAGCCTTATTCTAGTAGTATATAGTTGTTTCATCTCAGCTTAGTTGCAGTATACCTATATAATATGAATACTTTCATTATGGTCACTTGTATCATGTGATTCCCCAGTCTGACAACCAGTTGGAGGTTGCTCTTCTGTGTAGACATCATGTCAATTTTCCCTGAGACGCTAACTTTCTCTGAATTACATGATCACCTCCCTTTTTCACCAAGTTCTACTCTCCTTGTTTCTCTGTATTTCCTGCCGTGTATAAACTGCTGCTGAAGATATGATTTCTTCCTTATGTAAGGGTTCAGGAGGTTAGCAATATAGTAGGTGAGTCCATATAATGATTACAGATACAGTGGGGAAAAAATGTATTTAGTCAGCCACCAATTGTGCAAGTTCTCCCACTTAAAAAGATGAGAGAGGCCTGTAATTGACATCATAGGTAGACCTCAACTATGAGAGACAAAATGAGAAAACATATCTAGAAAATCACATTGTCTGATTTTTTAAGAATTTATTTGCAAATTATGGTGGAAAATAAGTATTTGGTCACCTACAAACAAGCAAGATTTCTGGCCCTCACAGACCTGTAACTTCTTCTTTAAGAGGCTCCTCTGTCCTCCACTCATTACCTGTAGTAATGGCACCTGTTTGACATTGTTATCAGTATAAAATACACCTGTCCACAACCTCAGTCACACTCCAAACTCCACTATGGTGAAGACCAAAGAGTTGTGGAAGGACACCAGAAACAAAATTGTAGACCTGCACCAGGCTGGAAAGACTGAATCTGCCATATGCAAGCAGCTTGGTGTGAAGAAATCAACTGTGGGAACAATAATTAGAAAATGGAAGACATACAAGACCACTGATAATCTCCCTCGATCAGGGGCTCCACGCAAGATTTCACCCCGTGGGGTCAAAATGATCACAAGAACGGTGTTCAAAAATCCCATAACCACACGGGGGGACCTAGTGAATGACCTGCAGAAAGCTGGGACTAACGTAACAAAGGCTACCTTCAGTAACACACTTCACCGCCAGGAACTCAGATCCTGCAGTGCCAGACGTGTTCCCCTGCTTAAGCCAGTACATATCCGGGCCCGTCTGAAGTTTGCTAGAGAGCATTTGGATGTTCCAGAAGAGTATTGGGAGAATGTCATATGGTCAGATGAAACCAAAGTAGAACTGTTTGGTAGAAATACAACTCGTCGTGTTTGGAGGAGAGTGAATGCTGAGTTGCATCCAAAGAACACCATACCTACTGTGAAGCATGGGGGTGGCAACATCATGCTTTGGGGCTGTTTCTCTGCAAAGGGACCAGGACGACTGATCTGTGTACATGAAAGAATGAATGGGGCCATGTGTCGTGAGATTTTGAGTGCAAACCCCCTTCCATCAGCAAGGGCATTGAAGATGAAACATGGCTGGGTCTTTCAGCATGACAATGATCCCAAGCACACCGCCAGGGCAACGAAGGAGTGGCTTCGTAAGAAGCATTTCAAGGTCCTGGAGTGGCCTAGCCAGTCTCCAGATCTCAACCCCATAGAAAATCTTTGGAGGGAGTTGAAAGTCCGTGTTGCCCAGGGACAGCCCCAAAACATCACTGCTCTACAGGAGATCTGCATGGAGGAATGTGCCAACATACAGGCAACAGTGTGTGCCAACCTTGTGAAGACTTACAGAAAACGTTTGACCTCTGTCATTGCCAACAAAGGATATATAACAAAGTATTGAGATGAACTTTTGTTATTGACCAAATACTTATTTTCCACCATAATATGCAAATAAATTCTTTAAAAATCAGACAATGTGATTTTCTGGATTTGTTTTCTCATTTTGTCTCTCATAGTTGAGGTCTACCTATGATGACAATTACAGGTCGGCCTCATCTTTTTAAGTGGGAGAACTTGCACAATTGGTGGCTGACTAAATACTTTTTTCCCCACTGTATACAAGATTGTTAACCAGTATATTACATGAATGCAAAGGCTGGTTGTATGCTGCTTAGTACAGTGAGTGTACTATGCCATGCACCTCTCATACAGGGATTGGTGGGCTCGGGGGCTCACTCCGGCAGGTTTCACTTGTGGACCAGTCTGAGCCTGAGAGCAAGTCAGTTCTTGAAAGTAATAGGTAAAAAGCAGCTGTGAGTTGTTCCCATGATGCAGTGGTTAATATCTACTAAAAGCTGTCCACTCCCACATGAACATAAGTTGCTAGTATAACATACATTTTTAAGGCCCCCACATTAACCCCCTATCTTTTGGATTATTCCGACAAGCAGTTGTCGATATTTAACTTACCGCTCCCTAATTCTGTCCAGGCCCGCTCCACTTAAACCTCCAGGAGGTGCTATGCACTACAGGCAAGCAAATATGAGCATTACCTGTTGGACTAATCCAACAGTTAACAGCCTAATCTGGGGGCCTTAATAGGAAACAATGTACTATGTGGGAGCCATAAAAAGGGACAGTGTATTTTTGTAGGAGCCATAACAGGTACAATGTACTGTATGGGGACCAGTAAAGGGGAAATTTTCTGTGATGGCCAGTTAATTGGGCGCTATACTGTGTGGAGGCCAATAAAGAGGGATTTTTTTTTAACCTAAAAATGAGTGAGCAGTTATGGTAAAGAGGGGGTGTGGAATAATAATAATTTTGCTTGGGGCCCCTGAAATGACAAGCCTGTCCTAGCTCACAACTTACAGGAAAAGATCTGTTTGCTGATGTTTTAGTGTGTTGTCGGTTTGCCTAAAACAAAAGTAACAGTATTGTTGGAAACGAAAACTTTTGAGAAATTTGGATCAAATCCAGCTCACCCATCTCTAAGAACAGCTTACATGTTTTAGGTCCTTTCTTAGTTTTTCCAAAAATGTAAACAGAAATGTAATTCTAAAAAATGTAATTCTTTTATTCTTTCCTTACAACTAAGATTATCAAGGCCCTACTTAAGTGTCCTTCTTTATATCTTTTACATACATTTTTGATACTTCATTTATTTAGTTCATTGATTGCAATTAGAATATAGAAAATTAGAGCTTCAGAATTTTTCCCAGTTGTTTCTCCATGAGATGAATCTACTAGTATCAATTTCACCTGTCCTCTGGTGAATACACACTGCAACACAATGTAGTACGTACCAGGATATTGCATTCTGTGGAATTCGCAGAGGCACACATTATGTATCTGAATTCCTCAGAGTTCTCACAGCATCTGAGTCTGGGAAATCCTCATGCTCTGGGAAGGTAGAGCACATCTTTATTTTGGCCTTTAACCAATTTCAGTTTAACCTCATATAGAAAACCAGCCAAAAATCAGAGATCAGGCTGTTTAAGAACAGCTATTTTAAACTCAGTGTTTCCTGGGAATCAAATATATGTTTACAAAGCACGACCTTAAGCTATGTGCCCACCAAAAGAAAATTATCGATGGGAAAACATTCTCATGCAGAAGAATGTAATGTATACCACTTAGCTGCATGCTCCTGTAAGTGATCACTGAAGAAGCAGTATGATAGCTATAGGGGTTGCAGCGACTTGCAACCAGGTCCATAAGCCAGGGGCACCCACACGCCCCAGGCTCACCTTCTCTTCAGATAACGCTGATGTGGTACCTGACTGTGCGTCTCTTCTATTGTCCTCCCAGTTTCCCAGATCTTACTCTCAGTAGTACCATAGAGCAGGAGCCAGTGAGCTGGGAGGGCAATAGAAGACACGCACAGCCAGAAGCCACATCAGCGCTATTTAGGAAGAGAGGATAAGTATATAATTCACTGTGCTATAACCTATGTGTGAGATGGGGTGGAGGAACTATTACATAACTAGCTTTTAGGTGATGATGTCTAATCAAAGTATGCCAGTGTGTCTAATGTGAAAACTTCTAATTAACTTATGTAGTAGAACTGACCAAGCTAAGGCTGAAAGGTTGTTGCTTCATACAAACATTACAGAACTACAGCACATTTTAAGAGCACTTGAAGGGGTTTTTCAGGATAAAAATAATAATGACCTATCCTAAGAATAGATCATCAATATCAAATCAATGGGATCTGATACCTGACACCCACACTGATCAACTGTTCTTAGCAGCTTAAACACAGAAAATGAAGTACGAAGCAGACAATTCAGCTCTCTGTGTAGTGACTACAGCTTAGCTCTCATTCAAGTAAATGGGAACTGATCTGCAATAACCTCATCTGACCACTACACAGAGAACGGAGCTGTCTGCTTCCTGTTCCATTCTCTACATATCAACTGCTTATCGATGGGGGTGCCAAGTGTTCGACCCTGACTAATCTGATATTATCTATTTTTGGTATAAACTATCCATATTTTAACCTGTGAATCCCCTTGGGAATCCTCTCTAAAAAATAATTTGAAATTTAGATTTTTTAATTTAAAAGTATTTTAACTCTATATAAAATATTACACTGCTTCTTTGTAAAATTCTCCTTAAAGAGACATACTGTAAATATGCGTTTATTTTAATCATCTGTATGAAGTTTTGGTAGAACTATAGGTGGCTGTAAAATAATTTGCCTTTTAGTTGCTGTATCTGTATCTATACATGGAAGGAAATTCAGAAGAATTATGTAATTCTTATGCTGTTAGGAACACCATACTCTTACAGTTTTTAGATGTTCTGATCAAGTCAATGTTGACAGCACAGCCATAGAGTTGTATGCTACTGTCCCTCCTATCCTCATTACAACAGATATCGTAGAATCTCTAAACTAAAAACTGGAAGGGTATACAAGAACAGTGCGGTCCCTTTCATTTGTTGATTTGCAGAAATTCCCAGTTCAAAGACACTATGGGTCTCATTTATCACAACAGCAGTGCTGACTTTATTTTCACTATTAAGGCTGGATTCACATCTGCGTCGGAGTCTCCATTTGGAGACTTTGTCTCAATGACTGCTGAAAATTGCTGGTCAATAAAGTGCTGCAAGTCCAACTTTTTCGGCCGACGATCTCAGTTTTATAAGAGCAGACCTGTTGGATTATAGTCATTGGGTTATACTGGGCACGGTTGGTGTCTGTGGTTTCAGCAGTCTATATGTCCTTTGTTCTGGTCCTCCAAAGGGCCAGAACAATGGACACTACAGTGCCGATGTGAATATAGCATAACCAATCACATTGCAACTTTTATGTTTTGAGAGCCATTCAAGAAGTGAGAATGCTGAATGATGAGTGCCTGTATGACATACAATGAGTGTACTGTACCATGCCAGGATGAACTGGGGGTTCCCCAAGCTCAGAGGCCCACCAGTGGATTCATATTTTCACCTCTAGGTCAGTCTGAGCCTTGGGTTATATTATTTTAGTAAATTAAGAAGATTATGTTTGTACCTGGCTTACAGTGCCATTCTACTTGATATTATTAGCCAGTACTTAGTATGTTCCATGATGTAAATATAAAGGAACATAGACTTGGGGCCTACTTTCTAGTTTCAATGGCTAGGGTAACGTCAATCTTAACCCTACCTAACCCTCAACATGGGTTAAACAATTTTTTCCAGACTTATAAAACAGTCATGGATCACAGAAACCAATGAATTGAGTGGTGGCTGACTGATGAAGATAATCGATACATGTAACAACAAACCAAATTTGTGTACATTATGATGATTTATGACTGATTAACCTTATTATATACAGGTGTATGTTTATGTGTGTTTTAGCATGTTTTATTATTTTTGTGCTATAAGGGTTTTTTGAGGCATACATTTTATGCTGTTTTTGCATGGTAGAATGTTAGCTACTCTCTACATATCTAAAAATATCTGCATGTTCTTCCCATATTTCAATGGGTTCCTCTGTTACTCTGGAATCCTTCCACGCTCCAAAAGCATACTGATAGGTTAAAAAAATGGCCAAGCTGGGAATGCTCTAAAACATAAATCTACATGTTAATTCAGTGCCAGCACTCAGTGCCGTCTAGTCTCTGTTTTGCTGGAATGCAACAGTGATGAGCCATACATGTATGTGCTCGTGACTAGTACTGCAGCTAGTCAGTGGTCCTGTGTCATCACTGCAAGCCAGTAAACAAGAACCATCATGGACCACCAGAACAATGGTGTCGGAGCAGCAGCCGAATGAACAGATGAGTATAGCTTTTTTATATGACTATTCTGGTTTCTAACCAGTTTATATTAAATAACTAGATAACTCATATTAGACTGCTAAGGATAAGAACTGATGCAAGTCACTAAAATATCAGTACAGCACTACAGAAAATGTTAGCAACAGGAATGAAATAATTATATATCTTTATTACCGGTATATAGATTTTTATTACCCATATTAGCAGAGATCTCCTGCTAGCAATACTTATTTAATCCTGGAGGGCTAATGTTGGAGATATGGGAAGTGTTCTGACCTGATTTAGAAACATAAAATCTATACACATAAATATCAAAGGATTCATCATGTTAGATAATTAGGTGGATTATGACTGATGTAAGATATAATGCGATTGCTCAAGAGTAAAGTGTAATAGACGTATGAGGAGTTGACATATATTAAAAATAATACAAGGCAGCCTCATTTTCTGATGTATTTGATTTGTACTATACATCTGTTTGATTTGTTCATTGTTGTTGTAAAATTTCAATAAAATTCTTAATGATGAAAAAAATTATACAAGGCATGGCAAATGAATAGCTACCCATGTAACCAGAGATCACACTACTGCTTTTCTCTAAGAGTAAAAATATTCCTCTTATCATTTTTGAGGAGTATTTTGCAGTAATGGAAATAAATCTAGACATAATAATTTTAAGAGGTCACTTATTTTAGCAGAGAAACCATTACTGTAACTGTCTTCCATGTATAAATAGCAAATTTAGGGTTTCAGTTACTCTAGGTTCACACCTGTGCCCGGTTTCTGTTCTGTTCTGTTACCTGCGGACCCCATAGACTATAATGGGGTCCTCCAAGTTTCCGTTCGGTTTCTGCCCGTAAAATGCTGACAGAAAAGTTCTGCTTGCAGGACTTTTCTCTCCACATTTTTCAAGTGGAATGGGGAATCCAGGCACATGTGTGAACCTAGCCTTACTGACCAGTAAAGATGTCATGTTCCTTATATTCTATGGAGTAATACCTCATTTATATAGTTTTTGTCATGTTCTAATACCTTTATAAAAATACAAAACGTTGAAAAATGCAAAAAATTATTTTAGTCACCATAATCTGATACCTGTAATTTTTTCATGTTTCATGCAGTTGTCTAAGGCGTCTTTTTTAGCAGCAGTTTGTAGTTTTTATTTATACCATTTAAGGGAATAGCTGATGTTTTGGTCACTTGAAACAGTGAAAAAAATGCCAATTCTGATCTTTTTTACCGCTACAGTGTCTGCAGGGATTTACTTTTTTTAAATTTTTTTAATATTTTAAAAAACTTTTTAAACTTTTTACACATACTCCCACAGGGAGTATGTTCCATCGATGGCTACAGGCAAGCCTTAATACTTATTTTTCTATGACAGGCCCGGGAGCCCTCATAAGGCTCCTGGCTGTCATAGGCACCTTGACAGCTCCCGTGGTCGCGTCAGAGCAGTACCAGCAACATAACAATTGAGAAGGTGAGGGCTCAATCTATAGGGGGCTGGAGGGAGTTTTGGAGGGCTTCAGAAAAGACATACTAACGCCATTAAAAGTATTCCTTTGCTGCACAGTCTCCACAAGTCCACATGTTTACACTGCTCCGGCAATGTAATATATACCTTCTTGCACTATGGCTCCTCTGTTCTGCGATTCTCCCTGTGAGCACTCAAGAAAACCAGTGCATGGTGGGAGATTAAGCCCCGGGGGCGAAGCTTACAGTAGATGCTAAAAGTCTCATGCATGCTGAAAGAAATGTCGCTAAAAGTCTCATGCATATTAATACTTACATACAATTACAATTAATATATATTAAGACTTTTTTCAGTGCTTGAGGCTAAGGTGCCATGTTGCAAGCCACAGCCAAAAAGCACAGTGGGAAAACCCGTGGCAGAAACACATTGCGGTTTTTCTCAACAGCGCTTTTCACAGCAAGGAAAACTTTGTAGACCTTCTGCATCAGTTATACCTATACAGAAAATGCCAGCGTTTCTGTAGACATGTTGCGAATTACAAAAATTCAATGGTTTTTGGAATCGCAGCATTTTCGCTGTGGATTATTTTCTGCAATGTGTGGATTGGATTAGCCAGAATCCCATCCACATTGCAGTTAATGTAAAACGCTGCGGTTTTTGCAACTGTGTTTCCTCCTCGGCAAAATTGCGCCATTTACACTACGTGGGGCCTCGACCTAAAAATGCCTTTTCAGGCATAAACGACAGGCGTCAACAATCTGTACAGGCATTATTGCGACCTCTGCATGTAAAAGAGACCTCCTGACTGGGAGGGGAGTGAAAAGCAGGGCACCCATTTCAACAATGTCCACAGGTGCAAAGAGGATTTGTGGACATAATTAGTTGTAATGGGTCAATCTTATTCACCTCTCTTTAAGGGGGAATTCTGTGTAGTTTCATACAATCCATTGGAAAAAGATATAAACTACTCAGAACAGGATCAGGAACCCTCCTATACATCCATTGCAGGTGCATAGGTTGCCTCTATGGAACGTGCGTCCATCTGAGTTTGTGAACAGACTGAGAGAAATGCAATGATTTATTATGTGTACACCAGATTCTGTGATGCTCAGATACACAAGCCTACATAATTACAATAGATATCTTTGTAGGATTCATTTAGGCCAAGGCCCCACGTTGCATCCCGCAGCAAAAAAGCGCTGCGGGAAAAACCCCGTCAACAACGTATCGCGGTTCTTCCCACTGCGCTTTAGACAGAAAGTTCACAGAGGTTTCCTCTGCAGACTTTTTGCTTCAATTATACCTATGGGGAAACCGCCAGTGTTTCCATATGTATAATTGACATGCTGCGATTTATAAAAACGCGTCGGTTTTGGAAATAGCCGTATTTCCGAAGTGCAACTTTTACCACAAAGTGGGCATGGGATTTGCTCTGACTGTAAAACGCCGAGATTTTTTCCACTGCATTTCCACCGCGGGCAAATTGCGGTGTTTACGCCACGTGAGGCCAAGGCCTTAGGCAACTCTAATGTTGTAATACTATTGTTTTTTTTTTTTTTTATCATACAACCGTTTCTCTCTCTATAATCACTGCTAATGGATCAAAGTGAATACAAGGATATACTAATAAGACATTTTGACTTCCAGCCAAATTCCAACCACCGAAGAAATTCTATCTTGGTCTCACAATTTTGACAAGATGATGAGGAGTCCAGCAGGACGAAATCTCTTCAGAGAATTTTTACGCACAGAATACAGTGAAGAAAATCTACTTTTCTGGCTGGCATGTGAAGATTTAAAGAATGAACAAAACAAGAAACTTGTTGAAGAAAAAGCTAGGAATATATATGAAGATTATATCTCCATACTTTCACCAAAAGAGGTAAGCCCTTCCTGTTGTTTAGTTATGTACTTTACAATCGATGAACGATAGAAAAATACAACTGTGATGCCAAAATGTTTCTGGATTGTAATGTACATTTCTGGTAAAACTTATTTTGTATTTAACCAAATAATAGCTAAAGCATATAGTTCAATATGTGCTATCATTCACGAATGTGGTGAATAAATGGTCATAATAATATGCCACCTCATCGATCCATTGACAGTAAGAAGTGTAAATCTAGAATAATAAGGATGCAAAATGGCAGACACATTATATGACCCTTGGTGTTGGATAAAGATAGAAAAGAAAGGCCATGATATATGTTGAACTGGATTACTTTCAAGCAGTGTTCCCTTTAAGCTGGGCGCTTTGGAAAGGAAAGAGTTAAAACAGCATGCTAACTAGCAAGTGTGTAGCTATAGAGGGTGCAGAAGTAGCAATTGCTTCCAGGCCCTGGATCCTCAGGGAGCCCAAAGGCCTCTCTACAACATAAGAAGACACCAGTATTATAGATAGCACATGGTAAGTGGGGGCCCTGTTACATATTTTGCATTGGGGCTCAGGGGCTTCAAGTTACGCCCCTGTTAACTAGGTTAACAAGCCCAAAAGCAGGTTTACCTGTCTGCAAGGATTGGAATTTTTAACTCCATTATTCCCAAAGCACACAGTTTAGAGGGAACAGTGCTTTCAAATGCCAAAAAGCCTGCCATTAATTTAAAAGAATGTAGGACCTGGTATAAATGCTAAAACAATGCAGCAGTATCAGAATTCATTTGCAAAGGGGTGGTCCTGGATTTTCAGTAAATTGTCTAAGCACAGGAAATGTTATAAAATAAAAAAATTACCATAACTCACCCCTCAAATAATCCACTACTCCAGTGCCACTGCTCCAGTGGTCCCCAATAATCCTCCAGCGATGACATCATGTATATAATTACAACTGATCATTAGTCTCAGTGTTCATGTGCTGTAAACTGAGGCCAGTGATTGGCTGCAGTGATTCTATGAATAATGTACTTAACGTCACGGCAGCAGGATAGGCGGGGATCACAGAAGTATTAGCACTGGGACCATGGGAGATTTAACAGGTAAGTAATGAATATGTGTTTATTTTATATCCTTTTCTGGTCTTAGTTGTACTATAGTGCTGGCAGACCCATTGTTCCTAATCAAGTTCAATGTTTTTGCTTATCCTGGATAACCCCTTTAAGGGCAAATTATTATAAGAACAGGACCACTCTGTCTCTATGACAAATGGCACATAAAATCCGTTCATATCGATATAGAGATAAGCTTTATTCAGGAGGCTAGCCCTGCCTCCCGCCCACCTAACAACTGAGTGACAGCTTACTCTTTACTAATGTGTATGGTAGGAAATAAGGATAGGTCATCAATATCTAGATCCCAGAAAACCCCTTTAGGCACTACTTAAACATGTAGCTATCCTCTCATCTACTCTGACTACAGTCTTCCTGCTGAATATGTTCTGATTATAAATTATTTTACTTGCTCTACCAGACCTAGGATGCTGTGTATTGCTGACTTGTGAAATGCTCTGTATAACCCTGATGCCTAAAGCATACACAACAGTAGAATTAAAGGGGTTATCCAGGGACTTGAAACTTCTTGATGCGGGTATTTGTTACAGCTGGAACTACTGGTTCTGGGCTGGTTTCGACTCCTTCCCCCAGGCTGCTCTACCTCCTCTCTCCTCTCCTGTTTGCACAGGTAGTTATCTGTGCTATGGGGGGACTGGCTTTCATATAGTCAGTCAGCCTACATATCACAAGTAATTAGGTAATCAAGGAGGGAGTAGATGGACTGACCTGGGTGGTGGAGGCTGGTTCCAATCACGTGACTAGGAGAAAGAACCAGTCCAAAACCAGAAGTTCCAGCTGCAACGAACACACAGACCAGGTAAGTTAATTTCAAGTTCCATCATAGACATAGAAGATTAACAGACCATATAGTTCATCTAGTCTAACATTAATGTTTGATCAGTTAGTGTTTGATCACCAGAATAGAATGGTAATCTTAGGTTATAGTAAATAGGAAATACCTAGACAGCCAAGTGAGTGATCAGACCCCAACAAATTTGTGGCCATAAATATTAATATAATGTGAAAGTCTATGACAGGAAAACAACTTTCAAGGCATTATCACATGAAAAAGCATTTATCTGTCTACAACTTAGATATAATAAATGTTTGATTCCTAGCGTTCCAGCCACTGAAACAATCAGTGGTGACGAAAATGGGTTACCCCTAATCTAACCCTAGAGCACATGTGATATCACTGCTCCATTTCACTTTCGGGGACCCCCTTCTTATGACCGCTGTGCATCCCAGTGGTTGGAGCCCCAGTAATCATTTGGTATAAGCTACAAATAACACCGACTGTTTCTATTTTAGACAGTTTTCATGAATTCTCCACTAGAGTACAGAATTTTTTGACCTAAATAAAATTGTGGCTGTCTTCATCCACCATTAGGCAAAGCTTGGCAGACGGATTTATTAAATCATGTAAAAGGAACAGTCTTCAGTAAACTCCATTGGTAATGACTGCAGGCACCCAGACTTTTAATATTTTACTCCATAACTGTGTGTATGGAAGATGGGGTTCTTGTTGCATTTAGTGGAATACAATGGAATATCCAGGTGAGGAAAAGAGCTGGATGTGAAAATACTGTAACTGGTGTTCAAATACATTACATTGGAGAATGTACAGTATGTTTGTTATGCAAAGTGACTGCTTTTAGTAGTACTGCTGTCAGTAAAGTTGCAGAGTGATCACAGCCTTGAATAACATCACAGTAAATGCGATCAAAGTAAAGCCGCAGAGTGATCCATTCCTTGAGTAACATATGTTTCAATTTATTCATCAAGAAAGCTTTATACTTTGCACAAAGTAAATTGAATGAAGAGATCCTTGCATTGCCCTTAAAGGGCTCATCCGGCAATATTGATGGCCTATCCTTAGGCCATTGAAATCTATGAAACAATGCTGCAATACCTACACTCACCACTACAGTTTTTCTATGGCGAGTGAGCAGTGCAGCTCAGATTATGTAAATGCTTAAGTATCTAAACATTGATAGGCCATCAATGTTAGATAACCCCTTTAAGGTCCTGGCCACTTAATAGCCTTAAAGGGGTTTTTCAAGACTATGATATTGATTGCTGTGGCTACTTACACAGTGGCTGTACTTGGTAACACATCTCAGCCCAGTTCATTTCAATGGGACAAAGCTGCAGCATGGCTATGTGATGAGCCAAAGTGATGTCACATCACAGAAACCAGATTTTAGCTTTCTTTTTCAGGTCAGGTCTGGAAATTAAAGAATGAAACTGATTTGTTTCTGTAAGCATGACTGTCACTTATGCAGGTGACTATAATGTGATTGTTTTACTTGTAGCTTGAATTGCGCATCCATCTTGAGCCTGGCAGCCTGGGTCTTATATATGATAATAAAAAACATTGTGCAAGCTGGTCATGTGACTGATGACCATCTGCGTAGAACCACATACATTTTACCTTTTTTCTTACAGTGTTAACTGTGTGTTCCTACCCATTACTTTTAATGGCAAACCCAGTGCCCTTAACTTGTCTGTATCCACAGGTCAGTCTTGACTCCAGAGTCCGGGAGGTGATCAACAGGAATTTGTTAGACCCAACACCTCACATGTATGAAGATGCCCAACTTCAGATTTATACACTGATGCACAGGGACTCATTTCCAAGGTTTTTGAACTCACAACTATTTAAGACTCTTCTTGAGAGTACTGAAGATTCTACCAATGACTCTTAGTTGAAATCTTTGGACAAACTTATATGAGGGTTTTGTCTCAGAAGAACAAATATGTAGTTTAATAACATCAGACACTGAGTTCCTGGAGAACTCTAGTTGTGCACTACTCAGGCTACTGTGAAGAATATACAAGAAAACTACTTTCTGTCTCCATTTCCCCAAGGTCTTTCATGCTTGATTTTAAGAGGACAAAAAAAAACAACAACACTGGAATTGCCACGTTTGTTTTATACATAGTTCACTTGAGTGTAGGACATAATGATCTATTTGATGGACTATGAAAATACAAATTGTTTTATCTCATTCTGCATGTGTACAAATAGACATTCTCCTTAACTCACACACACGTTGCAATATATAGGCAATTACATTAAACATGTACTTAGCACTATTTTGTGTGGACCTCCGTCTAAAGCGGAAAGAGACCTTGGCTTGGTTTTCATTTTCCTACTTGACAGATGTGTATTGATGAGACTAATATAATATTAAATGTTACTATTTTCAGTGGTATAAGACAAGGGATATTGCAAAGCCAATACACAAGAAAGCTTATAACTCTTGATAAAAGAGATAGAAGTTGGATTACTCACAGATATTCACTGCCAAATGTGGCTTTTTTATTTTTGTTACAGAGTTTGCAATGTCAAAGAAGCACAAACCACATAAAGGATATATGTCTGGATGACCAAATCTCTGAGCTGACATTGTTTATTGTTGTTATAAAAATAGCATATTTATGTACATTTCAGATGTCATATACATAAGATGATTTAATAAAACTGGTCATCCAGTTTTAACAGTGTTGTCTAACATAATGTATTTCAGCAAAAAAGAAAAAAAGAAAAACATTAAATAACAAAGAGCTTGATACTTTAATATTTTGAATAAAATATAATAAAATGTTTACCTATATGTAGCATTTGAAACATTTTAATGAAAAAGAATCTGTCTTTTAAATTAATAATACTGTGTGAAAAATGCTTTGAATGCTTGGTTTAAGTATGACTAAGAAGTTACCTTTTCGACAGTTAAACTTAAAAGTTAATCTCACAGCTTCTTCGCTTATTGTACCTCTCCTTGAAAATAGGGGAAGTTGTAGAGGTCAGCAAGAAAACCAAATTTAATTTTTTTTTTTCAGAATTTAAAAAAAAAATCAAAAACAAAAAAAAAACAGAAAACCAGTGTTTTGCTTGTACTTGTGCTGTCTAAATTATGGTTTTATCACTGGTTTTTCAACTTTCTATTCCACATGATTTTTATATGTAAATGTGTGTGTATATCTATGTTCATAGGTATACACACATCTACACACTTGACTGCTGACATTTACTTTTTGACATATAATAAAACATAGTATTTTAAGTAAAGCAAAGATATAATACAGTTACTCGTTTCAATTTTTACTATCAACAATAGTGAAACACAATAACAGCTTAAAATATTAATTGCATGAATTTTAAGTGGCAGACTAGGCCTTACTTTGTTTAAAATGTTATTGTTAATTACATGTTACTACCTCTATTTTTTATTTTATTTTTAAATTATTTTTATTTTTTCATACAGGTTTAATAATTTTACTTGAAGCATTACATTTTTGTTTGCATGATTTCACCTACGTGACAATGTGTACCATAAATACTTTACATTTGTATCTTGTACAGAAATCAGGAGAAATGGATATAAAGGGCTATTATACGCTCCCTATGCAAATATTTTACTAATATTAATATTAAAAATAAAAAAAAATAGCATTTAAAGAAACAATAAATTAAAAATAGATAAAGAATAGATTCTGTTTACACTGAGACTACTGAATATTCTGAATTTAATATTCAGCACTTTTAAAATGTTATTATTTATACAGTTGTAGATAAAGTGAAAAAATATTTATTACAATAATTTCTTTAGTATAAAAAGTTTTGACTGAAAATGTTATTGTGCTATTCTCTATTAAACTCATATTGGTTTTATCTGCTCACCAAATAAATAATGGTGAGATGACTCTCAGTTAAATGATATATGTACGTAGCAAAAAATAATTTTCTTTTCTCTTTTTTTTTTCCAAGAATGTGAAAAATATAAATTTTCCTAGTATTTTTTTTTTTATTCTCTGGTTTTATTAACTACAGATCCAATACTGTAGTAGAACTATTTTTCCTAAATGAACTTGTATTTGCTGTGTATTTCTATTTTTTAGTGTCATAGATGTTATGGTGCTGAGTGCGCAATAACACAGTACAGATATAAAATCTGTATAGACATTAGAAAATATGTACAGAATTGATGGCGGGTTTAATACTTACTGGTAAAGGCAGTAGTTGTTAATGGCATTTTTTACAGTATCAAACTTTACACTTGAGGAAAAATAAGATCTTATTTTTGCATGAAAAGTTCTGAGAGGAAAGTTTTACTGTGCCATATGATGGGACTTCACAAGTCTCCCATTTTTAACTAATGGAAGTATAAAACTGTGTCCCAAAAAGAACAATGCAAAATGGGCATGAGCTCTCAGCTGAATTTGTCCCTTCCTTTTTGACAAGGTAAATGATAATGTTAACGGCTTATCATTTTGTTTATAATTCCTAAATCCCTATCCTTTGAAGAGCTTTGAGTGCATGACAATTCTATTTATTACAAGGCATTTATTATTACTGCTGAGAAAAGTAAAACTGCATGGGTTGTGCTTGTACCAGGGTATTCTTTACTGGTTATGAAAATGCACTCGTGTTATGTTGCTGTGTCCAAACTTGGAATATTTCATTAAAAGGGCAAGTCATTTAAAGAATGTATATCAAAAGGTGCAGTCAAACTTATTTGCTTTTATTTTGTCAATTTCTTTGCAATGACCCTAATCATATATTCATATGTTTTAGTGGATTCATGTGTTTTAGTGGATCATGTACAGAAAAGCATCTAATGAGTTATCCAGATTATAGCCTTAACCAACGGAAGTAATATATATATATATATATATATATATATATATATATATATATATTGAATATATTTTTTTCAATTCCTGCAGTAAAACTCATATCTACAGAGGACACAATTCTATTCACACTCCTATTATGAATTTCTTACTAATAGAGCCAAAACTGGTATGATGATTCGTTTTCAAATGGATGCCAAGAAATCCTAAGAGATCCTATTGACTTTTAGTTGGGTCTTCCAGGTTTCTATCAGGTTTCCAGGGTGTTTAACTACACTATTTTTGTTTTTAATGATTTTGGTTAACAGTGAAGTCAGCTTTCAGCAATGCAGAATACATTTGGGGGCTGAAAGTTGTTAAGAGTATTAAGAACAATTCTAATACACAGCTTTTTATATTGGTTGCATATCCCTGGCCTAATAATATTTATAACTCTTTCACTCTATACATCTTTAAAGGGGACCTTTCAAGTCATCTAACGTTTGTGCATGTTATATACCACTGCAAAGCTGTCAGTTTTGCCTGTCTCTACTCCAGGTTGCAGAGATATTGGAGATGTTAATTTTGGTACCAATATCACTGTACTGTCAGAGGGGCCGGCTTCACAGTTCAGCATCATCACAATGATTCAGTGTAGTGTTATCAGTAGCGAACCGAATGGCATCGGTATCTGTACAACCAGGGCAGGAACCAGCAAAATTGACAGTGCACTGAATCCAGCACACTGTCAGCTATGCAGCGGTATGTAACACACACAATGTTTTTTAACTGGTTTTTTAAGTGGTTTTGGGGCCTGATTGATCAATTGGAAAGACCACACTTTCTGTTATCTGTGGTCATGTTATGAGCATCCTATTGTCTTACTTGTCTTGTTCATTCCTGACATCTGTAATATCTAATGTCCACTTATTGGAAGTCTCCACTACAATCAAAACCTTTAAAAATGATAGTTTGAGATCATCAATACATTCTATGTTTTGCTTGTGATTGGTTGTTTTATGCTTTAAAACTTTTTTTTCACTTTTTGCAAGTGTGACTGCACCTTTGTATGCTAGAGATTAGTTGACCTCAATTGTGCTGCTGGGTCCATAATACATCTCTTAACCTATGTTCAGAAGAATAAAACATTTCCTGCGTGTATCGGGCTACATTCAAGTGATTACTGTTTTGAATTTACATTTTCAAGTTAAATTCAAGTCCTAAGAGCAGATCTCCCAGAAAAGTTCAGTACCTAAAATATGCGGACATGTTTATAATGTGTATGTATGTGCGTTTGTCTGGATTCATACCTGTTTATTCATGTAAAATTGAGGCCAACAATCTCATTTCCTTTAAACAACAAAGCTCAGCATTCAGATGGTGCTAGATTTAAGCCATTTGCCTTTGCACTGTGGCTGTTTTGATGTCTCAACACAATAAGGTAATTGGTTGGGGTGCCAGTTATGCCAAAGATGCTATATTGATACAACAAGACATACATATCCTAATCCCTTAGAGGAAAGCTTTGAAATAAATTTGCCTGATATATTGAGTGGCCCCCAATATATAGAACAGAAGGTCTGATGGACAGCTGATTGAACCCAAAGAACATGGGTTTAGTATTGTGCAGTTTGACTTAAAGAGCTAGATCAAAAGGATCTGATTTTCTCTATCATGCCACATCAGTCAAAGATCTTGATATACCTGTATTATTTAGTCTCCAACATATTGAAGAGACGTCTCAAAAGTAACACTGCAGCTCAGAATTGACTATTTACTAATTCATAAGAAAATGTAAATTTTTTGTAGTGCAAAAGAAAAAAATTAGCACAGCAGAAAGCAGGCATTCTATTTTCTTAGTCTATAAATAAAGGACTTTCCACACAAATGCTTGATTTGCGCACATAATTCAAGCACGATTGTTTCAGTTTAGCATTTGGCATATATTGTGCTTTTTCCTCAACCAAATATGAATATCTGCAAACCAAATAACTTACAGTATTCTAGCAATTTCCATTAGATTTATTTATTTGATAGCACTTTGATTTTGGAAATTTTCATGATGGGAATTGCTGGCTCTTTTATTAAAATGGAAATATGAGTTGTATTTCCCTTTAAATGTATGTCTAACAATAAAATGAGTACAGTATTTAAAATTATGTAAGTGCTTTGTGCATTAGTCTAGCCATCTTATTTTCACTGCTAGGAAGTTCGGCATTATAACTTTAGCAAGACTTTTTGTTATATTATCACAAATGGATGTACTTTGTTGCGCTGTAAAAGTGGATTTGTCACTATTGTTGTAAATTCAATTAAGATGTGAAACAAGCAAAAAACAGATATAGAAAAGTATATAAAACCATATTATATTACGTTCTGAAATGTAATGCTTAAAAACGGTTTTGCACCTTTTATAATATAATAAAGTATATTTCTTTAAACTGCTCACGTTCTTAGTGTTACAGATTGTGTGCTTTGAAAGAAAAACTGGTTCAAGTACACAAATAGGGTCACAATTTTATTACTTGACAACAGTCTATGCATTTAGTGTACTCCAACTAATGTGGAATTATTTTATATCTTACAAACATCGATCTACATAAACGGTTCTATAACTTTGTTAATAAATTGCATTACTTATCTTCCAATGGTCCTGGGTTGCGGAGGTCCAGAGCTCCATTCCCAACATCTACAAAGACATTGCTATGGTGACTACCATTGGTGTAGCCACTGAAGCTGCACAGGTGCCCAGGAGGGGACTCCATCACCTTAATATTAGCTTTCTACCATCTATTAGATTGGGAGTAAATGTTTAAACTAATGGTCTTTGTATGGAGAATTGTTTGAAAGACATGGGGGGGGGTGCTCTATGCTGAGTCTTTGACAAACAAGGGGACCATAACTGTTCTTGCACAGAAGTCCTTAGCTGTCTGTGTCCATCCCTGAATGTTACACAAATTACATTAGGCTTGGCTAATCCTTTCTAACAAGGATGATCTACCCTTTATAGAATTTAGATGTCTTTCCTTATCACACGTTGCTTGGCTTCTACTGCAAAGATGATCATACAATATCTTTGCAGGTCTTCTGGCTCAAACATCTCATTGAGTATCTTTGCTTTAACCCCTTCCCACCACAGGCTTTTTTTTTTTAGTTTTTGACTCCTCACTTTCCAAACTCCATAACTTTTTTATTTTTCAGTTTACAGAGCTATATGAGGGCTTAATGTTTGTGAGACAAATTGTATTTCATAGTCATTTAATATTCTGTATGATGAACTAGGAAGCTGGAAAAAAGTTCAGAATGGGGTGAAAAACTGCTTTTGTGCGACTTTCTTAGGACTTTGCTTATGTTTATTAACTTTGCAGCCAAAGTGACATGTCATCTGTATTCTATGGGTCAGTACGATTTTGGGATTTTGGGGATACCAAATTTAGAGGTTTTTTTTTTTCACTTATTAACCCCTTAAAAAAATCCAAAACTTTGCAAAAAAAATAAAAAAATAAACTTTTTTATATTTCTGTTTATGGAGATGCATAAGGTGTCTTTTTTTTACGGGGCCAGATGTACTTTTTAGTTATACCATTTTGGGAAATGTCTAATGTTTTGATCTCCTTTTATTCAAATTTTATGGGAAGTGAAAAGGCCAAAAAAAAATGGTGGCTCTTTTTTTTATAAGTTTGTAGACCGGGCGTCTTCGGATATGGGGATGTATAATTTGTTTATATTTGTTCTTGTTTTATTTTTTTTCAAGTCTACAGAAAGGGGGGTGATTTGAATTTTTTAAATATTTTTAAAAACTTTTTTAATATATTTTTTAACTGTTTTATTAGCCCCCATACTCTATGGGACTTTTGCTACTCAGCTGTTGAGGCTGGTCATAGACCAGCCTTAATAGCTATATTACTATGACAGGCCTGGTAGGGAGCTGTTCTACAACTGCAAAGGTACGGGACAGGGTGTCTTATTTTTTACTTTAGGGGGTGTAACTTAATGCAATGCCTGCAATCAGAGTGGACTCATGGGCATTAGCTCCAGTAGCTAATGCAGCCACTCTGCTTTAGAGCAGCCGCCATCTTTAAAGACCCAGTATCCACCATCATAGTACGGTTGATGTCAGGAAGGGGTTAAATTAAATTTAATAAACAAACCATTCAGTATTCTGAAGGGAAAAATGCTTTGGTGGCTGAGCTCTCACTACACAGGAAATGTTAACAATGTAAAAAATGGATGTGTCCTCTCTCATCTTTATTCCTTGTTCAAGATATGCCATGATGAGTATGAGCTTTGAAAAGAAAAACTATTGGGTTATCACTTAATTTTTTTTATTTCTTTCAAAGCTGACAAGGATACGTTTATTCGTGAGAACTGTACAATTGAAAGGAGGCTCATAATGAGATAAAGATAGGCATGGAAACATACAGGTTCTGTATGATATCCTGTGGTACATTTGCCTACAAATGTTGGAGCTGGGCGTGTATATCCTGCACACTCTTTGGCTGTTGAAGCTGATGTTCCAGCTGGTCCCATAAATTCTTGATTGGTAATAAATCTGGTGACCGGGCAGGCCAAAGAGATATTTTTGAGAAAAGTTTGCTGTGTGTGGCCGCAGGATGTCCTGCAGATATTGCTGAGCTGTTAGTGTCTCTTTTTTTCACTACTAGGGATAATCAGGTGTCATATACTTCCAAAATCATCACACCAGCAGTTGTGGCAGTGTGTCAAGGGGAGGATTGAAGTGCTCACCACAAGGCCTCCACACTCAAAAACAACCATGGTCAGATCCCTAACAGAACCTGGATTCATCCATAAAAGTGACACAGTTCCAGTCCATAGCAGACCAGGATTTTTGCTCTGGACATAATGCAAACAAAGGCAATTGTGGCTGACTGTCCTTGGCAGGATATGTAATGGGTACCATAATACCAGATTTCCTACTGCTAAGCATCTAAAAATGGTCCAGAGGCAGGAACCATAATGAAGGTAGCACCTTTGTCTGAATGGTGGACAAGAAAACTGTTGGAGCTGCTGGTGCTTGCCAGCAAATAAACCATCCTGTCTACTGCTAGTCTTGTTTGCCATGTGCGCATGCCCAGTTAATCACTGTTCCCAACACCTCCTAATACAGTGGGGAAAAAAAGTATTTAGTCAGCCACCAATTGTGCAAGTTCTCCCACTTAAAAAGATGAGAGAGGCCTGTAATTGACATCATAGGTAGACCTCAACTATGAGAGACAAAATGAGAAAACAAATACAGAAAATCACATTGTCTGAATTTTAAAGAATTTATTTGCAAATTATGGTGGAAAATAAGTATTTGGTCAAGAACAAAAGTTCATCTCAATACTTTGTTATATATCCTTTGTTGGCAATGACAGAGGTCAAACGTTTTCAGTAAGTCTTCACAAGGTTGGCACACACTGTTGTTGGTATGTTGGCCCATTCCTCCATGCAGATCTCCTCTAGAGCAGTGATGTTTTGGCGCTGTCGCTGGGCAACACGGACTTTCAACTCCCTCCAAAGGTTTTCTATGGGGTTGAGATCTGGAGACTGGCTAAGCCACTCCAGGACCTTGAAATGCTTCTTACAAAGCCACTCCTTCGTTGCCCTGGCGGTGTGCTTGGGATCATTGTCATGTTGAAAGACCCAGCCACGTTTCATCTTCAATGCCCTTGCTGATGGAAGGAGGTTTGCACTCAAAATCTCACGATACATGGCCCCATTCATTCTTTCATGTACACGGATAAGTCGTCCTGGTCCTTTTGCAGAGAAACAGCCCCAAAGCATGATGCTGCCACCGCATGCTTCACAGTAGGTATGATGTTCTTTGGATGCAACTCAGCATTCACTCTCCTCCAAACACGACGTGTTGTGTTTCTACCAAACAGTTCTACTTTGGTTTCATCTGACCATATGACATTCTCCCAATACTCTTCTGGAACATCCAAATGTTCTCTAACAAAACTTCAGACGGGCCCGGATATGTACCGGCTTAAGTAGGGGGACACGTCTGGCACTGCAGGATCTGAGTCCCTGGCGGTGAAGTGTGTTACTGACGGTAGCCTTTGTTATGTTAGTCCCAGCTTTCTACAGGTCATTCACTAGGTCCCCCCGTGTGGTTCTGGGATTTTTGCACACCGTTCTTGTGATCATTTTGAACACACGGGGTGAGATCTTGCGTGGAGCCCCTGATCGAGGGAGATTATCAGTGGTCTTGTATGTCTTCCATTTTCTAATTATTGCTCCCACAGTTCATTTCTTCACACCAAGCTGCGTGCCTATTTCAGATTCAGTCTTCCCAGCCTGGTGCAGGTCTACAATTTTGTTTCTGGTGTCCTTCCACAGCTCTTTGGTCTTCACCATAGTGGAGTTTGGAATGTGACTGTTTGAGGTTGTGGACAGGTGTCTTTTATACTGATAACAATGTCAAACAAGTGCCATTACTACAGGTAATGAGTGGAGGACAGAGGAGCCTCTTAAAGAAGAAGTTACAGGTCTGTGAGAGCCAGAAATCTTGCTTGTTTGTAGGTGACCAAATACTTATTTTCCACCATAATTTGCAAATAAATTCTTAAAAAATCAGACAATGCGATTTTCTAGATATGCTTTCTCATTTTGTCTCTCATAGTTGAGGTCTACCTATGATGTCAATTACAGGCCTCTCTCATATTTTTAAGTCGGAGAACTTGCAGAATTGGTGGCTGACTAAATAATTTTTTTTCCCCACTGTACCTAGGTCAGAACGACCTAGATGGCGTGGAATTCGTCCAGACAACCATCCTGCTTTTGTCAGTTCAGTGATGTGCCCCCTTTCAAAGTCTGTCAACTGAGCAAAATGTTTTTGATTGCATTATAGAAATTTAGCAGTCAACGATCTCTCACCAAGAGGTACGCTAGACTTTAACACCTTGTTGTGGCAAGACCAGAGACTAATCAGACCACACCTGTAATCATTTACATATCCACTTAAAGAAGACCTTTCACCACCTCCACCAATTCAATTGCTTATAATCTGTTAATAGGTGCTGCTTCCAGCTCGTTGGAGGGGGCAATGAATGGTCTGATCATGATGACCCTATAGCAGCATAATTCCTTATGCATTGGTCTGTTTTCTAAGGTGTTCCCCATATCAATGCCCAGTATGGGCTATCAGGGACCCAGTGAATAGTGGCATTACATTATATCATTTATATTTATAGATTTTTATATCTGGGAATATTTTTTAGTGTATATCAATAAAAAGTTGGAATTTTCTCTCTAGCCCCCACCGTTCCTTAGCAACAAGCACAGTTAAAATTGGTACCCAATGTGCTATTTAAGCTCTGTAATATCAGAAGGGCAGTGTCAGGCAGGGGGTGTAATTCAGAGCTCCTATCAGAGGCAGCCAGTATCAGAGCTCAGAATCACACCCCTTGCCTGCTACTGCCTGACACCGCCTTCCTGACAGGGCAGAGCTTAAATAGCATATCATACAACAAAACTAACAGCATTGATTGCTCAGGAACAGTGGGGACTAGAGAAAAAATTCCAACCGCATCAGAATCAGTGGAGTAAAAGAATTGGAAGTTGTTAGAGGTGGTGAAATGTTCTCTTTAAGATATAACTGCATGCTGAGTTATGCTGTGTTATTTCTACAGTAGGATGTGCATTTTTGAAAAAAATAAGTCATCCCTTAACATCTTTCAGACTACTGACTGTATATAAAGTTAGTTTTATGGTATATGTTGTCCCATACTCTGTACTGTCAATCTGGGTGCCATCAGAAGGGCTTGTCACAGCAGTATCAACATAACGCTAGCTATGGTCCACCCGTCTTGTTCATATCACCTCTACCTTTTATGCTATTCTTCCCAGGACCTGTTATAAAACTATCATGAGATTTTTCCATTGCAATGACAACAGCCAGTGCTCTACTAGAAGTGCCCCAGAATACGACCGATTATACAAAATCAGGCCCATCCTCAGAATCCACCAGGATGACCACTGTATCTGGGGACAGGTGGTAGAACTGTTTGTATATTGATTATCCAATTTCTACAAAATGGCTACAACCTGTATGTAGACAACTATTACAGTAGTATACCCCTTTTTGAAGCTTTGGTGGAACATAACGCAGATGCTTGTGGGACCATCCGGAAGAACTGACAGTGGTTTCCACAATCATTGGTCAATGAAAAATTCAAAGAGGGGCAGTTAGGTGGTGTTTGCAGTGGAGAGCTGCCTGCCCTGAAGTATGAGGATAAGAAAGATATTTTTATCCTCAGCTTGATCCACACTGATACCACAAAAACAGTTCCAGAGCTAGGTTCCACAACTCCAAACCAAAAACTAGTTCCAATTATTGATTGGAACAACAAAACATTGATTGAATACGACAAAAACATGACGTATGTGGACCTGGCAGACCAGGTTCTACAGCCATACCAAGTATCAAGGAAATCTTATACCTGGTACAAAAAAATTTGTAATTTACTTGTTACAGGAGGCCATATAGGGGCTCTGCAAATTGTTCTGCCCTCCAAAACCCAATTAAATTGTGGGGTGCATTTTCTATTTTAACCCCTTGTGAAAAGGAAAAATTTGGGACTAAAACAACATTTTTATTGGAAAATGAGTATTTTTTCATTGTCCTGTCACAATGATAATTTGTGAAACACCTGTGGGGTCAAAATGCTTACTATACCCCTTGATAAAATCTTTGAGGGGTCCAGTTTTCAAAATGGGGTCCTTTTTGTGGTTTCCACTATTCTGGCACCACAGGGACTCTTCAAATGGGACAAGGTACCTGAAAACTATTCCAGCAAAATCTCCAAAGTCCCAATGGTGCTCCCTCTCTTCTGCTTCTAGTGTGCCCATACATCATTTTACATCCACATGTGGGATAATTCTATGCTTGGGAGAAATTGCATAACAGATTGTAGGATGCATTTTCTCCTTTCATCCCTTAAGAATGTATAATTTTTAGGACTAAATAAATGTATTACTAAAAATTGAAATGTGTAAATTTCACCTCCACAATTACTGTGAAACACTGAAAGAAACTTCCTAAATGATGTTTTTAATTATTTCAAGAATACAGTTTTCAGAATGGGGTGATTTATGGGAGTTTCTATTACAGAGACCTTTAACTCCTGCCCACTGCAGGCATCTTTTGATTTTTGTTTTTGACTCCCCGCCTTCTAAAACCCATAAATTTGTGATTATTTTTTTTTGTTCACAGAGCCATATGTGGGCTTAATGTTTGCTGGACAAATTGCACTTTGTAATGGTACCATTTAATATTCCATATGATGTACTGGGAAGCTGGAAAAAAAAATTCAAAATGGAGTGGAATTGGAGAAAAACTGTGTTTGTGGTACTTTCGTATGGTCTATTGTTTTTACAAGTAACAGTGAAGACAAATTCAGTTGTAATGCATCTGTGAGGGTGAGTCAAAAATAATCTGCACTCTGGTTGTAGATCAACATGATCTCCCTGCTTTTCAATACACCTTTTCCATTTACCAACAAGCTTTCATATTCTGTCATTAAGAAATGTTTTAGGCTGAGCTGAAATCCACAAATGAACCACTGTTTTCACCTCTTAATCAGACTTTAATCTTTGTCATCTCAGGGGCTTCTGTCAAGAATCTTAGTTTAGCTGCTGTTGCTTTAAGGTTACCATCCCAACCTGTAAAGCTTCTACTGTTTTCAGGGCCCTCCTATGCTGATCCAATTAGCAGCTAAGGAGGGATATTTAACCCCTTTTTCTTCTCATAAAAGTGCTTGCTATTTGGTTATACATTAGCGAGACTTCCATACCCTGGTCGTTTATGCTGAACTGCTCTATTATTGACCTTTGGCATGTTCCTGGAAATCTGCTTGTCTTCTGATTTTGGCTCTGACATTAACTTTCAGACTGACTGTTAGTTTGGACAAGTTCATTCTTCTGATTCATTCCCCTGGTTTTGATCTGCCTAGCGAGCAGAGGCGTAACTAGCAAAGACTGGGCCCCATAGTAAACCTTTGAATTGGGCTATTCCCCCCCCCCCCCCACGGCATTGCGTCCCCTTTTCTGCCCCCCACATAGCATTGTAGCATTGTCCCATTTACACACACTATAATGTCCCAAAGTGGCCTCCAGACAGCCCCTCTTCACAGTGTAATGTCCCATAGTGGTCCCTCAACACAGTATAATATTCCATAGCAGCCCTCCACACAGTATAATGTCCCATAGTGGCCCCTCAACACAGTATAATGTCCCATAGCAGCCCCTCCACACAGTATTATGTCCCATAGTGACCCTTCCACACAGTATTATGTTCCATAGCAGCCCCTCCACACAGTATAATGTCCCATAGTGACCCTTCCACACAGTATTATGTTCCATAGCAGCCCCTCCACACAGTATAATGTCCCATAGTGACCCTTCCAAACAGTATTATGTTCTATAGCAGCCCCTCCACACAGTATTATCTCCCATCGTGACCCCTACAGTGTTCGTTGCAAACATTGCAAAAAATTTTGGGGTGCGGTAGAACCCAAATTTTTGGGGTACACCACTCACAAACTTTTATTATACTCTGGGGTCAGACCCCAGATTATAATGATTGGATGCCCAGGGGAGGTGACAAACATAAAAACCAGTGGTACTCACCTTTCCTGGGCTCCAGCGCGACTCTCTGATGTTTTTGGCCCTATTCAATGATGTCACAGACGTGGATTACGCCAGCGTCATTATGCGTTGCGATCCCAGCCTGACCCACGTGACATCTGTGACGTCACTAGAGGGCCGAAGACAGCATGGAGTTGCGACAGAGCCCAGTAGATGCAAGTAACACTGGTTTTTATGTAAACTCACCTCCCCTGGGCCTCTGATCATTACACTTGGGGGTCTGAAAAGATCCCCGAGTATAATAATAGCAGTAAATGTTGGGGATCTCCCAACAAATACTCTTGCTGCGGGCCCACGGCCTTACTTACTGATCCCCGCTCCTGCTCACGGCTGCCTCTACTTTCCCTTCTTCCCTCCAGGGGAAAGTAAATAGTGTGCTTTACCTGAAGGGACTACGCCAGAAGATACTGGCCTATTAAAAAAAAAATAAAAGCAGCAGGGGCTCTCCGGGCCCTGTAGCAGCCGCTACAGCTGCTACAGTGGTACTTATGCCACTGCTTGCCAGTTTATTGTGGGTTCTGGTTAGACTTCAGTTTGTGGAACATTTATTTCTTATAACAATTTTTGTGGCGATTACTTTGGCCCCAAAATTCAGCACAAGTCCAACTGGTTTTGTGGCTGGCACTGGTGAAGACTTTTGGGTGGCAGGGATCTATCTCTCAGCACTGGGTGAGATTCAAACAGCTTGTTCTTTGTTGTCAGCCAGTTCCTGCCATTTCTGATATTTGCTCCAGAGATACTATTATAACAGCTTCTTTTAGATAATCCAACATCACTCGTCTATCCAACAGAATCAGTTCATGTGCATTCTCAGTGTGGACATGGACAGGCATCCATCTCCTTCTTCATGGCCTTCTTCTGAACGTCTCTATAAACACTTCTTTGCAAAAAAACACTTTCTCTATACTATGCACTTCAAGTCTTGAATAGATATTGGCACCATACACATCCTCAGACCAGAGGCGTAGCTAGGGGGGGGGGGGGGGGCAAGGGGGCGGCTGCCCCGGGCCCACTGACTTTTTGGGGCCCACCCCGGGGCCGCCATTAATACATACTTTATTTCTAACTAGATCGGTGTCTGCAGACACCGATCTAGTTACAATGCTTCCTGGTGCTTAACTGACTTGTAAACCGCAAGCCAATACAGGCTTGCGGTTTGCAAGACGCCGAGAAGCAGACCTAGCCTGTGGTCTGCTTCTCAGCACGGGCGGCGTGATGACGTCACAACATTGCGCCGCCTGCGCTCAGACACAGACGTCCTGTGCGTGGACAGGGAGGAAGCGGGAGCTCCATTCATCAGCATCGCAGGTGAGTATGACTTTTTTTGTAGGTATATTAATAGTATAAGGGGTGGTTAGGAGGGGGGGATATATAACTATAAAGGGAGGATTCATTAGGGGGCATTATGACGATGGGGGGGTCATTTATATAAGGGTTAATACGGGGTATTATTAATACAAGGGGGAGGTTATTTATATAAGGAGCCATTAGGGGGCATCATTTATATTAGGAGGCATTATGAACATAAGGGGGTGGTCATTGATATAAGGGGTCATTAGAGGTGCAGTATTTGTGTCAGGGGGAATCAGGGGCATAATATGAGGGTCAATTAATTTAATTAAGGTGGCACTTGAGCTTTATTAGGACTAAGGCCCCACGTACCGGGCTGCAGCAAAAAAAAGCACTGCAGGAAAAACCATGGCGGTAACATTGTGGTTTTTCCCGCAGCGCTTTTCACAGAAGGTCTGGAGAGGTTTCCTCTGTGGACTTTCTGTTTTCAATACACCTAAATGGAAACCGCCAGTGTTTCCATAATTGACATGCTGCAATTTCCTAAACTGCAACAGTTTTGGAAATCGCAGTGCGTCTGCTGCTCATATTTTTCCCACTATGTGTGGATGGGATTTACTAGGATGCCACGTTTTTTTTCTGTGGGTTTTCGCCACATGGGGCCCCCATCCCATCCCGACTCTGCAGTAAAATATGTGCAGCGGACACGCTGCGATTTCCAAAACAGTCGCAGTTTTGGAAATCGCAGCATGTCGATTATACCTACGGAAACGCCAGCGGTTTCCCTATAGATATAATTGAAGCAGAAAGTCCGCAGAGGAAACCTCTGCAAACTTTCTGTGCAAAATGCTGCAGGAAAAACCACGATGCATCACCACCGCGGTTTTTCCCGCAGCTGTTTTTTGCTGCGGGATGCTACATGGGGCCTTAGGCTGTATTCACACGGAGAAAAATTTTCCGCCCCCGGACTTTTGCCGTGGTTAGCGGTGACGGGATTCTGATTCCGTGCATCAGCATTCTGTTGTGCCTAACCGCTCCTGATTAAGCCCAGATGAATGGGCCTAATCAGGAGCGCGGCTCGAGCCGCGGACATCGCGGGCGGAATCTGTGGAAAGATAGGTTATGTTGATTTTATTTTCCGCTAGCGGAAAAAAACGCTGCTGACTCCCATTGAAATGAATGGGAGGAGTTTTTTCAGGCGGATTTTGAGGCGGATTCCGCATCAAAATCTGATGCCAAAAAACTCTGTGTGAACACAGCCTAAGCCTTAAGGAGTTCTCCAGCTCATTTTTATTGATGGTCTATCCTCAGAATAAAACATCAATAAGAGATAAGAGATTCCCCACTGATCAGCTGTATGAAGGGGCTATGGCGCCTGTTTATATCATACGCTGTCTGTATATAGTGACCGTGTGATGTAATTCCAGCCTTGTCACATAGACGTGTATAGGACGAGGCTGTAGTTACATTACATGGCCGCTATGAAAGAATGACACTATGTAAACAGAGAAGGGGTCACGGCGCTTACACAGGTACCACGGTTTATTCAAACAGCTGATCCTGGGGGTTCCGGGTATTGGAACCCCAATAATTTTTTTTTCCTTTTTTTTTTCCCCCTTTTCAAGTAGGAAACACCTGGGGCATTATTAATAAGGGGCACTATTTAAAGGGGGTGCACAGGGAAGTTATTAATTTAAAGATGCACTTGGGGGTATTATTCATTATGGGGGGTTATATTATATATTTTATAATTGGGGGTAGCAGCAGGATGGGTGTGCAGGTGAGGACAATGTGGGTCAGTTGCCTGGAAAAGTGAGGAGCCAAAGATGTCTGTGTTGCAAACTTTACAGAGACTGGAAGAAGTGGTCATGGCCGTCCAGATAAAAAAAGATGGGGAATGTGAACGATTAGTCAAAGACGTCACCGGTACGTCACTAAATGTTACTGCCCTGTATTCACCTAAATCGTCTGCAGAGCCCTGTGTAGAGCTGCTATATACCACTATACGCTCACCGTATACTGATAGTATCGGTATACGAACATGTCCAAGTTGGGGGCCCACTTGGACATGTTCACCCCCCCTGTGCTGAACCCCTAGCTACGCCTCTGCCTCAGACCATAGTGTGCGCTGCTCTTCTTTCATGCAAATCACAAGAGAGGCAGCCATTTTTCCTTGCACCGCACTCACAAATAAACTGAAACACACTTTCACACTCGCACAGCAGTGACGGGGGAGACAACGACTTTGTACTGAGAGAGATAATAAGACAGTGCGGCTAACAGAAGTATAAAATATAACCAGAGTGCAAATAATTCCCTTGTATATTTGTTCTTTAAATCTTGTTTAACCTATAATTATCAACAATATTTCATCTTGAGCAGAAGAAAACAGAAAAAAAAACCCTGGAAAAAATCAAAGAGATGTCAATTTATTGGATTAAAGAGCATCAAATCAAGGATGGTGAAGATTGTTTTTCCCTCTGGTATTTTCCTTAATTTGACAAGGTTTTCTCAACAAAGTAAATATGAGCGGCACACAGAGAATGCAAAACATGTAAAGCTTTTAATTAATGCCGCTTACTGACAGCTGCTGGTGCCACACATCTTTCCAAAACACCTAGCTACTCTTTTATTTATCTGTCTACTTAAAACATATGTTCACCGATTCAGGTCAGTAACTGTTAAAGTACAATGTTTCATTCTAATGAGGAGAAAGATGTTTTTGATAAACAAAATGCAAAGCAATCTCCTTCTTAACCCATTGATAGTATGGACATACAGTATTTATAATATCATCATATCATATCAGTATGTGTCTTGTATGGGGTCACAATAATTTTCCTGTCATACACAAACACTAGATCCAAAAATGCAGAAAATTGTCATCATTGTTATAATCGGGTATATATATATATATATATATATATATATATATATATATATATACACACACACACACACACACACACACAAGTATATTAGATATATATAAAATTTAACAACAGCAGGCTGTAGAGTATATCTGGGACTTATGGTACTCAGAAGCAAAGTATAATTCTATCAACCAATCCAAGAAATAAGAATAGCTGCAGCACTCCCCATACAAAAAAATCCATTTTATTTGCACTTCATCTGTTATACAATACATCATACATTAGGATTGGATGTAAGTAAAAACAAAGGCAAGTCTGGAAGAAGCGTCAGACAGATGTAAAAAGGCCCTTGCTGTTGTTTTTACTCACATCCAAGCCTTAATGTATGATGGATTGTGTAACAGATGAAAGTGCAAATAAAATGGATTTTTTTATGGTCAGTGCTGCAGCTGTTCTTATTTCTTGGATACACACACACTTGGATCAGTTTTATAGGAAGCATTTACATTTTACAAGTTTTTAAGTATTTAAGTTTTTTCAAATGTGAAAAATGGAGCGAACATTCATATGTTGCCTGTCATGCAGACGTTCCATCCCAACTGAATTATTGACTCTTGTAATATCTGCATGTGCTCATGTTGACATATGTACAAAGTCACTTTTGAGGTTCAGGTGCTGCTGGAACCTACTTTATGGTGATATAGTGCCTTAAATGGGTACTCCTAACTGTAGGATATCCCATAATTGATATAAGTACTGTGCAAGAGAATTAAACAGGTGCAGAAAAAATGCTGCAAACTAATTCAAGTGTTAATAGTTTACTATTGTCAATTGACACAATTACATGAATGGACAAAATAGAAATTTAAAGGGGACCTTTCACCACCTCACCAACTTATTTTCGGGGTAGGGCTTATTTTTGGAGAAACATGGTATGCCATGGAATCTTGACACTAATAATACTTTACCTGTATCTGTTGCATGAAATCTTCTTTATGAACCATCGGTATAAGCTTTTTTGAATTATAAAGTGTATTCTTCAATTGATTATAGTTATCTGTGCATTTATTCTATGTACTGTATTAATATGTAAGTACATTGGTATATGGAGTTGGGGGTATTAATTACATACTATTTTCATAATGACTAGATAATAGTACCGCTATTGTTATAATATCTTTGACTCTGGTATATGACATTCAGTAATTCAGCTCACCAATCAGAGGCAGCCAGTGTCAGAGCTCAGAATCATACACCTTGCCTGCTGCTGCCTGACATCACCCATCTGACAGTAGAAAGCCTAAATGGCATATGAGGCAACAAAACTAACAGCACAAATTGATCGGGAAAGGTGCTGGCTAGAGAAAAAAAAATCCAATTGTACAGGAATTAGTAGAAGGTTGCATATTAAATAATACAAAGAGCTGGACTTGGCAGAGGTGGTGAAAGGTCCTCTTTAAGTCAGATCGTTATTTCATGTTACCATTTCCTTCAAAATAGTCTACATTTATCTTTGAGACCTAATCAGAGATGTAGGCTTACACAAAAACTTCATGTAATCTCAGACACACTTGAAGATGTTGAGATCTGGGCTCTGTGGGGGCCATATTATCACTTCCAGGACTTCTTGTTCTTCATTACACTGAAAATAGTTCTTATTGACAATGGCTGTATGTTTGTGGTCATTGTCCTGCTGCAGAATAAATGTGGTGCCAGTCAGATGCATCTATGATGGATAAGTGTTTGCCTGTATAGAGTACATTATTAATCCTGATCAAATCCCCAACTTCATTTACTGAAATACATTCCCAAACTTGCAGGGAACCTCCCCCATGCTTCACTCTTGCCTGCAGACACTCATTATTGTACTCTCTAGCTCTTATGAGAAAATAATATTGATTTGATTTACATTTTTCTTTTTCCATTCACTTTGTATTTTGTGAACTGACAAAAAATAACCTACTTTTGAAAGCATTCTTACTTAGCAGCATTTTTTCACAACTGCCAAAAAATGTTGCATAGTACTGTAAGTCCCAGAACCTCCCCTGACCTGGCACCACAGCCATACTGTCATTGAATGCAGAGGTGGCCAGGATTACACAAACAGCTGATCTTCCTGTGCTATGCTGTGTTCATAAATCCTGTTATGGCAACAGTGTAGCACAGCAAGTCACACTGTTTCTGTAACTTGGAAACCATGCTAAAATTTCCGTAGGCATAACAGGTACAATAGAAGTACAGTTTATCAACCATATTAACTATTGAGGGAGAAATGAATACAAAGATGTATTGACTAGAGGGAAAAAAATGAACAGTAGAATAATAGTTGGAAAGACCAAATAATAGGGTGTTAAATAGCCAAGATAAAGGTATACCATAAACAGTACATTAATGTTTGACCAGCTTATTAAGAATAGTTGTCCGTTAAGCAAGTATGCGCCTGTTACCAATTGAAAGTGTATGGCCACTGTATGTAATGGTATCCACCAAACTGTAAAGTATTGGTATTCCTGCACTGATAACAAATGAAAATTATAATGTTATTTGAAGGGGTAAATTGGCATTTTATCCTGCAGCACCAACCTGATGCACATCAGGAAATGGATACACACCACCTGAGCAAGCAGGTCCAGCTATACCCGTAGTGTGCCTTTTCTCCATCAGATACCCTCAGCCTAGACCCCATGGGCTTTTTGGTTGAGGGACTGAACTAGTGACAGGAACTGGCCCAGTTTGCCATCAATTTACTTTTTTGTCCACCCTCCAGTGTACTTTCAGGTTATTCAGCACCTAGGAAAAAACTGTCCTTCAAACATTTTTGTGTGGAAAATATTACATTTGTGATATTGAATTAGGCATGAATCAGAAGAATTTTACACAACTCCTGTTGATGCCAATTAATAAATCTGCCATTAGTAAGAGTAGGGACTGGTTATTTATCACTGACCCAATGATGCCATTGCCGCTGTATATGCCTTGTCCATCAAGGATAATACCCCTACCAATACCCCTACACAGACGCTTATCTCCTGCCTTGTCCATCATGTCCCACGCTGTACTGTTACTGCTGCCTTTGCTGCAACTACTACTACATCTACACAATTGTAAATCACCTACCTTGTCAGTTGTTCATATTGCATACAGACTCTACTCTGCACAGGGCAAACATAGCAATAAAAAACATTTTTGAAAACTTTGAAAAAAAAGACACTTTCCACCACACCACAATCAGTGGCAGATGTAGTCATGACAGTGGAAATAGAGGACGGGTTATATATATTGAATTTTTTTTCTCTATAAAATAATATCAGACCTGCTGCAACTGCCCAAAAGGGATCAGTTTTGGACGGTTTGTAAAATCCATTGCTTCTGATACCAACATGTCTGTATAAACACTGGCAGTCACTGGCACTGCCTTCAAAAAGATAATTTTTGTACCATTTTTTCGATTTTAAAGATAGCTAGACAGGTAGAAAAAAAAATCCAGCATGTAGGAAAGTCCTGTTGTGCACATAACCACATGGACTGCCAATCCAACTTCAATATTTGTAGAAAAAGGTCACGGCATTAGGCTTCATGAGGAAGAAACATCTTGCAATTGTTAACAGTGCAATGTTTGGGCAGATATAACTGCCCTTATTAACCAAACCTTTACCTGCATAAAAAAAATATGGCAGGACATTTCCACCTTAAGAAGCCTTGTGATGATGTTTCCTTTCTCTACAAAGAGAGACAGACAGATAGACAAACAGACAAAACCCATGAATGTCTATGGATCCACTCACAAGGCTCTATGTCCGTCAAAACAGACAAATATAGAGCATGTTAGTTTTTTTGACAGCCATGAAAACATATAAATAGATCTATAGATATTCATAGTTTTAAAAATGACCATGTGACGGCCTTTTTCCACTGTCTTGTGAATAAGACATAAAGCTGGCCATACACTTTAGATTTTAGACTGCCATCGCTCGTCTGAAATGAACTGTGGTTGCTTGTTCGTACGGCCAACTCTTCCAAACACATGAACCACCACGAACCTTCCAACAAACGTGCAACTACCCCAGACTCTTGGAAAAATAGCAGATGAAAGTCATTCAATGCTAATGAAGAGCTGAAGAGGGGAAATGACAGACACTTATGTTAGTATGTTAGTAGTACAAACACATGCCCACACTACAAAAAAAAAAAATCACCCACAGGCCTGTAAGTCTAGACCAAACAACAGATCACAGCAGACAGATGGCAAAAAAAAAAAAAAAAAAAAAAAAATCGAACACAACTGATTTTGGTCCTGCCCAACTTTAGTTTATGGTTGGCTGTATGGGACAGACTGTGGTATGTATGACCAACCAACAACAGACACTCCAAAATCTGCCCCTACAATCTAAAATCTAATGTGTATAGTGGGAGGATTGGCTCAGTGGTAGCAGCAGCGGACCCAGACAGTCAGAGACAGACACAAAAAAGTCAGGTACAAACAGGTTTTACCCTGTGCATTTATTTTTCCAAAACAGCAAAACAAAATAAGCCTTAACAGTCAGGCAAAAAGATAACAGAAATCCTGCTCGCCTGAGCTACTAACTATACAAAGAGGCCCTCACTATATGTGTGGCTTGCTTCAGCCACACAGTTAATACACAGGGCAAAAATAAAGGCAACAGTTCACTCTAGTCTCTCACCAGATATCAGAGTATTAGAACACAATCTCCTCCTCTCTCCCCAGGACTGAGGTCTTGACAACCTTTTATGGGCCCAGCTCCCACCTGTGCTTGAAAGCTCCTTCCTGCTGTAGGACAGGAAACGGTTAATAGAAAGGCCTTCTCACAGCTGAGGTTTTGCTACAGACGTCAGTGTTGTAACCTCACTTACCACACATAAGTGAGGAATCTGGGGGAGATATAGCGACCATCCAGAACTTCACCTGTCACCTTCTCACAGTATGGAAAGCTTTAGTGGTAAAGAGCTTGAAATGAGCATGAGACCTCATAAATCATAAATCACTCTTTACAGAAACTGGAGCACTACTGATGTGTAATGAAATGATTCCGACCGAAACAAAACTAATAGTCGACTCAGCTCCCAAAACAAGTCTCGGGAGTTTCACTCTTTTCTAATACTGGTATTGGAAAACTAGTATTCCCAACTGGGGCAGTGTAAATAGAGAATAGATATCTCAGTATCTTGCCCTTGAGGCTGCATGATTGCTTAGGGTGGGTTCACACCTGCGCTTGGTGTCCGTCCGTCGCCAATCCAGTGAAAATCTCGGCGAACTGGATTGGCGTCGGATACAGACCGGTCAGCGGCGCATTGGTTAAAAACCCATTCATTTGAATGGGTTTTTAAAGCAGTGCTTGTGGTGTGCGCTTACACCCTCTGTGCTGCCAATCCTTTTTTTTTTCGTCGGACACGAAGTCCTGCATGTCCGACTTTGTTTCTGACGAAAAAAAAAGGATTGGCAGCGCAGAGGGTGTAAGCGCACACCCGCGCACTGCTTTAAAAACCCATTCAAATGAATGGGTTTTTAACCAATGCGCCGCTGACCGGTCTGTATCCGACGCCAATCCAGTTCGCCGAGATTTTCACTGGATTGGCGACGGACGGACACCAAGCGCAGGTGTGAACCCACCCTAACATTATGTTCTTCCTTTTACCATTTCAGTTCTTAAACAAACCTGTGTAGCATGGTAGCAGTCCTACTTCCAGAGATCACTACTGAAACAGAGCAAAGCTTTTTCAGTTTTGTATATATAACCTATAACGCTGGTAATTGTGATGCAGAATATTCCTCCCGCTGATTACATACATGTACATAATCATCAGTGAAAAGATTACAGAGAACTTGTCACTATTCATTTTTTTATTGTAATTACAGAGTCATGATATACTGGATATACTGTACATGTCCGTCAATCACCACTGAGATGGGTGGGAGATACAGGAGAGCGCACTACTCTAATGGTGCTATTTCCAGAGAAATAGAAGGCAATTCATCTTATCAGCAATCTTAATTTGGCATAGTCATTGTGTATATAATACTTTTTACTCTTTCTGTTTGTATAATTTTCTTCTGAAGAAAACCAGCAAAATCAGACTATTATTCCTAGAATTTTTCAGATTTACTCTTTGGCCTTACGACAGTAAAAAGCGGCCATCCAATAGCAGTTTTTTTAACAACTGTCAAGTGGCCATTTTAAACAATGAGAATGGATGAAGACAATAAAAAATTGTCAGTTAAAAATAACTGACACGATCTGTGTGATGGACACACAGGCCCAATAGAAATCAATGGTTCCATTTCTAACAGATTGACATCCAAGTTATGTCTTTAAAAAATGGATCAATGGGTTGGGTTAAAAAAAGCCAATTACATTCATCTTTTTTTTTTTTAAAACCGATGCAAAAGGGATGACACTCGGCCATCAAAAACTGAAGAATGGAAACAAACGCACAACAGCTGTCTAAACGGAAACTCACTGTGTTATTTTATGGACTGTGAAAAACAGCACTGTTGCGTTAATAAGGCCTTAGTCTTCCCAAAAAATGTTGTCAATAAGGCATGTTCCTACTCTACTCTGTATAAATACAGCTGATGTGGTCAGACTGTATAGGGGCACACCTTATTGTGAAGAATGGTAGTATCTAGCTATAAATTTACTGATATCTTTCCAGAAGGAATAACAGAGGAAAAGCATAATGCAAAGTTTTAAGGACAGCACTCTAGAGGTGCCCCAGGTCTTTACTAATACGGGCAAATCAGGAATATTGTTAAATAAAACTTTTTTATTATGTTGCTTGTATTTAATTATCTAAAACACTTCGTTCTGCACAATTACCCCAACATTGGCAAAAGGATGAGCCTACAATATCGCAAGTCTGAGCCAATGTCATATCCCATGTTTGCCCATAAAACTTTGTATATTAACAAGAATTTAGCCGCATTAAAGCTAATTCCAATGTAAAATGTTATAAAGCACTTAACCAGTCTGCATTGTGATGAAGCCCAGATTTTACTTTCAGGTAACATGCTATCATCAGCATGGTATCACTCTACTGATCCCATTTACTGGTAATCCACATCAATCCTCAGTAGTCATGTCTCAGGAGATAAGAAAAGACTTCTCACTAATGGTTTCTTGTAAGCAATCAGTAAAGTGGAAAAATTGAATTTTCCAAGGGAATAATAAGGGCAATGGAAAAGGGCAAGAAAATGTGTAAAATGTCTGAGAAATAATACTAAGTAAAGTCTACAAGCCATAAACCAATCTATAGCATATGACTGCAGGAAACAATGAATGTGCTTTACTAGCAATACACACAGATCACAACACATAACATGAGAGTTGGTCAGTGGCCAGTCTTTAGCAGGGCAACATGGACGACAGCATCAGAGAGTGACTAACTACATTCCAACAAGGCATATTTTCTGAGGATTAAAATGAAATATAAAGATGACATTCTTTTTCTACTTATTGTCCTTTCAGATTAGTCAGCATCTCACAGGCTGATCATTTCTCAAGGTTTGGGGCTCGGCAACATAGAATTTAAAGCAAATGTGTTTTCAGAAAATGACCTATTTTAATATTTAATATTCAAGTCTTTATGCTAAACATAGTTTTTTTTTATTTTTTTTTAATTTTCTATGTCACTGTCTATATAAAAAACAACAAATCTAAAATCCATCAGTTTTCACTTTGGCCACTAAGGTTTATGACAGGCACTTCCTATTCTATAGAGGATACTTTTCATCAGTCATCTCATTTTCACAGGCAGGATTACATTGAAAGATAATGCCTATAAATAGATAACACAGGATCACACTATTCACATTAGATAATGGTCACTCGGCTCATATCCCAGTGGTGTCTGCACAGGTCACATAGATGCACTCTCCCATAGATATCAATTAACATCTGAAGTGTATTGTGTCTATAGCCGAAGTGGCAGCTTCTAAAGATATTTCTAAATGCTGTTAACAACAGCTCAAGCAAGATGGCAGCCCCATAATCATGTACATAAAGTAGAGTAAGAAAACTTACAGTCAGGTAAAACTGGGTAGAAAAATGGAATAGCTTGTTTTAATAATAAAAGATGTATTATAGCACATTATTATATTGTATATTATATTAATAGAATATTATTTGTATGGATACCAGTTATAAATAAGCAGTCTGAATACAATTTAGTTTTATCAAATTAATATTGACCCCCCCCCACCCCAGGGGGGGGGCAAACACTTGGACACGGTGTGAAATACTTGTTCCAATGTATTACTATGGCTGGTACTACATGGAAGTTGAAATTTGTGATAAAATGATTGCCGGATCCAGCCTTATTTTATTGAAGCGTCCCTTTCACTGTCGCAAAAAAAAACAATAATAATGTGAAATTCCTTATATAGAACTGTGATGGTCAAAGCACCATACTAAATGCAGGAATAAAGGATTCCCTGCTTCGCTCTAAAAAATAAAAGCTATAGGACCCCCAATAATAAAATTAGGCACATGATCGCTAATGAAAGGATTGGTCTCTTCTGGGCTCCTGGATGATATCACGGGCCCAGGAGCATTGCTTAGGCCTGTAATTGGGCCTCAGCATAAAGATGGGGCATGCTGACGTAAATATATCAGCGCATCCCATGTGACTGATGAGGCCCAATCACAGGCCTCAGGAGTCCCCAGGGTTTATGACTTCTCCTTTGAAGGCTAGAAGAGCATGTCGAGGAACTGCTGGACCCCAAGAGGGAGCCCAGGAGAGCTGAGGCTGGGTGGGTGAGTATAAGTGTTTATCATAGTTCCACATCTCCTGGAGCCTCCACTTATTATACAGTCATATGAAAAAGTTGTCATATGAGACAACTTTTTGTATCCTTCCCCTGAACAACTATGTTGAACAATCTTTGTTTTCAGATCATTTGAGAGTTGTTTTGAGGAGCCCATGATGCCACTCTTCAGAGGAGATTCAAATAGGAGAACAACTTGCAATTGGCCACCTTAAATACCTTTTCTCATGATTGGATACACCTGGCTATGAAGTTCAAAGCTCAGTGAGGTTACAAAACCAATTTTGTGCTTCAGTAAGTCAGTAAAAAGTAGTTAGGAGTATTCAAATCAATAAAATGATAAGGGTACCCAAATTTTTGCACCGGTCAAATTTTGGTTTAATGCATATTGCACATTTTCTGTTAGTACAATAAACCTCATTCCAATCCTGAAATATTACTGTGTCCATCAGTTATTAGATATATCAAATTGAAATGGCTATTGCAAACACCCAAATATTTAGAACTAAAAATGATTAAGATTAATAGGGGTGCCCAAACTTTTTCATATGACTGTATACGGTATAACTTTCCAAGAATGAAATTTATTTTATCTATCAAATAATCTGCTTCTGTGAATGTGGTTAGAAACAGTTTTCTGTTTGTATTCGTTATTGTCTGTTGTTCCGATCCTCTGAAAGATCTAATACTGCTATACTGTACACACATAACACTGTATACACAACACATCAAAGTGTTACATCCATTTAGACAAAATTACAGTGTAGTATAATGCTGCAGTTTCTTAAACAGTAATACAAATCTGAAATGTACGAATATACCCATACAGTATGATACATAGAGATATATTATAAATATCTATATGTACTTACACACAGAAAACATAAATACTGTATATATCTCTTATATATAAAAATGAGTTTCTGTGTTCTTTATGCGCAACCAAACGACTGAACCAATCCTCACCAAATTTGGCACACAGGTACATCAGGTGTCCAGGAAGATTTTAGATCGGGTCTCAGCTCTCTAGGATGTACCGTTCCTGAGATAAAGTATTCCCAAAAAATGACCTGCATTAGCCAATACAAGGCTGCAAGTTTTTCACTCATATTCCAACTGCCATACAAACAGTCACATGTCCCTTATCAGCCAATAGAAGCTCACTGGCACTTAAGTCTCCACAGGCACACAGTTTTACACCAGGTTTCCATAGCAACCAAGCTATTTATGTCCTGTATTAGTGAGTAGCAGTTCACAGGTCATTAAATATTCAGTCATATCACATGTATCAGCCAATATAAGTTCACATTTAATTTACCAGGTTTCCATAACAACACAGCCATAAATAGACTGTACCTATACTGGACTGCCATACTGGATGTCAGCATTCTTATAAATTGAAACGTTTTTAAACTACTCATGCCTCCTGCAGCAAAACGTATGGCTGCTGCTCGAGCTAATGAAAACTCTCAGCAGACCCAAGCCCGTCTCCAATCTGACAAGGCATTGTCAGTCAATAGAAGCACACAGCTGCACTCCATGTTTCCAAAACAACTCAGCCATTTTTCTTCACTGCTGTAGGTCAGCTTTAATGGGGCAGGGCGCTGTGGTTGACACTTTTACACAAAGTCACATACACACAGCTTTACTCCAGGTTTTCCATAACAACCGATCACAGGTTTTTCACTGATATCCAAACTGAAATACACATGATCAAATGACGCTTATGGACCAATGAAAAATCGCAGGTTCTTCAGTCTTGACATACACACAGATTTACAACAGGTTTCCATAGCAACCAATAGCAGTCAATATCAGTTCGCAGGTCCATAAATATTCAGTCATATGACGTGTATCCACCAATATAAGTTCACATTTCATTTACCAGGTTTCCATAACAACACAGCCATAAATAGACTGCACCTATACTGAACTGCCATACTGGAGGTCAAGAACAAAACTGGCCAATTCTTATGGGGCCACTACACAAACAAAAAATGAAATATACCCATGTGAAGCCGGGTCATTCTGCTAGTATATTTATATGCTGCATAAACATACTATGCTGGGAGAGAGAGAGAAAGAGAGAGTAGTATATATTAGTATAACCTGCTTTCACTGGAGCAGTTGTAGTACAGTTCAGAGATATGTCTTGTAAGGGGGTGTCGTTCACAGTTACATAACTTAAATTATCCTGTTACAAACTGACAAGATAGAACCTTTTGCTGTTAAAGAAAACAGTTGTCAATACAATTGCCACACTGTCTGTATGGGAATCTACTAACATATTATATCTGGCTGGGACAGTATTTTAATGCAAAACAAAGTACTAGATAGATGGCACATAAATGCACTGTCTGAATGCAGTCTGATTGAAAGATTTGTCTGTCTTGGAGTCAGAGTCTGTTTGTATTGGCAGTGGCTAGTGAAGCAATCATAACTTCTGGATATGATCAGTCGCTTAATTTGTAAGGTATAAAATGTCTGCTTCTCATCATTCACAATACGGATATAGGATTGTCAAGACTTTTTATTAGGTTTCAGGGAAGAAAGCTACAGTAGGCATTTCACGGAAGATGATTTAAAATTAAAACTGGGAGAATTTTTTTTACTGTCCAATTTCTGACTGTCAATAAGGAAATGATGATATTCAGGCTGACATAAAAATGTAAAAAATTGTTGAAAAATTAAGACAATGTTACATAGGCCTACTTATATAAACTGAGGTTATGAATATGAATCCAAGGACAACATCTGCATTAAATTTATAAAGTCTTAATTTTCTCTGAGTTTTCCAATTTTCTCCCACATATCAAAGCAAAGTAGGAGCACCATTCCAGAAAGACACTGATGTGAGCTGAAGAAATATTAGGCTAAGGCCCCACGTAGTGAAACAAAGCTAAAAAATGCAACAGGAGAGAAAACGCATCGAAAACAAGTTACACTTTTTCCTTTAGCATTTTTCATTGAGTTTTTGCTAAATATTCCTTACATTTTGTCTTCCCCCATTAACCCTTTTGCACAAAATCACATACATGTACGTGATTAGGTCAGGTTAAAATACAACTGTGGCATCTTAAGTATTCAGGCGCCATGGGCGCCTCCATTTTTAACGATCACCACCTTCTGGAAAGTCATCGGAGGACGATGATCAGTTGCCAAGACAGCCAGGAACCTATTGAAGGCTCCCAGGCTTGTTATTACTGTAGATCTATTACACGCTGCCATAGGCAACGTGTAATAGAAATCAATGGATTTCACTATACACTGGAATAAATTGCATAAAATTGATTAAAAAGAGATTAAACCTTCAGACCTTCCCCAAAATGATATCAATACAAATTACATCTTGTCTCGCATAAAAAAACCACCTTACTCAGCTCTATACATGTAACTATGAAAAAATTACAAGTGTCAGAACATGGTGATACAAAGAAATTTTTCTATTTTGCAAAGTTTAAAATTTTTTAAAAGGTATCAAAACATTACAAATACTATATAAATTTGGCATCGCCATGATTGTACTGACCCACAGAATACAGGTAACATGTCATTTTTACCACATAGTGAACGTCGTAAAAATTAAACCCATAAGAAATTGTCGCAAATGCCAAGACTGCCTTATTCTGAATTTTTTTCCAGCTTCCCAGTACATTGCACAGAATATTGAATGGTGCCATTACAAAGTATAATTTATTGCCTATCCTAAGGGTAGGCTTTAAAAAATTAATACCAGACAACCCCTTTAATATTCCCCCCCTAATTCCCCACACGCTTTAATGTCCCGTCCCCCCCACAGAATATTAGCTCCCATCACCGCCCCTGCACAATATAATGGCCTCATCACTGGTCCCCATACAGGGAAACCAGTAAAGGGGCCACTGTATGGGCGGAATAGTGAAGGGGACACTGTACGGGCCATATAGTGGCTCCTTCACTAGTCCCTCTTATAGCAGTACTGGGTCATTACTTACCAGTCTGCTAACCAGTCTCACTCCTTCTTGCTCCGGGGCGCACTGTTAAGACGTCATGTGTGCCCTATGCAGGAAGAAGCATGAGGGGCAGAGAGCAGAAAGGTAAGTATTGATACTTACTTCTTATCCCACGCAGCTTGTAGGTCACAGTAGCCTTAGGGGGCCCATAAACACTGGCATCAGTATTGAGATTGCAGCTTCCATCTGGAAGGAGAGCCACAGATTACCCTAACCACACTAAGATTGATTAAACTCCTCCTTAGCACCCGTAACCATCACTATCAAGAATTCACTGTAGGGATGAGGTAGGGGGCCCTGGACAAAAGATTGCACCAGGGCCCACAAGACTTTAGTTATGCCACTGAGTCACACCCTGTAAAGCCAGCAGTTAGGTAGGGTGTCAGGCTGACATCAGACAGTGAGGGACATGTCAATCATGCTTCACAGGGTGTGAGTTAGTGCAATGACGACATGACTAGATGAAGCTGCACTCCACCTCCGTGACTAGTTAAAGGGAGTCTATAAAGTCCTCCAAGCATACTCAACTGCCACCACCATGTTACAGAGCACATTACAGTGATAAACAACATAACTTTGTTGTGTATGTAACTCTTGTAGATTTGGAAAAAATAACTTTGAAGTGTGAGGGCAGGCCTTCAGCTTCCTGTAGCATTGCTCTTGCCATTCAGCCTCCTACCACCTTCTGCCTGCATCACCCCTTGCAGTGGGAGTTGATCCTTCCACTGCTATGACATCACCCATCCTACCTAAGCATCAAGATCAGTGCTCCAAGAAGTGAATGCCCACCCCCAGAGAACCAACTGACACATTTGCATAAGTTTGAAATTGAACTTTGGTTTTCTCCAAATCTACAAAAGTGACATACATAACAAAGGTATGCTAGTTATCACTGTAATGGGCTCTGTAATGCGATGGTGGCAGTTAAATATGGTTGGGGAGGTGATAGACCCTCTTTAAGGTAAATTTGCCAATATGTCAATCTAAGGCTTTAAATGCTTATAATTTAACTCTTTAGCATCAGATAACTTAGTGAGCGGCACCATAGGAAAGGTCATTACTTGATGCTGGGGGTCAGTTTTGGGTGGAAAAAAAAATTACCATTTAACCTTTCAATTTAATTTTATTAATTCAGCACTCACTATACAACTCCTATCAATTCATTTGGAAATGAATCAGAGGAAAAGTCCAGACGTCCAGCTCATACTCTGGTGCTTTAAGAGCTTGTATTGGTTACTAAGAATTACTATCTTCGAGGCACATAGAAGGCAGAACATACAACCATAATCACTGCCAAAATGCTCCTTCTGAAAACTACAGTAAATCTATTTTGTTGCTCATGGGAAATCACTGGCTATCGTTTTGTTAGTTGCTTGTGCATAAATCAATGTTTCCATACACCGTGTACATAAAATCACTTGCCACACATTGATTTCATTTTATACAGGTCTGATCCAACCACAGTACATGAGTGCCACCTGCTGGCCTTACATTTAATTGACAGTGTAATTAAGATGTAAGTAAACAGTTTGGAAAATGCCGTTCCACAAATGTCCTAATTTCCATTTCTCTCAACTGCATTCATCTGTCTATCAGAGAAGTCTTTAATCTGTTAAAAGCAAAATTTAGCCCTTTTAAGTTTCTGTCATTAGAAAAAATTGGAAAAAAAAGTACTCATGGATGCATCTTACTGAAAAGATGTGAGAAAATTACGCACATATACCATACCTCCCAACTTTCAAAGGACAGAAAGAGGGACAAAATGTGTGGCACGCTATGCGCGCTGTGGAAAATTTAGCTCCACTCACTTCTACATTGACTCTGCCCATTCTCATCCATTTTCCCATGTGCCTCCACACCAGGGGCACACCTCTAATGAGGCGAAGGGGGGCTGGCCGGCCGGCCCTGTTTGGGGGGCGGCATTTTTACTATTTATTTACCGTAAACCAGCCCAGGACAGGCCACTTTAAAAAAAAAAAACAAAGCTGAGCTGGGCCTGTCCTAGGCTGGTTTACGACACATCTGTGTAGTGTTGTAGTGAGGATGCAGGTCACCTGGAATAAGTCCACTATACAATAATGACTTTTATGGATCAGAACTCTTTATTCCATGCTTTCTTCAAGGCTTCCTGTCTAGACTCTGCCTCCTAGCTCAGCTCCTCCTCCCTTACTACCTCACTGTTGCTAGGCAGACAAAGCAAAATGAATAAGCAGCAAAGAACATACAGAATATACTTATAACAACATCACATCTCTCCCCTTCTTACCAAAAAAAAAAAAAAGAAAAAAAAAAGAAAAAGAAAATGCAACCATTATAAATGGACATTAAATCAAACCTCCAAATTGACAGGAAAATTTTATTGCAGAACATAATCCATGAGGTGCTTTGGTGGCCTTCGACTCATTCTTGTTGGGTAGCATTGAGACATCTCGTTATCAGATAAAGTCTGTGAATTATCGGAGGCATCTCTTGTTGGTGTTGCAGAACCAGTTGTATCTTGTGGGAGTTCCTCATCATCTGTCTCCTCTGTACTTGCTCCTGGGTCATAGCCACAAATCTTTTTAAAATAGTACACAATTCTTGTGACTTGATGACCATGGTGTTGAGCAGTAACCATGGTTCCGGATGATAATTTGTCACTAGGTCTCAGCCTTTTAACAAGGACCCAGTCTCCCACTTCCAGCTGTTTGAAGCAATGACTGCTCTTATCTGCATACCTTTTCATCCTTCCTTTGGCAAGGGAATCATTGAGGACCAATGGAGTCTGGACAGATACTACAGGGATGTTCGGAAGCTTAATGGGCAAAGGCCTGCCGAAAAGCGCAGTTGATGGCGGAGTTCCTGTAGTAGAGTGTGGGGTGGCTCTGTACTGTCTAAGGAATCTGTATAATTCTTGTTGCAAATCCTTGTGTTCCATGGTAGCAATCAGAAGAGTTTTGTTGATTGATTGCATGAAGCGTTCCACTTCGCCATTGGCTTGAGACCAGTAAGGAGTTATTTTCCTGTGGGTGAAACCAAGATAAGTTGCAAAAGACTGAAAATCTGCACTATTAAAAGGTGGCCCATTGTCGGTCTTTACTGTTTCAGGGATGCCATATGCAGAGAAGATCTTGTCCAGTTTTGGTATGACGGCTCTTGCAGAGGTGGTGGAAACAGGTTCAATCACTGGAAACCTAGAAAAATCATCTATGACAATCAGTAAATAGGAACGATCTGGCAAAGTGCAGAAATCAACACTAACGGCAGTCCACGGACTTTCTGGCAGAGGTGACGTTTGTACTGGTGCTCGACTATGGTCCACCGTAGTTGCTTGACAATGTATACATGTGTTAATAAGTGCTTCCACTTGTTTATCTAGTCCTGGAAACCATACTTTCTCCCTAAGCAACTGCTTTGTTTTAACCACACCTTGATGAGCCTTGTGAGCCAGATCGCTCACTTTACTTTGAAGTTTCTGAGGTATGACCAGGCGGTTGTCACGCAGTAGTATGTTTGAGTCAGGTACAGAGAGAGTGTCGTGCATGAAAGAAGGCCTGCAAATATGCTGTTTGACCCTGTGGTTGAAGGCGAGCCTCAGCTATAAAACAGCTCCAGTTCTTACACCAAACTGCATCAATAATTAACTGTAGGTGGGGATCAGAATCCCCCGCATGTTTAATTTCTTCTATGGTCATTGCTCCTGGCACAGAATGTGTACCAATGAAATTTACATGCTCCTCAGCTAAGACAATGGCGGGCAAGTCATCTTTGGTAGACTGTGGTGAAGGGTGTCTTGAAAAATAGTCCGCAGGGTTCCCAGCTCCTGCCTCATATCTCAAATGAAAGTGGTAGTTCTGTAGGTGAAGTAGCCAGAGTTCAAGTCGTGGGGGTGGCTTTGACGAATGTTTATTGAAGATTGGAATGAGTGGTTTATGATCACTTACCATAGTGAATGGATGACCAAAGAGGTAAAGATGGAAATGAAGGCATCCCCAAACAACTGCAAGAGCTTCCCTCTCAGTTTGGGAATAGCGCTGTTCCGTCTCTGTTAAAGCCTTGCTGGCATAGGAGACTGTGGAAACGCTGCCAGTTTTGGACACCTGAGTTAAAATCGCACCAAGGCCTACAGGACTGGCATCCACAATGAGCTCAGTAGACTTTAGAGGGTCAAAATAGGCCATGAATGTGTCACTAGTCAGACTGGACTTTAGTGTGTCAAATGCTGATTGATGTCCAACTGTCCATAACCAAGGAGAATCTTTTTTAGTGAGGTGTCGTAGGGGTTCAGAAACAGTAGCCAGATCAGGTATGAAATGTCCAGAGTATGTGACCAGTCCAAGAAAACTCAGAACATCTGATACATTTTGAGGCTGACTAGCAGAGGTTATGGCAGCTATTTTCTCAGGGTCTGCGGAAACGCCATTTTTTGAAAAAATATAGGCAAAAAAATGTAATGACATCTGGTTGAACTCACATTTTGACGGAGTTACGGTTAGATTGCAAGTTTGCAGTCTCTGAAAGACTTGTTCTAAGTGGTTGTCATGTTCCTCTTGGGTTGTGCCAAAGATAAGGATGTCATCACTGACATTGAGGACTCCAGGTATTCCTGAAAGAACCTGTCTGATAACGTTTTGAAATATTTCTGCAGCCGATGAAATGCCAAAGTTCAGCCTCTTGAACCTTCTCAGACCAACATGAGTGCTAAAAGTTGTTATATATCTGGAGTCTGGGTGCAATTCAAGCTGATGATAACCAGATTTTAGATCAATTTTTGAAAATATTTTAGCACCATTTAGATCTGTGAGAATGTCATCAATGGTAGGCATAATGTGCCTTTCTCTTTTCAGACCCCAGATTATAATAATCGGAGGTCCAGGGGAGGTGAGGGAACATAAAAACCAATGTTACTCACATCTCCTGCGATCCGATGTTACTCCCAGCAGGCTTTGGCCCTCTGCTGACGTCATCAGGCCACGACTCTGGCCTGATCCACGTGACATCTGTGTGCAATTAAACAGGGCTGAAAGCTGCAGGAAGTGCACTGTGCCCAGGATAGGTAAGTACCACTAGTTTTTATGTTTGTATCCTCCCCTGGGTTTCCATTCATTATACTATGGGGTCTGAGACCCCAGAGTATAATAATAGTTCATAGGTGGTCCACTATGGGGCATAATACTGTGTGCAGGGGCCACTATGGGGCATAATTAATACCGTGTTCAGGGGCCACTGTGGAGCATAATACCAGTGCAGGGGCCACTGTGGAGCATAATACCGTGTGCAGGGGCCACTATGGAGCATAATACCGTGTGCAGGGGCCACTATCAAGCATAATACTATGTGCAGGGGCCACTATGGAGCATAATACCGTGTGCAGGGGCCACTGTGGAGCATAATACCATGTGCAGGGGCCACTATGGAGCATAATACCATGTGCAGGGGACACTATGGAGCATAATACCATGCATACTGAAGTAATGCAGTAAGAAGAATTCTTAAAAACTGTTTTATAACTTTGTGTATATTGTGCGATGATAACAGCATGTGAAGCTAGTAGCATGGAAACTCAATTTTTTTTTTTTTCTATAGTCCACCTCAGGCAGCAAAGAGGCTAGGTTCACCACTGCTCCACACAGTATAATGCTCCTACAGTCACACTAACATTATATGCCCCCACATTATAATGTTCCCCTCCAAGTGCCCCACAGTGTTAAGTCCCTCTCCTCGTGCCCCAGTTTAAACAGGCGGAAACTAGAGGGGGACATTAAACTGGGGAAGCTGGAGGGGACATTAAATTGGGGCAGCTGGAGGGGGACATTATACAGTGGGGTAGTTGGAGGGGGACATTAAACTGGGGGCAATAAGAGGCAGACATTTTCCCTTCAGCTACCACCACAGTTTAATGTCCTCCTCCAGTTGCCCCCAGTTTAATGTCGGCCTCCATCTGCTCCCCCCAGTTTAATGTCCACTCCTCGATCTGCCCCCAGTTTGATGTCCCCCCTCCATCTGTTCCCGTTTTAATGTCCCCCTTCATCTGCCACCAATTTAATGTCCCCCTTTCATCTGTCACCAGCTTAATGCCACCCTACATCTGCCCCCAGTTCCCCCCTCTTGCTCACACATGCTGTCTCTTCTCTCCTCACTTTCCATCAGTCTCCGTTCCCAGCAGCTTCCTCTTTCTGTGTAATGCCACACTGTCCTGTAGTATCCAGAATAGCTCCACCCACACAAGAGTCTGATCACATGGTCATGACGTCATCAAAGGTCCTTTAGCCCTCTAGGATTTAGCATCTACCATTTAGCCAGAGATAAGAGCCGGTGGATCAGGGCAAAGTTTGTAACAGCAAAATACTTCAGAAGCATAGCGGGACAAACCGTAAGCTATCCGGGATGGTGGGACAGCCCCGATTTTACACAGCTGTTCTGCCGTCACGGATAGCGGGACGATTGGGAGCGATGCATATACTAAAAAAAATATACCTGTCATACATATCTGATCAGGGTCTTCTAGCCCCAACAAAAGAATACAAATGCACATGAGGTTGTTCTGCTGCTTCTTGCTTTACCATAGAATTGTTGTTTCAACAAGTTCCACTTCTGATTTCCTATCATCAATTTTTCCTGCATCACCCTCTTAGGCTACTTTCACACTACAGTTCTTTTCAGTTTTTATTAAATCCATTTTTTTTTAATTTGCTAGATACGTTTTATGGCTGAGGCCCCACATTACAGAAAAGCAGCTTTTTTGTTGCAGATTTTGCTGTGTTTTTTTGAGCTAAAGCAAGGAGTGGATTGAGCAGAAGATAGAAGTATAAGTAATTCCTATATACAGTATTTCCCATTCCTATTGTAACCACTCTTGGCTTTGGCTCAAAAAACTGCAGCAAAATGTAAAATAAGGCTAAGGCCCCACATAGCGGGCCACAGATAAAACGCGCTGCGGGAAAAACCACTGTGGAAACGCATCATGGTTTTTCCTGCAGGACTTTTCACAGAAAGTCCTCAGAGTTTTCTACTGCAGACTTTCTGCTTCAATTATACCTATAGAGAAACAGCCGGCGTCTCAGTAGGTATAATTGACATGCTGCAATTTCTAAAAACGCAACAGTTTTGCACGTATTTTTCTGCAATGTGTGGATGGGACTCGCTAGACTGGGACTGTGAAATTCCTCAGTTTTTGCTGTGGCATTTCCATCACAACCAAACCACAGCGTTTACGCCATTTGGGGCCCCGGCCTAAAAAGCAGCTTTTCTGCAACTTGGGACCTTATCCTTTAACTGAAAACTGATGTGAAATTATACGTGTTTTATAAACTATTTTAAAGGGAGTCTGTCAGCAGTAAATTGGTTATAAACCTAATCAAAGTACCTTATAGAGGTTTCCAAATATATCTCTGTTATTCAGCATTGAAGATCTGTTTTCATGAAAGTCACTATTGTCTTCATATGCAAATGAGGGGGAAAAAGTGTTATGGGGTTGTGCCTTAGTTTGCCTGGGTTTCAATCTCAGCTCTAGATTCCCGGGCAGGCAGTGGCGTAACTAGGAATGGCTGGGCCCCAAGGCGAACATTTGACATGGGGCCCCCCCCCCGAACCGTCACCCCCGACCCCCCCCCCCGTACCGCACCCTCTAACCCCCCCCCCCCCCAAAAAAAACGCATTCCTGCGCACACTATTATGTGCCATAGTGGCCCCTGCACACAGTATCATGTCCCATAGTGGCCCCTGCACACAGTATCATGTCCCATAGTGGCCTCTGCACACAGTATCATGTCCCATAGTGGCCTCTGCACACAGTATTATGTCCCATAGTGGCCCCTGAACACAGTATCATGCCCCATAGTGGCCCCAGCACACAGTATCATGTCCCATAGGGGCCCCTGCACACAGTATCATGTCCCATAGTGGCCCCTGCACACAGTATTTTGCCTCATAGTGGCCCCTGCACACAATATAATTCCCCATAGTGGCCCCTGCACACACTATTATTCCCCATAGTGGCCCCTGCACACAGTATTTTGCCCCATAGTGGCCCCTGCACACAGTATCATTCCCCATAGTGGCCCCTGCACACACTATTATTCCCCATAGTGGCCCCTGCACACACTATTATATGTCCCATTGTGGACCACCCATGAACAATTATTATACTCTGGGGTCTTTTCAGACCCCAGAGTATAATGATCGGAGACCCAGGGGAGGATAGAAACATAAAAAAACAACGTTGCTTACCTGTTCCTCGCTCCGGTCCACTCGCTGCTACTTCGGCCTTCTTCAATGTTGGACCAGGCCGGCGCAAAATGACGTCGGCTGACGTCTGGGACGTTGCCAAACAGGCCCGAAGCCTGGAGAAGCACAGGACAGGTAAGTACATTGTTTTTTATGTTCCCTCACCAACTGTAGGCCTCCGATTATTATACTCCGGGGTCTGAAAAGACCCCGAAGTATAATGATAGCAGTGATTGTGGTGTTCGGGCCGCGGCCTCACATACTGATCCCCGCTCCTGCTCACAGCCGCCTCCGCAGAATCGGAAGCGGTAAGTATATAGGGCCCGTTACCTGCTGGGGCTACTCCAGCAGATAACGGACTATAAAAAAAAACAAAAAAAACGCATCGGGGGCCCCGTAATGTCCCGGGCCCTGTGGCAGCTGCTACCACTGCTACCCTGGTAGTTACGCCCCTGCGGGCAGGGCACTTTGCTCTCATTTGAGTAAAATGTCCATTTACATAACAATGGGGATCCAGAAGTGAATAACAGAAGCATATTTGGAAACTGTAAAATCACCTCTACAAGATATTGTAATTAACTTTATAACCAATTTACTGCTGACAGATTCTTTTTAACCAGTACTGGGTTATTTTCCCTGGTTCAGGATCGGACTCATTTTTGGGTTTTTTTGTACATGGGGTTTTGAGGGCAATAACATTTTTTTCTTTTGGGTTATTCAAATCATTTTTGTGTCTTTTTTCGGTAATAAATAGGGTTTCATTTCTATGTTGTTTTTATTTTTCCATGTTTTTGCAAAAAACGACATAATACCACCCCTTTGATTAGGCTCACAGGGGTATTACATTATTCCTCTGTGTGACAATCAGAGAGCAAACCTACAGTATGCAGGAGAGGCGATAACAGACAGATTTGTATATTATGCACGAATTGTATACAATATATAACCCTATGAGAGAGAGTCAAGGAAGCTTTCTCGGTTGCAAGGCAGTGAAATCTTAACAGTCTGCTTGACCAATGAGTTGTGATGTTGAAATGAGGCCTGGTGTGCTGGAATGATTGCGAATCTTGCAATGTCTGAACACTGCGAGCAACATTTGACGTAATTTCCACTGCCGTGACAGGAAGTTGCATTGAGGAGATGCCGGTATGCAAGTTTAAAGCGCAGATGTGCAGTACAACCTATTATTAAGCGCGTGTAGCCCGAAACAGTGTCACCATTGCCCCATTATCGGTACCCTTGTACATTTTTGCCATCTTATTATATAGCTATGGACATTTTACCGTATTAGAAGCCATGTGATGTAAATTATGCTTGTACCATATGTTTTAAAGTGTCGGAATAAAGGACTGTTCTTATTTACTTGGTGAGTGCCGCAGTACTTTTTTTTTCTATTTTCCTGTATTGGATATGTTGCGGTTTACTGCTGAGTATCATTTTAATCCATAAAGGAGGTACCTCTGATCTTAACCCCCGTTCTTCAGGCATTAGGTAGTGTCTCTCTATGTATTTCTACTTTATATTTATTCCTTAATAAGATATATTACAAAGTTTCTCATATTCACCTGTACTATTCATTAATGAAAAGTTGTTATATAATAGTGATAAGGTCATGTTACCCTTTGTGGGCCAGATGACCAGGTCCCCCAGGTAACTGTCGTTGTCCTAATTCATATGAGCTAAGTTCTTGCGGCGAGGCATTAACGCCAGACAAAGAGTGTTGGTATGAACCCTTCTTAACCGAATACAGGGGCGCTCTGACATACTTTATTAAGGAAACATAAGTTCATATAGCAGCAAGTATAGGAAAGGGTTAACATAGCAACGTTAGTCCTCATGTTCAATCCTAATTGGTGTAGTATATCTTAAATGCATAGATAACAGATATAAGCAGTTTCGTATATGGTCAGCTATCTCCTGTCTTGCACTGTGATTCAGGGAGATGTCTTCTGGCAGCAAACCAAGCACATGTCTTCTTGGACACAAAGGATTCTCAATTTGGTATGCAGACACTATCTGGTAGTGTAACATTACATTACACTAAGTTTCAAGCATAAACAACCACATCTAATATTCAACTTTAAGGATAACAATGTTTTTTTACACACAGTACACCTTAAGCAGATATGAAAATATAAAACAGATACAAAAGTATAAAATTATAAAAAGTTCATTATGATCCTTCACAGTTCCCCCTAAAAACATTGTTATACTTTCCGTAAATCCCTAGGGGCCTATAGGCTTACTCTAAACCAGGACGGGGAAGGGTAGGGGATTTCTTAACCAATTTGAGACGAGTGACCCCTTTTGGATCACCCCCCTTTGTACTTGGACTTATCAACAAACCTGGTTGTAATAGATATAGTTGATCCAGTCTACATTTTTGTTCACAGTGATTGTGGGCTCTTCCTTGTCAGTAGACCTTGGAAATCTCATAAAACATTTTTAATGAGATTCAGCGCTTATCGCCATGTAGGACATCCTCAGTTCTGTGGCGGAGGGCCCAGACATTACAAGATTAATACGCATAAGCTAAATTTATATTAAATTAATCTATTAAACATAAAAACATGTGGAAATGCGCTAGCAGCATCTCATACAAGGACACTGTGGCTATACACCCACGAACATGGCTATTGGATAAGGCACAATAGGAGCTGTATCTCATTAGGACTTCCAAGGGGGGGTGAATGAGCATTCTTATGAGACAAAGAGGCATGTAAAATGGATAATACACAAGCTTACATCATCCACGCTATATTCTATATATATATATATATATATATATATATATATATATATATATATATCTCATAGGAAAAGAGATAAGAATGACATGCTAGGTGCCAGACAGCCTTTGGAATGCAGCCTTCGTACTAAGAACCAACTTACACAGAGAACAGATCATCCACATTCCTAGACACCCACCAAACAGAGTTACATACTAGTATATATACATAAAAGATACACAAAATGGATGATAGATACAAAATGGAGGATCAGACTTTAACATTTCCCCATTTTGAGATGGCTGAATACAGAAATTCATATTTAGGTACTTCAGTGACCTAATTACTGCTGGACTTTATTTTATTTCCTTCACCAGATTCCCCTCATGTGCTTCTGTATTCCAACCTAATCTCAACACCTTTCCTCACCTTTCATATTTTGGTTGGCTCATCCTTTTACATGTGCACTGTAATAGCTTAAACAAACAAAATAAACATAAACAAATCAGCACTCTGGGTGCAGATCCAACAATCTTTAGGTTTCTTCTCAGGATCCAAAGGTGGTGTTTAATCAGTTTATAGTCCCATTTGTCCTTAAGAACGTCATCCAGTGGGGACACTCCAACATGACAACAAGGTTTCTAGGTTTTCTTTGTAGTTTCACAGCTGTACTGGTTGTCAACAGGACCTAGAAGGGACGGTCGAATCGAGGCCCTTATCATGTGTCTCTTTATCACAATCAATCTTTGGGTTGTGTCTTATGGGTTCCTTCCACTGACTCTGGTTCTGGAGGAAGGAGAAATTGTACATTAGTCACATGTTTTGAACAATCCATCATATAGTCAGTCAGCACACCATACTACATCTGAAACAATTGTGAAAAATACAATTCAAATCTAGGGGCTGAGGCCAATTCTTCTGTCAGGAGTGTACAAATACAAATGACAAGTGATAAATACTCACCACTACTCTGGGGACGGTACAGGGTATGGAACACTTGCTGTATCCCCACGGCCTCCATTATTATTTCTCTAATTACCTGTCCTGTATAGTGAGTTCTATTATCACTTCGATGGTCTCGGGGAACCCATACCTGCACACTACTTCTTTCAGCAGTTTATCTACAGTTCCTGCACCAGAAATGCCTCAGGTCATCCTGTGTTGTGCTTGGGATCACTGTCATGCTGAAAGAACCAGCCACGTTTCATCTTCAATGCCCTTGCTGATGGAAGGAGGTTAGCACTCAAAATCTCACAATACATGGCCCCATTCATTCTTTCATGTACACAGATCAGTCGTCCTGGTCCCTTTGCAGAGAAACAGCCCCAAAGCATGATGTTGCCACCCCCCCCATGCTTCACAGTAGGTTATGGTGTTCTTTGGATGCAACTCAGCATTCACTCTCCTCCAAACACGACAAGTTGTGTTTCTACCAAACAGTTCTACTTTGGTTTCATCTGACCATATGACATTCTCCCAATACTCTTCTGGAACATCCAAATGCTCTCTAACAAACTTCAGACGTACTGTACTGTCAGAGAGGGGGTGTTCCGTACTGCCCAGCGATGACGCTGAGCTGTGAGGAACGCCCCCCAATACAAGTCTATGAACAAGTACAGTCAGGGAGGGCGTTCCTCACAGCGCAGCTAGACTGTCAGGAACGTTCTTCTGACAGTGAACCGTGAAACTACTAACCCGATATCTCCAGCCCCAGGGCACATACCGGGAAAGCCGGCAGTGCACTGAATTCAGCGCGCTGTCGGCTTTCTAGCGGTTTGTAAAACAGCATATACATGAGAATGTGAAAGGTCCTCTTTAAGTGGGAGAACTTGCACAATTGGTGGTTGACTAAATACTTTTTTTTCCCCACTGTAGACTGTTCATGTCTTTGTCAGTGAGCAAACTTACAAAATCAGCAAGAGATCAAATACTTATTTCCTTCACTGTATATATCTATATAGATATCTATCTATATAGATATCTATATAGATATACAGTTCCTTGCAAAAGTATTCGGCCCCCTTGAACTTTTCAACCTTTTGCCACATTTCAGGCTTCAAACATAAGGATATAAAATTTTAATTTTTTGGTGAAGAATCAACAAGTGGGACACAATCGTGAAGTGGATTAAATTTATTGGATATTTTAAAATTTTGTAAAAAATAAAAAACTGAAAAGTGGGGCATGCCAAATTATTCGGCCCCCTTAAGTTAATACTTTGTAGCGCCACTTTTTGCTGCGATTACAGCTGCAAGTCGCTTGGGGTAAGTCTCTATCAGTTTTGCACATCAAGAGACTGAAATTCTTGTCCATTCTTCCTTGGAAAACAGCTCGAGCTCAGTGAGGTTGGATGGAGAGCGTTTGTGAACAGCAGTTTTCAGCTCTTTCCACAGATTCTCGATTGGATTCAGGTCTGGACTTTGACTTGGCCATTCTAACACCTGGATATGTTTATTTGTGAACCATTCCATTGTAGATTTTGCTTTATGTTTGGGATCATTGTCTTGTTGGAAGATAAATCTCCGTCCCAGTCTCAGGTCTTTTGCAGACTCCAACAGGTTTTCTTCCAGAATGGTCCTGTATTTGGCTCCATCCATCTTCCCATCAATTTTAACCATCTTCCCTGTCCCTGCTGAAGAAAAGCAGGCCCAAACCATGATGCTGCCAGCACCATGTTTGACAGTGGGGATGGTGTGTTCAGGGTGATGAGCTGTGTTGCTTTTACGCCAAACATATATATATATATATATATATATATATATATACTGTATATACTTCCTCTAATGAGGAAGTAGTCAAGTATAGAAAATATATACTGTAAGTAACTCTCTATATATATGTAACGTCTCTGCCGTTTCGGGTCTCGGCGCCGCCCTCCGCTCGCACGCTGTGGCGAAGGAGGCGTCTTCAGTTTGGTTCTTTGTTTAAGTTTCTTGATGCTCAGTCTGAACATGGTCCTAGTTCCCTTGCTGTGTAAAGCCACACCCGTGTAATTATGAACATTTCTCTCTGGACTGCATAGAGTTAATCTCTTCCTGGCCTGTTGATTGACAGCCTGTGTTCCTATCAGATCTGTGGCTGGGCCCAGACTTTCTATTTACAGGATGTCATTTCTCAGCAAGTTGCCGGTTATTTCACTTGTGTTTTGCCTGCTCTCTTACTATTCCTTTATACTTTGCTACTTGATTCTCTGACCCTTTGGCTTGCCCCTGACTATCCTCTTGGATTTTGACTTTATACTGCTTTGCTCGTTTGTTACTGACCCCTTGGCTTCCTGACCTCTCTTTTGTTGTTTGTGCGTCCTGTCTTCGTTCTGTGTTGTCACTTATTCAGAGTAGGGACCGGCTCCAAGTTGTTCCTGTCATTAGGACAGTGAGACAAGTAGGAAGGGACAGTGGCTGGGGTGAGATTAGGGCTCACTTGTCTCTGTCCTTCCTCCCAGACCGCTGCAGTAGTGTCAGGGTTGCTACGTTTGGCAAGACCCTTACAATATATTTTTTTTCTTTTTTTTTGGAAATGTGTGAAAACAATAATACACAAAACAATAATAATGAGAATTATAATAATAATAATAATAAATAGGAAGACCCAAACCACGTTAGTGAGAGCGACTCTGTTCTCATACATATTGGTTGGACTCATTTGCTCCATCAAGTCATCACAGAATCTTACTTGCTCCTCCCTGAACCTATTTATCTGCTCATCCAATCTCAGCAAGGAATCTTGACAGATCCTTGTGAGATCCTCAAAGTCCGATGGACGTGTCCTGCCTGCTCTCTCCCTCCTCAGCAACTCCTGAAAAGAGGCATTGATGGCCCCTGTAGGAGCTCCCGAGCGGAAAGAGCAGGCAGGGGAGTGCTTTGGTCCCGAACCTTCCGTATGAGTCAAAGTAGAAGGACCAGCAATAGGGTCATCAGTTACTGGAGGGTGTGAGACAGACAGCCTTGAGGTAGATGGTCATGCTGGTGGTGGTACTGTAGAAAGAAAAAAAAATTATTAGTAAAACATTTTCCTTTAAAAAAAAAAATTACAATTATTAGGGACAAGAAACTAGTCTTATCAAAAGTCACCAACTAAAAACTCTGAGGATGCATAGATAGGCTTTCAGTCATAAATGTGTTTTAAATGATTGTTAGCACATGAAGGATTATACTTTTGAAAAATAGAGTTGCCAAGCTGGATGTTTTTGTATACTCTTAGCTCTGCTTTAAGAATAGTGTAAAATTATGATTTTAAATGAAAAGGAAAATTAAATATAAAGAACTTACTGTCTAACGCGGAGAGAAAGCCACAGGAATTCAAGCAGAGCAGCATACGTATAATGCGTAGTTGTAGCAGACGAGCTGCTTGGGGCATGCTGCTCTGCGTTTAATTCCCTCTTGAAGTGGTCTCTAATAGACCTCCACCACACTTTGACTACCACCACTGTAAAACAAAAAAAAAAAATTTTATGAAAGGGATATTCCCATCTCAAGGATCCTATCTATACTGGTAGCTTATGTAAATTGAATATATTGCTTTAGAAATGCTGCTTTGTTTTCCTGCTATGTAAAATTACTCCCTCATTGTTTACACAGTGTTTCCATAGTGCCACACCTGTGTGATAGGACAAGTGATGTCACTCACTGCTGTCAGTTATCTACAGCTCTGCCATTCAGCTAATTGTAGTTTGCTGATGAAGCCTAAGAGAGTGTCTGTTATCTCTCTATGTAAACACACAGATAATACTGAGTCCATTCTCTAAAAGATGTGCATATTATTTGATCTGCATTTATATTAGATTTCTAGTAATCATAATAAATATTGTGATACTTCATAGTGTCCTGTTCAGCAAGCTGGGGGGGGGGATACAGTTAGTGAGAAGAAGAGACAGCAGGAAAACCTGCTGAAACAGGGAGATGCCCTTTAAAGAGCATTATACTATATGGGGGGCATTAAAAAGAAATTATACAGTGTAGGTGGCATTACAGTCCGTTTGTGTCCATCTTCCATAGACCTCAATGTTAAAAAAGACGGTTTTGAGCCTTTCCTCCGTGTGTCCTTATTTTTTGTATGAAGATAATGTCCTGCAAGTCCGAATTTGGTCTCCGTTCAAAAGAGCATCTACATGGCAGAAAAGGCTCAAAACGCACACCTGCGGATTGTTTTAAAAACCCATTGAAATGAATTGGTTTTTAAACAAACCGTTTCCAATCAGTTTTTGTGATCTTAAGACGGATTGCAAAAACTGATTGCATATGGAGAGCACAATGCAAGTGTGAACGCCCCCTTATTTCACCTACTGTATTTTACTTGTATAGCACCAAAGTATTCTGCAGCACATTGTCTGTCACTGTCCCATTCAGGACTTTTATTTCGCTAAGATCACTGATAAATAGTTTTAAACTAATTTTTTATTGCATAGTACTGCCAGAAGAAAAAAAAAACAAATGAAAAAAAAATCTAAAAAAAAGTTTCCCCTGAATATTGACTTTTCTGATGTGTCTCTTCGAGTCAGAAATCTCTTTCACCATGTTTAATTTCCAAAGAACTAGTGTGATGTCTACTTTATCTTGAAGTTGAGTTTCGACATCTAATATATTGTTATCTGAGATTTCCTATATATATTTTGTACATTTCCTTCCCTACCAGGGACGTTCCAGTCTATTCTTGATCTTGATAGAGTCTCTAGTAGAAGAAATAAAAACTTGTTTTCCTGGAATCATTGTGACCATGACATCAGCAAACATGAAAACCAATTTAATGGAGGATTTTCAGAAAGACAAGTATCAGGTACAAATTAAGGCATAACAATTTATTATTGTAACTGTACATAGGATAATATGAGTGACTTAAAGGGAAAATGTCACTAAGAAATTACCTACTGTTTAGATTGTTTCAATTTTTATATTAAACATATTATATTAAGAATTTTTGGTAATGTTGTTTTTAGCTTTCTGTGTTATTATCTATATTTCAAAAAATCCTAAAAAATCTTGTAATTCCAACTCTTGCCACTAAGCCTAAAATAGTTTGTGACTTACTGTCTCCATGGGCCATATGGTCTGGAGCAGACCCTATTATCTTCTATGGGAAAGTTTTCTAGGCATGCTCTGTGACCTCTGCAGAGATTATTGTATAGAGGGGGGAGTAGATGAGCAGTAAAATCACCTATTGTGACTGGTGCATTCTGCATCTTATCTATATACATAACAGTTGTAATCATCAATGTGCTAAGTGAGGTAACTGCTGCAAATAGATCTACAGAAATGAGGAAGTCTCAGCATAATATTTGGCTTAGTGACCAGAGTCAGAACTGCAGGGGATTCTTAGGATATTTTTTTTAATATAGATAATAACATGGAAAATTTTTAAAACATCACCAAAAATTCTTTAAAAATATGTAACTTAAAACTTGATTTAAAAAAATAGGTCATTAACCTGTGTCTGTCTGTCTGTCTAGTCTTTCTGCCTTTAATTGACATATCAATCTATACTATGTATCTGTCTATAAATCAATACATCAATACACAAATGGAAAAAATTATCATTGCATTAAATTAAATATTTTAGGCCCAAATTACATAGCTGTAAATAGTTGATTTTCATGTGAGTTTGGTTCACTACAAGCACCAACATTACAAGTAAAAGAGTTCCGTGGAACAGTGGTTTGCAGATGTTCCAGTATCTTAAAGGGCATCTGTCACTAGGAATCTTGATATCACATAAGTCACAGTGCATTGTAGAGGACATTATGCTGAGTACTATCATAACTTAACTTATTTAAATTGTCCAATAGATGCATAATTTCCTTCAAAAACCTGTTTTCAGAAATATCCAAATGAGGCTCGAGTGTAATGGGGGCTTGCCAGAGCTTCCAAGGCCTTCAGCCTGGAGATGCCAGGTGCATGTGCCGGAATTCAACAAGCGTAATAGCAGTAGGATAGGAAGGAGCTGTCAATTAAAGGGGTATTCCCATTTCAAGGATCCTACTAGTGCATGATTTCCCATGATTATGTCGCCTACTGAACCAGACTAAGGGTCCTTTTTAAACGCTTAGGAAGCTTTTGCAGGTGTTTTGGGTTAATTCTTCTAATTTTCTGAGATAATGACTTCTGGTTTTCCTTGGCTGTAAGCCATAATCATCAACATTAACATAAATAAACACTTGAAAAAGTTCACTCTGTTTGTAATGACTCAATATAATATATGTGTTTCACTTTTTCAATTGAATTACTAAAAAAAAAAAAATAAAATAACATTTTGATGATATTCTAATTTATTAAGATGCACTAGTAGGTGACTAATATACAACACCTCGGACCATAAACTGGCATATAATAAAGATTATATTTTTAGAGCTGGTTCCAGTAAGGTTCCACAATAAAGACACATGTTTTATTTCATTTTTTTTTCTTCAAGCGTGGACCTATGTGATATATACCGTGTTCATTCTATGATACAGGCTATTACAAATGTACAGTAGGCATACCAATTATGTTATGTTTATATTTTTTTCAATTTTTATGATAACACAAGACTTTGTAAGGGACAAAAACGGATTTTTTTTATTTTTTTACAATTTTCTCGATTGTTTGACTGCTTACAAAATATACTATAGAACTACTGTAAAAGGCTATTAGGAAGCCTATAAGGCTCTGCCTGTGGCTTTGTGCCTGGTACCTTCTTTAGTCTTAAAGTTGCCATAGCAACCAATTGGCACCAATGTGGTGTCAAAGGGAGCATTCTCCCTAATATACAAAATTCCCACTAAAAATAAACCTCTGCAGGGTACACACAGCTTCTGAACTTTTTATACTCATTGGCTCATCAAAGTTGACACGAGAAGTTTAAAGAAATGAATACATGTTTTTCCATCTATTAGTATTTAATTTCTACATTGCTTTTCAGGAACATTCATCTTTTTGACGGTCTATTGCTGAGACACCTGTGTGTGCCCAGAATGTGCTTAAAGAGGACCTTTCATGTCCTTAGGCACATGCGGTGTTATATACTGCTAGAAAGAGAAACGGCTTTTCTGTTATGTGCCCTGGGGCTGGAGATATCGGTGCCATTAGTTTTCTGCCCATCGTCAGAAGTGCGTTCCTGACAGTCTAGTTGGGCTGTGAGGAACGGCCCCCCTAACTGTATCCATTCATAGTCCTGTACTGTCAGAGGGGGCGTTCCTTACTGCGATGACGCTGAGCTGTGAGGAACGCCCCCCCAGTACAAGTCTATGGACAGTCAGAGGGGGCGTTCTCACAGCCCAGCTAGACTGTCAGGAAAGCCCTTCTGACAATGGGCAGAGATCAGTGCCGAAACTAATGGCACCGATATCTCCAGCCCCAAGGCACATAACAGGAAAGCCAACAGTGCGCTGAATTTAGGGAACTCCATAGCAAAACTTGTAGTGGGACCCGGCTTTACCATGACTACCTTAAGAAGCAAGTTCAGAACTTGAAAAGTATACAATTATTTTAGTCTCCTTTACACACAGAAATAATGCACAATGGGGCAAATGTATTAAGAATGCCAGTCTTAATAAATGGCCAGTCTTAATAAATGGCCTGAGGGACCAAGAGATTTATGAAGAAGCTGTGGCCTCTTCATAAATCTGTCTACTGTCCCCACGCCAGTTCCTACCTGCCGTAGATTTCCATTGTAACTTATGCCAGAAAACTGCGGTGAGTTAAAATAAATCTGTTGGAGAGAGTCACAGACGGCTCAGCTCTCCCTGCCCACATTCGCACAGTCTGGCAGGTGAGACATGAATCGAGGCTTGAGGCACACGTTTGGCGCAAGTAAGGGCCTAAAGACATATTAATAGTGTATTTAGATTATGAAACCTATATGAAACAGTGACTGACAATATCTGTAAAGCGCTGCAGAATATGTTAGCGCTATATAAGTAAGAGAAATAAATAAAATAAATAATAAGTCTAATCTATCTCTCTATATGCACTTTTCATAGGTGACATTAGCTATACAGGAGATCACAATTGCCGTGGAGAAATCACAGCTCATCGAACAAGTCTTTCCTAAGCTCTTTTGCACACTGATAAAGCAAACCTTCTGTACTCTGGGGGGAAAATATAAAATGTCACAGACCACTATAAAGGAAATACCATCAATAATAATGACATTTTTCTCTGCTGAAAAGGCCACTGAGACTACAGAACTGGATCTCTGTGAGTATGTGCTGTAAAAACCGTTTGAGGCTAGAGAACATATGCACTCAATAGGTAATAGAGATGGGATAACCAATTTGTTCCAAGCCGGGTTGCGTTGGGGGAAGGTGAGAATAAATGTTTTTAATTTTTTTTACACTTCCGCCGGGTCTACAACTATTATATTCTGGGTCTGAAGAGACCCCTGAGTATGATAATGTCACATAGCAAACCAGGAATCCGAGCCACCCGAACCTGAAACAAAAGGAACCTTGGGATAATAATTAAACTGAAAGGGTCAGTTGAGTAAATGGAAAGGAAATTTGTGTTGTAATAAACTCATTACTGTGGTTAATGCAACAACTACTTCTCTATGTCTCTAGGGATAATGTCATGTTAATAAAGTTAAATGCTAAAAAAAAAAACAAAAAAAAACTACACACTCTCTCTGAGAGACAGGTAGTACACAGACAGACATGTTTCTGTGCAGAGACTGATAGCTATGTTAACCACTTCAGTATTGGGCCTATTTCTGGACCAGGACCAGACACATTTTTGGGTTTTTTGTATGTGCGGTTTTGAGGGCTGTATGATTTTTATCATTTGGGTTATTCAACTAATTTCTGCATCTTTTTTCAGTGACACATAGGGCTTTATTTTGCATGTTTTTTAATTTTTTTTTTATCTGGGAAAATATAAACAAAAGAGGAGGGAAAACGTGTCTGTTTTTCAATTTTCATTTTTTTTATTTAATATCACAAAGTGCTACTAAAAAACTTTATAAAATAGTTTTTCCTCTCTGTTTCGGTAATTTTTATTTTGTATGGTGTCATCGAGGGTGGGGCTAGAACCTGTAATAAGGGGATGTTTTTGATGTATTATTTTATTTTTTTTACATTGTGTCCCCATAAGGTCATAATAGAGGAAGGCTAATTTCCCATGTAACAGGGGATGATACATTTAGCCCCAGTTGCAGGAGGAATGCAGGACCTCTAGGACCCAGCAGCTCTAACATACTCATCATGGTGGCACTGTGTACACAGCAATCGGGAAGGCAGGGACAGTAATAAACCTTCCCTGCCTTCTCTCTGGGAGCTCCAGCTGAAGTTACAGTCGGCTCCCTACCGGTACATCCTTGCAGAACAAGGAAGTCACTATCCGGATGTATATAACCAATGTGCGTCTTAAATTTTCTGGGGAACATGGAGAGCCAAAAAGTAGCGGGGTTGTCTTTCAGGTCAACTCTATTAACCGTCCTAATAATTTTACGGAGCTCTTGCCAAAAAGGATGTAAAAGGGGACAATTCCACCAGATGTGTAAAATCGTACACCCGCCCATACCACACCTTGAACAATGGTCTGACGTAGAGGGGAAAATCTCATGAAGGTACTCTGTACCAACGGTAGTCTATACTCGTCCAATGCAAGAGGCTCTTGTAATTCGTTTCCTGGGCTTTACACGATATTGAAAATTTGTGGCTCAAGCAGAAGGCAGAGAGCCACACATCTAGTGAAAGTGTCACACCCAATTCCCTCTGCCACCCCACCGTGAAGGCTGGGAGGAGGTTGTCAATAGTGTCAGAGAGAAGGCCATGGAGGGTCGATACCAGGTGAAGTGGTAGGGACTGGGGGGGTACTGAGTCGTTCAAACTTTGTCGGCAGTCTATGGAGATAGTGCGTCTTTTTTAAAGAGGTGTAGAAATAGTGAAACTGTAGATAGTGCCAATGGGTTTGAGATTTCTGGCGCTGGGGGCACTAGGTCTACATAGGGGAGGAAAGAGGATCAGGACAGGACCTGAGAAAATGTGAGGGGCAGTGGCGTAAATACCGAGGTAGCAGCAGTAGCGGCTGCCACAAGGCTCGGGACATTAGGGGGCCTGGAGGGCCCCTGATGATTTTTTTTTTTTTTTTTTTAATAGGCCGTTACCTGCTGGAGAAACCCCAGGACTCTGTGCAAGACTTTTTCCTCTGCCGATTTTCAGCCGGACACAGCAACGGAGTCTCCAATGAGACTCCAATGCAGATATGCACCTAGCCTTAGCTGGATGACGGCTTCTTTTTTACAGTATAATTTATACTTTCTAATGGCACCTCTTAATATTTTATACAATATATTGGCGAGCTGGAAAGAAAGTTAGGAATGTTTTTTGTATTTATGGTATTCATTGTGCATTAAAAGTTATGCATTATTTATTTTTTGAGTGTCAGTATAATCACGACAATACCAAATTTATATGGTTTTTGTTAGATTTTAATACCTTTATAAAAATGGAAAACTTTTTTCAATAAAAAAATTCTTTGCATCGTCATTTTCTGACACCATAACTTTTTTATATTTATATATCTACAGAACTCTGTAGATATATAAACTTTTGATCACAACTTTTTGATCACTTACTAAATTTTTTTGTAGGGGAGAAGTGACTGAAAAAACAAATTTTTCCCATTTTGGTTACCATTACAGTATTCAATGTATGTGATAAATACTTTAATATTTTAATACTGGTAGTCCAGGCACTTTGGGATGCATAGATACCTAATATTTTCTTTTTTTATTTTAATTTAATTTTATTTGTAAAATGGTGAAAAGGGATGTGATTTAAATTTTTACTGTTATATTTTTTCCAAATTTTATTTAAAAATAGGGGATTTAAGCACTTATACAATACACTGCAATACCATTATATTGCAATGTATCGTGATATCCTGCATTTCTATTACACCATGTTGGGGGAGAATTATTTTGTAAGGCTGGGTTTACATCTGCGTTTGTCTCCGTTAGGAGACGCCATCACAGTGAATGCTGAAAATATTTTGACAAGGAGTTTCAGTTTAAAAGAATGGGGGACACCTGGCAGATCCATTTATAGTCAATGGGGTCCGTTGGGCACCGTGGGAGTCCGCTGTTTTAGTGGAGCATGTATCAGTTGTTCTAGTCTTCTGGTGGACCAGAGAGGCAACTGGGATGCAGATAAGAACACAGCATAAAAGTCTACTATATCGATATTGCCACAATCATAATGATCCACAGAAAAAAAACTACAATGTAAACTAACGGGACAAAAAGAAAATCCATAAAACGAATTATGAAATTTCAGGGGTTTTTCTGGGAACCCCACCCCAAAGGCTTATTAAAAACTAAACAAGCCATATGTACAACAAAATGGTGGCAACTAAAATAGAACTAGTTCCCCCATAAAAAAAAAAAAAAAAAATCTTAACACAGAAATAAGAAAAGTTATGGCTTTTGAAACGAAAAAAAATGACTGCATCAAGAATAGTCAAAACAGTTTGCATTAATGGGTTAATCCCCGTTACTTTCATGCGACTTTTCTAGAGGAAATACTTAGTAATCTAACACGTACAGCATCAGAACTGCATTACCCAAAGGTTGTCACGCGATGGCGCCAAGGTATGTAAAACCTTTATGCTGCCAATCACAAGATGGCGGCGCGTCATTGACGTGTGGGTTAGAGGTGAAGGTGCGAACTAGTCATGCTTTTCAGCGTCGCTCGGTGTGTTGTGTGCAGAGTCCGCACCGTACCCAGAAAGGTTTGGGGAAATTGCAATAATGTAATAAATAAGTGCTCCGTCCTGGGGCAGAGAGTGCTGGGAAGTCGGATGCTATCAGATAATGGCCGCCCTGCACTCCTAGAGGAGCTGATAAGGAGCGATGCGTGGATGAGTTATCTCCGGCGTCTGGAGGATTGGGGGGCAGCGAGTGTAGCGGGCAATGTGGTGGTCGCGGCAGCACCAGGGATAGACGGGGGTCATGCGGCAGTGGTGAGGAGGGTGCTGCCTGTACTACAGGAACTGAGGAGCAAAGAGAGGGAACTACAGGAGCTACAGCAACTGCTGACAGGTGAGTACCTACCCCAAGTGATGCACAGGGGTATAGCCAGCCATAGCTGCCCTCTTATAACAGGACAGGAGCAGGCAGTGTCCCCATAAGCTAACATACACCGCAATATCAGGGCTGTCTGTAGTCAGGCATGTTAGGGCTGCATTCTGCACCTACATTGTGATAGAATCTAACCATACTCTAGGTAATTCCTTGTGGATTAGCCCTATTAAATGACTTTAAGGATATGTTCACATTTGTGCCGGCTGTCTGTCCTTCTAAAACAGATCCATCAGAAATCACCGGCCGAAAAAGAGTTCCAAGCCCAACTTTTTCGTTCACCAATTTCAGTAAAAACAATAAAGACACCCAACAAACCCTATGATAGTTAATGGGGTCCCTTGTGCTCTGTTTGTGTCCACTATTTTCACGGTTTGTTATTGTCTATTTTCCGTCGAGAACTAGAAGAACGGACTCTCCGGCACAGATAAGAACATAACGTAATCCATGTACAGATCAGCTATTGAGGGCCTGTCATGTAATAAAATCTGCCACAATGCTATGGAGTTCCAGACTTCTTCTTACACACTGTGCAGCGGCTCTTTGTATACAGTGACTGCCATAAAAGGGTTTTTATGGAAGTTGATTAAAAAGGACGTTTCACCACCTACGCCAAGTTCAGTTCTTTGTATCATTTAATAGGCGCTACTCCACTGATAATTGCACAGTTGGAATTTTTTTCTTGGGCAATAAGCACTTAGTTGTGGTGCCTGAGGGTGGGTTCACACCTGCGCTTGAGTCCGTCCGCTGCCAATCCAAGTGAAAATCTCGGGGAACGGTATCGGATACCGACAGGTTAGCGACGCATTGGTTAAAAACCCATTCATTTGAATGGGTTTTTAAAGCAATGTGCGGGTGTCCGATTGCATCCTCTGCGAATCTTTTTTTTTCGTCGGAAACAAAGTCGAACATGCAGGACTTCGTGTCCAACGAAAAAAATCGGCTTCGCAGCTCAGAGGGTGCAATCGGACACCCACGCATTGCTTTAAAAACCCATTCAAATGAATGGGTTTTTAACCAATGCGTCGCTAACCTGTCGGTATCCGATGCCGATCCCGTTCCCCGAGATTTTCACTCGGATTGGCAGCGGACAGACTGAAGCGCAGGTGTGAACCCACCCTGATATGCTATTTAGGCTCTATACTGTCAGGAGGGTGGTGTCAGGCAGGGGCAGACAAGGGGTTTGATTCTAAGCTATGACACTGGCTGCCTCTGATTGGAGCTCTGAATCACACCCCCTGCCTGACACAGCCCAACTGACAGCCTAAGTAGCATATCAGGCACCAATGGGAATGGTGGGAGCTAGGGAAAAAATTCCAGCTGCATTGGAATCGGAGTTGTGGAGGTAATGAAAGGTCCTGTTTAAAGGGATTCTATCATTGGATTTTTGTAGTTTTAACTGATTCCATGTAGGAATAGCCTTTATAAAGGCTATTCCTCTCCTACCTTTATTTCCACTGTCCTCGCCGCTGTTTTCACGTTAGTCCTGGTTTTCTGTTTATGCAAATGAAGCTGAGAGAGCACAAGGGGCACAGCCCCCACAGCGCCGCCTATGTGTATTTTCAGCATGCCCCCTTCTTCTTTTGTCTGGCCTCTTCGCTCGTCAGGAGCCGACGTTATAATCTTTGGGATCGAAATCCCACGCATGCGCTGTTGGCTCTGCCTCTTAGGTTCGGGCAGAGCTGACAGCGCATGCTCCACCACCCATCTTGCTTAGACGCCTACACGAGTGTACCGCGCAGTATGCTCATGTAGTTCTATGGAGTATGCGCAGTACTCCATAGAACTACACAGGCACAGTATGCTCGTGTAGTTATCGAATCAAGATGGCGGGCGGTATCAGTAAAAACTCCAAAAATCCAATGATAGAATCCCGTTAAGGCTGAGGCCTAAAGCATGAGGCCTTAATCATGGGGCACTAATAAAATTTGTTCTGATTGTTTAATGCCTTAGATTCTGCTGCTGTTCGCAACTGTGGCATCTAAGATGTTAGGTAGAGGGATGGGGCTCATTGCCCCATTTCCACCCATTCCACACAATGCAGTTCAGTATTTTCTGATGGCAGCTTGGAGCCCAGAAAAGGCCTTCATGTCTGCTCATAAGGCAGTGCCAGACTGCTAGTGTTTTAGAAGAGACCAAAATCAAGCAATCACTGCTGCAAATAACTTACGGTAATAACAAATTAAAATAAAAACTTCATTGACCTTTTTAATTTTTACTATTGTTCATATTTCTTTTTACTTATTTACAGAGGAAAATGAAGATTTAAAATCTTTGGTAACTACAGACATGGCTTCCTGCGAGGACGAGATACTTAATCTCAAATACCAGGTGCAGTATACAGCAGGCTACAGTACATGTTGCACAAGTTCTGATAAATTTCACCCACTGTGTTTTAAGTTGCTCATATAAACCAATCTGGTCTCTGCTGCCTTTTTCCAAATGTTGCCATGGTTTTTATAAATCTCCCGAAACTTTGCAAATACTATCTCTCTTTTTTTTTAGGCTAAGTCCCCACGTAGTGGGCTGCTGGATAAACCAAGGCGGCAATGCATCGTGGTTTTTTTTTCCCGCAGCGCTTTTCATAGAAAGTCCGCAGAGGTTTCCTCTGTGGACTTTCTGCTTCCATTATACCTATAGGGAAACCACCGGCATTTCCGTTGGTATAATTGACATGCTGCGATTTCTAAAACCGCAATGGTTTTTGAACTCGCAGAATGTCCGCTGTGCGTATATTTCCGCAGTTGTGGATGGGATTTGCAGTGACTGTAAAAAGCTGTGTTGTTTCCTCTGTGGCCAAACTGCTGCATTTATGCCATGTGGGGCCATGGCCTTAAAGAGATTCTTTTGTAGTGGGTGTAATACGCTCTTGAATGATTGTATCCATGGTCAGTAGGAGATGGGGGAAGATTTATTATGTCTTGTATGGCAGGCCTTTTGCACAAAAAACTATTACTTTTTTTTTGTTTCTCCGTCACTTCCCAGAAAAGATTTTCCATCATTTATACCAATTATAAGGTCAAGGGTGCTTCTCCTTTATGAGGAGGTGCAGCCTCCACTGTCTTGGAGCTATGAAGACTGGCTTGACTAATGCCTATCTTCATAAATCTACCCCATTAATTAGTAAGTCTCTTTACCCTTTTTTTTTTTTTCGGTTTATGGAATAAATATTTTTGTATTTCAACAATTTGGGCATTATTGAACGAGGGGAAACCTACAGTGTGTTTGCTTATTTTTATGTGTGATGTAGGGAAAGAGGAGTTATTTGAATTTTTTACGTTTGTGTGTTTTGTTTTGTGTTTTTTTATTGTTTTAAGTTTAGCTTTATTTTCAGACCCCCTTGGACCTTGAATCCTAGGGGTTCTGATTGCTCATACAATACAGTGCAATAGTAATGTATTGCAGTATATAGTAAAAACCAATGACTTCTATTACATGCTGCGTTTAGATGTGTGTAATAGAATTATAGTAATAACAGGCCTGGGAGCCTTCAATATTCATGTTACGATCTATATTGAGAGTGGGGGGGCCTGAAACTTTGCAGTTTTCACGCTGGTTTCTTAACCTCGCAATCGCTTAACACTTCCTGTTCTGTACAGATCTTTCATCAAAAGATAATTCTGTAACCCCTTTATTAAACAGTTATTGACGTTGTGACACCATCTTAACTTACTCTCTGAAAAAATTAAGTATGTCTGTTGGAGTGTATAGATGTCATAGTGATGGGGATACCATGCCCAGTACAAAGAGTGACTCTCGAATCATACACATCAGAAAATCAGGTTTTGGCTATTTCTCTTTAAAATAGGAGTAGATATGTATTTACCATTGTATGTATTATGTAATGTACAGGTTTTTAATGCAGTTTCTGCATTATAGAATATAATGGCAGATTCTCATCGCTGAGGGTCTGACCACAGATCTCCATATTTTCCCTACACAGTGACTCTCCCACTCACTGTCTGTACAGGGAGCTACAATACAGCTCCATTTGCTGGATACTGAATAATAGCCTTGTGGTACATATCATTATTGTATACAGTTTTTTTTTCCCTTTATTGCTGTGTCCCTATGTATAGAATAGTGTAGCCTACTACCTTGTCACAGCATAAGTCTTGCAACACTGTTGGTGAGATACTAAAGAGTACTGCACAGTGGAGTATCTTATGTCACTAGACTTTGTCAGTTTTCAGTATAGTATGGTTGTTTACTGTATTTTTGTTCACTTTGAATAACCCTTTTATATCTCACATTACTCCACCATTTCTGTTGTACAGATGGCTTGGCTTTTAATTTCCAAAGAAGAAGCTGACGAGTGTAATCTTATATTGGAGGTGACCGCTGGTGTTGGTGGACAAGAAGCAATGCTCTTCACTGCAGAGATATTTGATATGTATCAGCATTATGCCACGTATAAAAACTGGAGCTTTGACATACTGGAATATTTTCGGAGTGACTTAGGTTAATAATAATTTTTTCACTAACTAGAGGGTATATTGTCATGTGGCTTGGTTATGGCAATCAGTATTTTGTGTATTTTAGGAGGAGTCCGTCATGCAACAGCAAGTGTCAGTGGCTTTGATGCGTATAAACACCTGAAATATGAAGGCGGTGTGCATAGGGTTCAGAGAGTACCCAAGACTGAGAAACAAGGAAGAATTCATACAAGCACTATGACTGTTGCCATTTTGCCTCAACCAAGTGAGGTAAGGACTGTAAATCCAAAGTGGAGACTATACAAACGTTTAATTCAGGGATTCATAGCTGTCTGTCTTTTGGGTTTAGAGGTGAATGTTCTTTAAGGTGCAGTTAAAAAGTTTTAGGCAGGTATGGGAAAATGCTGCAGAGTAAGAATGGTTTTAAAATGTTAATAGTTTATTTGTATGAATGAACAAGAGAAAAATCATAAAAAAATAAATAAATAAATTTTGTGTGACCACCCATTACCTTCAAAACGGCATCAATTCTTCTAGATAAACTTGCACAAAGGTTTTGAAGGAGCTCAGAAGGAAGGCTGTTGCAGACATCTTGGAAAACTAACCACAGTTCTTTTGTGGATGTAGACTTGCTCAGATCCTTCTGTCTCTTCATGTAGTCGCAGACAGACTAGATAATATTGAGATCAGAGCTCTGTGAGGGCCATTTCATCACCTCCAGGACTCCTCCTCCAAAGGGTGGTCAGAACAGATATTGATCTGATTTAGAGTTCTTGACTTCATTAACTTTTAAATAACAAAAACTATTAACACTTCTATTTCTAAAAGCATTGTGCGGCATTTTTCCACTCCTACCTAAAACTTTTGCACAGTAATGTACATATTAGATGAAAGTCAATTTTGGCAGAACTGGCCAGCCAACAGCAAATGTTGTGGAAAGTAGTGTCAGAAATGTCTAATTTCAAAATTTCCAGTCCTTTTCTTCTCACTTGAGCTGTCACCATGGCCAAAGGGTGTGTGTGTGTGTGTGTTGGTGAGGGGTTGGTTGGACTAAAGCTGACTATGCACATAAAATATTTTTCTGTAGACCTTTGGCAGTTGCAGCTTCACCTGATGAAGTCTGCAGAGAATCTGAGGTCTGTGATGATCCTACACACAAGATTTACAGCAGATGCCACTAAAATAATCTAGGTCAGCCACTTATCTGCAGATACAGGTGCATCTCAATAAATTAGAATATCTTTGAAACATTTCTTTCAGTGATTAAATTATAAAAGTGACCTCCTATATTTTCTAGATTCTTTACACACAGAGTGTTCTGTTTCAAGTGTTTTATTTCTGTAAATGTTGATTATGGATTACAGGTATTGAAAACCAAAATCTATGAAAATTAGAATATTGTAAATGGTCCCTCAGTCTGGTTCAGTAGGACACACAATCATGGAAGACTGCTGTTTATGAATTGAATTACTGAAATTAATGTACATTTCAAAAATATTCTAATTTATTGAGATGCACCTGTACATATCTCAGATAACTGTTAAAGTATTTGGCCAGTTTAGACATCCCATTGCCTTGTGCATAGCATAGGGCTGGGCTACTATGACCTAAATCAGAATCCCGAATAGTTGGGTATTTTACCTGCATTACAATTTGACAATTATTTTTGACCACACCCCTTTTTTTATTAAAAAAACAAAACAACCCCCCCCCCCCCAGAGTGGATTATAATCAAGAGTGAAATGGGTTGCAGCCTGGGTCCCACGAAATGTAATTTCCAATTTGTCCCCATTATAATCTAACCTCGTAATCAAATCCAAAATCCACTAGCAGAGTATTACAAAATGTATTGATGCCACAAAGGCTGCCAGAAAATAAAATTTTACAAAAGTTTACAATTCTAAATATCAGTAGACAATATAGACCTGTTTAATTTCTTATGTGTACAGTAAGACCCCAATTCTCGTGACTGGTGGGGGTATTTTGCACCCCAGCTTTAATGGATGAGCGAGTCAGAAATGTGTGCCACCATTTCATTCAGCACACTGCACTTTTACATTGAATGTACTAAAGTATTGCAATGTACTGTGCTAGCAGTTTTCTCTAGTGTTCATGTCCCATACAGAGACTAAGTAAAATAAAGTATTTAAAGAAACAAACAAAAAACGGCCCTTGACCACTAGAAAAATATTTATTACTTTAAATAAAAAGTCTAAACTCTGCACAGTGGCTGGGCGGTGGTTTAATTTTGTATATTTCTGGTGATATGACATACATTTCACTTTGAAAAAAAAAAATGTATGTGTGTGTATGTATGTGTATATATATATATATATATATATATATATGTGTGTGTGTATGTGTTATATATATATATATATATATATATATATATATATATATAATTATATAATAAAGTTAGTATGTTATTTATGACTCTGACCTATCCACAGGATGGGTCATCAGTATCAAATCCATCTGACACCTGGACCCCACACCAGAACGCTGTACACTACATACATCTTTCTGTCTGTACAATGTAGTTTTGGGTGTGGAGAACTCCAGCTCTGCTCTCATTCCCTTGAATAGGAGCAGAGCTGGTTCTGGTACCAAGGAAGCTACATATCTTGCATGTGGTTGCGAAAGGGCAAAACAGCTGATGGTGTGTCATACCCAACAGATCTGATACTGATGGACTGTGGATAGGTTATCTCTGTCCATCTCTGCCAGGTCCTGGACAATTCCTGTAAGTAAGCCAAATGTTTACGGGGTATGAGGAAAAAGCCTGCATTATTGTCAGCATCATGAAAAAAAAATATTTCTCTTCTCTCCTTCCAGATTCATTTAGTTATCAATCCTAAGGATTTACGTATTGAAACCAAAAGAGCTAGTGGTGCTGGAGGACAACACGTAAATACTACAGATAGTGCAGTAAGGATTGTTCACATACCAACTGGTACGTTATCTATGTAATATTTTTGTTTGTTTGGTTCGCTCTCTTGTTCGAGTGGCAGTGCCTGGTACTGGAGCTCTGCCAAAATATTACCAGGCAAAAGCTGATTCACATGATAAAAGCTCTGCTGATTCAGTGGGGCTTACCAATCACACAAACACGGCTATCAAAAACTGACACCATCTTTCTGCGTTTATGCCTAGAATTACTGTTCATGTATCAGCCTTATTCACCAGCTTGACTGTATCTGAGTTCAGCATATTAGTTCAGCTAAGCTGCAGTTGGTCCGGAAAATGTGGCTGATACACGGACTGTATTTCCTGGCCCAAACACAGCTGTGTGAAGCCAGCCTTAGAAATAGTCACACACTTGGTTTAAAGAGGACCTTTCACCACCTCTAAGTCCAGCTCTTTACATCAATTAATATGTACTGTTCCACTGATTCTGGCACAGTTAGAATTTACAGTAATGGGATTCTTTCTATATTAACATTTTACAAAAATACTTGTCATGTCCCCAAAAAAGTAAGGATATTCACACATCCACTTTTGACAAACCGGTTCTGCGTCCAATGCTGAATGCTGGCTATATATGCCTTCAGTAGCTTGAAAAAAATAAGATGTGAATATGGCCAAGAGATAAGATATTGGTAGCTCTGGAATTGTGTGCACATGCAAGGCATATAGCTCCTTCCTTTGCAATCAGCATGTATGTGGAGTCCACTGGACTCCACCAGTGCAGGGAGTGAAATAGTCAATCAACGATCTAGACAGCAATATTAAGAAAACTGCCTTGCAAATCCAAAAACTGCATTGTGTAGATCTGTGTAATGAAAGGGTACAGATATAAAATTACAGAATGCACTAACTTTTGTCAGAGTTGCAACAGGGCAAGCAGAGACCTGGATGCCTAGAGAAAGCAGAACCCGTTCCTCTCCTGCTACTACAGTGCTGGCCAAAAGTATTGGCACCCCTGCAATTCTGTCAGATAATACTCAATCACAAATGCTTTGGTAATAATATCTTCATTTAATTTGTCTTCAATGGAAAACCACAAAAAGAATTGTCAAAAAGCCAAATTGGATATAATTCCACACCAAACATAAAAAGGGGGTGGACAAAAGTATTGGCACCCTTTGAAAAATCAGGTGATGCTTCTCTAATTTGTGTAATTAACAGCACCTGTTACTTACCTGTGGCACATAACAGGTGGTGGCAATAACTAAATCACACTTGCAGCCAGTTGAAATGGATTAAAGTTGACTCAACCTCTGTCCTGTGTCCTTGTGTGTACCACATTGAGCACGGAGAAAAGAAAGAAGACCAAAGAACTGTCTGAGGACTTGAGAAGCAAAATTGTGAGGAAGCATGAGCAATCTCAAGGCTACAAGTCCATCTCCAAAGACCTGAATGTTCCTGTGTCTACCGTGCGCAGTGTCATCAAGAAGTTTAAAGCCCATGGCACTGTGACTAACCTCCCTAGATGCGGACGGAAAAGAAAAATTGACGAGAGATTTCAACGAAAGATTGTGCGGATGGTGGCTAAAGAACCTCGACTAACATCCAAACAAGTTCTAGCTGCCCTGCAGTCCGAGGGTACAACAGTGTCAACCCGTACTATCCGTCGGCGTCTGAATGAAAAGGGACTCTGGTAGGATACCCAGGAAGACCCCACTTCTGACCCAGAGACATAAAAAAGCCAGGCTGGAGTTTGCCAAAACTTACCTGAGAAAGCCAAAAACTTTTTGGAAGAATGTTCTCTGGTCAGATGAGACAAAAGTAGAGCTTTTTGGGAAAAGGCATCAACATAGAGTTTACAGGAAAAAAAAAAAAAAGAGGCCTTCAAAGAAAAGAACACGGTCCCTACAGTCAAACATGGCGGAGGTTCCCTGATGTTTTGGGGTTGCTTTGCTGCCTCTGGCACTGGACTGCTTGACCGTGTGCATGGCATTATGAAGTCTGAAGACTACCAACAAATTTTGCAGCATAATGTTAGGGCCCAGTGTGAGAAAGCTGGGTCTCCCTCAGAGGTCATGGGTCTTCCAGCAGGACAATGACCCAAAACACACTTCAAAAAGCACTAGAAAATGGTTTGAGAGAAAGCACTGGAGACTTCTAAAGTGGCCAGCAATGAGTCCAGACCTGAATCCCATGGAACACCCGTGGAGAGATCTCAAAATGGCAGTTTGGAGAAGGCACCCTTCAAATCTCAGGGACCTGGAGAAATTTGCCAAAGAGGAATGGTCTAAAATTCCAGTAGTGCATTGTAAGAAACTCATTGATGGTTACCGGAAGCGGTTGTTCGCAGTTATTTTGTCTAAAGGTTGTGCTACCAAGTATTAGGCTGAGGGTGCCAATACTTTTGTCTGGCCCATTTTTGGAGTTTTGCGTAAAATGATCAATGATTTGACTTTTTTTTTCATTGCCAGCAAAATAAATGAAGATATTATTACCAAAGCATTTGTGATTGCAATCATTTTCTGGAAGAAAATGAGTATTCTCTGACGGAATTGCAGGGGGTGCCAATACTTTTGGCCAGCACTGTATTTTGCTGTGTGAACCTCGGTTTCTGGATTTGCTCAATGCTACCTGAAGACAGTGTGATCTCATAAAATCTTGAAAGTCTGACAAGAGCATGATGTTGGAGCCCCTCTGACAGTTTGAAGTTCCGTGTACAAGACCATAGTTTTGCTCTGTGCGCTGTTTTATTACTGACCTATTCTTTTCTATGGCCCCATAAACACAACCGATTTCTTCAAGGGGCTGTGAGCCCAGACACAAAACTCAGGACAAGTCCTATTCCTGTTTGTTTTGCAGTCTTGGCTCATTTATCTCAAGTGTGTGGGTCCATAGAGAACAAAGACAGCACATGGGTACCGAAAAACGAAAAAATATATAAGCACACAACCCAACTCATGAACTAATGTATGACTGTAGACACCGTCCTCCTGGGATTCCTGCTGCATGGACAGAAGCCTCCTCGGTTTGAGGTAAAGAAGTAACTCCACGTGTGAAAAAAATGGTGTCCAGCAGCCAGTTCAGCCAGATATAAATAAAATGTAACTTTTAATTCATAAACATATGCTAGACAGAAGCAAAGAGTTTTCTTACGCGTTTCGAGGATAAACTCCCCTTAGCCATAGCATAAAATCAAATGCCCCTGCTAGCATTTAAAAACACATACAATTCAAAAGGAACACCTGCACTGCATAATATAAATTGCTAATTAACTTAACTAATTCATTGTAAACAAAAGAAAGAAAAGAAGTAATTTGCATAAACTAATTCGTAAAAAACAAAAGAAATAGATTGCATTAACTAATTCATAGGATAACAAAAGAAATAAATTGCATCAACTGATTCATGGAAAACAAAAGAAGAAAAAAATAAATAAATTGCATTAACTAATTCATGGAGAACAAAAGACGGAAAAGAAAATAAACACTGCAAAAGCACAAAACCAAAAACGCCTATAACTTATAACTAATTGCCCATGACCATCATGCATAAACAGAGGAAATAAGGAAAAAAACGCTTAACTCATTTTAGCAAAGACATAAAAAACACACACAAACTGTCTGAATATCAATATCAAGTTGCGCTATATATAATAGATATATATATAGATAGAGATATATAGAGAGAGAGAGAGAGAGAGAGATATATATATATATATATATATATATATATATATATATATATATAGATCTATAGAGATATATATATATAGATATAGATCTATACAGTCATGGCCAAAAGTTTTGAGAATGATACAAATATTAATTTTTACAAAGTCTACTGCTTCAGTTTTTCTAATGGAAATTTGCATATACTCCAGAATGTTATAAAGAGTGATCAGCTTAACAGCAATTACTTGCAAAGTCAATATTTGCCTGGAAAATGAACTTTATTCCCCAAAACACATTTCAACATCATTGCAGCCCTGCCTTAAAAGGACCACCTAACATCGTTTCAGTGATTGCTCCATTAACACAGGTGTGGGTGTTGATGAGGACAGGGCTGGAGATCAGTCTGTCATGATTAAGTAAGAATGACACCACTGGACACTTTAAAAGGAGGCTGGTGCTTGCCATCATTGTTTCTCTTCTGTTAACCATGGTTATCTCTAAAGAAACACGTGCAGTCATCATTGCACTGCACAAAAATGGCCTAACTGGGAAGAGTATTGCAGCTAGAAAGATTGCACCTCAGTCAACAATCTATCGCATCATCAAGAACTTCAAGGAGAGAGGTTCCATTGGTGCCAAAAAGGCTCCAGGGAACCCAAGAAAGACCAGCAAGCGGCAGGACCGTCTCTTAAAAGTGTTTCAGCTGCGGGATCGGGCTACCAGCAGTGCAGAGCTTGCTGAGGAATGGCAGCAGACAGGTGTGAGTGCATCTGCACGCACTGTGAGGCGGAGACTCTTGGAGCAAGGCCTGGTCTCAAGGAGGGCAGCAAAGAAGCCACTTCTCTCCAGAAAAACCATCAGGGACAGACTGATATTCTGCAAAAGGTACAGGGAGTGGACTGCTGAGGACTGGGGGAAAGTCATTTTCTCTGATGAATCCCCTTTTCGATTGTTTGGAACATCTGGAAAACAGCTTATTCGGAGAAGAAGAGGTGAGCGCTACCACCAGTCTTGTCTCATGCCAACTGTAAAGCATCCTGAAACCATTCATGTGTGGGGTTGCTTCTCAGCCAAGGGAATCGGCTCTCTCACAGTCTTGCCTAAAAACACAGCCATGAATAAAGAATGGTACCAGAATGTCCTCCAAGAGCAACTTCTCCCAACCGTCCAAGAGCAGTTTGGCGCTCAACAATGCCTTTTCCAGCATGATGGAGCACCTTGCCATAAAGCAAAGGTGATAACTAAATGGCTCAGGGAACAAAACATAGAGATTTTGGGTCCATGGCCTGGAAACTCCCCAGATCTTAATCCCATTGAGAACTTGTGGTCAATCATCAAGAGACGGGTGGACAAACAAAAACCAACAAATTCAGACAAAATTAAAGCATTGATTCTGCAAGAATGGACTGCTATCAGTCAGGATTTGGTCCAGAAGTTGATTGAGAGCATGCCAGGGAGAATTGCAGAGGTCCTGAAGAAGAAGGGTCAACACTGCAAATATTGACTTGCTGCATTAACTCATTCTAACTGTCAATATAAGCTTCTGTTACTCATAATATGAATGCAATTATATTTCTGTATGTGATAAAAACATCTGACAAATACACATAAAAACCAGAGGGCAGCAGATCATGTGAAAATTATAATATTTGTGTCATTCTCAAAACTTTTGGCCATGACTGTAGTATAGATATATATATATATATATATATATATATATATATATATATATATATATATATATATAGCAACTAAATGTTATGCTAATCCAAGTTGATTAAAAAAACATGCTGGAAACTCATTTCAGCAAAGACATATACACATGTAAACTGTCTGAATATCAATATATATAGCAGCTAAATGTTATGCTGATCCAAGTAGGTGAAATAGTCTCATTTTATGCATTATCTATTTCAGTCTATCAACCTCTATATAGAAAAAAGAAAAAAAAAATGGGCAAGAAAGAGCCCAAAAGGATATTGGGACAAGAAAAAACCTATTTTACCCTTATCAAAAATAGCCATAAAAATTGCATCCCACCTGCGCTTATGCTGGAAGGTGGCAGACTAAGGGAGGAGTCTTATACATTATGAGAACAAATCTCATGACTAAAATATCAATAACCCTATGTAAGAGGGGGGAGGCTCCTTACATCCTGAAGCAGGTTTGTACTATATGTAATGAAAAGCCGATTTTAATAAAAAAGTCTGTCCTGTAATTCATGCCTGCAGGATGACGTGTACCCAATTGGAAAATCCAAAAAGCCTCCCTCCTAAAAAGCTTGCGCTTCCGATCTCCTCCTCTGAATGGTCTGGCTACCCGTTCTATAGCATTGAATGTAAAGGAGGATAAATTGCCCCGATGTATATTAGAAAAATGTCTTGATAAACCTGTCATTTTGGAGGGGTTATCACTGGTACTGCTATAGATGTGTTATCCTAATTTTTAGTGCTCGTGTTGTGCACCCCACATATTTGAGGTCGCAACTCGTACATGCTATCATATAGACAACATGATTCGAGTTGCAATTCAAAAAACTTTTTATTGGATAGGAGACATTGTTAGAAAAATTACTAAACGTCATAGATTTATTGACGTATTTACACACTTGACATTGTGGGCTCCCAGATTTGTGGAAACCCCTAGTGTGAAGCCATGTTATGGATTTAACTGATGATTTGTCCCAGTATAAAGTTGGTGATAAAAAATTACCCAGGGTGCGACCTCGCTTGGCCACAAAATTGCAACCTCCTTCCAAAATAGACATTAAGGCATTGTCTTGGGTTAAAATGGGCAAATTCCTTTTGATAACCTTAATCAACATCATTATATTCCCTACTATATGGAGTAGAGAAATACAACAATGTTTTATTCTCATGCCTTTTTGTATTATTCTGAACATTGTCAAGGATAATTTTTCTATCCTTTTCTTTAGCGTGTTTTTGTTTTTTGTGTTTTTTTTTTTTTTTGTTTTTTTTATTCTCTTTCTAATGACCAGTTAGGATAACCCCGATTCCGTAACCTTCCACATGTAACATCTACCTGAGAATTAAATGTATCCACTGTTGAACAGGCTCTCCTCATACGTATCATTTCCCCCAGTGGCATGGGTACCATCCGTGTGAGGTCTGTTTACATTTTCACAGACACGCCCAGGGCACACGTTCTTGTGCATGTAGCCTTAAAATGAGTGGTGGAGATCGCCAGCATGTTAATTTATTCTATTAGTATATGAGCTGAACATGTACTTGGAGACATAAAAAGGGTCAGCAATCAGGAGATTACAGGAAAGCAATATGGCAGCAGTTTGACAAGTCCTGTTCAATATAGTGACCTTTTGGGGTTTAATATGTTGAAGTAATTTGTTTGTGCCTTGGCTGAGCTATTAAGATTTTTTTTTTCCCTTTGTGTTACAGGTATAGTCACTGAATGTCAGCAAGAAAGGTCTCAAATCAAAAACAAAGAGACAGCCATGAAGGTTCTCCGTGCAAAGTTATACAACATGAAACTAGAAGAGCAGGTGAATAAGAGACAGAATGCAAGGAAAATCCAGGTAAAGGACCCCAGAAGTTTCACAGATGTTTTTGGCTTGCAATGACAATCCATTATGGTTTAAACAGAATAAAGAGCTAAATGACATTTCATGTCTGCATAGTAAACTTAAGGCTAGTAGTTGTTTGAGCAGAAGTCACTAATCTTTTGTAGGTCACAAGCTAATTTCAGAGAAATCTTGGAATACTACAAGAGATGGGTTTTTGACTAGCATTACAACATGCATGGAGCAAATAGTATTTAAATAGGCACCATCATCTCAACAGGCTTTGCATAAATGAACAGTAGAGGCGATTGTAAAAAAAAAAGTATCCTGTTATAGAAAAATGCCTCTTTCTGCTCTGCTACTAATACTTTCACTCTGAAAATCACTGCTATGTCTATCATGGGATGGCCTGCCGGTCACATGACTAAGGTTTACACATGTCTATGGAGAGGGTGGGGGGGAGAAGTGAGCAGCAAGTGCAGGAGATAAACAGAAGAAAACAGGTTTAGTCTGATAACGCTGAATAGAAGACTTTTATCACAACCAAAACACTTTATTCACATCAGGTCATGTCAGTCCTCTATATATGCATGGTCCTAGGGCTGTTTTTGAGTGAGAAAAATAGTAAGCAGATGAGGAATCTACTCCAAATATTCAAAAAGGAATGAAAACTGCAGATACAGCAAGTAGAGGTGGGAAAGTGCTAAATAATGCAAAGAAATATGGTGACCAGAAATAGTGTTACTTCTGATGTACTGACCCATAACAGTTTATAATGAAAACTCAGGTGAACTCACATGTAAGCTTTAAAGTTGCCACATGATGCGCAAATGCCAATTGATGGGGAACACTCATGCAGTATCTGATAGATGCTCAAAATTTAAAGAGATATGTCATGATGCCAAATTACATAAAAAGACAAAATGCTCTGAAGTAGTAATATTGTTAAAGGGGTTTTCAGACCCAGAATGGTGTAAAATTTTTAAAAAGTTATGCACCAGAACCAGGGAGGCATTGAAACAAGAGCAGCAGGGGATGTTTTCTCTTGCCTATTAATGGATTAAAAGAGCTCAAGTTGATGAAGATGGTGAAAAGCCCTTGTTTAAGGTTGAGGCCACATGTTGCGAAATTGCTATGTATTTTGTTGCAGATTTTGCTGCAGTTTTTTTAGGCAAAGCCATGAGTGCCTTCAAAAGTAATTGGACATATAAAGTAAGCTCTTATATTTCTCCCTCCCTTCTGTTAAATTCACTCCTGGATTACACTCAAAAAAAAAAAAAAAAAGCAATAAAATCTGCAACAACAAAAGAGACAGTTTTTCTGCAATGTTAGCCCTCAGCCTAAGATTGTTTTTAGGAGATATAACGCGGAGTGTATAGTTCATTATAAGGTGTTATTTCTGAAACAATTCCTTGGTAGCATGCTGTAGTGTATGTAATTGATGCTTGTGTTGCATGCTTGAGCTGTAGATTCTCATACTGTCAATGGCTTTCTCTAGGTTGGGACAAAAGGAAGGTCAGAAAAAATTCGAACATACAACTACCCTCAGGATCGTGTTACAGACCATCGGATTGGTATGTCTGTTCACAACATCGATGGATTCCTTTTGGGTGATGAACTTTTAGATGAGATGATTCAGACTCTTAGTGAATTTTCGGACTATGAGTCCCTCCTGGAAATGATTGAAAGCGGGAACATTTGGAAATAAAGGTGCTGTATTTCTAAGGCTCCTGTTGTATATTTTTAAGTCTGATTTCCATGAGGTACATGGAAATAACATACCTGGTTTTAGGTTGGAAGGATAAGTCTAATCGGTTAGTATTGCATCCCAAAATGTTTGTTTAGGGCGAAGAATTTTTTTTCCTGAACTAGTAATAGTTGTAATGGTGTAAAGCTTCACTTTTCACTTGTAACAATTTCATTGGTTGGCTACTGGTTGGTAATAGTTGGTGTTAAGAAACTGTAACATTAAAAAGAGCAGTTTTGTCAAAACCTTATAGTGAAGGGAACCTTCTTAGGATACATTTCGAAATAAGCCAGCAGTTCAAATGTATGGCCAAACAAAACATTACCCTCTGATAATAAAAGGAGACCATACATGTAAAAAGGATTGCCATTAGAATTGGTTCCGGCATTAAAATATTAATGATCCAGCTTTAGAGGATCAATTTGGCATTTTTATTTTTAAAATCCGTTCACCTGTTTAAAAGATACAGAACATTATATGTAACTTAGCTCTTATCCCCCAAGTGGATGGGAACCTTTTGTTTTTCTCATACAAAATAGTAAGTTATCGCCCACTTGGGGAATAAGAGCTAATTTACATATAATGTTACAGGGGCCGTATCTTTTGAACGGATACACATTTTAAGAATAAAAATGCCAAATTGATCAGGAGTACAGAGAGCATTAAATGATGCATTTAGTATTTTTACTTGGTGATGGATCCACTTTGAAGGGGTTTCTGGCCCCAAATGCATTTTTCACACTGAGCAGGCTGCTTCTGCTCTCTATCCACTGTTATAGCTTCTGACGCCCAGAGATCTGTCTGCTTTCTCTGTGTCAGACCCCCACTGATCAGGTGGTGATGACCTATTCTGTGGATAGGAGGCCCAACTCCTGGAACCAACTGGAGAGTTACATGCCCTTTTTTGTTTACCAGACACAGTGCAACACATTTTGTAGTGGCTGTACTTGATCTTGCCCCTTAGTCCTATTCACGTGAATGGGACTGCTCTGCGGTACTGGGCATAGCCATCACGAAATAAAGTTGTATGTGGTAAACAATAGAGATCTAGAGTGCCCCCTTCAATCTGAAGGAAAAGCAATAGGAGAAAATCCATTTTATTTAGTATAGCAGCGACAAGTTAGACATCAGTGATACCCTGTTTGTATGTGGTGACAGCTGGTGCCAGTCAGAGAGTCTCAAATTGTGGCATGTGAATGACTGGCATCAGCTTGAAGAGGTCACCACTGAAACCTGTAATTGGCAGCAGCAGTCACCTCACACAAACTGGAGGAGGACCTGTACACAGCAATCACTGCTGAAAACTGAGAGCCAGGAAGAGGCAGGATACACTTTTATTTTAATGGCTGCTTTTGCTGTACTTCTAAAAGGGTTTTTCCATCTCCAGGACACTATGAAGTACCTCAGTAGATACAGACATTGCCTTTACCATGAGAGATTATTTGTTATAATTACTAGAAATCTATTATAATGCAGATCAAATAATATGCACGGTAAATGTATATTACATTACACAGGTTTGGAGAGATATATAACTTCCACGCTGCTAGGACTGACAATGGACTTGCAGTAAATTTTCTTTATTTTTCTATGTAAACACACACACAGTCCTAGCCTTTATCAGCAAATTGCAGTTAGCAGGAGATAACCGCTTTGAGAGCAAGCGTGATCCAAGAACTCAGCCCCCCTCCTCTCCAGAGGGCAGTGAGTCACATCATCAGACCTGAGATCAGATTACAGTCTGGGTTCCTTGATAACTTTGTGTAAACAATGGGAGGAATAAGTTCACATAGGCAAATGAAGCAACATTTCTAAAGCAATGTATTTAGGAAAATTCTTGAATTTACATAAGCTAGAAGTTTGGATAGGATCTTTGAGATGGGAATATCCCTTTTAAGCTTTAGAGAGTTGTTCATGGACATGGTTACACATAGCAATGGTCAGTAATGAACCTTGCAATGTATTTCTCATTGGTGGCTGTTTAAAAGAACTTTTCTTTGCAGGTCAGTTGTTTCTGCTGAATGAACTCTGCAAGTCTCTGCCCAGACAAGTGTAGTAGAGCCATTATCAGGACTGTCAAAAATAATCTTACTCCAAAATTCATGCAGTTAACTGTATTTGCGTACAGCCCACTGCAACATCCCTTACATGGTCTCTGCAACACTAGTCTCAATATGGACTTACGCTAGGTTCACACTAGCATTGTGGTCTCCATCGTTCAGGTCTGCGAAAATAGTGGTTACACTTGGACCCCATTGACTATAATGTGGTCCGCCAGTTTCAAACTGGAAGCGATATTTGGCGATGATTTTTTTTTTTTTTTTTTGCGTCACGTTGGATCTGTTGACTCTACCGCACATGTGAACTCACTTCTTTTGAGCAGCAGAGATATGGCTGGGTTATAAGCTACAATAACCACACTTGCTTTCACTAGCTGCAATGTAAGTAATGTAGCACAGCAAACTTTGGGGTGCAAAACGTGTTTTCTGATCAAAGTCACATCGTAGCCCAAGCCATATATAACATCTAGTTGTTCTGTTTATTTCTCTTACTTACATAGCACCAACATATTCTGCAGAGCTTTACAGACATTGTCATCACTTATTGCCATAACCTACTGTCACAGGGTTTTTTTTGCTCAACCTGACCTTGAACCAGTAAGATTTTCTATTCCAGTGCTATGCATATGCGAATTCCAATAATCTGTCATTACTGTGGACTCTGGAAAAAGTCACTATTGGAATACACACACTTGCACACTCTCTTGATTCACACTATGGCTCCATGTGTTAGCCATGTTTTTAACACATGTCTATGTATTAACGCAGGTCTGTGCAGGGAGGTGTGAATCAAGAAGTCCTATTCCTGTCCATTTTCCTGCCTGGGCTGACTGCTGGAAATGAATGGGTCCATGGAGAGCATGGATATCATCCATGTGCCATCCTTGCTGTTTTCCAGTGGACCCTACGATGCTCATGTTTGTGTGTATGTAACCTAAGGTAGCAGTCCTGAGCTTTCGGGTATTTTATAATCTACCCAGGCCCCCTGCTGGGGCTTACATTACTACTAGAGGCCTTCAGCCTGTAAATGGGAATGACCATCTGCCACATGAGTACCAGACTTTTGGGTAATTTTTTGGTGATCCAGTATGGGGTGCAGAGATAGATTTATTCTACCGTACATCTATACACATACTGTACATTGTATTGTGGATGGAGCTGTGCTTTCTTCGGCACTGCTTTAGCCCCTTCAGTCAGCTGATCGGTAGGAGTGCTGGGAGTCCTATGAGATATTGGGTACCTACACCTCCATATTGTGAGTCATGAACGATCACTCCACCACTGTATCCTTTCCATCTAAATGCTCTCCTGATCATTGGGTTCCTGTTACCGGGTAAAGCTGTTTGCTAGAGATCACCTCTCCTGCAGAAACTCCTATTTCACTCTGTAATCAAACGTTACACAGAGCCTATTAAAATCAATGTGTGGTCTGGCCAATTGTAGGGGTTCCCTTTATGATAAGCATGTTGTAATGGAGTTTATGTGGGAGGAATTATGTAAAAGCAATAGAATGGATATAGACCTTTTTAAGCAAGAGCCCATGGAAATATATATCCTTGCAATGTGGTACAATCTCATGTGAGTTCACATGGCAGACTCAGATTCAATATATGAGCTGTGTTTGTTGGTACTTTGGGATCTGTTCTGTGATAATTGTGAAACCTTACACATGTGATAATATGTAGATATGCAATGTTTTGTTATAGGCAGGGCAGTAGAGTCCATAGGCCAAACCACTGTCTGCCTCCTCCTATTTTTCCAAAGCCTGACTGATCCCTTCATATATGGCTGACAGCCATGATCAGTCAGAAGCAGTAATCTTTAATATTCAGTACAGACCAAAAGTTTGGACACACCTTCTCATTCCAAGAGTTTTCTGTATTTTCATGACTATAAAAATTGCAGATTCACACTGAAGGCATCAAAACTATGAATTAACACGTGGAATTATGTACTTAACAAAAAAAAAGTGTGAAACAACTGAAAATATGTCTTATATTCTAGGTTCTTCAAAGTAGCCACCTTTTGTTTTGATTACTTTGCACACTCTTGGCATTCTCTTGATGAGCTTCAAGAGGTAGTCACCTGAAATGGTCTTCCAACAGTCTTGAAGGAGTTCCCAGAGATGCTTAGCACTTGTCGGCCCTTTTGCCTTCACTCTGCGGTCCAGCTCACCCCAAACCATCTGGATTGGGTTCAGGTCTGGTGACTGTGGAGGAAAGGTCATCTGGCGTAGCACCCCATCACTCTCCTTCTTGGTCAAATAGCCCTTACACAGTCTGGAGGTGTGTTTGGGGTCATTGTCCTGTTGAAAAATAAATCATGGTCCAACTAAACGCAAACCGGATGGAATAGCATGCCGCTGCAAGATGCTGTGGTAACCATGCTGGTTCAGTATTCCTTCAATTTTGAATAAATCCCCAACAGTGTCACCAGCAAAGCACCATCACACCACCTCCTCCATGCTTCACGGTGGGAACCAGGCATGTAGAGTCCATTCGTTCACCTTTTCTGCGTCGCACAGACACGGTGGTTGGAACCAAAGATCTCAAATTTGGACTCATCAGACCAAAGCACAGATTTCCACAGGTCTAATGTCCATTCCTTGTGTTCTTTAGCCCAAACAAGTCTGTTCTGCTTGTTGCCTGTCCTTAGCAGTGGTTTCCTAGAAGCTATTTTACCATGAAGGCCTGCTGCACACAGTCTCCTCCTAACAGTTGTTGTCGAGATGTTTCTGCTGCTAGAACTCTGTGTGGCATTGACCTGGTCTCTAATCTGAGCTGCTGTTAACCTGCCATTTCTGAGGCTGGTGACTCGGATGAACTTATCCTCCGCAGCAGAGGTGACTCTTGGTCTTCCTTTGCTGGGGCAGTCCTCATGTGAGCTAGTTTCTTTGTAGCGCTTGATGGTTTTGGCCACTGCACTTGGGGACACTTTCAAAGTTTTCCCAATTTTTCGGAATGACTGACCTTCATTTCTTAAAGTAATGATGGCCACTCGTTTTTCTTTACTTAGCTGCTTTTTTTTCTTGCCATAATACAAATTCTAACACTCCATTCAGTAGGACTATCAGCTGTGTATCCACCTGACTTCTGAACAACACAACTGATGGTCCCAACCCCATTTATAAGGCAAGAAATCCCACTTATTAAACCTGACAGGGCACACCTGTGAAGTGAAAACCATTTCAGGTGACTACCTCTTGAAGCTCATCAAGAGAATGCCAAGAGTGTGCAAAGCAGTAATCAAAGCAAAAGGTGGCTACTTTGAAGAACCTAGAATATAAGACATATTTTCAGTTGTTTCACACTTTTTTTGTTAAGTATATAATTCCACATGTGTTAATTCATAGTTTTGATGCCTTCAGTGTGAATCTGCAATTTTTATAGTCATGAAAATACAGAAAACTCTTGGAATGAGAAGGTGTGTCCAAACTTTTGGTCTGTACTGTATATTATAAAGCTAGTGATTAGAATTTCTATGAAAGTTAATATGCAATATGAATCTATTCAGTATGAATAATTGCATAATATAACTGAAAATAATTCTTCTGACTCTACAGTTCTGCTTATGTTAAGATGGCATACAATATTGTACCATACTTTAATGTGCATGTGTGATCATTATGTGTGTTGTGCAGCATGTGTTATACATGTGGGCTGTGAATTTGCTAATCTATCACAGTTGAAATCTGCAGTAAAGCGCAGCTTTATAAGGAAATACAAGGTCTATTAAAGGGGATTTTCTAATTGTGAGAACCCCTTTAAATGCATAGGTCTGTTCTCGAGGTAAAAAAGAAAAAAAAATCATATATAATAAATAACCATTGAGGTGCCTCTGACAGTGGAGACTAATACATAGTAGTAGCAGTAGTGGTAGTGTCTGGATCATCATTGGGCGGGAGCTTCTTAAAGACACCATGAAATAAAATCCAGGAATCTTATAGAATATTGCATACTGTGTTGCAGTATGTTGTACGAGCCATCAGATTCCCTTGGAGGTCTAAAAATAAAAGTTTAAAAAGGTTCAAATATTGAAATCGCCCCTTTTTCACCTAGAATATACTGTGTATATATAATAGGTATTTCCCAAAAATGCACAATCTATTAAAACATTTGTCCCTATGGTGATCATTAAAGAGGTCACAAAAAATCAAAATGACCTGTTTGTGATCAAAACTTCATAAATCCTCAAAACAGTATAAGAACTATAGACTTGTCCTGAAAAAATGAGCCCTTACACAGTTCTAGACATAGGGACGTAAAAAAGAAAATTACACGTGTGAAAGTACAGCGATGCAAAGAAATTTTTGTGCTTTTTAAAGCTTTAGGGTGGGTTCACCATTGAATATCCGTTGAGTGTCCATTAAAAAAAAAAAAAAAAAAAAAGGCACATATCGTAACAGACATTAACGGACACTAACTGATGCTAATGTGTCCATTTTTTTTAACTGATCCATTTAATGGGCATATTAGCATCAGTTAGTGTCTGTTTTTATACTGTCCGTTTTTTTTGTTTCTGCTTTCTGAGCATGCTTAGAAAAAAAAACGGACCCTTGTCCATTACCCATAGACTTTAATGTAAAAAAATAATGCTTGATGTCCATCATGAAACCATTTTTTTTTCAAGTGCACAAAAGTCCTGCATGTCAGATTTTTTTTGTCCACAAAAAAAAAAAAAACGACATGTGACGGATTTGCTGTATAAGACACCAGATAAAATCCCATTGAAATTTTAACGTATTTGTGACTGTTCTGCTAGTGTCCGTTGCTAAAAATCTTATAATTGACAATAGCAACGGACACTACTGATGGTCACCAGCGGTAGTGTGAACGACCCCTTAAAAATTTTTAACAATTGCCATAATTTTTTTCTAGTTTCCCAGTACATTGTGCAGAATAAATAGTAAGTACAAGCCCAAATACAACTGTATGAACTAAACATGGTTTTTGACTTTAGGAAAGCAAAAAGTTAACTAACGTGAAAATGAAAAATGGCCGCACTAGGAATGGGTTAATATAATAAATGGTGTAGGATTTATTTAGAATATTCTATTACTTCTCCCAATTCTGGGCTGCCTTTTAGTGACTGGACAGGAAGCAGAGGAAGTTTTTCCTCCTTATGTACAGTTTGGCGCTTGTTGGGTGAAGTTTGTGTCACAAGATGATAATGATAAAAAAAAAATGAGCGCTACACTGTCAGTGAGGAGTTCTTTTTTTGGTGGTCGGCAGCTCAGCCTCTCCCACGGTCCATACTTCTCTATTCTCCTAAAGCTTAAGTTGCCCGCTTATGAATGAACTAGTCATTGCGCCCGCGGCTCTGGTACACTATAATAGCCTGTTCACATCTGCGTTCGCTTTCCGTACAGGCGAGTCCGCTTGCGGACCCCCCCCGAAAGGAAACCTATACGCAGAGAGAAGCGGTTTACATCAGGAAACCTGTGGACCCCATAGACCAGGGGTTGGCAACCTATGGCACGCGTGCCACTCTTGGCACGCGAGGCTTATTCCCCTGGCACGGCAGCGGACTCCTCACCCAGCAGTTTCGATCGGACCAAACACGGCCAAAACGAAACTGCTATTATTATACTGTGGGGTCTCTTCATACCCCCGAGTATAATAAGCGGAGCCCCCGGGGAGGTGACAAACATAAAAAAAACGTTACTCACGATTCCACACTCCGCAGCTGCTGTATACTCTTCAGGAGCTTCTGCTTGAAGTCAGCTGACCGGGCCTCAGGGGTCGCGTCTGCGTCTGACGTCATTACGCATAATGACACGACGTGACCCCTGAGACTCAATGAGCGGTCGCTGACTACAGGCAGAAGCGCCCGAAGATACAGAGCGGCTGCGGAGCGTGGAATGGTGAGTACATTGTTTTTTATGTTTCATCACCTCTCTTTGCCCTCCACTTATTATACTCTGTGGTCTGAAGAGACCCCACAGTATAATAATAGCTAGTGAGTGTGCAGGGGCCACTATAGAGCATAATACCGTGTGCAGGGGCCACTATAGAGCATAATACCGTGTGCAGGGGCCACTATAGAGCATAATACCGTGTGCAGGGACCACTATGGGACATATACCGTGTGCAGGGGCCGCTATGGAGCATAATATCGTGTGCAGGGGCCGCTATGGGACATATTGCTGTGTGCAGGGGCAGCTATGGGACAAATACCGTGTGCAGAGGCCACTATGGAGCATAATACCGTGTGCAGGGGCCACTATGGAGCATAATACCGTGTGCAGGGGCCACTATGGAGCATAATACCGTGTGCAGGGGCCGCTATGGGACACATTTACCACTAATTGGGGGCTGTACATGGACTTTCATTGCTTCTAAGCAGAAAGTACAGGAGCGTCCCAGGAAATAGCAGTAAACGCATGTGTCCTAAAGCATCTGGTGGCAGCACTTCTGTGTTATGGTTTGTGGTATAGGACTTTAGTTTAGGGGTCGTCACACTTACAATTATTGACCGGCACTCCGAGTACCTCATCTTTGATTTTTTTTTATTAAAATCGGCACGCCGAACAAAAAAGGTTGCCTACCCCTGCCATAGACTATAATGGGGTCCGTGTGGTTTCCGCTTGGTCTCCCCACGAAACATGCGGAGAGAAAAGTGCTGCAAGCAGGACTTTCCTTTGCGGGAACCTTTGCGTATAGGCTTCCGTTAAGGGGGTGGGGGGCTCCTCAAGCGGACTCCCTGTACGGAAAGCGAACGCAGATGTGAAACGGCCCTAACATGGCGGCCTGCGTGTCTACTCCAGCGGGTGTGTCTGCTGATGGCTACGTGCTTCTCATCCGCCAATGAGAACCGCGACCTGCTTGGGCGCCAGACGCTTTCTGATTGGTTAGCTGAGGACCGGAAGCGACCCTTCATTGGATAGAGCTTTTGGTCGCGAAATTTAAACACTTTTTAAGTTGCTTCAGCAGCTGGCGCCTTTTAACTGACAGAGGCAGTGACCTGAGCACCTGTGTGCTGAGCGCGGGCACGGAGTACTGGAGTGGGCTCGGCGGGATTAGTTTTAATAGGATATAGGTTTTATTACAGATGTTGATTGATGATCTGCGGAGAATAGCACAGCCTGAGGTCTGAGAGAGGAATCCAGGACGGGAGCTCAGGGAATCGGTAAGTGTGTAGTTCATCTGGGCTCAATTCTTGTGTATTAATCCAGAAGTGGATCGTCATCATTATGGAGCGTTCTATCTGGTGGTATATAATGTCCAATGTATAACTATATACGATCTAGTACGTGGCGGTACTATAGTGGAGGAGGGGGGCTAATGTAGGAAAAGTCATTTGTGTCCGGATTCTTCTATGCCCTTCATAGAATAACTTTATAACCTCTTCAGGCAGTGTGTACAACCCTGTAACCTTATCCTATGCCTGCCTGGACCGAAACTGTATAAGGGAAGGTTATACATATTAGCCGGCACCCGCCAAAAAAAAATAACCTTCCGAGCCCCCCTCCATTTTGTGTTGGGAGGAATGTAATCTATACTGGCCCGTGTAATGGAGGAGCTGGGCTCTTGTGGTGTCTGTGATATGTCTGATGTGAGCAGGACTCTCGGACAAAAGTAAATTTAGGCGGACTGAAAATGGCGCTAGTTGGGGGAGGGGGTGTCTGCTTCTTCTGGTACTTGAGGTTGTGCCGTGTACTTATATGGTGTATAGGTCACTATAACGTTATGGTGTGTGTGTGTGTATATATGTAGATATATATAAAGATAGATAGATGTTGTATTTAAACATTGCCAGCATCACTTAATATCTGAGGCACTAGCATTCAATATGTTACCTCAAAATATTCTGGGTTGTGTGTGTATGTATATGTGTAGATAGATAGACAGACAGACAGATAGATCTTGTATTATATATATAAATTTCATTAAATCATAAGTTATACTGTGTATTTTTAATATTTACTTTGGTCAAGAATCCTGCCACAGAATGGCTCCTTATTTTTAGACCCTTGATATACCTATCTTGGCAGTTTTTAGGGGTCACTATAATTGGATGTGACTTGGAGAAGTAAAATATACTAGTTTTATTCAACATTTGTTGAAAATTTTGGTGTTCGGTAGAGAAGTGTCTAACATGCTGTACCACCTGCTAAAGCCCCATTTTGATATTTCATGTCAGCCATTTTGACTTACTAATATGGTTATACTTACTGCAGCACTCTATGACTCTTCCCACTGGGTCTACTGTATAGGGTTAGGTTTCTTAATTCTGGCACACTTTATGGTCACCCCTCCTCCCATGCAGCATACAGGTCCTCTTCTGGTTTTTTTAACCATTTAGGGGGACATTTCCCATTCCAGTAATTTTGACAGTAAAAATAAAGCTTTATGCCCACAGGCTCCCCGTGACTCCATATTCCAGAGCAGTAGGTATGGTGCCTCGATATAGAACTGCAATATAGGGAGCAGCTCTGTAATAAAAAATTCAAAGGGTATGCCACAGTTTGTGTTGAGATTCACACAGAATGCTAAAAAAAATACTTCTATATGAAAATGGAGGCATTTGAGGAACATGTTGGCTCTGAATAGGGATCCATGCACACCGATCATATGGATTGTCATTGTGCTAGCTGTGTCTTTTTACAGCTAGCACAGTGACCTGTTCTGTGGTCCCATACATGTCCATGTCTCGTCTGTACATGGAGCCATGAGCGTGGGAGAAAACTCAGGATACCTCTCCATTTTGTGGCCCAGGCTCACTGACCTGTTATGCATGCACATTCATGTGTATTTAAACTAAGTTGTATAGAGTCATAATACAGAAGTGTAAAACTGCTGTTTCTGAATCTTCGAGAGCGTTTTCTTATTTGTTGGGAGATCCAGAGGTCTGGTTATCATCTTATGCCTTGGTTGAAAACTGGGTTTATGACCGCATATGGATGAGATTTGTAAAAAATCTAATTGACACCTGTTATTGTATGTTAGTTGCCAGCAAGGTTTTTGGTGGCTATCTTTCTACAAGTACCACCCATTTGTTCCCAGACTAAGGTCACCTTCACACAACCAAGTTTCAGCCGTTAATCTTGGTCCATCTGAATTTACCGGCCTGCACCCCAGGCCTCCCAGCGACGTAATGTCCCATACCAATTACAGTACAAGACAGTATGTTGCTTGAAGGAAGGGACTTCTATCAGCACAGGCAACTATACTGCTAGGAGTCCCCCTCTCGACACAAAGTGCAGACTGGTAAATCCAGCCAACGCATGGACAGTATTTCACAGCTGAAAGTTGGTCCTTTGATTGTGTCCTAAAAGGGTCAAATAGATTTCTTAGTTTTGATATAACTTGCATACTTTCAGGTAATTTAGGCTGGTATGTATATACATGGATTCCCCCTCCCAGCTTTATATTTTGAATCAATTTAAAGTATTTCTGAATTAAACATTTGCTTCTATTTGTTTTACAGGTCTCTTTCTAGTACTGTCACGTAACTTTAAAGATGAAGTGTGGATTTAAGACTCCCACCAAGTTATCACCATCAAAGATAAAACCAGAAGCAAGCCCAAGCAAGCTTGAGCCTGAATCTGGCAAAGGGCAGGAACTCTCCCCGAAAGCAGGATATTCGGACACCAGTATAGAACGTTTGTCTCCTAGTAGAGTTAGCATTCATGAAGACCGACCTGTCAATAACAAGGAAAATCTTCTGCGTAGGCTTAGTGCTGTGGAAACTAATGACTTGGAATGCAGCCCTCTTCAGGACAGTGGTTATTCGTCAGTACTGCTCAATGACTCCCAGAGCCAAGATGAGGAGGATTTTGGCACTAGCGTTACATCCATACCTTTATTTGAGACACCAAAGCAGCAGGTCTCACAGGAACAAATTGTGGCAGTCCATTCAAGTACCATCCAACTTCCAGTGCTGCGTTTTGAGGAGGCTGTCTGTTCTACTTTAAAGAAAAATTGCAAAAGAAGTCCAAAGGTTGACTGGAACACCATTGAAGAAGTAGTTTCCCGTGAATATTTTGGCCTTGATAAGCTTATAGGCAAAAAAATGGGACTAGAAAGAATGGACATTCTCGGGGAGTTTTTCCAGAGGGACTTTAAGCATCTGCTCAGCAAAATCTTAAGACACCTTAGCGCAATTGATCTAATCAAGTAAGAATTATGTTGTTTTTTTTTTTTCTTTTCCCCTCTGTGAGAGCAATTGCCAGTATTGCAGTTTCCAGAATTGTGTGTGGTTATCTTTTCTTAAAGGATATCGAACATCAGCAAAATCACTTCTAAACCTCTTGTATGCTTATTGTATGGTCTGTTTTGGTATGGTGAACATGCTTTTTTGTGTCACTCCCTTTAGGCAAAGGTCACATGGGACAGGTCCACTATGGGATGTCCTTAGCAGACCATGCTACGGCAAAAAAAAACATAATCCACTGGTTTTCACTGCACCAATAAATTGACCCTGGAATAGAGTAGGCCTGGGTTTCAACTTTGTACTGCAAGGGTTGAAAAACATGGCCTATTATGGCACCAATAAATTGTTTTCAACCAGTGATATCTTTGCTTGTCACAGTCTGGATTGGGATTTTTATATCGTATATATTATACAGCTTCCTATAAATATCCTAATCCTGACTGTTTTCAACCAGTAATATCTCTGGAAATAATTCAGATAGCGCTGCAGAATCTCTTCTTTCATATGATACCAAAAACTTTGTATATTTTATAATGTCCAAGATATTACTGTTTTTTTTTATATAACTGTAATTTTATTGAAAAATTTTTCATTAACAAGGAATAAAGAAAAAACAAAAAAACAATAATAATCAAACAAACAGGAAGCATTGAGGTAAATAGAGGCTATCTGCCTCCTCCCCCTTAAGCAATATGCATTTAAATTAAGCAGTGAACAAGGGAGGGGGGAATGGAGGGGTTAAGAAGACAAGGGTAGGACCAAAGGGAAGGGGGGGGGAGGGAAGGAGAGGACTAGAGATCAGAGACCCTGTAATGTACAATACATGTCCCAGGGTGCCCAAATAGCCCCAAAGGCTTCCCGTGAATTATGTAGGCCAGCAGTCAGGTATTCAAGACTCCTCACATCCTTCATTCTAGCCACAAGCTCAAGACTAGATGGGGGACTCACCTTCTTCCAGTTTCTAGCTATGAGAGTTTTAGCTGCAGTACAAAGATGCAAGAAAAGCCTGGATGACTTATTGCTCAGGTGTCTGGGGGGAAGGTTCAGGAGATAAAGAAGAGGGTCAAGAGGAACCTCTTGCAAAAAGAGAGCAGTCGTCAGAGTCCTGACCTCCCTCCAAAAACCGAGGATGAGAGGGCACGTCCAAAAGATATGGTGCAGGGTACCCACCGCAGCTCCACAGCGCCAGCACCATGGGGGAACTAATGGGTTTAAAGTATGAAGGAGAGCCGGAGTATGATACCAATGCATCAACAGCTTATACTGCGTTTCCCTAAACGTAATGCACTGACATGATTTCTGGGCCCGAGACCATACAATCCGCCACTGTTCCTGGGAGATGGGTTTACCCACCGCCTCCTCCCATTTAAGCATATAGCGATGATTAACAGGAGAGCCTGTAGTTTGTGAGTTAAGAAGTTGGTAAATAGAGGATATAAAGCCCCTAGTGGACGTGCCTGCACGGCAAATCTTTTCAAAAGCGGTGGGGAGTGACACCTTAAGAGACCCATGGAGGGAGCGGACAAAGTGAACCACCTGCAAGTAATGGAACCATTCAGTACTTGGCAGGTTTTGATTAGCTGTAAGATAAGCAAAGGACCTGAGTTCCAAGGTTCCAGGGTCAACCATATCAGCAATCCGGTAAAGGCCAGCTTCAGACCACACTTTAGTCATGGCAGAAGTCAGGCTCTCTGGGAGAAGGGGGTTGTATAGTATGGAGACCATAGATGAGCGCGGGGACATCAGGGAGAATCTAGCACAACAGGTAGACCAGATAGATCTAGTAAACCGAATGGGGCCCAACAGGTACGAGGCAGGGGGGGTGGGGGGGGAGCTGACCCACAGAAGCGCGTTAGGATGCATGGGTGCCAGCCATAGCTTCTCTACCTGCACCCATCTGGTGTATGCTGGCATAGCCGCCCAGAATGGGATATGGCGTAAGTGGGCCGCCCAGTAATAATGTAACAGATGTGGGACAGCCATACCCCCAGACCCCCTATCCGCCAGCATAACAGATCTAGGTATTCGGTGTCGTTTTGCTTTCCAGATAAACTGGAAGATAGCTTTCTGTAGGTTCCGTAATTCTCCCCGAGGTATCGCGACTGGGAGAGTCTCGAAAAAATACAGTAGCTTCGGGAGGAGAGTCATCTTGACCGCAGCAATTCTCCCCAAAAGGGAGATAGGCAAGGGTTGCCATTTGTCCAATAGGGCTCTTAGCTCACAAAACAACCGCGGGTAGTTTGCCGAGTAGAGGGTCGCATAGGAAGTGGATATATGGACTCCCAGGTAGCGGATAGAGGACTCCCGCCACTGGAAATCGTAATTACTGCGGAGGAGAAGGAGAAGGTCCCGTGGGATGTTAAGTGGGAGTGCCTCAGTCTTCGCGGGGTTCACCTTATACCCTGAGAGATCACCATAGGTCTCTAGCGAGCGCAGCACGTTTGGAAGGGTAGTATGAGGGGAGGTGAGAGTGAGGAGTACATCGTCCGCAAAGAGAGATATCTTAAATTCCTTATCTTGGACCATGATGCCCTTGATATTAGGGTCTCGCCTAATCTTGGCCGCTAGCGGTTCAATGCAGAGGGCAAATATGATGGGTGACAGGGGGCAACCCTGCCTAGTGCCATTTCGAATAGGGAAGAAGGGCGAAGATGCATGGGGAAGCTTAATTGCTGCTGAGGGTAAGGAGTAAAGGGCCTGGATAGCTGTGAGAAAAGGTCCCGTAAGCCCGAACGCCTTAAGCGTAGTATGCATAAACGACCAATTTATGCGGTCAAAAGCCTTTTCAGCGTCCAGGCTCAAGAGAAGGGCCGGGGTAGAATAATGATTGGCCACCTCCACCAAATCCACAGTCCTCCTGGTGTTGTCACCACCCTGACGACAGGGGATGAATCCCACCTGGTCCTTATGGACAAGCAGAGGGAGCCAAGCATTCAGTCTATTGGCTAAGAGTTTGGTGAAAAGTTTCAGGTCCGTGTTCAGCAAAGCAATCGGTCGGTAGTTAGCACAATCCTGCAAGTCCTTACCCGGTTTAGGGACCAATGTGAGTAGTGAAGAGAGCATAGTCGGGGGTATAGGGGAACCTGAAAGGAAGGAATTGAAGAGGGACAATAGATGAGCAGAGAGTTCACCCTGGAAAACCTTATAATAATTGTAAGTGAACCCATCTGGGCCTGGGGCTTTCCCATTTGGGAGGTCCCTCAGGACCCCTTCTAGGTCCTCCCTGGTGATGGGGGTGTTCAGGGAGGTTAGGGCCTCAGGAGGAAGGCGTGGGAGACAACAATCCTTTAAATAGTCTTCCAGTAGTGTTGAGTCATCCCCAGGGAGTAGTGCTCGTGGGGGGGGGTAAGTCATACAGCTTAGAGTAGTAAGAGTGGAACGCCAGCGCCACAGCATCAGGGTGATGTTGAAGAGTACCCGCGGGGTCACGGACAGAGTGTGGTGTGGAAGAGGCCCGATGATCCCTGAGGGTTCCTGCCAAGAGGGTATGAGATTTATTACCTCGTTCAAAAAACCGCTGACGGGTATAAAGGAGAAGTCGTTCCACATGGCGGGTCTCCAAATCACGGAGGTCCGCCCGGGCCAGGACCAAACGGCGAAGAACCCCCAGGGATGGATGCGCTGCCAAAGTCGTCGTAAGGGACCGAATACGGGCTTGGAGAAGCTGTTCCTGGGCCTGTCTGTCCCTTTTAAGCCTAGAAGCCAATGCGATACAGCATCCTCTCATGACCGCCTTATGGGCTTCCCAGAGAATGGCAAGAGAGTCTACCGAGCCTAAGTTGTCCCTAAAATAATCTATCAAGTGTGTGCGCAGGGTCTCGAGGGAGGTCGGCGAATTGAGCAGTGTTTCGTTAAGACGCCAATGACATTGGCGAGTAGGCACTGGAGTCGTAGATAAGGTAACCACGACTGGGGCATGATCAGACCAGGTGAGAGGGCCAATGTTCGTGTCCCTAAGCAAACGAAGAGCGGGAGCATTTCCAAAGAAGTAGTCAATGCGGGTGTGAGTGTTATGAGGGTGAGAAAAGAAGGTGTAGGAGCGCGCCGTAGGATTGTCCACTCGCCAAAGGTCATACAAAGAGTGGGCGCGGATCAGCCTGCGGAACTCCCTTGCAAGTTGGGCCAACCTATGGGGGGTTGGGCCCTGGGGTAACGCCAGACGATCCGCCCGTTCAGAGAAGACCATGTTAAAGTCTCCCCCCACCAGCCAAGCTGATGGTGGGAGAGCGCGCAGACGGGAGAATACCCGGCGCAAGAACGGGATCTGTGCTGAATTGGGGGCATAGACATTGCATAAAACAATCGGGGCACCATAAAGGAGCCCCTCCAAGATAACAAACCGGCCACCTGGGTCTATGTGGGAAGTCGTCACTGTAATTGGGCAGGATCGAGAAAGAAGGATAGCCACCCCAGCTCTGCGTCGATTGTGGAAGGCTGAAAAAGCTACGGGAAAATAATGCTTTGCGAAGGCAAAAGTACCAGCGCGGTCAAAATGAGTCTCCTGAAGAAACGCCACATCCGCTCGTAAGGAGCGGAGTTCTCTAAGGACATGGCGCCTTTTAATGTTGGAACCCAGGCCCTTGACATTAATTGTCACGCACCTAACCATTGGGACCCAGGATTGGAGGACAGTGGCGGATTGCAATAAGCTCACCCATCTCACATGACGCTGGCAAGTTTCCCTCGGAGAGGCAAAAGGGCAATCCACAAACAGGAACCCAAAGTCGAGGCAGGGTCTCTAGATCAGGGAGGGGGGGGGAAAGAGAGGGAGGGAGGGAGGCAAAAGACATCATAAATGACAAAGTAAAAATAAAAACAGTTAAACAATACTTTGTGGGCGAGGCTAAGTCACTCGCCTGGGGACCAATGAGGGCAGCCAGAGGTCCAATCAGGATCAATGGCCGCACAGTCCAAGTATCCCCTTAGGGGGGAGAGCGTGGACAGGAGGTCGGAGGGGAGGCGGTGGATCCCCAACCACCAGTAAAAAGAAGGAAGGAAGGGGAGTCACCGGAACCCCACCCCGCCCCACTCCGCTAAAACAATCCAATAATAAGCATAATAGATGAGACCCGTAGACCTAAAAAAGAAAAAAAAAGAAGCAAACATAACATTAAGGCATGCAGATTCCAAAGCACCACCGAGAAAAGGGAGAACGTCTCAAGGGGGGGCAGCCTCCTCAGGGATCAGTCTCCAGCCGGGGCCTCCGAGTGGTCACCACCGCGGAGGATGCATGACGTCGTCTGGGCTCCAATCGTTGCCAAACCGGTGGTGGGGGAGGGGGTGGAGAGAATAGCTCCCAGTCTGTTAAATCCGGCAGGGGAACATCCAATAGGTCACAGAAGAGAGGCAAATCCGCAAAGGAGCGAAGCGTAGCGGAGCGACCATCCCTACGAGCAATGAGAGCAAACGGAAATCCCCACCGGTAAGGAATTTGGTGCTCCTGAAGAATCTGGAGGAGGGGTCGGAGATGGCGGCGTTTCTGGAGGGTGATTAGCGACAGATCCTGATAGAATTGTAGTGGAGCTCCCTGAAACTCGAAGTCTTTGAGTTTGCGCACTTTGCTCATTATAGCCTCTTTAAGGGTGAAGTCGTGGAGGCAGCAGATGACATCACGGGGTGTGGCGGAAGATCCTCTGGGTCGAAGGGCTCGATGTGCCCTATCAAACTTAATTTTGTGGGACGGGGGCTCCTGCAGTATAGTGTTGAAGACAGCCTCCAGCAGAACAGGCAGATCCTCAGATTGGTCAGCCTCTGGGAGTCCCTTGATGCGTATATTGTTGCGCCGGCCCCTGTTGTCAAGATCCTCCAAGTGGCGTTGCATGTCCCGTATAGCTGAACCCTGTTCAGTGGTAGTATCATGCAGTGAGGCAACATAGTCCCTGGTAGTGTCATGGTCATTCTCCAGCGTGTCCATTCGGTTAGCAATGGAGTGTAAATCAGTGCGGAGGGTAGCAATTTCAGATCGGAAGGACGCTGTGATTTCCGCAACCATACTTTTAAGGTCTTGTTTAGTAGGAAGTTGAGGAAGAAGGTCCGCCATGGATGATGGTGCTGAAGATGGGCCTGGAATGCAGCTCTGGGGGTGCAGGACTGGAGGGGGGGAGGCATAATCCTTGGGAGTGTGGGGCGGAGGAGCCCCTACGCCAGCGCCTTCCACCGCGCCATCCCCCCTGAGCTATGGAGGGGAGGGGCGATGGGGGAAGATAGTAGATGGGGGGCCACAGAGACCAGCTCTGTGGCCACAGGCTGCAACTCATCAGCGGTGTAGGAGGGAGCAGAGCCACTGACCTCAGAACTCCTTGAGAAGCTGGAGACATCCGGGGTCCTCTCATGCCGCTCTGCCAGGAGTGCTGGTGAAGCAGAATGTAGTTGCTGGGACATCCCAGGGTGAGGAGACTGTGGGAGCACTCGTGCTGGGGAAACTCTGGGTTGCCCAGGCGCCGACAGGGATCTCTGTTGAAGCGGCGCTCCGCTGGCTGACAGGGGGAGCGTGGGAGGAGAGAAGCTGCGCTGCGATCCCTGTGCCTGGAGAGCGGAGGAAATCCAAGATGGCCGCCCCGCAGCAGCCTGGCCCGGTAGAGAAGGCCGCTGGGCCAGAAAGGCGTCCAGGGTGGCCCCCCCAGACCTCTCCACAGGCGCTGGGGTGCCCGGGGCCACCTTCCTCGGTAAGCGCTTGCCCATACTGCGCCTGCTGAGGGGTCCACGGGTCTCAATAGCGAGCGGAGGAGCGGAGAAGGACCTGCGCGCGTGCTACTCCATGCGCGTCCAGGCCACGCCCCCAGATATTACTGTTTAATGTGACTTCATTTTCTCTACATGTTACACGGCCTCTTACTCCCCTACAAGGCAACATTCAGTGAGAGGCAGAAACAGCTCTCAATACAGAAACCAGGGAAAGAGTAAAAATGCAGCATTTCTTAGAAAGGAGTCAAATGGGTTAATACAGTATATTATAAAATGTATTGATGACAGAAATACTGCCAGAAAACCAAACTGTCTGAAAGTGTTTTTTTTTATTTATTTTTTTTTTTCTTGAGGTTTCCAACATTTCTAAAAGTTGTTATAGCATGGTAAATATACGTATTTCACAATAGAATATGGTAAGAAAGCTGGTGCCACCATACACACCATTAGATTACTCATGAAATAGCTGGCCAATCCCACAAATATCAGGGCTGTGGTATTGGTATCCTTTGTAAATGTAGAGGAATCGGATGTTTGGCCAGACTCCAACACCTTTTATAAATGGCTGACAGCCTTGCTCCTCTTAGTCACACATAAAAGCAAGTGATTGTGATGATGCAAAGAGGAACAAACCACAAAGTGAGGCTTCAATACCCCCCCCCCCCCCAAGATAGAAGAGTCATGGCCATCACATAAGCCTGGGTGATTATGGCCTAAATCAAAATCTCGATTAGTTGGGCATTTTGCCTCTACTACGATAATGGATAATTACTTTAGGTCACACCCCCTAGGGTGGATTATAATAAGAGCACCTGATTATACAGTTGGTCACTGTTGTGGGGAATGAAAGTCAACTGGAGGTGTGTAGTGGGTGAAACTCGCAAGAGTAGTCTCCCGATTCTCCCAGCGGTTCCGTTTGAGCTGAACACATCCAAACCGAAACTGCTATTATACTCAGGGGTGGTGACCAAACACAATAATAATACATTTTATTTATATAACGCCAACATATTCCGCAGCACTGTACAACTTGTAGGGTTCAAGTACTGACAAAAAATATATTAGAAAGAAATAGTCAATTCACACACTGGGACTGAGGGCCCTGCTCGCAAGAGCTTACAATCTATCAGGTAGAGGGGCTGACACAAGAGGTATGGTATTACTCACCTTCCCTGGCGTCTTGCACGGATCCCTGTCGTCTTTTGGCCTCTTCCAGCCCCCTGCATGACATCTGGGACCACTGAGGCCTATGATTGGGGTCATGACGCAGTCTGACCACTGAGGTTCCTGGCGTCATTCAGGACAGAAAAGGACAAGGACCCACTTGTTCATAAACTCTGTTTACTCGCTCCCTAGTGGCCTCTGCTTTTGGAATTTGAAGAATCCCCAGAGTATAATAGCAGTTTCAGTTCATTAATGTTCGGTCCCAATGAAGCCAGTGGAAGAAACTCTCGAATATTCAGGAGACAAATCTTATGAGGCTTGCCCAATTCTTTCCTCCAGTGGACTCCTGTGCCCTACAATAGTAAATAACCGGTGGCGTGTGGTGTGGTCAGTTAATCAGGTTGGCATTCAGTTTTGGTTGTTATGTGATTAATTGCCCGGCCCTACGTTTAGATCGTGCCAAACAAAATCAATGCAGAAAGATGGAAAGTGCTCATAAAAACCTTCAATCTGTTTGAGAAAAGGAAGAAATGGTCGATCAGTTTTATTTAGGGGCCTTGGCTTCATAAGATATAATGGATAACACTTCTAACTTTCCTGAATTTCTATGATGGTACATCTTGCAATAATCTGTGCATACAATTAAGGCTAGGTTCACATCTGCGTTGGAGACTCTGCCGCATAAGCTGCCAAAAATCGGCAGAGAGAAAAGTCCTGTACGGAGGGTTTTTCTCTCTGCCAGTTTCAGTATAAAAACGACAGATACCCGGCAGATCCCATTATAGTGTATAGGGACCACGGGTAACTACTTCTTTATCGGTCCGGCTGTTCGTCATTCAGGTCCCCCGGCGGACCTGAACGATTCTAGAATATTGTATAATAATAATTTTGTTTTGAAGTCAGTCGGTAACTTTTTTCCGACTCCACCCAAAACTGACTTTGTTGCCACAGTCCTGACAAGTATCGCAGGATTCACAGACGTTAATCATTAAATGGCTGGCTTAACTGTCCTTACTAGTGTTAACTTCATTTGGTTTTATTTTAGTGTCATTATGGTGAGCACAACATGGAGGAAGATCTTGCAGAGGGACAACTGGGCTTTCAGTCTTTATAAGCAGTGCCATAAAGAAATTTGCGTGAGTATTTGAGTTCTTTATATTGTTTCAGTACATGCCTCCTTCATCTAGGAGTGTGTTCACACAGAAGTTTTTCACACTGATTCCATCATGGTAAAACTACTTAGATCTAACCCCCACCAGGTATTTTTGGATTGGGGGGTGGGGGGGAGTTGGCGAGGTTCACATAATTAAATTGGTAACTTTTCTCTCTCCTTCCAGCTTTTTAAAAAGCTACATCTCCTCCTATTGTGCTGACTTTCTCTTTCCTTGATGAGTAAACATCTAAAACATAGTTTTTAATAATACTAATCCTTTAATAGTCCCACCATGGGGAAATTGAATGACTGACTTAAAAAAATTATATTCATGAAACTCAAATTTCTTAGTATAGAAACTAGTGATAAAAACACGTGAGTGCATGAATTCATACATGAGAGAGGCTATTGTACTCAGCCAGTCCAATACAATAGTGGTTTTGGGAGGTGAAAACGGGGACCTTATCTAATAAGGAACAAACTAGTCCCTTTTGGTCATCTAACTTATATCGACCTCCCCACTATATTTGCAATAACGGCTGGCTAGGTAAGTTTACTATTGGCAACGTAGCCACAATACTGTTACAGCTTGCCTCAGGGAAAACCCCCACAACAAATCAGAGGGGCAATTCAGTGACTTCTGTCATGTTTGTTATCCTTCTGACTGAAACGTTGCGCATGAAGGATTTTTTTTCTTCAATTACAAAAACTTTTGTAAACACAGGTGTGTTTTTTGTGTTTACATTGAAGTAAATGGGAACTTGTGCCAGATATGGAGGTGGCTCTGTCTGGATCTCTCACTAATTCTCTAAAGAGCTATTGCTCTCATTCTATGACTGGTGAGAGCAATAGACATCTATAACTGTGGTGTGAACATCCCCACATTTCTGCTATCTCTATATACAGTGTTACAAGGAAGGCTGTCAATCACTGAGTAGGATGCTCACTCTTACCAATGCAATCTACTGAAAGGCACAAATTGTGCTCTTTATAATACCATAAGCCATATTCAATGCTGTTGTAAAGATCCTTGCTTTGGTTTGCATGTTCTGTACGTCCTGATTATATCACTATATTGCTGATATGAACCAAAAAATGTCTCTTATTATGCTTAACAGGATAGAGCAGTAAGGAGGACAGAACATACTGCTACCCGAGACTCTTCTCTCTTCAGAATACCCCTTTCCTCAGTTCAGAAAGTAGCCAGTGCTGCTTGCTGTGTTTCCAAGAAGAAAAGTAGCAAAAAGAACAAGCCATCTTCACATAGTCGTCACTCGGAGTTTAGTGAGGTAGGATTTCTGGAATACATACGCATGTAACAAACTTGTCTTCTCTCAACCACTTTTTGTGTCGCTTTCGAGCTGTACTTGTCTGAGCTCTCCAGTTGTGTTCTTCACATCATCAAAAGTTACTTCAATGATAAACTTGTGTTGCCTGCATGTTATTAGAAATGTTACATCTGTTGAAGTGAAACATTGCAGTCTGTCTACTACGATGGAATTTTTGTGTTTGTGACTTAGGTTTTACGAGCTTAACAGTGGTTTGCACTACGGTACCACTGCTACAGGTAGGGCTGAAGATCTTTTAGTGTACTCGATTTCTATATAGGTTAAGGCTGAGGCCCCACATTGTGGAAAAGCAGCTCTCTCTATCTAATTGTTTTTGCAAATAGAAGTAAACTTTTTTGCAGAGTTTTAAAATTTAACAATCTTAATGGTGGTGGTCTATTAAATAAATCTGTTGCTTATTTCCTATTCTATATATCATAAGGGTCTGATGGAAGAGAAAACCCCCATATCATGAGAACGCTCGGTCCATGTTATCATAATTGATGGATTTGCTGGCAGTCAGACCCCCACCAATCAGTCACTTGTTCCCTATCCTACAGATTAGGGGGTAATTTTAATTCTTGGATAAAAGCAAGATAACTGTTTAAGGAGTTCTACCAAATGTTTTATACTTTGAATTTACATTATTTCCCATTTAACAACACCATTATTTTTCTTGATAGGTTGGAAAAACCTTAACTAATGACCAACGCCTTAAAGTGTGTAGAAACTGTGGTTCTCCTGCCAAGTATGACTCCTACCAACACAGAGCTATTTGCACTAGAGAAAGTTGTCAGCTGGACTTCTGCACACTCTGCAACTGTCGATATCATTTTTCCAAAGACTGTGCAACCAGCAAAGCTCAAAATCACAAATACTTATCCGAACCGCTTCCAGGCAGTAAAAAGAGCAAACAGAATTTACGAAGGTTATAACTTTTAAGGAAACGGACTGATCCAATATTCCTTGTGTGACTCACAAACGCAAATCTTTTTATTTCAAAGAGCAAAAGTATGGTTTTATCCTATTTTGTAAAAGGGACGCTCAAAGAAAACATTAGATATTGATTGACAAATACTATTGTAATGTATTTTCAGGTGTATAACCTTAATCAATTTTTTTCCTTCTGTCCATCCTGTAAGGTGTCCAGAAACTCATACATGTTAGATGAGAGTCCTGTAAGCTTTCTGGTAACCAGATGAATAGACATTGGACAGAGGGTTGCTTGGCTGTTTCCAGTCAATTACCATTTTAAAGAGTGTTCTCTACAATACCAAGTGCTGCTTCTCCCAGATTAAATTTTTTTTTTTTTTTTTTATAATGGTGATTGTATTCAGTTCCCTAAAACTTATTTTTTGGGAATAGTATAAATGTAACTCTTAAAAATTTCTGGTTTTAAAGGATTTTTTGCGTGTCAAAATTAATTTTTAAGTAATAGGGACGCAAACACTTTTATTTAATCTTTATTTTTCAGTGTTTTATTGTAACAAAAAATTCCATTTTTATATCCCAGTGTCTGAAATGTGAAGACTTTTTGAAGTTTGGCAAAGTTATTTTTAAGGTTTGCGTTGAGATTTAGTGATTTTTTTTTTAATTTTTTTTTATTTTTTTTTGTTAATGGATTAATAAAATCTGCTTTGTAAATACCTGTAAATATTTGAATGTCATGTTCTCATATGTATATATTTACGTGTGCAATATTTTAAATTTGCACTATGCAAAATAAATTATTACAAATATATCTCTGAATCATTCTTTTCTTTTAAAAAAAAATTATTAGAAATTACCCTAATAGAATTATTTTTTTTATTAAAATTTAAAACATGGAAAATTGATGGAAATGGTTTCAGCATGTTACAATTATGGCCATACTGTAACTGTTCACGTCTCTCATTTCTTGCTAGACTTTTCAACACCACAATGTGTTTTTGTCTGTTCACACACGTCTAGCTGAATTTTGCAACCGAAAAATTCCTACACGCACAGCTGTTTTATCTGCTAGTTTCAGTTTTAAAATGACAGGACCCCATTATAGTCAATGGGGCCCTTCGGGCTCAGTGTGTAACCACTATTTTAGCGGTCCGCCTTTCTGTTGTTCTGGTCCATTGGAGGGTCAGAACAGCAGTTAGCCGATGCTAGTGTGGACTTGGTGTAAACTGTGGGGATCACCTAGTACTTCCTTGAGTTAGAAATCCTGATGCACAGACAAACTGGGCTGGTTCACAGATGCAAAATCAACTGTAGAAATGGAGGGCATCCATCACTGAGGAATAAAATCAATAGTTTTATATTAACCCCTTTAGGACACAGCCCAAAAGTGCGTTAAGGACCAGGCCTCATTTTTCAAATCTGACATGTCACTTTATTTGGTAATAACTTTGTGACGCTTTAAGTTATCAAAGTGATTCTGAGATTGTTTTTTCGTGAGACATTGTACTTCATGTCAGTGGTAAATTTTGGTTGATAAGTTTTGTCTTTGATTATGAAAAAATAGGAGATTTGGTAAAAATTTTGAAAAAAATGCAGTTTTCAAACTTTGAAATTGCATGCCTTTCATATAGAAAGTAATACTACCCAAATTTCTTCATAAATATAATTTATCATGCCGCCTCTTTATGTTGCAATCAAATTTTAATCACCCTTTCATTTTTTTTAGATATTATAAGGCTTACAAGTCAAGCAGTAATTTTCCAAATTTTCAAGAATATTTCCAAAACACATTTTTCAAGGGACCAGCTCAGTTCTGAAGGGGCCTTGAAAGGCCTCTCTAATAGAAACCCCCATAAATCACACCATTCTCAAAACTGCACTCCTGAAAGAATTCAAAACAGCATTTAGAAAGTTTCTTAACCCTTTCAGCATTCTGCAGCAATTAAAACAAAATGGAGGTCAAATTTACACTTTTCAATTTTTGTCACTAATATATTCATTTAGCACTAGAATTTACACATTTCCTAGGGTTTAAAAGAGAAAATACATTCCACAATCTGTAATGCACTTTGTCCCGAGTATGAAATTATCCCACATGAGGATGTAAACTGATGTATGGGCACACGGTAGGGTAAAGAACGGAAGCAGCGCTAATGGGATTTTGGAGGGCAAATTTTGCTGGAATCTGTTTCAGGCACCATGTTGCATTTGGAGAGCCCCTGAAGTACCAGAACAGTAGAATCCCCCCCAAAATGACCCCATTTTGGAAACTATACCCCTTAAGGAATTAATCAAGGGGTATAGTGAGCACTTTGACCCTACAGGAGTTTCACAGAATTGGGCCAGGAAAAGGGAAAGCGACATTTTTTTCTATAAAATGTTGCTTTAACCCCAATTTTTGCATTTCCACAAGGGGTTAAAAGAAAAAAATGCACCCCACAATTTGTTAAGCATTTTCTCCCAAGTACAGAAATACCCCACATGTGGATGTAAAGTGATGTATGGGCACACTATAAGGTCCAGAACGGAAGGAGCGCTATTGGGTTTTTGGAAGGCAGATTTTGCTGGAATCTGTTTCAGGCACCATGTTGCATTTGGAGAGCCCCTGAAGTGCCAGAACAGTAGAATCCCCCCAAAATGACCCCATTTTGGAAACTACACCCCTCAAGGAATTTATCAAGGGGTATAGTGAGCACTTTGACTCTACAGGTGTTTCACAGATTTTTTTACCATTGAGATGTGAAAATGAAAAATTACTTTTTTTACAATAAAATGTCACTTTAGCCCCACATTTTTCATCTTCACAAGGGGTTAAAGGAGAAATTGCACCACACATTTTGCTACACAATTTCTCCAGAACATGACAATACCCCACATGTGCTGGTACCCTGATGTACGGGCACACGGCAGCACTCAGAACAGACGGAGCGCTAATTGGATTTTGGAGGTTAGATTATTCTAGAACAGTTTTCAGGCACCATGTTCCATTTGCAGACCCCCCAAGGTGCCAAAACTGGAAACCCCCAAAATGTGACCCCATTTTGGAAACTACACCCCTCAAGGAATTAATCAAGGGGTATAGTGAGCACTTGGACCCTACAGGAGTTTCACAAAATTTTTAACCATTGGGATATGAAAATGAAAAATTAATTTTTTTGCAATAAAATGTCACTTTAGCTCCAAATTTTTCATCTTCGCAAGGGGTTAAAGGAGAAAAAGCATCCACTATTTGTTAAGCAATTTCTCCCAACTAAAGAAATGCCCCACATGCGGGTGTAAACTGCTGTATGGTCACAAAGTGGGAGAGAACAATATTTGGAGGGCAGATTTTGCTATAATAGGATTTAGTGACCATGTCACATTTGCAGAGGCCTTGAAGTGCCAAAACAGTGGAAACCCCCAAAATGTGACCCCAATTTGGAAACTAGATCCCTCAAGGAATTTATCAAGGGGTATAGTGAACACTTGGACCCTACAGGAGTTTCACAAAATTTTTAACCATTGGGATATGAAAATGAAAAATAAATTTTTTTTGCAATAAAATGTCACTTTAGCTTCAAATTTTTCATCTTCGCAAGGGGTTAAAGGAGAAAAAGCATCCACTATTTGTTAAGCAATTTCTCCCAACTAAAGAAATGCCCCACATGCGGGTGTAAACTGCTGTATGGTCACACAGTGAGAGAGAACAATATTTAGAGGACAGATTTTGCTGTAATAGTTTTCAGGTACAATGTCGCTTGTGCTGAGCCCCTGAAGTGCCAGAATAGTGGAAGCCCCCAACAAATGACTTCAGTGTTAAATTACACCCCTTAAAAAATTTATCAAGTTGTATAGCAAACATTTGGACGCCACTTGTATGACATTAATTTATTTTCCAGAAATTACTGCATAACAGGATGAAAGTACATGACTGTATAAGGAGGTGATATTCCATGGAAAATAAATTCTAAAATTAATAATCCATAGAAGTGTGGTACAACCTAAAGCACTCCTTCATGCACAGGCCAGGTTTTTCGGGGCAGGTGTCACATTGATAAATGGTGTCTTTCCTTATTCCTCTTTTGTAGCACACTCTGCACTTTTTTTGCAGTTTGGGGGATTTGACTGGGAAAATGTTGCCCTGGTACAATACGGGAACCTTCCGTTCCAGAAGTACTGGGGCCTGGCACTTCTAGGTCCCCAAATATCAGGGTCTTGATAATTGCCTCCTGAAACTCAAGGAAGGTTCCTGTCTGGCCTGCACATCGTGATAGCATGTAAGCATTATACATTGCCATCTGCACGATGTGCACGACCAGCTTTTTGTACCACACTCTTGTTTTCCGCATGGCACTGTATGGCTTTAGGACTTGATCAGATAGATCAACCCCTCCCATGTATTTATTGTATGCCAAGATGCAGTCTGGCTTGGGGGCAGTTGTACTGGTGCCACGCAGAGGCACAGGGGTGCTGCCGCTGCCATGAATTGTGGTCAGTACAAGGACATCCCTCTTGTCCTTATACTTGACCAGCAGCATATTTTCATTGCAGACGGCCCTACTCTGACCCCTTCTGAGGGGCTGTGCAATATGTGCCCTAGGGAGGCCTCTTTGATTTTTGCGCACTGTCCCACAAGCTGCAGTTCCTCTGGAACTGAGGCACCTAAAGAGTGGGATGCTGGTGTAAAAGTTATCCACGTATAGATGATAACCTTGGTCCAGCAGTGGGTGCAGCAAGTCCCACACTATTTTCCCACTAACTCCTAGGATTGGGGGGCATTCTGGGGGCTCAATCCTTGTGTCCCTTCCTTCATACACCCTAAATTTATAGGTGTACCCTGAGCTGCTCTCGCACAGTTTATACATTTTAATGCCATACCGTGCCCTCTTACTGGGCAAGTATTGGCGGAATTTTAGCCTCCCTTTGAAACTGATCAGAGACTCATCAATTGCAATGTTCTGATCAGGGATGTAGGACTCTGCAAATTTGGCACTAAAGTGGTCAATGACTGGCCTGACTTTGTATAGGCGGTCAAAATTTGGGGCATCTCGGGGCGGGCACTGTGCATTGTTGTTATAGTGAATGAATTTCAGGATCATTTCAAAGTGTGTCCTGGTCATGGCCATTCGATAGATTGGAGTATTATACAAGATGTCTGTACTCCAATACTGTCAAATTGTAGGTTTCTTCACTATGCCCATATGCAGAATAAGACCCCAGAAAATCTTCATCTCTGCTGCATTTACTGGGGTCCAGTTCTGGGACCTGGCATATGAAGAGGTGGCATTTTGTTCCATAAATTGTTGGGCATATAGATTAGTTTGGACCACCATAAAATCTATAAAGTCATCAGAGAAAAAGATTTTGAAAAATTCATTTTCTCTGAAGCCTGCAGTCTCATTTTGTATTCCTGACCTGCCCACAAAGTCAGGAAGCTGAGGCTCATAATTTTCTGGGGGCGGGGTCCATATGGGCTCTGCAGCTTCGGAAACTACCTCAGCAATAGTTCTGGGGCGCCTCCTTTGGGGTTGCTCATCACTGGATGAGGAGGAGGATGAAGAGGAAAAATATAGGAATGGGGCATTTTCCTCTTCTCCCTCGCTGGTGGTATCAGTTTCAGAGGCCAGTAAGGCATACGCCTCTTCTACTGAATACCTTCTTTCGGACGATTGGGATTGTTGGGACATTTTCGTGTTTGCGGTGTTTTACATGAGTATATAAAACTTTTATTTTTTGAAACTTTATTTATTGAAACTTGAAAGTGTGAGGTGTATGTTGTGCTTTAACACGTGTATAGATGTAAAGATGTGAAAATAAAAGACCTAAAATTGAACTATATATATATATATATATATATATATATATATATATATATAGGAGACTTCTATCTATATATATAGCAACTAAATCTAACAACTATTAGAAAAAACCTGCGCCAGAAAAAATGAGCACAGATGTGATCAGTAACGTATATTTGTCACTGACCAGCACTCAGTGGCGGCAGGACCTGCACAAAAAAAAGGTTTGTGCAATAAAAAAAAACCTTCTGCTTCTTCTAGCTAAAATTGAACTATATAATTAAATATAGGAGACTTCTATCTATATATATAGCAACTAAATCTAACAACTATTAGAAAAAACCTGCGCCAAAAAAAATGAGCACAGATGTGATCAGTAACGTATATTTGTCACTGACCAGCGGTCAGTGGCGGCAGGACCTGCACAAAAAAAAAGGCTTGTGCAATAAAAAAAAAAAGCTTCTGCTTCTTCTAGCTAAAATTGAACTATATATATATATATATAGGAGACTTCTATCTATATATATAGCAACTAATTCTGAATACTCTGAAAAAAAAACCTGCGCCAGAAAAAAATGAGCACAGATGTGATCAGTAACGTATATTTGTCACTGACCAGCGCTCAGTGGCGGCAGGACCTGCACAAAAAAAAGGCTTGTGCAATAAAAAAAAAAAACCTTCTGCTTCTTCTAGCTAAAATTGAACTATATATATAGGAGACTTCTATCTATATATATATAGCAACTAAATCTAACAACTATTAGAAAAAACCTGCGCCAAAAAAAAACTTGAGCACTGATCAAATTGGCGCTTAGTGGCGATCCCAGGAAAAAAAAAAAAAAAAAAGAAAACCGCAAAAAAAGAGCTTTCCTAAAAAAAGGGCTGTTGGTAAATGGTTAATTACCAGCAGCTAGCAAGGTGGGGGGAGGCTCTGCACTGATTGAAGGTGGAGGGATTTGGGAGAGTGGCAGAGGAGGGTGGAGGGCTGGCACAGGGGGGTGGAGGGTGGAGGGCTGGAAGAGGTGGGTGGAGGGTGTTGGGTGGAGGGCTGGCAGAGGAGGGTGGAGGGCTGGCAGAAGGGGGTGGAAGGCTGACAGAGGAGGGTGAGAGCTGGCAGATGAGGGTGGAAATCTGGCAGGGGGATGACCAAGCCTGGAGTAGACACAGTTGAAATCGCTGGAGGAGACACTGATTAAATCGCTGCGGTAACGCACCAAAGGGCTCACAGGACAGCACGGACACTGCTCTGCTCGCAAATTCCCAGAGGGAGTGACGCGAGCAGGGCAGTGACAGTTGGTTTGCACTACCCTGCACATCTGTAATTGGTCGGTCTGCAAAGACTTATGTCGACCGACCAATTGCAACATCTGGAGGGGTGGCACCACTGCACGCCCCCCCAAACACTCGACAGGGATTGGTGCTACATATAGCACCAATCACTGTCACTTATCCAGATACTTTCCGGCACAGATCATTGGATATGTGCTGGCAAGCTGCAATTGGCAAATCTGAATCGATCAGCCAATTGCAGCCATCTACGTAGCGGGGAGGGGGTTAAACCTACCGTTTCCCAGGAAGTAGATTGTCTGCTGTCATAAACAGCAGCGATCTTCTTAAAATCTCCGTGTCGCAAGACACGGAGGCTCCTTAAGGACAGGGCGTACTAATACGCCCTGTTGCGCTAAGTACCAAGCGCTCAGGACGTAATAGTGAGTCCAATGTCGTTAAGGGGTTAAAGATGGGCAAATCGGCTCGTAACAAGCCTGGGTTCCGAAATTCCAAATTATTCAGTCTTTAACTGAACAAATGGCGATTCGCTTCAAACTAACAAATGGCTACGACACAAGAAAATGGCCATGCCATGTGTTAGACCAGGAAATGTAGAGCAGACAATGTTATGTGTGCAGTGACTCGCAAACTCACGTGATGGCAACATCTTTCAGCTTCTCAGCCAATAGACAGTGGTAGGTGTAACTTACAGTGCTGATGTTATATACGCTATATAAATCTTGTGCTTTAGTGACCCAACCTTTATCTGCTGTAAGGATGGAAATGCGCACACACATCTATCTCAATGCATCTCATAGCTAATGCTAGGCTATAGGCCGCACAAGTCCTATCAAGCAATATACACAGGCAGATTAGTAAACGGGACAGTTCAGTCTGTGAGCCTGCAGAGCAGACAGTTAACACTTTCATTGCCAGGCAATAATCTATATTGTCTGACAGTACTTGTAATCAATTTAATCTCTTCTGTATACACATTGTTTTTAGCATTGTAAATCTGAACAGAATATTTTAATCCTTTATATGTGCAAGTACACTGTGTGCGCATATGTGATTCTAGATATGTCACACACACTACTAAAGTAGTAGTGGTGGTTGTGGTAGTAGTAGTGCATTCTTTGCTAATAATCTCCATTATTTTGAATTTGAACACTTCCGTTCAAAAGTTTAGGGTCACTTAGAAATGTCCTCATTTTTGAAAGAAAAGCACAGGTTTTTTTTTTAAATGAATCAGAAATACACTCTATACGCTGTTAATGACTATTCTAGCTGCAAACATCTGGTTTTTAATGCAATATCTACATGGTTGCTGGAAATGGGCCTCTATACACCTATCACTCCAGTGTTCTAATGGTACATTGTGTTTGCTAACTGTGTAAGAAGGCTAATGGATGTTTAGAAAACCCTTGTGCAAGTATGTTAGCACAGCTGAAAACAGTTCTGCTGGTTAGAGAAGCTATAAAACTGACCTTCCTTTGAGCTAGTTGAGAATCTGGAGCATTACATTTGTTGGTTTGATTAACCTCTCAAAATGGCCAGAAAAAGAGAACTTTCATGTGAAACTCGACAGTCTATTCTTGTTCTTAGAAATGAAAGCTATTCCATGCGAGAAATTGCCAAGAAACTGAAGATTTCCTACAACGGTGTGTACTACTCCCTTCAGAGGACAGCACAAACAGGCTCTAACCAAAGTAGAAAGAAGTGGGAGGCCCTGCTGTACAACTGAGCAACAAGACAAGTACATTAGAGTCTCTAGTTTGAGAACTCGATGCCTCACAGGTCCTCTACTGGCAGCTTCATTAAATAGTACCCGCAAAACACCAGTGTCAACGTCTACAGTGAAGAGGAGACTCAGGGATGCTGGCCTTTAGGGCAGAGTGGCCAAGAAAAAGCCATATCTGAGACTGGCTAATAAAAGGAAAAGATTAGTATGGGCAAAATAACACAGGCATTGGACAGAGAAAGATTGCAAAAAAGTGTTATGGACAGACAAATCGAAGTTTGAGGTGTTTGGATCACACAGAAGAACATTTGTGAGACGCAGAACAACTGAAAAGATGCTGGAAGAGTGCCTGACGCCATCTGTCAAGCATGGTGGAGGTAATGTGATGGTCTAGGGCAGTGGTGAACCTAGCCTCTTTGCTGCCTGAGGCGGACTATAGAAAGACGCCCCCCCCCAAAAAAAAAAACAAAAAAAACTGAGTTTCCATGCTACTAGTTTACCACACTGTTATCGTCGCACAATATACACAATACACAAAGTTATAAAACAGTTTTTAAGAATTCTTCTTCCTGTATTACTTCAGTATCAGATCAACAACACGGCATTAACAATGAAAGTAACTTCACACATCTTCTGCTTGGTGGATGGACGAGCCCACGTGGCCCCCATTCTCTATAATAGGAGGCCGCAGATAGCTGAGTACTGGACTTCGGGTATCTTTGGCACTCCCATTGAAGTGAATGAGAGCCCCGCGGGTTCGTCCATCCACCAAGTGACACACCTATATATATGGCTGCGGTCAGGCTGAATTCCCACCCAGTGGGGGGAAAAAACCCAATTCTCAGGCTCAGTGGGGGTCTCAGCAGACAGACTCCCATCACTCAGTTATTTATCCTCTATCATTTAGGTGAATACAGGGCAGTAACATTTTGTGACTTACGGGTGACGTCTCTGAGTAATCGGTCACATTTCCCGTCTCTTCCCTCCGGACCACCATGACCACTTCTTCCAGCTGTGATTTGTCTCTGTAAAGGTTGCAACACAGACATCTTCGGCTCCTCACTTTTCCAGGCATCCAACCCACATTGTCCTCACCTGCACACCCATCCTGCTGCTACCCCAATTATAAAATATATGATATAACCCCCATAATGAATAATACTCCCAAGTGCATCTTTATATTAATAATGTCCGTGTGTACCCTGTATAAATAGTGCCCCTTATTAATAATGCCCCAGGTGTTAACTAATTAAAAGGTTTTCCAGGTCATTAATAAACTAATCAGTGGGGTTTAAAAACCCAGGACCCCCACTGATCAGCTGTTTGAATGGTACCTGTGTAAGCGCCGTGACCGCTTCTCTGTTTACATAGTGTATTTCATCTCATAGCGGCCATGTAATGTAACTACAGCCTCGTCCTGTACATGTCTACAGTATGTGACAAGGCTACAATTACATCACACGGTCACTATAAACAGACAGCGTATAATATAAACAGGTGCCATAGCCCATGTTTATAGCACCCCATTTACACACACTATAATGTTCCACAGCAGCCCCTGCACACAGTATTACACAGTGTTATGGCCCGCAGCGGCCCCTGCACACTGTATTATGCCTCTCAGCGGCCCCTGCACACAGTATTATGCTCCATAGTGGCCCCTGCTCACGGTATTATGCCCCGCATTGGCCACTGCACACGGTATTATGTTCCGCAGCAACTCCTGCACACAGTTTTATGCCCCATATTGGCCCCTGCACTGGTATTATGCTCCATAGTGGCCCCTGCACTTGTATTATGCTCTATAGTGGCCCCAGCACACGGTATTATGCTCCATAGTGGCCCCTGCACTGGTATTATGCTTCATAGTGGCCCCTGCACTGGTATTATGCTCTAGAGTGGCCCCTGCACAGGGTATTATGCTCCAGAGTGGCCCCTGCACAGGGTATTATCCTCCATAGTGGCCCTTGCACTGGTATTATGCTCTATAGTGGCCCCTGCACTCGGTATTATGCTCTATAGTGGCCCCTGCACTTGTATTATGCTCCAGAGTGGCCCCTGCACAGGGTATTATGCTCTACAGTGGTCCCTGCACAGGGTATTATGCCCCATAGTGGCCGACCCATGAACTATTATTATACTCTGGGGTCTTTTCAGACCCCAGAGTATAATGATTGGAGACACAGGGGAGAATACAAACATAAAAACCAGAGTTACTTACCTATCCTGGACACCGGTGCACTCCTTGCAGCTTTCGGCCCTGTTTAATTGCGCACACGCGCCACCTGATGACGTCACCACAGGCCTCAAGCCTGCTCGGAGTTGCATCGGATCGCAGGAGGTGAGTAACACTGTTTTTTATGTTCCCTCACCAACCCTAGGCCTCCGATTATTATACTCCGGGGTCTGAATAGACCCCGGAGTATAATAATAGTAGTATTTGCGGCCCGCGGCCTAACTTACCGATGCCCGCGGCCGCTCACAGCGGCATCCACTTCCCTTTCTGCGGCCCATAGCAGAAGGGGAAGCGGGGGCGGCCACGAGCAGACGCGGGGTACGTAAATAAATAGGCCCTGACCTGCCGGGGATACTCCAACAGGTTACGGCCTATTTATATAGATAAAAAAAGCTATACTCACCTGCGATGCCTTGATGCAGCCGCCGCCTCCTCTTCTTGTCCGCGACGTCTTTGTCTCAGCGTAGGCGGCGTGATGACGTCATTGTATCGCCGCCTGCGCTGAGATGCGACGTCTTGTAAACCAGCCCAGGACAGGCCCCGCTCAGCTCTGTTTTTTTTTTTTTTTTTTTTTTAAAGCGGCCTGTCCTGGGCTGGTTTACATTAAATAGTAAAATGCCGCCCCCGGACAGTGCCGCCCGAGGCGGCCGCCTCACCTCGCCTCATTAGCGGTGCGCCCCTGGTCTAGGGTTGCTTTGGTGCTGGTAAAGTGGGAGATTTGTACAAGGTAAAAGGGATTTTGAATAAGGAAGGCTATCACTCCATTTTGCAACGCCATGTCATACCCTGTGGACAGCACTTGATAGGCGCCAGTTTCATCCTACAACAGGACAATGACCCAAAGCACACCTCCAAATTATGCAAGAACTATTTAGGGAAGAAGCAGGCAGCTGGTATTCTATCTGTAATGGAGTGGCCAGCGCAGTCACCAGATCTCAACCCCATTGAGGTGTTGTGGGAGCAGCTTGACCGTATGGTACGCAAAAAGTGCCCATCAAGCCAATCCAACTTGTGGGAGGGGCTTCTGCCTGTAGTCAGCGACCGCTGATTGAGTCTTGGGTCATGTCGCGTCATTATGCGTAATGACGTCGGATGTGACCCATTGAGACCCTGTCAGCTGTCTCTTACGTCAGGCAGAAGCGCCCGAAGAGCACACAGTGGCTGCAGAGTGCAAGAAAAGGTGAGTTAACATTGTTTTTTATGTTTGTCATCTCTCTTGGCCCTCCACTTATTATACTCTGGGGTCTAAAAAGACCCCCTGAGTATAATAGCAGTTTAGTTTCGGCCATGTTTGGTCCGATCGAAACTGCTGGGTGAGGACTCGGCTGCCCGTGCCAGGTAAACAAGCCTCACGTGCCACTCTTGGCACGCGTGCCGGAGGTTGCCAACGCCTGTTCTAGATGTATGCCTCACAATAGTAAAGTAGTAGTTGTGGCGGTGGTACTACTGGTCCATCATATTGTGCCCTGTCACACATGGTTCCACAGCTTCGCAGAGCCTACCACCACACAAGAAGACATATCCTGCGGCCTGGTTCACCATCATATTCCAATATAGCACTCTGTTGGGGCAGTTATCACAGTGTTATAAAAAAATATATATATATTTTACTTTCACATCTGCTCCCATCTTAGGATAATTTTTGTCTCCCAAATAACAATAAGGCTCTCTAACACTTACAGGTCATCAAAACAGGCTATATATAACCGCCATGTGTGTCTAAATAAAATACACGCCAGCACATTTCTCTAATAAATGGTAAATTTTAATAGCATTTTCATTAAATGAGTAAAAGTGAGTGCCAGTGCAGTTAATGGTTAAACTCAGTCTATAACCACTGCTTACCATTTGTTTTTCCATAGACCTATATGTCACATTCACTTTGACATAACTTCAGCTCTGTTTGCCTTAGAGAACTAGAAATTGGATAGATAGGATCCAATAGGATAGAAGTGTAGTTCATCTGGAAACGAACCGAGGACCCAAGTTGCCGAACAAAAAACAAATCTTGAGAGTTTCTCCCATATCTACTTTTATATAGGTGTAACCTACATGTTTCAAGCATATAACATGCCATGCCAGTCTGTGCCATGACTAAATCTAGATGTTACAATGGATTACAAACTGATAGCAATCAGTTTGTGTCCGTTTTTGACCAATCCGTTTTTTTTTTTTCACCTTCTTCATTCTGAGCATGCGCAGAGGGAAAAACAGATTGCAAAACGGACACAAACTGATTGCTATCCGTTTGTAATCAGTTTTCCATAGACCTCAATGGTAAAAAAAAAAAAAAAAAAAAAAAAAAAAACAACACTGATTGGTTGCTGTCCGTCTGGAATCCTTATTTTTAGTACGGGGACAAAGTCCTGCAAGTTCTACTTTTCTCTCCGCACAAAAAAGCGGAAACCAGACAGAAATGGCACAAACTGATACATGCAGATTATTTTTAAAACCCATTGAAATTAATGTGTTTTAATCCGGACCGTTAGAAATCAGTGTTTGAAATTTCACATTCTGATTTCGAACGGAATGGCCGAACACAGATGTGAACCGGGCCTAAGAATAGAGTGCTTGCATGTGACCCTCAGACATGGAGTAAAAATGTGAGCGAGAGAGATGAAGAATATATAATATACACTTTCTAATGAAGACATGCACATCAGCCTCATGGTGAGGGTGAGGATAAATCCCTCCCACTAATATTGAGGAACTAGCAAATGAATTATTTTAGAATGTTTATGACCATTGAAACAGTGAGATGGATTTACCCCTAATTGTTAGCATTCTTTTTTCTGTCTGGTGTGGTACAATGAGACATTGAACAGGGTTCCTTGTTCCTTTGTAGTGTGTTTATTGTCTAACCCCAGTCCATGAATGACAGACAAAAAGAGAATAGAATGTTGCATGGAGTCTGGGGAAAGGCCCAATCGATGCTCTAAAGGAGTAAGGCTAGACTCACACAACTCAGTTTCACCCATTTGCGGAATTTACCGGCCCGAACAGTATGCTGGGAGTGGACTCCTAGCATCATAGTTATCTTTGATGCTATGAGTCCATGCCTCCCAGCAATATACTGTCCTATACCGATTACAGTGCGGGATAGTATGTTACTGGGGAGGCAGAGACTCTTAGCATAGATACAGGTGCATCTCAATAAATTAGAATATTTTTGAAACGTTCATTCATTTCAGTAATTCAATTCATAATCAGCGTCTTCCATGATTGTGTGTCCTACTGAACCAGACTGAGGGACCATTTAAAGGCTTAGGAAACCTTGGCAGGTGACACACTGAATTTACAATACTGAACTTTTTTACAATATTCTAATTTTCATAGATTTGGGTTTTCATTACCTGTAATCCATAATCAACATTTACAGAAATAAAATACTTGAAATAGAACACTCTGTGTGTAAAGAATCTAGAAAATATAGGAGGTCACTTTTTTAATTTAATTACTGAAAGAAATAAACATTTCAAAGATATTCTAATTTATTGAGATGCACCTGTAGCTATGATACTAGGAGTCCAGCTCCCATCATACTGTTCAGGCCGGTAAATACGGCAAACACACGGTTGTGTGTGTCTAGCCTAATATGAAGTAAAAACCATGGCACATGCATGTGTGTTCTGTGGTTTGTACTTCATTATATTTTAGGATTGGAGAATCCTTCCACTGGGCACCATGACATCTTCACTATAGTATGACACCTCTGTCTAGATCAGAGGTTGGCAACCTTTTTTGTACGTTGTGCTGATTTAAATGAAAAAAAAAAAAAAGTTACTTGGAGTGCTGCGCAATAATTTTTAATGCTGATGACCCCTATACTAAAGTCATAAACCACAAACCATAACACAGAAGTGCTGTCACAAGATGCTTTAGGACGCATGCGTTTACTGCTATTTTCCAGGATGCACCTGTACCTTCCCATTAGAAGCAATAAATGTACATGTACAGTCCCCAATTAGTGGTAAATGTATGCGTACAGGAGCACCGTGTGGCAGCACTCTTAGGGGGGTGAGACATTATATATCTGGATGCAGCTGTAGTTATAGCTGAGACCAGTCCTAGGCCTCTGGTACTTTTACTTCAATGTAAAGCTGCATTCACATGCATGCATTTTTGTTGGAGAACTACCTGCAGTTTTTGTGCAAAAACACATCACTATACAGAATAATGTCCCATAGTGGCCCCTCCACACAGTGTAATGGTTCGTTGTGACCCCTCCACACAGTATAATGACCCATAGCAGCCCTTCCACACATTATAATGTCCCATAGTGGCCCCTCTACACAGTATAGTCTCTCAACTCATTTTCCAAAAAATTTTGGTTCAGCCAAAACCAACATTTTTGGGGTTTGCCACCCACTAGCTATTATTATATTGTGGCGTCTCTTCAGACCCCAGAGTATAATAAGTGGAGGCCCAGGGGAGGTGATCAAACATAAAAAACAATGTTACTTACCTTCCCTGGACTCTAGTACGACTCCCTGTTCTCTTCGTTGCTTCTGCCTGACATCAGTGACTGCTGATTGGGTCTGAGGTGTTACGTCAGTGTCATTATGGGTCATGATGCCAACCTAACCCCTGAGACCCTATCAGTGGTCTCTAACGCCAGGCAGAAGCACCAAAGAGAACATGGAGTCGCTCCGGAGCACAGGAGAGGTGATTAACATTGTTTTTTATGGGCCTCCGCTTGTTATACTCTAGGGTATGAAGAGACGCCAGAGTATAATAATAGCAGTTTCGTTTCGGCCATGTTTGGTCTGAATGAAACTGCTGGGAGAATTAATCCAACTGCTGCCCCCTCAGTCACCCTTGGCATGCGTATCGGTGGTTGTCAACCCCTGGTCTAGATTTTTGGAGGTGTAAGATCGGCAAGTCTGCACAGAGTATAGTTACTCCAGCAAAACGCTAGTCCATACTCCTGGTCTGAAGTTGTGTCTGTTTGGAGTGGTAGGAAGAAGGTACAGTCATATGAAAAAGTTTGGGCACCCCTATTAATCTTAATCATTTTTAGTTCTAAATATTTGGGTGTTTGCAACAGCCATTTCAATTTGATATATCTAATAACTGATGGACACAGTAATATTTCAGGATTGAAATGAGGTTTATTGTACTAACAGAAAATGTGCAATATGCATTAAACCAAAATTTGACCGGTGCAAAAATTTGGGTACCCTTATCATTTTATTGATTTGAATACTCCTAACTACTTTTTACTGACTTACTGAAGCACAAAATTGGTTTTGTAACCTCACTGAGCTTTGAACTTCATAGCCAGATGTATCCAATCATGAGAAAAGGTATTTAAGGTGGCCAATTGCAAGTTGTTCTCATATTTGAATCTCCTCTGAAGAGTGGCATCATGGGCTCCTCAAAACAACTCTCAAATGATCTGAAAACAAAGATTGTTCAACATAGTTGTTCAGGGGAAGGATACAAAAAGTTGTCTCAGAGATTTAACCTGTCAGTTTCCACTGTGAGGAACATAGTAAGGAAATGGAAGACCACAGGGACAGTTCTTGTTAAGCCCAGAAGTGGCAGGCCAAGAAAAATATCAGAAAGGAAGAGAAGAAGAATGGTGAGAACAGTCAAGGACAATCCACAGACCACCTCCAAAGAGCTGCAGCATCATCTTGCTGCAGATGGTGTCACTGTGCATCGGTCAACAATACAGCGCACTTTGCACAAGGAGAAGCTGTATGGGAGAGTGATGCGAAAGAAGCCGTTTCTGAAAGCACCCCACAAACAGAGTCGCCTGAGGTATGCAAAAGCACATTTGGACAAGCCAGCTTCATTTTAGAAGAAGGTCCTGTGGACTGATGAAACAAAGATTGAGTTGTTTGGTCATACAAAAAGGCGTTATGCATGGCGTCAAAAAAACACAGCATTCCAAGAAAAACACTTGCTACCCACTGTAAAATTTGGTGGAGGTTCCATCATGCTTTGGGGCTGTGTGGCCAATGCCGGCACCGGGAATCTTGTTAAAGTTGAGGGTCGCATGGATTCAACTCAGTATTAGCAGATTCTTGAGAATAATGTACAAGAATCAGTGACGAATTTGAAGTTATGCCGGGGATGGATATTTCAGCAAGACAATGATCCAAAACACAGCTCCAAATCTACTCAGGCATTCATGCAGAGGAACAATTACAATGTTCTGGAATGGCCATCCCACTCCCCAGACCTGAATATCATTGAACATCTGTGGGATAATTTGAAGCCGGCTGTCCATGCTCGGCGACCATCAAACTTAACTGAACTGGAATTGTTTTGTAAAGAGGAATGGTCAAAAATACCTTCATCCAGGATCCAGGAACTGATTAAAAGCTACAGGAAGCGACTAGAGGCTGTTATTTTTGCAAAAGGAGGATCTACTAAATATTAATGTCACTTTTCTGTTGAGGTGCCCATACTTTTGCACCGGTCAAATTTTGGTTTAATGCATATTGCACATTTTCTGTTAGTACAATAAACCTCATTTCAATCCTGAAATATGACTGTGTCCATCAGTTATTAGATATATCAAATTGAAATGGCTGTTGCAAACACCCAAATATTTAGAACTAAAAATGATTAAGATTAATAGGGGTGCCCAAACTTTTTCATATGACTGTATACTAGCAATTGTCCCATTATTGTTCTTAGTTGATGTCGTAAGATAGACAGGGATGTTGCCCAGTCATTGCTGCAGTTAAGAGTCCTAGGAAGGGCAGCTGTATAAGCAGTTAGCCAGTCATCAGTGGAAAATTTAACAAAATATTATCTGGCAGAAAACTTTTGTCATGCAAAAAAGAAATAAAGCAAATATTTGTGCCATTTACAATAAGATGTGTGAGCAACATAAGAAGACCATTCAAAAGACAACACATTTATAAGAAATAGGGCAATTCTGCTTCAAGATGAGCAAAAAGTTGTGTAAGATGAAAGCAGGATTTATGCTATCCAATTTTCTGTTTGTACACAACATACTTGGACCAATTTTATTATCTGTAGATAGGTCTGTAAACTATGATCTTATCTGGTGTCTTTTGTCCTGGGTCTTTAATTCAGAATGCAGTGACTGGATGTTTTTTTCTAGTAAGGAATTATCATTGTGGGGCAGGTGTGAAAGAAACCATTTAACCGTTTAAGCCAGCTGCACACAATGTTAGGGTTATTATATCCTAGGCTCACTGGGTCATAGTTATGTATGATGCTGTGGGTCACTGCCTCACCCTGGCACTACTGTCTCAGCATGATTATAGTACGTGACAGTGACTCGCAGCATCATAGATAACTATGATACTGTGAGTCTGTATTTCTGGACAAAGTGCAGTCAGGAATATACAGACTGTAACTGCCGCTGTGCAGCTGGCTTTAAGCAAACAGGAAAACGCTATATCCTATAAGCTGGGAAAATTCAAGAGGTTTGTACAATGCTACTGCTTTGGCCTAAGAAAGCTTCTTTCAGGGCTGAGGGTAATGTCTGTGAGAACCCTGAAAATCAAAAAATCCCTCTCACGGAATGAGGGTATTTATATTATATTAACACCCCACTTGCCAGAGGCAAGAAAATCTTTATCCACAATTACCATCTGTGTCCAACTTAGTAAACTACATGTAAAACATAACTTTTATTTTTATTCCCATGCTGATTAAAATATGGTTAAAAAATTCCCAACATCCAGGATTAGATAATATATACTGTATATATATATATATATATATATATATATATATATACTGTATATATATAGACAATATATTGGTCTCTACCACCCTAACAGTTTTCTTCACTGTGGATATACTGAACAGAGCCATCTACAGTATTCTCAAGTTAATTTTATCTATCAGATGCTAGAAACTATTAAAATAGCAAATATAGGTCAAGTTTTCCATCTGCAGGGCCTACACAGACTAATTTATTTTACCTTTTTCCCCCCATTAGAATGCAAAACTGTAGCACCTTTGTCCTGGTTGCTTTACCATCGGTTAAGTGGTAGGGAGGTACAGGCTATTTCAGTGAATCCAGTCTTAAAGTCTAGAGTGAGCTCATGTTGATTCTGTTTTAGCAACACAGTTACCTAAGGTGACCCTACTAGTTGGTTGGGATGTTTATTGCCACAAGTTATATTTCAGCAACTCAGGTTACTCCAGACAGTTTGTGTATGTTTCGCCAACCATGAAGGGAAAAAAATGACAATTAGGCTAGGGCCCCACGTAGTGGACCACAGCGAGAAAAGCGCTGTGGGAAAAACCTCAGTGGAAACGCATTGCAGTTTTTCCTGCATCGCTTTTCACAAAAAGTCCACAGAGGTTTCCTCTGTGGACTTTCTGCTTCCACTACACCTATATGGAAGGCGGCAACGTTTCCATAGGTATAATTAACATGCTGTGATCTCCAAAAATGCAGTGGTTTTGGAAACCGCAGCATTTCCTCTGTGCTATTTTTCTGCAGTGACTGTAAAAAGCCGCATTTTGTGCAGCGACATTTACGCCACATGGAGCCCGGCCTTACAGGTGATTTTTCAGATTCAATGGCAGCACCCTTACTTATTCCCTCTTTGTTTGTGGCTGATTATGGGAGTTACGTTCCTTGATAAAGAAAGCAAAAAAAAAAAAAGATTTTATGTATTTACTATACAGTATATGCAACTTCAGAAGTTCTTTGAAATCGACTGAAGGTGGAAGTGGGTGTTGCCTTTGCTCTAAGCTCCCTGTCCAGCAGTAGGGTCTATCTTTCTCTCTCTGGTGTTATTTGTGGGTTCTTGAAAGTCAAATTATGTGTATAAAATTAAAATTTTTAATGCATGTGAGAGTGAAAGCAAGTTCACCTATTTTAATCCCATACAAGAGCTACTGTAGTAAAAATTGCTGGAAAAGTTAATACTAACTATAATGGAAAGAGGTCAGCATATAGGGCTGTGTAGTGTAGTGTAGAGCATAAATTTGAAGTGGAGGAAGTCTGCAGGTGTACGTGATTTTCTTCACAGACTTTCAGCACACCTAAAGCACCGCTGAAGAAAACGCATCTGTGGGGTGTGCCAGGGTTGCTGCCTTCTGCGTCGAAGTTTTTGAGTGGAGGGGGGAGGCACCTCATCCAATGCACTCTTACGGGTTTCATTATAGTGACTTATGGCCAGATTGGGACAGGAGAGTGAAGAGATGGGGGATAGAGAGGAATGTAGAGTATCTGAGAGGTGCTGGGTGTTAATAGCACGTAAATTCCTATATGTATGATGAGTATGTGTTCTGTGAAGGAGAGGAAGCACTAATGGTGAGAGACAGAAGGTTATGATCAGATAATGGCAGAGAAGAGTTTGTAAATTTAGAAACTGTGAAGAGTCAATGGAAGACAAGATTGATCATGTTTCCATCTACATGTGTGGCGAAAGAGGAAAGTTGCGAAAGACCAAAAGTTGTTATTGAGAGAAACTGTGAGGCAGCTGGGGAGACAGGGGTGTTAATAGGGATGTTAAAGTCACCCACAATGAGGGTAGGAATTTCACTGTATAAAAAGATGGGAAGCCAAAAAGCGAAGTGATCCAGAAATTAGTAGGGTGAGCCAGGTGGACAGTAAATCACAGCTACACGTAAGGAGAGTGGGCGGAAAAGTCTGATTGCATGGACCTCAATGAGGAGAATGTGAGTGAGGTTGCTGGTGGAATGACCTGAAAAGTGCACTGCAGCGATAGAAGTATGCCTATCCCTCTACCCTGCCTGTTATCAGGCCTAGAAGTGTGTGAGAAATGTAGGTCACCATGAGACAGAGCAGCAGGGGAGGTCGTATCAGAGTGCTGGATCCAAATTTCAGTAAGGGCGATCAGGTTGAGAGATTTACTGAGGAATAAGTCATTAATATATTCTAGTTTGTTACAAACTGAGCAGGCATTCCAGAGAGAGCAGTTAAAAGAGACAGGAGAAAGATAAGGAGAGGGAACACGGTAAATATTGATGAGGTTTGTAGGATTTCTATGGGTACAGGTAGAGGAAAAATTAGGGAAAGGAGAGCCAGGGTTTGGAGAGATGTCCCCAGCAGCTAGGAGGAGCAAAATGGGCAGAGACATAAGGTGGTTCAGTGATTTATGTGGACCCTTATGTTTGGTTTCACTGCTAAAAAAAAGTATGGGGATTAGGGTGGTTAAGGAGCGTGAAAAGTGTGTGAGAGTTGTACATGGGAAAATGAAAAAGAGAATGACTGATGTGTATAGTGTGCACTGGTGGTAGAGATGGTGGGGAGTTCTGCAGGAAGACAATTGCTAAGATAATAAGTGACAGTGCAGCTCTATCATACCATGTGTTAAAGCTTGTTGTTTTGGCTTTAAGTTTACCTGGTGTTCTTCCATGGTTTGCCTGTCTCCTTCCATGTCTACGTGCCATGTATAAGTGCACTTTATTTAATCTGCTCTTAGTTGAAGATGGACGCTGCATTAGAAAATGCCCCCCTGCATTGGAAAATGTAGTCTAATGGATGCTACTGTCGATGTCTGTTATATAGTGGTCAATTTTTGGTGTAGGAGTGAATATTGTCATACAGAGAGATCATCCCTGTATACTGAGTAATTTTGTAAGGTTAGCCACACTTATGGCATTTGTGTAGTACATATTTCACTTGTTCATGATGTATTAATTGTGCATTGCAGGTGTTCATATATATTTTCTTTTGCAATTTTCTTGTTTTCACTGCTAGCAGCCCTATTATTTTAGCCAACAAGTCAGTGCGGCGCTACTACACTTTATTACTTGCTTTTTTCTTAATTACTTATTATGACCACAAGATGGTGCTCTTGCAACACTAGAGACAAACATTAGGACTGGCTGTTGCATTCAATACAGTTGTTATTACGTCACTAGATGGTAAGTGGGATCTTCTTTTTCATAGGCATTCATAGTTGCAGAGCTTTGATGTTTCACATGAATTTGACATGAATTCTGAACACTTTTCTTGTAGGTTTGGATTTATTAAATAATAAGGGGTTGGGAATTTTCATAAATAATGACTCCTTAATATACAGTCATGGCCAAAAGTTTTGAGAATGATACAAATATTAATTTTTACAAAGTCTACTGCTTCAGTTTTTCTAATGGCAATTTGCACATACTCCAGAATGTTATAAAGAGTGATCAGCTTAACAGCAATTACTTGCAAAGTCAATATTTGCCTAGAAAATGAACTTTATCCCCCAAAACACATTTCAACATCATTGCAGCCCTGCCTTAAAAGGACCACCTAACATCGTTTCAGTGATTGCTCCATTAACACAGGTGTGGGTGTTGATGAGGACAGGGCTGGAGATCAGTCTGTCATGATTAAGTAAGAATGACACCACTGGACTCTTTAAAAGGAGGCTGGTGCTTGCCGTCATTGTTTCTCTTCTGTTAACCATGGTTATCTCTAAAGAAACACGTGCGGTCATCATTGCACTGCACAAAAATGGCCTAACTGGGAAGAGTATTGCAGCTAGAAAGATTGCACCTCAGTCAACAATCTATCGCATCATCAAGAACTTCAAGGAGAGAGGTTCCATTGGTGCCAAAAAGGCTCCAGCGCGCCCAAGAAAGACCAGCAAGCGGCAGGACCGTCTCTTAAAAGTGTTTCAGCTGCGGGATCGGGCTACCAGCAGTGCAGAGCTTGCTGAGGAATGGCAGCAGGCAGGTGTGAGTGCATCTGCACGCACTGTGAGGCGGAGACTCTTGGAGCAAGGCCTGGTCTCAAGGAGGGCAGCAAAGAAGCCACTTCTCTCCAGAAAAAATATCAGGGACAGACTGATATTCTGCAAAAGGTACAGGGAGTGGACTGCTGAGGACTGGGGTAAAGTCATTTTCTCTGATGAATCCCCTTTTCGATTGTTTGGAACATCTGGAAAACAGCTTATTCGGAGAAGAAGAGGTGAGCGCTACCACCAGTCTTGTCTCATGCCAACTGTAAAGCATCCTGAAACCATTGATGTGTGGGGTTGCTTCTCAGCCAAGGGAATCGGCTCTCTCACAGTCTTGCCTAAAAACACAGCCATGAATAAAGAATGGTACCAGAATGTCCTCCAAGAGCAACTTCTCCCAACCGTCCAAGAGCAGTTTGGCGCTCAACAATGCCTTTTCCAGCATGATGGAGCACCTTGCCATAAAGCAAAGGTGATAACTAAATGGCTCAGGGAACAAAACATAGAGATTTTGGGTCCATGGCCTGGAAACTCCCCAGATCTTAATCCCATTGAGAACTTGTGGTCAATCATCAAGAGACGGGTGGACAAACAAAAACCAACAAATTCAGACAAAATTAAAGCATTGATTCTGCAAGAATGGACTGCTATCAGTCAGGATTTGGTCCAGAAGTTGATTGAGAGCATGCCAGGGAGAATTGCAGAGGTCCTGAAGAAGAAGGGTCAACACTGCAAATATTGACTTGCTGCATTAACTCATTCTAACTGTCAATATAAGCTTCTGTTACTCATAATATGAATGCAATTATATTTCTGTATGTGATAAAAACATCTGACAAACACACATAAAAACCAGAGGGCAGCAGATCTTGTGAAAATATAATATTTGTGTCATTCTCAAAACTTTTGGCCATGACTGTAGTGTTAATATAAATAGTTGTGCCTTCAGCAACAAGAGATAATAACTGGGAATTTGCTTGGAGAACTGAAAAGGAGAGGTGCCATTTTCAATAATAACATTTGATTATAAAAGTTCAATTTGAAGAAAGTTTCAAAGTTATAATGCTCTTACATTCTGCCCTCTCATGGTAGTTCATACTATACAGTAATACAGCTGTTCCTAGCCAGGTTCTCATAGAAACCTGCCAGGGCTACCATGACACTCTGTTAGTGTTATCCTGCATACGTGGATAATGTACTACGGTACAGCCTTTGTTTCTTGCCACAAGTTCCACAGCCAAAGATGTTGCTTGTGTGAAGACATTCTTAAAGGATGTCTGCAGGTACAAAATGCCTTCCAAAACATTAATAATGCCATGTAAGGACTTTTATAGAAGCCGAAACATACCTGCATGGCCACAAACTGAATACATCTATCCTCAGAATAGGTCATCAATAAGAGATAAGTGATTCCCCACTGATCAGCTGTATGAAGGGGCTATGGTGCCTGTTTATATCACACGCTGTCTGTTTATAGTGACCGTGTGATGTAATTCCAGCCTTGTCACATAGACGTATATAGAATAAGGTTGTAGTTACATTACATGGCCACTATAAGATGAATGACACTATGTAAACAGATAAGGAGTCACGGTGCTTACACAGGTACCACGGTTCATTCAAACAGCTGATCCTGGGGGTCCCGCTAATTTTTTTTTATCTTTTAATTAGAAAACACCTGGGGCATTATTAATAAGGGGCACGATTTATGGGGGTACACAGGGTAGTTATTAATATAAAGATGCACTTGGGGGTATTATTCATTATGGGGGGGGTTATATCATATATTTTATAATTGTTGGTAGCAGCAGGATGGGTGTGCAGGTGAGGACAATGTGGGTGCCTGGAAAAGTGAGGAGCCAAAGATGTCTGTGCTGCAAACTTTACAGAGACTGGAAGAAGTGGTCATGGCCGTCCAGATGGAAGACACGGGAAATGGGAAGGATTAGTCAGAGACGTCACCTGTAAGTCACTAAATGTTACTGTACTAAATTCTCCTAAATCGTATGCAGAGCCCTGTGTAGAGCCGATATATATACCACTATACGGTCACCGTATAGTGATAATATCGGTATACCTAAGTTGGCGACCCACTTGGATATGTTCGCATCCCTGTGCTGAACGACTAGCTACGCCTCTGGCTCTATACCATGCTGCCAGCAGATTGAACAACATTTTCCATGTGACAGGTTACCTATGAGTATGACAAATTGCAGAATTCAGTTTCTTTCCAGAGGCTCTTCTCATACTTCAATATATTCTACCTGCGGAAGCACCTGTTTTCACCTGTCGGCTTTGCACATGAGGACCTTTCAATCTTTATTTTAGGAAGCAGCACTGGGAGACAAGCACACATGAAAATGGGTCCTCTCTCTGATGCAGCCACACCCCAGGTGCACCGAACAAGCCATTTGCATACAATTGATTTCCTCAGCAATAGGATTGCATTTTGACACAAGAAAGGTATGTTTATATGCCATGAACAGCCCCTACAGTATATAAGTGGTTTATAGGAGATTTTGGCAGTGGTTGACTCACTAACATTTGCTTTGAAGAATTTTACCTACAAAACGAAACATAAATAAAAAATAAACAGATGCTGGAAATTATACTCTATACTGACAATTCAGAACTATAACATTTACTTTCTTCACCACTTGAGGGCGCCAGCTGTCTCTGGAAATATATCATCCCCTGGGGAATATATTAGCAAAAACCTTTATGGGTTGTTGTGATGATCTATGACTCATAATGCAGTACAAATGTAAGGTCTGTATTAAAACACTTACCATGTTTAATGTCAATTTGAGAGTTTTTCTTGCTTGGACTAATTATTTCATGTTAGATGCTTTCTGTTACATTTAAATCTAATTTATATGCTTGTGGTAGGGAAGATTATAGCATACACGTCAGAGGGAGGACCCTCTTAGCAAGTCTTCCATGTCAAATGTGACAAGCAACCATTAGTAAAACTGAGGAGAGGAAGCATTAATCTTTACTTATGGAATTGCCCCATTGCTATATGCAAGCAATTAAAAATCCAGGTGTAGAACATCAGCTTAGCATTCACATTGTCTTGTTTGTGCTGTGTTCTTGGTTCTCATTAGTCAAGTTGATTACAGATTAAACAATCATTATCTTATTCCCTATACTGTGCTTGTCAGATATCCTACAATATGTACCAAAAATCTTGTGAACATGATTATTTTTACTTTTAGGCTATCTATAAGCATTCAGATTTTGATCAGATTTTGTTAAGGTTTTTGATGCAGTTTTTGAAGTTTAAAAAAAAAGTAGGAACGGATTCAAAAAGAGAAGAATAAGATTATGTCTTGTATACTTTTATTCCCTTTACGATTCATAACAGCATCAGAAAACCTGAACAAAACCTAATGTAAACCACTACTGACTAGTAGTGCAATTGCCGCATGTGGTCAAAATCCTGCTTAAACGTTGCGTTCATTGGTCACCACATGTGGGTAAAGTTTTCAAAGTCTTGAGCAGCTGCTTTGTCTTTTCCTCCCTAATATCAAAATATGGTTGGCAGGAATCTGTCAATAGATGATATGTCCCTTTCAAGCAATATTTCTAGAGGAGACTAGGCCTGTAATATGGAATACAATGGAACATGCCATAGTATGTTTTACTCATTTTCATAAGGAATGAAAATATAGATTTCTATGGGTTTCATATTATGGATCCATGCAGCATTTGTAATAAATATATTAATATAATATATTTTTATAGTTTACATATTGCATATTGAATATTATTAGAATATTTATAATTATGATTATTATTATTAGTAATAATAGTAGTGGTAGTAGTTTAGAAGACAAGACTATTCAAAGCTGTGTCAACCTTTCACTCATAATAGGTGAAGCTACTACTTCTATCTCTGTTATATTTGCGCTTTATGGATAACATATCCCAGCCAGTAAACCATTACCAGACGATACATTGGTTGCCACAAAGAAACAAACTAGATTTAATTTTTTGTAAATAATTGCATGTATGTATGTAGAATGTATATAGAAAATATGTATACATTTAAAAATTCATTTCAGTTACACACTTCTTCTTTATCTAAAATGAAGCATTTTCTTCCTAATATTAAAATTAATGTTTGTGCATTTTAGGTGAAAGCTTGCATGACATGTATTGCAGCCTATATGTATGCAATCCAATATGGATTTTATTCAAAAAATGTATATATGCTACAGTTTTTATATTTTCATATACAAAAAGGATATGTAGCAAAAAAAAAAAAAAAATAGAAAAGCTATGTTAGTATGACTTTTGTAATTAGTATTTACTGAAATGTATATTTTCTAATAAAAAATGGAGGATAAATCCAGTGTCCAAATTCATTACAACCATTAAAAACATCATGTAGAGTACTCCATAAAAAAAGAAGATAACAATAAAAGAATTGCTACATAGCGAGGCCCCTTCTGATGCGTTTCGGACTATAAAAAGGCTTAGTCCTTAATCATAGCAACATTTGCTAACAGTATCACCTGAACCATTTGACGTATTGCTTTCTACTACCTAACTTGACTGGCCTCATTTATAATGGTCAAATTACACCCACTTAAATAAATGATTTTCCCACTTTTATGTCTGGAAAAAGGTTGAAAGTTAAAGATTACATCTTAGAAATCTTAATCTTGAATTGCATTGTTTACATGTATAGACTTGTGTTTTTATATGTCTTATATTTCTTTTACATGTCTATAAGATTCTTGGAAACTTTGATTTCGAAGAGTTTAACAAATCAAAATGTATTTGCTTTTGTGTTTTTGTACAATTTTTTGACTATGTGCTTCATTCATACATTTTTGTAACTCTTAGAACAAACCTCTAATTATGAAGATAATACTTTAAGAGAAAAGTTTAACTCTGTAATGGCTGAGAAATTTTGGGTCCTAAAGACTAGCAGTTTTTCACACATGGTTCTTTGAACAGTTTTACCTTGTTTGTTTGTTTGTTAAGTTAGTAAAGTGATATTTTTTCTCAGACAGGTAGTGCTTTCTATATAAATCCTTTTTACATACAATAATCCTTGCCTTCTATGAATTTTTAGAATATTTTAAAATACTGGGAAATGTGTTTCTTAATGAATCAAATGTATGGACTGATAAAAGAATCTTAATTTGCGTTCACCATTATCTTACATTTACTTTCATTATTTACATATAAAAAAATAATATTTTCACAACATTTTGCTGGCTATGATAGAAGACACAATTGGTAGATCTGTTGTATTGGGGAGCGTCATAATTATTAATAATTTAAAATTATTTTTTTAAGTTTTACTTTTTTTAAAAAATAATTTCACAAAAGATTAAAAAGATCCTTTGTGAGACATGACCACTACATGGGAAAACCTGTCAATTCAAAGAAGTTGACCAGTGAGATATAATTTTTTGGTAAAGGTTCAGAATGTTTTTTTTAAAAAATAAATAAAAAAATAAAAGCATGAATCACCTTACTGACCTCCTGGTCCTTCTTGACCTGCGGGAAATGACCGACCAGCAAATCACTGAACGCAGTAATGACCTGCGTTAGCCAGAGATTGGCTCAGTGACCAATTTGTGTGTGTCAAGATCAGGAAGGAGAGATCAGAGATGACCCAGTAAACATCAAAACGGCCGCAGCAGGGGATTAGATAGGGTCGCTTAATTATTGAAGCTATTAAAAATTTAAAATTGTATCCCACTGGACAAACCCATAAACCCAGCCGCTCCATTACAAAGTTCAACATTCAGGCGATCATGTGATCTGCCACATGATTTCTAAAACCAACCAAACAGAAAGTCAACCAAACCAAATCATAAGACCTGTGATTATATAAGGGATAAGTCCACCAATAATAACAATTACAGCTAAATACTCAGAGTGGCATGGTTTCTAGGCATTGTTTCCTTGATTCATATAGAAATACAGTATTTAGCAGGATCATATTCATGATTGCCCCAGTAAAGATTATTTGTTATTTTTAGGGTTTTTTTTTTTAAGGTTGTGTCCATTAATAAAATTTTGCACATCTAAATAGACTATGATTAACAAATGTCACATACACTTTATGAACTGTATTGAGTGTGACAGCTTTGGATTGGAATGATGACAAATGCTACTGGGTCAAACTGAGTAGCAGACTTATTAACAGTGAAATTTTGCTGAAATAATGAAAATGCATCCAGTTCAATGTCTCATCTTGTTAATAATGTTTTCTTATATTAGGAACATCTCAGTCATTTATTATACTCCACTTTAATATTCCATGAGAAAACCTTCTACATGCATTGGTATATTAGTTTCCTTTAGGGTTTGGACATGAAAATTAATTATTTTATACTAATTATAATTATCATTTTCATACTCTTAATTACAGTATCTTCATTAAATTCATTGCTATTATTACATTTCAGCATTTGCAAAATGACTAAAGCTTCAATGTCCTGTAGCCCAGTCAATACAGAAAAGAAGCTTCACTTGATGCTGCCCTACATCTGGCATAACCTGAATCTGTAGATGGGTCAAGATAGCAACTTGAGCACAATACTTAACTAATGCTTGCATTGAGTAGTGAATGGCATTTATGATGCCCAGTGCACCACACAAAATTTAAAACATAAAAAAAATGGCAAAAGAGACTTTTTTGCCATTCCACTGCGAAAGAGTTAATAAAATTTGATCATTAAGCTAAATGTTTCCCAAAATGGTGCAACAGAAAAGTACAACTCGTTGCTCAAAAAAAAACAAGCTCTTAAATGGGTATGTCAACATTAAAATATAAAACGTATGGCTTTTAGAATGTGACAATGGAAAAAAACAAAAAAAGGACCAGTGTGGTTAAGTATCAAACTAAGCCGAATCCTTAATAGGCTAAAAAAGAAAGTTAGCACATGTAGACTAGATGAATTGGTCAGTTCATTGCTACTGTGCCTGCAAGACAAAAGCAAACAGTAACTACAATCATGGTGTAGCATTAGTATAACAATGGACAAACAGCAGTGAACAACAATAAATCTAAATTTGTATAACTGATCGGAATTGCCACACCTTCTGGACATGATGTGGATCCACTGAGTTGTTACAGATCTAGCTATGCACTAAACCTGGGAGCACAGTCTGAAGGATTGCCTGGTTTTACATTTATCCCAAATACAGGGTTCCAGACTCTGATGTGGAGAATCCCTAGGTTGCTACCGTGGTAGTTGTCTCCTTTAGCAACATTTGACATGACATGTCAACAAATGCAAACTTCAACCAGCACTCCTGTTAAAATTGCATCCTGTTTTACCATTAAAATCCATAGTACAAACATGGGCATTCAGCATGATACTAAGTCCAAATGGACATTACTGCAAATGCACTGGAAGGAAGGGAAAGGATCCTTTTCAAGCCTATGACTGCTGGCAATGAACTATATAGAATGTGCATAGGCACATGCTGGCCCTTTAAGAGCTGAGGGTCTGTACACACACATGCATAGAGTCTACAGAGTACTCAGGAGTGCAGTGGTAGACAGAAGGCCATTTAGGATGGAAGCCATTTCATTGAAGAGCAAGGCAGGAAAGAATGAGACTTAGGGCATGGCAGACCCAAGGCAGGGAAACTTGTAGAGAGGCTGGATCCATGGAGTAGTAGCGAGGTAAGTGCTCAAGGATCTGAATTGTGCCAATAATGTTTTTACTTTTAAATGACCATTCTGCGTTGTAATTTATAACTATTGGGGCCCTCTAGCTTTTATATGTCCTTTATAATGGCATATGGTTTGTCTGTTCCATTTATAATACTATTGTCTTCATATGTGGCAGAGGAGCCTTTGGAGCCTCAGGTCTACTAAAGGTAACAAATTGTCTCTTTTGAGCCTCAGATATGTTAAAGATGCAAATGTGGATAAATGTGACAAGAATACATAGCTCTTTTAATTAAACAGATTTTCTCATTTAAGGTTTTCACCTTCTCTCCTTTCTACGTTCCTATCCATGTCACCATATCTACTGCTAATAGATAGCAAAAGTTGTCTGAAACCTAGTCAACAAGCTATAAACACTAGGAGGCACAATGAGCAGTATCTGGCAAATTGACTTGAGTGGGCACCATAGCTGCAGGGTCGCTAATGGTTTAAATCTCTGGTTGCAGACACTGAAACGTTTAGATGCCAAGGTCAGATGTGACTACGACATCTGCTTGGTCACTCATTTTGTTCTAGTGTCTGAGGTTAGGGTGGAAGAAGTTGGTTTTCAGTAACTACCAACGTTTGTGGTGTTAAAAAGACTGGGAGCAATCATACACTGCTATAAAAGTAGACTAAAGTTAGTCTTTAGTAGGTTGAATTTCAAGGAAACGAGAGAGTGTTTAAAAAGAGTATTAAAAGGGTAGACAGCAGGAGTGTTTGCCCAGTGGACACTATTAAAAGTGGCCATTTTAAAAGCAAATAAAGGATGTGTTAGGCAGATTACCAAAAGTAAAAGGAGGAAAAGACCACATAGGTTTACTAGAGAATTAAGTAAAATAGTCAAAGACTATTATTGCTGCTAGAGCATCAGAAGAAGAAAAAATGGTCAAGTCCACTAATAAAAGAATAAAACATTCTTCAGGTATATTAGCGGTAGAAAGAAGAACACTGTGGGATAACAAATTAGAAATGGTGAAAATAACTTAACGATGAGATTAAGTCTGTCACTGACCATTTCTATAGTTACTTTTGTTCAATATTTTTTAAAATCAGCTTTCAAAACTATAACTTGTATGGGCATGTGTGATGAATTATTTCTATATCATACTGTGTGGTTATGAATTTTGTTCATTGTTATAGGATGGTTGTAAGTTTAAGGCCCCTTTCACATCACGTTATAGAGGTCCGCCTGATTAATACGTTTTTATAGCTGTTTACCTTATAAAAATGTGTCAGTCAGCGGACCCATTGCCTCCAATAAAAAAAAAAAATAAAATCCGCTATGGTCTCTGTATGCCCCTGTCCGTTATTTCAAATGGACAGACAAGCGTGTACTACCACGCTTTTCTGTCCTTTAACAACATCAGATCCGCGACTGTTCGTTTTCAATTTACTATAGTTCCCTATGTAAACGGATGCAAGCAATTTGCAGCTACTTAAAGCATTTCTGTTATGGCTGGTCAGTTCATTCCCTGAAGAGGGAACCCTCCTCCATTAGCCACAACCTCGCCCCTCTTTATTGTGCTGAAACCGCGCAGCAGAGTCTTGCAGAAAGTAGAAGCCAACTCTCCATAAGGTAAGCCCAAATCCCCTCCTCCCCAACCCTGTCCTACCTGAAATGGCCACCCCTCACTTCCCTAGTCCCATCATGATGATCCTGCGATTGTGACCCCCTTAGAGAAATGGCTGACAGCCAACTAATTTGCAGGTAAATGCAAAGCAGCCAAATAACTTTGTGTAGGTAGACATGTGGACAAAATTGTTGGTACCCCTCGTTTAATGAAAGAAAAACCCACAATGGTCACAGAAATAACTTGAATCTGACAAAAGTAATAATATATAAAAATTCTATGAAAATGAACAAATGAAAGTCAGACATTGCTTTTCAACCATGCTTCAACAGATTTAAAAAAAAAAAGAAAAGGCAAGAAACAGGCCTGGACAGAAATGATGGTACCCTTAACTTAATATTTTGTTGCCCAACCTTTTGAGGCAATCACTGCAATCAAACGATTCCTGTAACTGTCAATGAGACTTCTGCACCTCTCAACAGGTATTTTGGCTCACTCCTCATGAGCAAACTGCTTCAGTTGTCTCGGGTTTGAAGAGTGCCTTTTCTAGATGGCATGTTTCAGCTCCTTCTAAAGATGCTCAATAGGATTTAGGTCAGGGCTCATAGAAGGCCACTTCAGAATAGTCCAATGTTTTCCTCTTAGCCATTCTTGGGTGTTTTTAGCTGTGTGTTTTGGGTCATTATCCTGTTGCAAGACCCATGACCTGCGACTGAGACCAAGCTTTCTGACACTGGGTAGAACATTTTTCTCTAGAATCCCTTGATAGTCTAGAGATTTCATTGTACCCTGCACAGATTCAAAACACCCTGTGCCAGATGCAGCAAGGCAGCCCCAGAACATAACAGAGCCTTCTCCATGTTTCACAGTAGGGGCAGTGTTCTTTTCAAGATATGCTTCATTTTTCCATCTGTGAACATAGAGCTGATATGCCTTGCCAAAAATTTCGTTTTTTGTCTCATCTCCCCATAGGACATTCTCCCAGAAGCTTTATGGCTTGTCAACATGTAGTTTGGCAAATTCCAGTCTGGCTTTTTATGATTTGTTTTTAACAATGGTGTCCTCCATGGTTGTCTCCCATGAAGTCTACTTTGGCTGAAACAACGACGGATGGTGCAATCTGACACTGATGTTCCTTGAGCTTGAAGTTCACCTTTAATCTCTTTAGTAGTTTTTCTGGGCTCTTTTTTTACCATTTGTATTATCCTTCTCTTTGATTTGTCATCAATTTTCCTCCTGCGGCCATGTCCAGGGAGGTTGGCTACAGTCCCATGGATCTTTAATTTCTGAATAATATGTGGAACTGTAGTCACAGGAACATCAAACTGTTTGGAGATGGTCTTATAACCTTTACCTTTAACATGCTTGTCTATAATTTTCTTTCTAAGCTCCTGAGACAACTCTTTCCTTTGCTTCCTGTGGTCCATCTTGAGTGTGGTACTCACCATGTCACCAAACAGCACAGTGAGTATCTGTAGCCCTATTTACAGGCCCACTGACTGATTACAAGATTGTAGACACCTGTGAAGCAAATTAGTGGACACACCTTCATTTAACATGTCCCTATGGTCACATTATTTTCAGGGGTACCATCATTTCTGTCCAGGCCTGTTTCATGAGTTTTCTTTTTTTTTTTTTAATTCTGTTGAAGCATAGTTGAAAAGCAATGTCTGACTTTCATTCGTTCATTTTCATAGAATTTTTATATATTATTACTTTTGTCAGATTCAAGTTATTTCTGTGACTATTTTGGGTTTTTCTTTCATTAAACGAGGGGTACCAACAATTTTGTCCACGTGTTTAGCAGGCTAGATATCCAAGCAGATTGCTGTAGCCTGGAATCATACACGGATGTATATGGCACAAAGGGAAAATACATAACATCAAAGGCATGTACGTGATAATTCATGTTTTATAATCACCTGCATACGGAAATATGGTTGGGGAAACCAGACCAGTTGGTAACATCAAGCATGTGGACTTGCAATGTTCATCACCACCCAAAATCACATATCTGCTGAAAGGATTATGATTTCATCTTCATGTATGGTATGCCTGGACTTTTAAAAGCATTTGGCATCCCTTGCCAGGCATTTCATTCCTATATGAGATATAGGAGTGAGTTGTCTACTGTAAGTGGTCGGTGGCAGCAGCTAATTGTTTGGATGTAGGAGAAGGTTTGGTTTTTTATGTTTGCCTGTTTTTCTGATGACACAAAAGTGTGTAATAGGGTTGGCTCTCCTTGGGGTTTGTAAAATGGAAAAAAAAAGATCTAGCTTTACTGGATTAATGGTCCAAACAATAAAAACTGCAGTTCAATGTTTTCAAATGTAAAATAACACACTTTGGCAGAAGTAACCCTCTATATGAGTATCATATTGACAGTTCTGTATTAGTCAGGACTTCAGAAGAGAAGTATCTAGGTGTCCTGACACCTGTAATGTAGGGGTTTAGGCATATCCTGGCCGCCAAAGGCTCGATGCAAACTGCGAAAATAAGGGCGGATAGGGGCAACCATAGCGGGTTTAGTCGCTTAGCTAGAATTTTCGTGAATAATTTGAGGGCCGAATTCAGAAGGGTGATTGGTCTATAGTTAGAGCACTCTTGCAGTTGATCGACACCTTTAAATATGTTAAAGGTGTAAAGAAGTTTCAGGAGAGAAGTGTTTTTAATAAAAAAAAACATAAGAGCAAGAGGGCACAATCTGAAATAAATTGGGGTGGAAAATCAGAAGCAATATTAGGAAGTCTTATTTCCTTGAGAGAGTAGTTCAGGTTTGGAAAAAAACTTCCAGCAAATGTGTATAGGAAATCTGCATTAATGGAAGCCTGTGATGTCTATTATATATAAAATATAAGGGCACACTAGATGGACCATGTGGTCTTTTTCTGCTGTGAATCTTCTGTTTCTATGTTCCCTAGCCTCCGAACTGCTCCCATGTGGCAAGATTGCAGGAGCAATTTGATTGATACGGTAGGCAGGATCCTTCTGAAGGCTCCCAGGCCTAGCATAGAAATATTACTGTTCAGCTGTGCTACAGGCTGCATTTTTACTGCATTATTGTCATATTCAATAGTATGTCATATTCAATAGTAGACGTTAGAAATTCAGATCTGGCATAAATACTGTCTTGTAGAACATAATTTTAAAATCCATGATGTCTTTTCATGTTCATATAACTGGGACATTTAACTATTCATGACCCTTGGATGAGTCAAGGCTGTGATATTTTAATTCCACAAAATCTCTTTCACCTCTTTCTCATTAGATATTTTCCAACTTTAAGATAATATGAATAAAAATGTCAAACTTATTAGAATATAGTCACTAATAATTTAGTAGTTATGAATTTATGCTGACTATTTGCCAAGGTAGGTAGGTATATTATGTGAAGAGTATGTTGTGATATCCTTGGACTGCTCATTTATACTTTCTAATTTCATGATTTCCTCAAGGATGTTCAATTGATACACATCATTTCAATTCAAATATTCAATTTGCTTAAGATAAGTCCATTAAAGCCGCATTCACAGTTCTCAAGGGTAATTTTTGATTAGTCTTGAGATTGGTTAAGTTATTCATTAACTTTTGTCAAAATGTGCCAGATGACTCTTTAATTTAATATTAAGCTGTACTGGAGATGTTAGAGGGAATTTGTAAAAGTATACCAAAGAAATATATACTGTCCTATTGACTTCATATACATGCACCATATTTTATCATTAACCCTTTGACATAAGATTATGGTGTAAATAGTTATAATAACCTTATAATTCTTTAGCTAGTTGTTCCAATTTTCCATATATTTAATCAAGTTTTATATATTTATCTCGATTTAAACAATGTGAAGGCACCTTAACTGCTTCCGTACCCCCCATAGACTATATACGTCCAGAAGGAATTCAGCAACTGCACAAAATCGTGCAGCTGCTGAAACAGGGAGCCGGCTGTAACTTCAGCCAGAGCTCCCAGATAGAAGGCAGGGAAGGTTTATTACCGTCCCTGCCTTCCCGATCGCTGTGTATACAGCGCTATGGGTGCCACCATCCTGTGGCTCCCCTCTGACCCGGCGGTCATGTGGTCTGCCGGGATCAGCGTCTGTTAGAGCTGCTGGGTCCTACAGGACGCAGATCAGCTCTATAGTTATGTGAAAGCAAAGTGCAGGAGGCTGCATTTCTCCTGCAACTGGGGCTAAATGTACCAGCCCCAGTTACAGGGGAAACCAGCCTCCTGAAAAAAGTCGATCAAATGTCCCCAAAGGTCTATTATGACCTTATAGGGACACAATGTAAAAAAAAAAAATTTTTTAAAAAGTATAGAAAAGTAAAAAAAAAATGTCAATAAAATAATTAAAAAAATAAATAAAATAATACGTCAATAAAACGCCCTTATTACAGGTTATAGCCCCACCCCCGACGACACCATAAAAAATAAAAATTCCTGTAACAGAGAGGAAAAACAATTTTATAAAGTTTTTTAATAGTACTTTGTGTTATTAAATAAAAAAAAAATGAAAAGTGAAAAACAGGCACATTTTCCCTCCTCTTTTGTTTATATTTTCCTGGATATAAAAAAAATTAACACACATGCAAAAATAAAAACAACATAAAAATAAAGCCCTATGTGTCACCGATAAAAATGTTATAGCCCTCCAAAACCACACATACAAAAAACTTGAAAATTTGCCTGATATGGAAGTGGTTAAACAATCTCTTAATTCAAAACATCTGTATATGTAGTTGAACAGTTATTAGATGGATATTAGAATGTTGACTTTGTGTCATATAGAAGAAGTATGGATGTAAAGTATTTGGGTACTGGAGTAGCACTGTCAACTGGACCATTGTGCCTAACAGGATTCAAGGGCCCCTCTGCTATAACACAACCGACCTTGTTCCACTGGTGCTGTAGAGCTTTCTAATACGCACATGAGAAGAACCCTAAAAATGTTAGTGAATATTACGTATATATATTGATATTATTTTGTATTTGCAGTCCTTTTTAATTAGACAATGAATTACAAGTTTAGGCAATAATATTCTGAGTTATAACATGAAGTCTTATTATCCACATTATGGAACATAGGAACCTTAAATGTAAATTTTTTTTTTGCATTTACCCCTGAGCGGAGTTTTCTAATAATTTATAAGCTACTGATGAATATGATAAACAACCACTTATGAAAGTCAAATAGGTGGATTATTTCTTCTTTTACAAGAGCCTTGCTGTGTCTGGAATCATTAGAAAATTCTATATAGAGTCTATGGGCTGGAAATTTCATCCCAGCAAAAGAACATGAATATGACATATACATGATCACAGAGACACTCGACATGATGAATTCATTCACTCATTATGTGATTAAAGGAATTTATAACTGAAACTTGATCTACATCCAGTGTTTAACACATCCACATTCTGAAATGCTGTGCTATATAGATTTATAATGCCAATGGACAAATAATTGGAAATAAATTATTAACAGCTTAAGTACAAAGCCCCATTTAAAAAAGATGTGTCACTTTATATGGTAAACATTGGTCAATATTTTTTGCGTTTATTCGTGAAAAATAGGAAATTTGAGGAAATTGTGAAATGCTCTGTTTCTCAGATAGATAGCCATACCACCCAAATTAGTTAATAATAATAAAAAATATTATCTATAATTTAAAACAAAATTATAACAAAATGAAATTGAAATTTAGACATAAAAAAAATAAAATAAATAAATCTATTAAATAACCCCTAAAATTTACACATTCACAAGTTGAGAAAAAGTACTCAGCAGTTTGTTACACGATTTCTCCTGAACACAACAATAGCCTATATGTGGTCATAGACTGTATGGGTAACATGGTGTGACTCAGAATGGAAAGAGTGCAATTTTGCTGGGATAGTTTTCAAGTGCCACAGAGCCTCTAAAATACCAGTACAATGCAAACCCTCCAAAAGTGACCCCATTTTGGAAACTACACCCCTCAAGGGATTTAGCAAGGGGAATAATAAGCATTTTGACCCCACAGCTATTTCACATAACATTGGGATGTGAAAATAAAAACATACTCATTTTCACAAGGATTTAAGGGGAAAAAGCACCTTCAGCGCAATACCCCATGTGTGCTGCTTGCACACATGACAGGGTGCTGAAGGTGAGGAGCACACTAAGGCTTTTGGAGGACATCATCGTTTTTAGGTGCTGTGACCCATTTGCCAGTGCAGTGGCAAACACTGAAAGAAGAAGTGACCTTGTTTTGGACACTACATCCATCAAAATATTTATAGGGGTATAGTACAGTGGGGAAAAAAGTATTTAGTCAGCCACCAATTGTGCAAGTTCTCCCACTTAAAAAGATTAGAGAGGCCTGTAAGAGACCCCAAAGTATAATAATTTCACTTCAGGTTTGTGGATGAACCTGAAACTTTTGGAATATTCAGGTCAACTTCGTTCATTACCAATTGGTTCACCCATCTCTACATATAACATTCCTGAGAACTGTGTAGTAAGGCATATAACATTAACTACAGTGGGGAAAAAAGTATTTAGTCAGCCACCAATTGTGCAAGTTCTCCTACTTAAAAAGATGAGAGAGGCCTCTAATTGACATCATAGGTAGACCTCAACTATGAGAGACAAAATGAGAAAACAAATCCAGAAAATCACATTGTCTGATTTTTAAAGAATTTATTTGCAAATTATGGTGGAAAATAAGTATTTGGTCAATAACAAAAGTTCATCTCAATACTTTGTTATATATTCTTTGTTGGCAATGACAGAGGTCAAACGTTTTCTGTAAGTCTTCACAAGGTTGGCACACACTGTTGCTGGTATGTTGGCCCATTCCTCCATGCAGATCTCCTCTAGAGCAGTGATGTTTTGGGTCTGTCGCTGGGCAACACAGACTTTCAACTCCCTCCAAAGGTTTTCTATGGGGTTGAGACCTGGAGACTGGCTAGGCCACTCCAGGATCTTGAAATGCTTCTTACGGAGCCACTCCTTCGCTGCCCTGGCGGTGTGCTTTTCGATCATTGTCATGCTGAAAGACCCAGCCATGTTTCATCTTCAATGCCCTTGCTGATGGAAGGAGGTTTGCACTCAAAATCTCACGATACATGGCCCCATTCATTCTTTCATGTACACGGATCAGTCGTCCTGGTCCCTTTGCAGAGAAACAGCCCCAAAGGATGATGTTGCCACCCCCATGCTTCACAGTAGTTTTCTTTGGATGCAACTCAGCATTCACTCTCCTCCAAATACAACGAGTTGTGTTTCTACCAAACAGTTCTACTTTGGTTTCATCTGACCATATGACATTCTCCCAATACTCTTCTGGAACATCCAAATGCTCTCTAGCAAACTTTAGACGGGCCCAGATATGTACTGGAGTTCCTGGCGGCGTAGTGTGTTACTGACGGTAGCCTTTGTTACATTAGTCCCAGCTTTCTTCAGGTCATTCACTAGGTCCCCCATGTGGTTCTGGGATTTTTGCTCACCGTTCTTGTGATCATTTTGACTCCACGGGGATCTTGCATGGAGCCCCTGATCGAGGGAGATTATCAGTGGTCTTGTATGTCTTCCATTTTCTAATTATTGCTCCCACAGTTGATTTGTTCACACCAAGTTGCTTGCCTATTGCAGATTCAGTCTTCCCAGCCTGGTGCAGGTCTACAATTTTGTTTCTGGTGTCCTTCCACAGCTCTTTGGTCTTCACCATAGTGGAGTTTGGAGTGTGACCGTTTGAGGTTGTGGACAGGTGTCTTTTATACTGATAATTTCAAACAGGTGCCATTACTACAGGTAATGAGTGGAGGACAGAGGAGCCTCTTAAAGAAGAAGTTACAGGTCTGTGAGAGCCAGAAATCTTGCTTGTTTGTAGGTGATCAAATACTTATTTTCCACCATAGTTTGCAAATAAATTCTTAAAAAATCATTGTGATTTTCTAGATATGTTTTCTCATTTTGTCTCTCATAGTTGAGGTCTACCTATGATGTCAATTACAGGCCTCTCTCATCTTTTTAAGTGGGAGAACTTGCACAATTGGTGGCTGACTAAATACTTTTTTCCCCACTGTATGTATGTATATATATATATATATATATATATAGAAATGAAAATTGAAATTTTGCTATTTTGCTATTTCAGTGCCCAATATGTCATGTCCAGATTATGGAACTGTGAAAACCTCTCCTGTTATCATGCTCTGTTTCCTGATTTTAGAAATACCCTACATGTGACATTAATCTTTTGCCTGAAAATACGACGGCAGAGCCATAACTTGAAGCTCCCTTGCCCCACTGCAAAATATAGAATGGGTCCCTTACCTACAATGCGCCATTTAGAATAGTGGTATATTTTATGTGGCAGAGTGATCATTAGGGACCTCTCTGCATCCAGGACATGGTATCAACTGCTACTGCTGCACCCCTTATAGCTACTTCCCTGTGACAAGGGCTCAGATGCGAATGAGCGCAATGTGCATTTGAGGCCTAATTTGTTTATTTACATTACAGAAGTTCTGAGGTAAAACTTAAAACATGACCCCCAAATATGACCCCATTTAAGAAACTACACCCCTCAAGGGGTACAGTGAGCATTTTGAACCCAAGCATTTTGCTTCCCAAAAATGAATGTGCAAAGGGAAAATTTAAATTTTTAAAGAAATATGCCAATTCAGTTCTCTCTTTGTGTCAACAGAGACAAGCACTCCTAAAAATTTTAGGCCAGGTTGCAAAAACAAAGTGTTTTGGCCACGGCAGAAACACTGTGGTATAGAATGCTGCATTTTACATTACCTGCAAAGTGGATAGGATTCTGTATAATCCCATCCACACATTGCAGAAAAAAACCTGCAGCGGAAATGTCAGTTATACCTATGGAAACACTGGTGTTTTCTGTATAGTTATAATGGGGAGAGAAAGTCTACAGAGGAAAACTCTGCAAACTTTCTGTGAAAAACGCTGCGGAAGAAAACATGAAGTGTTTCTACCGTGTTTTCTTCCTCAGCTTTTTTTTTTTTTTTTTTTGCTGTGGCTCACTATGTGGGGCCTTAGCCTTAAGAGGATTATCCCGGGTACAAAAAGTTGTATATATGGGCATAAACTGCTGTTTGGAACCACAGCAGGGCTCAGAAGGGAACACGTGCTGCATCTTTTGGTTTCTGGAGTGTAGCTTTAGTGGGACTGGGTTTTACATGTCATGTTGCTTTCGCAGAGCCTCAGAGGTGAGAGCACAGTGGAGTTGCCTTTTGTAAACTACACACCTCAAAAAATTTATCAAGGGGTGCAGTGAGCATTTTTACTCCTCAAGTGTTGCATTGATTTAGTTTCCAGAAATGAATGTACAGCTTCCAGAGATACACCATTTCAGTGCCCAATATGTTGCGCCCGTCTTGTGACAGCAGAGACACACACTCCAAAAGCTGTTAACTGGGTTATCCTTGCTACAACAGCTTTTGGAGTGTTTGGCTCTGACGCAAGCTGGGCACAACATATTGTGCACTGAAGTTATGTATTTCTTGAAAAATTGCACTTTTCCAATATGAGCTGCACATTGATTTCTGCTAAATAAATTAATGCAACACTTGAAGTTTAAAAAGACTCACTATACCCATGGATAAATTTCTTGAGGTATGCAGTTTCCAAAATGGTCACACTTTCAGGGATTCTACTTTACTGGCATTTCAGGGGCTCTGCAAAAGTGGTATGGTGTCCAAACACCAAAACATCTAAATTTGTGCTCTAAAAACCAAGAGGGGAGGGGTAGAATGAGGCTGCTACAAAAAAGACAATAAAATAATTGCTGTTGCTACACTCTGCTACATTGTATTCTTTTAACACTACTAGGTTTGTAAATAAGAGGCTACATGTGCAGAGAATGAGGCAAAAACTCAATTAACTAGCCATGAGCAACCTCCCTTCTCCATAGAGCTCTGTGTGTGAGAGACTGGCGGTACGCTTTAACTGCATGTAGCTATAGTAATACTAAATATTCATGGAGATGTTAATTATTCTATTGGCCTTTTGGTTTGTTTACATGATACAAAATATGTTTGAAAACATATCTAAATGACAAAAAGATATCAAAGATGTGGTGCAACATATAGGAAGTCTATATACATAGTGAATACTTTTTATAAACACAAATGATTCTATAAAAGATACATTCTGTATTTTCCTGTTAAATATTGTAGTGTGTAATGTAAATTGTGTACACATAACTAGCATCAATATATGTAGATAAAACAAGCAGTAAAATAAATGCATGTATTGTTTATATTCTGCTGTGAAATTCTATGGTACTATATTATACTAAATACACATGTAAAGAATGAAAGGATGATTTGAAGATAAATTAAATTGCATATAATTCTCTTCAAAACTCTAATATTTGTGCCTCTATATAATAGTACTAGTACTAATAATTATTACAATAACAGGATTGTTGATTATTTCTTTCCCACATCCCATTGAGGGACTATGTTACACTCTGGTCTTATGATAAGGAAATTAGAAAGTCACTTTGGAAAAACACCCACGAGCCTTCATAAATCTTCTTCGGCTTTCTTACACATAGGGACATTAGAACATAATACACAAACAGCTGTCTTATGTTTTTATTTATATTCTGACATTTTATATAGACAATTTCTAATTGTTCACTTGTCTCCGTCCACAATGAAATTGCTAAATGCTAATGTATTGGGAATGGCTTGCCTATGATGACACTCATAAATAATTCCTTAATTAAGAATTCCTGTGTTCCCTTATCTATAAGCTTCAGTCAAGAAAAACCAGTAAGCAGTGATACTCTCTTTAAATACCTTGGTTTTAATGCACAGGTAATAGATTTTCAATTCCCTTAGTGACTTATTCAATAGGATCATTCTTCAGAAGACTATTTCCAAAAGCAATTGTAGGAGCTCTTCTTAGGGTTTGTTCACATGGAACATTAAAATCTGAGGTTGATCCTCAGATTTGCAGTGATATGCTGTTTGCATTGATGCAGATTTGCACGAGAATTAGCCCAATGGGGACAATTTACTGCCCAAAATAGGTGAAATGCAACTTATATCCAAGGTGGAAGAATGCCAGAAATCTGCACATAAATTTACCTTTGCATGTGGAAGGGGTTACAGAAACCCCTTTGACATTTATGGAATGGGTATTGTATGCATGCTGTAATCAGCATGAAATTTTGTCATGTGAACGTAGCCTATCTGCATTTCACTGTAGATATATATGTTTATGTGTATATAAAGATTTAGCAAAGTTTTTCTTGAATCTGATATATAAGAGTTCAAGGTATTGATTAAAGAGGTTGTCCAGGATAAAAAATATTTTTTAAATTAGGCCAGGTGAAAAAAATGTAAAAAAAACCCATACTCACCTGTCCCCGGATGCTCTGGTGCCTTCCAGTGCGGGCCGGTCTTGCTGTTCTGTTGTCTTCTATTGCCGGAAGTTCTCGCCGGCATAGACGCCCCGTGTCCCTTTTCCTTAGGCTACTGACTGGCCTCAGTGGTCACGTGTGGTGAGGACTTCCACCGGAAGAAAGCAGCGATGCTGCAGGACTGGACCGAGCTGGGAGGCACCAGAGCCTAAAATAAATATATATACTGTATACATATCTCCTGGACAATCCCTTTAAGCCAGAGCTATGTCTGATGAAGCATCTGTAAAATGTGATGCAAAAATGAGGCCCCACTTCTTAAAGGATTTGTTACTAATGTCTTTGTGTCGAATTCTTCAGAAACAAGTGGATACCAACTTTGTATCATAATATTTTAATAGCATTTAAAAATACAGTTAATAAAAATTGGAAGGAAGGAAGGAATGAAGGAAGGAAGGAAGTAAGAAAGAAAGAAACATAGTATATGACATGGACAGGATAAGAGATTTGATTTGGGTCCACTTTTGCAAATTTAGACGAACAATATAGTTCCAAATGAAAAGTGCCCTATTGCTCTGAAAAGTCAGGTAATTACTCTGAGGCCTCCTAGGACTGTATCCAACAACTTTCAAGCTTTTAAATGCCAAGACAGCATAGTAAGGCCAAAGTGACAGCAAAATATATGGTTAAACAGTTGGTAGTCAGTGATAAAAAAGAAAAAAACACCCTGTTTAAGAACATACTGCACTGTCATCTTTAATTTTTTTATGCTTTTTAAAAAAAATAAATAAAAAAAAATGTTCAAAATTGATTTCTTTTTGGGGCAAAAACTTGCTAGTGTTTATACACATAATGGTATGGCAAAGGCTTATATAAGCAGTTCAAAAGTGATCCATTCTTGGGGAGTAGCAAGAGGTTTGCTTTTATTTAAAATAAAAATTCTATACATATATATGTATGATACTCAAGTGGGATTGAGATCATTACTCATTGCTAACCAGTTTTAGGCTGAGACCCCACGTTGCGGAAATGCAGCTTTTTTATTGCAGATTTTACTGCAGGTTTTTGAGCCAAAGCCAGGAGTGGATTGAGCAGAAGATAGAAGTATAAGCAATTCCTATATATTTCCCATTTATTTTGGAGATATTCTTGGTTTTGGCTCAAAAAAACGCAACAAAATCTGTAACAAAAAAAGCTGCGTTTCTGCAACATGAGGCCTCGGCCTAAAAGACTCAATTTTTTTCTTTTGCACATGTGCTCTGGGTCTAATTTCAGGCAAGGATCAGTATTTCTTTTTATGCCTTTCTTAAAGTAGTTGGTCCTCCATGGCCTTCACCCATAGACTACTGTTTTGTTCAATTTGTGGTATATTATACAGGTTATAACTATCACTCCTAATGTGTCCAGCTCGACTTGAAGTTCTTTGGATATTGTGTGTGGTTTCTTTGCTGCATTTAAGCCAATGTATTAAGGTTCTGGTCCTTGACTGTTCCATGAGTAGCAAACTTCTTGATCATATTTCAAACTGTTTGAAGCCTGGAAGGCAAGGTCTTTAGAGTTAGTCCTGTACTCTTTAGACTGCTTGCGTTTGGTGACAATAGCATGACAGTTTTCTTGTTTTTTCCATTGTGAACAGGGAAAAGGGATTAAAACTGTCCTTCTTAAGCATCAAAACAACCATTCTGAGGGTGGTGACACACAGGGTACCTAGCTGCATCTATAGCCACATCCATTCCCTGGCTGCCGTTGGTTTCACTTCTGTGTAAGTGACAGACTGATGAATTTCAGGTAAATATCACAGGCTATGTGGTTTTGTTGTTACTGCAGGGCTGTAATGATATCTGCTGAAATTAATCAGTCTGTCACTTAAGCCCCTAGTACACTCATAGTCTCTAGTCTCTCATAGTTGAGGTCTACCTATGATGACAATTACAGGCCTCTCTCATCTTTTTAAGTGGGAGAACTTGCACAATTGGTGGCTGACTAAATACTTTTTTTTCCCCACTGTATATATAAAAGATAAACTGCTAACTGATCACACAATGGCTGATACCTGGGCCTTATGAGTCTGGGCCTTTAATCTTACACAAGAAATTAGAAAAATTGCACCAATATAGCTGGGCTGGGAGCAAGCAAATAACATATCCCAGTGTCCCAAACATATGCCAACAGAAAAAGCTAAAGAGAAAAAGGGCACTCCAAGTGAAGGATAGTTGGAACAGAATGTCAAATGTGATACAGTATGTGCGTTCGAATTCACCTTATTGTGTTGTACATTGGGAGGCAAAACACTTGCAGAAGCGCAGTCAGACACAGAACTGCAATTCCCTTCCATAGCTTTATACACAGTGCTCATTGAATGCTGTGTATACAGTGATTGGGAAGGTAGGGACGGTAATACTCAAATGCTTATGATAAGAAAGGTCAATCATAAACTATCAATAAAGTAAAGATTTCAGATGTATTAGGTAGTACAGTAATGTAATCTTGTAGAGTGGGTCATGGTTTAGCTGCAATGTTTTGCCTCAATTTATGGAAAAATCACATCAAGACCATCAAAACCTGCTACATGTCAATTATAAAAAAATATTAAACTGCTTATTGTCTGCATTGTGGACAGATATTATTACAGGGGCACAACATATGTACTTTAAATGACTGACCTAGCAGTCTCATTGATGTGGATAATTTTTTATGTTTAAAATAGATTCCCACATAAATGTATACTATACTAGAATACATGAGATATTTTTACAATGATTCACTTCATCCATGCAGTGAGTATTATATCTGTAGAGTGTTTAACCCTCTCAGGAGTGGAAGCAAACTTTCACCAAATTATCCAGACTATAGTTATTTCTTTTTTATATAACTGTAATTTTATTGAAAAATTTTTCATTAACAAGGAATAAAGAAAAAACAAAAAAACAATAATAATCAAACAAACAGGAAGCATTGAGGTAAATAGAGGCTATCCGCCTCCTCCCCCTTAAGCAATATGCATTTAAATTAAGCAGTGAACAAGGGAGGGGGGAATGGAGGGGTTAAGAAGACAAGGGTAGGACCAAAGGGAAGGGGGGGGAGGGAAGGAGAGGACTAGAGATCAGAGACCCTGTGATGTACAATACATGTCCCAGGGTGCCCAAATAGCCCCAAAGGCTTCCCGTGAATTATGTAGGCCAGCAGTCAGGTATTCAAGACTCCTCACATTCTTCATTCTAGCCACAAGCTCAAGACTAGATGGGGGACTCACCTTCTTCCAGTTTCTAGCTATGAGAGTTTTAGCTGCAGTACAAAGATGCAAGAAAAGCCTGGATGACTTATTGCTCAGGTGTCTGGGGGGAAGGTTCAGGAGATAAAGAAGAGGGTCAAGAGGAACCTCTTGCAAAAAGAGAGCAGTCGTCAGAGTCCTGACCTCCCTCCAAAAACCGAGGATGAGAGGGCACGTCCAAAAGATACGGTGCAGGGTACCCACCGCAGCTCCACAGCTCCAGCACCATGGGGGAACTAATGGGTTTAAAGTATGAAGGAGAGCCGGGGTATGATACCAATGCATCAACAACTTATACTGCGCTTCCCTAAACGTAATGCACTGAGATGATTTCTGGGCCCGAGACCATACAATCCGCCACTGCTCCTGGGAGATGGGTTTACCCACCGCCTCCTCCCATTTAAGCATATAGCGATGATTAACAGGAGAGCCTGTAGTTTGTGAGTTAAGAAGTTGGTAAATAGAGGATATAAAGCCCCTAGTGGACGTGCCTGCACGGCAAATCTTTTCAAAAGCGGTGGGGAGTGACACCTTAAGAGACCCATGGAGGGAGCGGACAAAGTGAACCACCTGCAAGTAATGGAACCATTCAGTACCTGGCAGGTTTTGATTAGCTGTAAGATGAGCAAAGGACCTGAGTTCCAAGGTTCCAGGGTCAACCATATCAGCAATCCGGTAAAGGCCAGCTTCAGACCACACTTTAGTCATGGCAGAAGTCAGGCTCTCCGGGAGAAGGGGGTTGTATAGTATGGAGACCATAGATGAGCGCGGGGACATCAGGGAGAATCTAGCACAACAGGTAGACCAGATAGATCTAGTAAACCGAATGGGGCCCAACAGGTACGAGGCAGGGGGGGGGGGGGGAGCTGACCCACAGAAGCGCGTTAGGATGCATGGGTGCCAGCCATAGCTTCTCTATCTGCACCCATCTGGTGTATGCTGGCATAGCCGCCCAGAATGGGATATGGCGTAAGTGGGCCGCCCAGTAATAATGTAACAAATGTGGGACAGCCATACCCCCAGACCCCCTATCCGTCAGCATAACAGATCTAGGTATTCGGTGTCGTTTTGCTTTCCAGATAAACTGGAAGATAGCTTTCTGTAGGTTCCGTAATTCTCCCCGAGGTATCGCGACCGGGAGCGTCTCGAAAAAATACAGTAGCTTCGGGAGGAGAGTCATCTTGACCGCAGCAATTCTCCCCAAAAGGGAGATAGGCAAGGGTTGCCATTTGTCCAATAGGGCTCTTAGCTCACAAAATAACCGCGGGTAGTTTGCGGAGTAGAGGGTCGCATAGGAGGTGGATATATGGACTCCCAGGTAGCGGATAGAGGACTCCCGCCACTGGAAATCGTAATTACTGCGGAGGAGAAGAAGAAGGTCCCATGGGATGTTAAGTGGGAGTGCCTCAGTCTTCGCGGGGTTCACCTTATACCCTGAGAGATCACCATAGGTCTCCAGCGAGCGCAGCAAGTTTGGAAGGGTAGTATGAGGGGAAGTGAGAGTGAGGAGTACATCGTCCGCGAAGAGAGATACCTTAAATTCCTTATCTTGGACCATGATCCCCTTGATATTAGGGTCTCGCCTAATCTTGGCCGCTAGCGGTTCAATGCAGAGGGCAAATATGATGGGTGACAGGGGGCAACCCTGCCTAGTGCCATTTCGAATAGGGAAGGAGGGCGAAGAAACATGGGGAAGCGTAATTGCTGCTGAGGGTAAGGAGTAAAGGGCCTGGATAGCTGTGAGAAACGGTCCCGTAAGCCCGAACGCCTTAAGCGTAGTATGCATAAACGACCAATTTATGCGGTCAAAAGCCTTTTCAGCGTCCAGGCTCAAAAGAAGGGCCGGGGTAGAATAATGATTGGCCACCTCCACCAAATCCACAGTCCTCCTGGTGTTGTCACCACCCTGACGACAGGGGATGAATCCCACCTGGTCCTTATGGACAAGCAGAGGGAGCCAAGCATTCAGTCTATTGGCTAAGAGTTTGGTGAAAAGTTTCAGGTCCGTGTTCAGCAAAGCAATCGGTCGGTAGTTAGCACAATCCTGAAAGTCCTTACCCGGTTTAGGGACCAATGTGAGTAGTGAAGAGAGCATAGTCGGGGGTATAGGGGAACCTGAAAGGAAGGAATTGAAGAGGGACAATAGATGAGCAGAAAGTTCACCCTGGAAAACCTTATAATAATTGTAAGTGAACCCATCTGGGCCTGGGGCTTTCCCATTTGGGAGGTCCCTCAGGACCCCTTCTAGTTCCTCCCTGGTGATGGGGGTGTTCAGGGAGGTTAAGGCCTCAGGAGGAAAGCGTGGGAGACAACAATCCTTTAAATAGTCTTCCAGTAGTGTTGAGTCATCCCCAGGGAGTAGTGCTCGTGGGGGGGTAAGTCATACAGCTTAGAGTAGTAAGAGTGGAACGCCAGCGCCACAGCATCAGGGTGATGTTGAAGAGTACCCGCGGGGTCACGGACAGAGTGTGGTGTGGAAGAGGCCCGATGATCCCTGAGGGTTCCTGCCAGGAGGGTATGAGATTTATTACCTCGTTCAAAAAACCTCTGACGGGTATAAAGGAGAAGTCGTTCCACATGGCGGGTCTCCAAATCACGGAGGTCCGCCCGGGCCAGGACCAAACGGCGAAGAACCCCCAGGGATGGATGCGCTGCCAAAGTCGTCGTGAGGGACCGAATACGGGCTTGGAGGAGCTGTTCCTGGGCCTGTCTGTCCCTTTTAAGCCTAGAAGCCAATGCGATACAGCATCCTCTCATGACCGCCTTATGGGCTTCCCAGAGAATGGCAAGAGAGTCTACCGAGCCTAAGTTGTCCCTAAAATAATCTATCAAGTGCGTGCGCAGGGTCTCGAAGGAGGTCGGCAATTTGAGCAGTGTTTCGTTAAGACGCCAATGACATTGGCGAGTAGGCACTGGAGTCGTAGATAAGGTAACCACGACTGGGGCATGATCAGACCAGGTGAGAGGGCCAATGTTTGTGTCCCTAAGCAAACGAAGAGCGGGAGCATTTCCAAAGAAGTAGTCAATGCGGGTGTGAGTGTTATGAGGGTGAGTAAAGAAGGTGTAGGAGCGCGCTGTAGGATTGTCCACTCGCCAAAGGTCATACAAAGAGTGGGCGCGGATCAGCCTGCGGAACTCCCTTGCAAGTTGGGCCAACCTATGGGGGGTTGGGCCCTGGGGTAACGCCAGACGATCCGCCCGTTCAGAGAAGACCATGTTAAAGTCTCCCCCCCACCAGCCAAGCTGATGGTGGGAGAGCGCGCAGACGGGAGAATACCCGGCGCAAGAACGGGATCTGCGCTGAATTGGGGGCATAGACATTGCATAAAACAATCGGGGCACCATAAAGGAGCCCCTCCAAGATAACAAACCGGCCACCTGGGTCTATGTGGGAAGTCGTCACTGTAATTGGGCAGGATCGAGAAAGAAGGATAGCCACCCCAGCTCTGCGTCGATCATGGAAGGCCGAAAAAGCTACGGGAAAATAATGCTTAGCGAAGGCAAAAGTACCAGCGCGGTCAAAATGAGTCTCCTGAAGAAACGCCACATCCGCTCGTAAGGAGCGGAGTTCTCTAAGGACATGGCGCCTTTTAATGTTGGAACCCAGGCCCTTGACATTAATTGTCACGCACCTAACCATTGGGACCCAGGATTGAAGGACAGTGGCGGATTGCAATAAGCTCACCCATCTCACATGACGCTGGCAAGTTT